>OZ019949.1:5766141-6439951 GCA_963970385.1 Theonella swinhoei | reverse complement strand
TGGTGAGGAGACTGACAGTATATACCATATAGATGCTGAATAGACAGTAGGAATTCAAGACTCCAAGGAATTAGGCAGCACAACACAATACACTTGACCTACAAGACAGTCGTTTTTTAAAGAATAATTAGCTGCCCCGGGTGGGAAACGAACCCACGACCATCTGCTTTCTAGGCGATGCTCTTACCAACTCTTACCATGTACAGGTGGTACTCCTGGCCCCAACACACCGCAGACCCACCATCGTCGTCAGCCAAACTTTTCCACTCAGAGGGAGCGACTGTATCGTGCAGGGCCGGGCAGATATGTGGTCGTGGAAGACGTGGACCCTCAACAGAGTGAAGATATACCTCTTAGGAGAGGCATGGATGTAGAAGGTGTGTAGTCTACTGGAATATGAATGTACACATGCATACAGTGGAGCCTCTCTAATCCGGATGCCCTCTGGATATATCATGATTAAAGTGTCCTGATTTCAGGGGTTTAAACCTGGTATTTGGGACGTAAAGGGTTAACTAGCTACTAGCAAGAAGATAGGAAAACTGCACATACATATATATATGTGTGTGTGTGTGTGTCCACACAGACAGAATCACGCAACAATGTGAATGAAGTGTTCACACTGTACAACCAACTCTGTACCTTTGTGAAGCAGTAATAGGGCACCTGTGTTTGTATGTTGTGTCACTTCATATCTTAGATCAAAGAACTGCATACATTCCTGTACATACATATTTGTGGTCAGTGTTCATGTTACAGGTAAATACATGTACATAATGTATATGAGAGAGAGTGGGGAGGCTGACTTTTGCCTGGGAGTAGTGGCTCAGTGGTAGGGCACTGGATTTCCAGACACCGCTCCTGAGTTCGATTCCGGTGAAAGTCAATTTTTCCTGCCCTCTCTCTCTTCAGGCTGAGTTGCCGAGTAAACTTTGGTATTGCCGTTACCATGCAGTAATGTGCATGCAGTAATGTGCATGTCCGAGTGAACTTTGGTATTGCTGTTACCATGCAGTAATGTGCATGTCCGAGTAAACTTTGGTATTGCTGTTACCATGTGCATGTCCGAGTAAACTTTGGTATTGCTGTTACCATGCAGTAATGTGCATGTCCGAGTAAACTTTGGTATTGCTGTTACCATGCTGTAATATACATGTATGTCCACAGCGATCCTCTTACAGGATTTATGCTATCATCTCTGTGCATGCACGCAATGCATCTACTCAATATTTATATACACATCACAAACAACAACACACACGTATACATGTTGTCATACATGGCATTAATGCATCAGTAAACACATCAGACAGCAAGTATGCATGCCTGTGGCTGGTACATGTAGTTTATGCTTCAAAATGTGGTCGTGTGTACTCATTTACTCACAAACATAAGATATGTTATCTTGGAGCATATGTTCTATGTAATCACATCCAGATGTAGGTACATGTATACATGTCATAATGCAAGGTTAGCTGTGTTTATCCCATGGCCACTCTGGATTCCAAAAGTACACATTAAAACCCTATATGTAAGGGGATTCTGTTTGACGACTGGTTCCTATCACACCTTTGGTGTTCTATATATGTACATTGCTATGCACATCTTAGTTTTCATGTAAATATATAGCTGCAGTGTAAGTCTTATCATGTGTTTTTCAACATGCTTGTATATTCTTGTGTATGGAGTACTTCAATCACTTACGTGTGTGTGTGTGTGTGTGTAGGGGGGGGTCTATGTTACTGGGTTGGGGGTTCCTTCTTCCTTTTTCCATTCTTTCTGCTCGTGTGGGTGTTGTGTGTGGGTGTGGGGGGGGGGGTCTATGTTACTGGGTTGGGGGTTCCTTCTTCCTTTTTCCACTCTTTCTGCTAGTGTGCTACATACATTTATTTTCATGTAGTAATAGATGAGTGGGCATTTATCTAACTAGATGAATAGAAGCATTACGGGTGAGTGGGAGTGAACCACATAGTCATACAGCTCGAAAAATTGATGCATGCGCAGAATTACGAAATATCAAAATGGTATTAGAATATTTTATGGTATGTGACACTAATGACAACACATTTTTCCAGCAGTATGACTAGGTGGTCTTGCTCCACTCACCCAGTTAAAGTAGAACAAAGTATCGTGATTAGTGAAGTGTCCTGATTAGTGAGATATCCCTGATGTTAGGAGTTGAAGTATAATGCACCCATAATATTGTATGTACATGTGCAGGGTTCTATCCAGTGGGAGGGGCAGGGGGAAGCTTCCCCCCCTCCCCAAAGACCCCAACTTCTCCCCCAAACATTCAAGCCCCCCCTCTGTTAGTGTAGCTTGTATTAACCTAGTCTACTTGACTTCATGTTTATTTGTGTACCCAAGAATTTTAAATAAATGCACTAGATTGCATCTCTGGCAATGTAAAATTCAAAATTTTCCGGGGGAGGATGCCCCACCCCCCCCCCCCCCTACTCTGCTCAGAGATAGCATACCTCACAGCTTCCCCCCAAAACCAAAAATCCTAGATAGAACACTGATGTGTCTGGCTTAGCAAAGAAACTCCACTATTTTGACGGTCCAATAATTGTACCACCTCACCAACCTCCTATCTCCACCCCACAGTGGTGTATATTGGTAAAGGAGGCTATTGGGAGGGCAAGGCTGGAGGGAGACAAGGCTGGTTCCCAGCCAGAGCCATACAGGAAGTCATTGATGATGGAGACAGCGGAGTGTTCTCTGAATCTTGTGAGTACTATAGACACAAAGTTACCAAGCAGTAAGTAGATGGATATATATATATATATATATATATATATATATATATATATCCATGTGTGGTATTCACACCACTGTAAAATAACTGAAATGCACTCTAAAAATTCGAAGCAAACTAATTGTTGGGTATTACTCATCCTCCAGCCTCCAAGTTCTTAACATAGTCATTTGTATGTTTGGTGTACCCACAGCATTGAGATCTGCTACAATTCCTACTATGCCAATGGCATCTGTTCCTGAGCACCAGTTGCTACCTCCTCCACCTCCCATGCAACAAGGAGACCTGCCAATGGCCAGAAGAGAAATGGATACAGGATTCCTGACTGATGTTTCAGGGCTGGACACACAGCCTGGGATGATTCCTTATGCCGAGCCCATCGAGTATGAATATACCTACATACATACTCCTGTGTGTGTGTGTGTGTGTGTGTGTGTGTGTGCGTGCGTGCGTGCGTGCGTGCGTGCGTGTGTGCGTGCGTGCGTGCGTGCGTGCGTGCGTGCGTGCGTGCGTGCGTGCGTGCGTGCGTGCGTGCGTGCGTGCGTGCGTGCGTGCGTGCGTGCGTGTGTCTGTGTGTGAGCATGAGCCAGATGCATCGTCGTATGTGTGTATTGCATGTGTACCCAGTACCTTGGTGATTTAGCTTGCATCTTTACTAATGAGTCATCCAAGACTCTTGTTCACATTCCGTAAAGTAAAGGGCTGCATGTACTTGATGTTATCTTTCATTGTAGACATTACAATGTACGAGAAGTGGTGGTGAAACGTAGTACAAAAGGCTATGGATTTGCCATGAGAGGAGTAAAAGGTGTGTTATAAATATGAGGGAAATAGTGATACCATGTACTCATATTTCTTGTTTGCCAGCCACAAAAAAGCACCCTGTTCATGTACACGTAGATTGCATATAAACCATTCCCTCTATAATTATATAGCAACAAAAACAGTGACGTTCACTCCGACCCCTCAAGTACCTGCACTGCAGTATATTGGAAATGTTGAACCTGGTGGATCAGCTGACCTTGCTGGGCTCAAGACTGGTGACTTCTTATTGGAAGTATGTACAGTGCACACATACATATACAAATACGTACATGTATATACATTGTACATTATGCAGTTACATATAGTATGTACAGTAGGCATTGCACTATAAGGGATAGGGACACCATTTAAAATGTGCTGCATTTCTTAGTGCAACAAACTTTGTATAGCTTTTAGCTATAAATGCCTATAAATCTACAAATTTACAGTGTAAATTACCCACTACAGTACGTGACACACTCACTATATAAAATTTATCTGGCTTTCGTGGTTCACTTTCTAACTACATTTATATGTATAGTCTGTTTTTTACATATCTGTATGTTGTTTATGTGGCAATTATTGCACGGTCTACAGATCAATAACCACAATGTGACGTACAGTACACATGACGATGTCGTCAACATTATCCGTAATGCGGGGAAATCCCTACGAATGAAAGTCATTACTCCACTCCTTGATCCTACCATGAGAACTAGTGTTCAACTCCAGCAACAGGTCGAGATTAGCAACAACTCAAATACACTCGACCAACGAGACAGACCCAGGATGGATGAACTACCCGCAAAGACAGACACTCTTCCAAGTGCTTTTACGATGGGCCACACTAGAGAAACTGTCATAGATGATGTTCCAAGGCAACAGCTCAGGAAAGGCGAGGAGTCTCCAAGTCTTGATCGTATCAATCAGAGTGGCTGGGATTCCTCACCGGACGAAGCTGTTCCCACCCCAGAGTCTTCCAATCATAGACAAAAGTTTTCCTACCTGTCATCTGGTGCAGGCACTCTTCCCATTACGCACAAACACTCACCCAGGCAGCACACGTTGCCCTCTCCGTCACAAAGCAGCAAAGCAAAACCTTTCCTTTCAAAGAACGAGAGGGCCCAGACATTCTCAGAGAACACTGTCATCGGTAAGTCAGCCACTCTTTCCTCTCACCAACAAAGAGACCAGCCAGCCTCTTCTAGTTCTTCCGATGAAGAAGTAGAGTCAGAGTTCACCAAAGCTGTCAAGAAGGGTAAGGCAAACCTAACAAACTCGCCTGCAAGAAAACGTTCGAGTACGATGCCATCAAAGGCAACACGTGGTCGCTCTCTAGCAGGGACCAATAAAGACAACTCAAACTCCAGAGAGAGTGGTCTGAAAACATCTAAAAATGCTCCTTCAATGATCAGTCAACCTCTTGCACAAGCTATTATGCGTAAGATTGATTCAATTCGCATCAATCAGGAAGACGAATTTAGTGATGACGAAGAAGAACCAAAAAATTCACCACCAAGACCAAAAAGCTACTCTGGCTCTAAGGACAAGGCAGCACCACCAGCACCAGCACCTAAACCACAAATGCGGAGAGCTGACACAGTTGATCCAAGTTGCATTGGCGGTGTAGACAAAGGAGCCAAATACAGTTCACAGTTGAGTAGTACCTCCGACAAGCAGGCTCAATCAGACAAGGAAGAAAGCCTCGAGGAAGAAAGTGGCACGATGAACTGGAAATCAGTTCTTCGACCAGTTCAGAGAACTGCATCTGGTCGTGGTGTTGATGACTACAGTAGAAGTAGAAGCAACAGCTCAGGTAGTATTACTAAGTCTCCCAGAAAGACACACGTGAAACCCAGCGAAACAACTTCAGGCTTTGGTAATGAGGTTAACAACGGATACCAACACTCTGGTAGGGATCCAGATGTATTGCCACCACCTTTACCTATAATCAATAACCGCCTCTCTGCCGAATTTCTAGAACTTCCTCCACCAGTAGACTTTATGTCAGTCCCTGGAGTTGAGACAGGTGAAACAAACACCGATGATATCATTCCCCCTCCACGACATCGTGCCAGGGACAGCGAAAGCTCACCTTCACCTCCTCCGCCCCCTCCCCCTGATTCATCACCACCTAGAGAACTCCTCAATAACAGCGGTGACTTAGCAGGACTCCAATTTTCAAACGGCCTGCCAGCTGTCACTCACGAAAGAGATGCGGATAATGTGCCCAGTCCTATTCCAAGTCCGCTCAATCCCAGTAGTTTTGATGCCGATATAGAGTCAGAAGCTCTCATGCCTCCATATGAATTCACTCTCTCCAAAGGCGCACAGGACAATGTAGGATTTGAAATACCAACACCTCCAAATGATGACAGAGTAACTAGTCAGTCAAATATGGCCACACACAAAGAACCGGATCTCGATGAAGCAATTCGTCAACTACAGCAACTCTCGGATGACCTCACTCCAACTCCAGTAGAAAAGAACAAACATTCCAGTCCAAAAAAGTCTGAAATGTCGACACTGAAGACAGATGAACCAGTGACTGTTAAAGATAGTCAGATATACGTATCTCCTGCACGCAATAGGTCCTCAACCTCATCATCCAATGTGTCACAACCTAGGGCAGTCTCAGAGAACCAGAATCAGATTAGCAGGTATATGTATATATATTCATTGTATGGCATGGCCGTTTTCTGTAAAAGAAAGGAAACACAACATTAACACTCCCTGTGGTAGTCATTACAAAAATTAAATCCATGGGTTACTGAGGGCCTGGCCAAGTTATGCATACAAAGCAAGGCTGAACTCTTTAGCATTGGACATTCATGCATTGTTGTACATTTATTTTTACCTGTAGGGAACCAGAAGATGAGCTGTCAACAACACCTGTGGTGCCAGTGGTAAGCAATATGAACTGATACACATATACAGTTTGGTGTATCTTGGCCTAAAATAATGGTGGGCTAACTGCATGCCACACAGAGTTTAGGGCCATGCTCCCGCAGGCCAGGGCTGTCGCACACGCAGCAGCCACAGCGGCTTTGGCTGCTACACTTTCCCTGGTCTGCCGCCTTTACTCCATGGGATAGTCGAGACCCTCTACACAGGAATACTAGCTAGTTACACTTTTTGTACCCGTGCAGACAGGCATGGGTGTGGGGCATATGTTACGCAATGCTGATTTAGCACGCATAAGCATGAGATTTAGTTGCACAACTGCGCTTGCACTATAATCACAAGAAAGCTAGCTGCACACTGCAGCTGTTAGAATCAATCTGATATGGCTAGTTCTTGCCTTGGGTATTTTCCAGATGAACCTGGCACGACTTTACAAAATGATCTTTTAGCACTAAGGGCAGTGTCTCCACAGTGTCTAGCCTATTTTGTTTGGTTAATGGCCTATGATAATATTTAATAGACCACACCCACGAACTGACACACCCCTTATAACCACACCTACTCCTGGCCTCGCCACTCATAATTGGCTTGCTACGGGCCTGCAGGCACAGTGTCAAAAAATGACTTACCTGTTCATATGAGTGGAATATTGAGCCTTCCTTACAAGTAATTTGGGAGGTTTAGCCCCTTCCTATAGCTACGTATAAACAGCTATAGTATCACAATTTCTATAACTGAATGTGTAGGCCACAGCCAAAGCATCTCCTATGAAAGGTGTTCTGGAGTGGGAGGTCGAGGAAGTGTGTGAATGGTTGGAAGAGATAGGACTTGGAGAGCACTGCTCACAGTTCAGAGAGAATGAGATCCTTGGTGAGCATCTATTGGAACTCACCAAAGAGGAATTGGCAGAACTTGGAGTCAAGAAGATTGGACACAAGAAAACATTTCTAAACAAAGTGAAGGAGCTGATGCCCTCTTCATAGCATTACAGCTACACATGGTCCATATGTAAACCTCATGCACCTTATGACAATATTGTTTTTGGTATTTTTAATGTTTAAAATGTTATAATAATTTTTGTGATATTATTATCTTATATCAGGTGGCAAAATACAATGCTTATTGTATATATTTATTTTCATATACTGTGTCTAATTAATATATAACTCCATGCCATACAAAAGTGGAACATCTCTAATCAGGACAGGCATCTCTATTTGGGACAGAAGGAATTAGCATATTCTGATTGGTGCATTTGTCCTAGAATTGAACATTGTAGCCTATATTATGATATTTGGGACAAAAGAGTGTTCTGATTTCATAAACTTATTCAGACCATTCTGCCTAGAGAGCCTGGGGTTCACTGTATATACGTAACACTGGAGCTGGCCTGCAGCACTTACATTCAAAAATGTAAACCATGCATGTACAGCAGTGGAATACATATAGTGAATGAAAGCTGTCCACTGGATGTACAATATGTGTCCAACTTATGCACTATGGACATCATGATTATTAATAGTGTGGGTGCATATGTCACAAAATCAAACATAGCAGATGAAAATATACACTGATCAGATGCGTATGAGGCTACACGATATCAAGGTGTACGTACCTGCATGAAGCTACACAATATATAAGGTGAGCGTACCTGCATGCCATCACCATAGCAACATAGCATATACATCACTGAAGTCCTTGGCCCTCAGGAAATGACTCATAATATACTTCCTCCATGACATCCCTATAGAGGCTCCCTAAGTGAATGTAATTATGTGAAAGGCATGCCTCACCCCTTTTCACTCCATGAAACCGTGTGCATAATTACAAAGAAATGGATTCAACTACATGAAAGTGTAGTATAGCTCTACTTGTCTATGAAAGAGTCTGCACATGCCACCGGAAGCTATATGGAAATGTAGATTGTATATACTCTTGACCCTTATCTTCCCGTGTGCTCTCTAGATCTTCCTGAGGATATACAACAGACATGCATGCATTGACGCTAAAGATCTCAAACTTGCATGTGGAGTTTCTACCAACTTCAGCACACCATGGTTAGCTAGCTACATGTATATCCGCAGCAAACTACTGATACACAGTGAACTGAGGGCCTAGAGCTCCTTAACTTGCTACTCATCTCAAGTAAGGGTTTCAAATTACATCACGGCAAAAGTTGATGTGCAATTATAATAGCTACTGGAAACTGGATCCATTTAAGATTCCGCCACCTGTAGTCAGGTAATTGTTGCGATGGTGACCTCAGCTGGGATATAGCATCAATTCCCATACTGTTCTACTCAGAAGCTAGCTCAGTGGTAAGTCTAAGAGTACCTGACCCAAGGGTCCTGGTTCAAGAAATGACTTGACTCCACCCCTAAAATTACAAGACTACAATGCTCACAGATACTGCTACCAAATATTACCGTACTCTGTGATAAGTACTGCCGAAATTGAAACAATCAGTGTCTCTGCTTCAACATACGGTATGCATTCCCCTCCATTCCCCCACCCCCTCTAAATCCTCAATTGATAATAACTTGTGTAGATGTAGCTGAATTCCCAAATAGCTATTACTCAGCATGTAAAATAATACACTCTCGGTATACCCCAAACGGAAGTTGGCTCAGCAGACATGACAAGTCATGTGCGTATTGGGACTCTGTTTCGTCTATGAATACTCTAGTTCATAGACATCCTGTGTTAATGTCGATTTGGTAACACTACAAATAGACACTAGCCCCAAATAGCCACGTACGTAGGTAGATTAGTGTATATACACCGCCAAGTGCAGCATAATAGAATTGTCGATGTGAGAAGATGAAGGCTAGGAGTTCTCTTTTCATTTTGTGTTGGTCTCTTCTAAGTAGTGGCGTAGTCGGTGAGACAAACTTTAAAAAGTTTCATTAGGTGTTACATACTTTATTGCTACTATACAGCGAGACTATACATACATACAACTAGTTGGAGATTGATAACGATTTGTATAATTTTTCGTTCGTCCAGTAGTTGGCGCAGAAAGCTGTGAAGTTGAAGGAAATGTGCAGTTGATTGGATGGAGTACAGCGGGTGCTGGGAGAGTGGAGATATGCCACAACGGGGAATGGGGCACCGTCTGTGCTGATGAAGAAGATATTGCGTGGAGTGAGAAGAATGCTCAGGTTGCTTGTAGATCCCTAGGATACAGTGGAGCTCTCAACTCTATTATACATGACACGTAAGTCTACCTCATTGCACTGTATTACTGCTGATGTTAGCATCATCTGAGTGCTGCCACACCCACTTTTTAGTAGACTGTGTCCCACCTGCACCTCCACTGCAGTACACTAGTTAATGCTATGTAGCAATACCTTGGAAGGGTTTAGAGTGTTATAGGGACCTCTACTGATACAAAAGCTCACAGACTTGAGAATAAAATTAGGGATATGGGTTAGTTCAAGGGGTAGTCACTACCACGTATGCGTACAACCACCTGCGACCGGGGTCACAAAACAGTCACAGGGTCACAAAGCATTTTTCATTCAGATCACGTGGTCACATCCACTTTGTATGCAACGGTCACAGGTGACACAGTCTCGCTAAGTGGGTGGGGCTAGGGGCTGTAGTGAAAAACATTCAAGCGGTCACAGGTCACGGAAGAATTTTCTAGAGGGTCACAAGGGAAATTTACACGGTCACAACATTGTGACCCTTGTCGCAGGTATTTGTACACGTATGCGGTAGTGACTACTCCTTGAGTAGCACACTACACTGCATGTTTTAAAATCCTTCAGCTCTGCCATCCTAGTACCATGTGCTAAGTATAATATTAATAATAGTAAGGGTCATGAAATCATTTCCAGTTCGAAATTAGCATCATTTCCTCTTAGACCAATATATTTTACCAACATATATACAGACTTTGAAACAATTACATATGTAAACATGTTATGTAAACTTCATCCCTTTCTATTACCTCAGTCTCCCAGACATTGCCAAAGTACAACAGAGCACACCAATACACTACAGTGGAGTGAAGTGTACTGGAGAGGAGGAGTCTTTGCAGGACTGCGAGTGGTCTGAAGTCACCAGAGGATGTACTCATGAACGTGATGTTGCTGTTGCATGCAGACTAACTGAGAGAGGTATGTAAATATAGAGTGTTTTATAGTGAGATATATACCTTTAATGTAACTGAGTACTATTAAAAGGATATGAGTAGACATTACTTACAGTGTGTGTGTGTGTGTGTGTGTGTGTGTGTGTGTGTGTGTGTGTGTGTGTGTGTGTGTGTGTGTGTGTGTGTGTGTGTGTGTGTGTGTGTGTGTGTGTGTGTGTGTGTGTGTGTGTGTGTGTGTGTGTGTGGAATAACTCTTTTCTTGTATATCTCAGTTGGTCATGTTCGTCTGGTGGGTGATACACGGGATGAGGTTGGAGCAGTGGAGCTGTATTACCCTCACATTGGCTGGACTGGAATATGTGCTGATCCAGACAGAGCTCACCACTGGCAGAGAGAAAACCAGGCAGCAGAAGTTGTGTGCAGACAACTTGGCTACAATGGAGGAATGGCATATGTGGACCCGTAAATATTAGATATGCACACAATCTCACTAGTGTAGGCATCAACTTGACAGAACACTTGACAGGGCAAATTGAGGCAGCAAATCACCTTCCACATTGCTATTAAGCTTCAGGGCATCATGAATTTCATGATGAGTTTCACATAATAATTTGCTCTATTTTCCATTTTTCATTGCAGACTGGATTCAACCTTTATTGTCAATCGTAGTGTGGTCATTGAAGATTGTAATGTAGATGAGGACTTTGACCTTACTCAGTGCAATACTTCCTTGCTGACCTCTAACTGTAGTACAGATGACCTGGCATGGGTACAATGTACACTAGCAAGTGAGTTATATGCAAATATATTGCTAGTGTACTTCAAACACTGCTGAACAAAGAAATGTATGTTTGTACCTGATCTGGATACTAGATCCGAATATTGACATTTTATATGCATATTACTGTATGTGAGAGAAGTCTGTTAGTCATATAGTAGTTTGTCTGGGTAGCATATTTAAAAACAACTGCTTCCAGACTAGTTGTGTTGTGTTGCTTGCATTGAGTTGCCCTGCCTTGCCTTTCTAAGCATCTCTTGTTGTGCAGGCATAACTCTGTACAGCTCTCAACAATACTAAATGATGCACATGCTTTTAAGCAATCAATACCAATTTGATTGCATTTTGCTAATCCTGCTGATACTCTATAGCTACCTAGGTAGCTAGAAGGCATGAAATTGGGAGTAGGTATTAGCTGCTGTTGATTGCTCTGTAGTTGCTGAATATGGTGATGCTTCAAAGGTCGGTGGTAAGAGAGAAGGAGTGATGCAGCTGACGTTCAATGGTAGAAAGGGACACATTTGTAGCACTGGCTGGGGTAGAGTGGATGCAGAAGTGGCATGTGTAGAGTTTAATCAGGACGACACACGCACTAACTATGATACAACTCCTGAAGGAAAGTAAGTGTATCAATTTTGACTTGGACTCCTTATCTTGTTATGTTATATTATCTAACTATAATTCCATATAGCTACTCAAAGTACATCAGTGACCTAATGCCGATATGGGTGACAGATGTGATGTGTACTACTACTACAAAATCAGATGATGAGGGGAATAGTAGAACAGAAGTAAATGAGGTGAGCACTAAAGCGCTGTCAACCATCTTATAGTGCCAGTTATGTTTTGTGCATAGGATATCACCTAAGTATTGGGGAACTAACTGCATGCCACAGAGTTTAGGGCTATGCTCCCATAGGCACAGTATCAAAAAACGGCTTGCCTCATACGACTGGAATAGTAGGGGCCTTCACAATTATTGGGGGTGCTTTAGCCCCCTACGCACCCCCTTCCTACACCTTATAGCACTGCAAAACATTAATGGTGACCAGCAGGTGTGGTTACCAACGTTGCAACATATTCTCTTATCATGACTACAAGCTCTCTTGAGATGTGTATAATATCCCTTAAGAAATTACCTCTGTATATTTCAAGACAATAAGATTCCTTGTTATAGTACTTTACCTCACAGGGGACATTGCATATATGAACCCCACTGCACGGTAATGCAGTAATGGTACATTAAAATGTCATGGAAGAACAACGTATATATAGACACTACATTGCTCTGTACACACATTCATCATCCTGGGAACATTTAGTGAGGTTATAGTCATGCATTTAGTTTTAGCAGAATATGATGCAACTGAGATCACCACACAGTTTGTCAAAACAATGACCAATTTTTTCCAGTGATATGTTGTGTAGTATACGTTGGTTATGCTTTCAGCATATATGTGCATACTGCACTAACTAGTACTGGTGTATGGTATACTTTTATGTGTGTGTTTGTTTTACAGAATGATGTAATTGACTGCGACATCTCCACCATCTATCCTGTTGGATTCACTGACTGCAATCTCCATGTTGGTAGAACTGTGGCTCAGGTGGATTGTGGTAAGTAATCCCCTGTGTAAGAGGAGAGAACCTCACCTCTCAAACTCTTGAGTTATTTGGATGTCATGAATGATAGTGTACTCTCACATTTGCTCCAGAGTTTCAATGTATAATATAAATCATTAGCTACCTAGATTATTTATGTGCATAATTTTTTTCCACATTTGTAGGTACACAGAAAGACAAACTTGTGCCATTATATATTACACTTGGAGTATTAAGTCCTATAATTCTTGTTCTACTTATTATAGTGTTCTGCTACCTCAAGTACAAGTGTTCGTAAGTCTAACAGTGTTATATCAAAAGAGTTAGTTAGCATTTTGCTTCTGATTTTTATACACTCCTTTACCTCTGGAGTGCTAATCTTGAAATGATGAATTATTCATATATCTGACTGATCATCATAAGGCCAATAAATAGTTTTGTGAAGGCATTACTGATATCATGAGTCATGGAATATATAATTTCTTTTTTATTCAGGGGAAAAATCTCATGTAATAGGTGTGGCTATGCAATAGGGAACTGCTGTGAGTCCTTACAAAATAGAATGTCAAGCTGTATCAGACGTACCAAACGGACATTGTCTCGGAGGTCATGGCGCTTACCACGTCCACGTCCACGCAGACATTCCCCTCCAACAGCTGTACCAACTGTCGAAACACACACAGTGAGATTTGTGAACTGATACGTTAATCCTACGCATCCTGATTATATTAGCATTAATCACATACTTATATTCCAATTCTACATGCATGTGTTCAGGCTTTGATTTTACACTAGTACTGGTGATATATACACATATAGATATATTGAATTAATACTTCATTTGTTCTTTTCCAGACCACCTCAGGTACAAGCATTGAAATGACTCCTAGGCCTGCTGATATTTTCTATGAACCACAAGATGACTCAGAGCCCAGTCCAGATCCAAAGTTTACTAAACTTGCTCCCCCTACCTATTCTGAGGCCACTAGCTATGCCACTGTACAAGACAAGGCAGCCTTGGACTCTCCATCCCCTCCACCCTACTAATATGTGTACTGCACATATGTACATGCATGTACTTAGGCCTGCGATTAATTACACCTGTTCTTGCACCGAAGTGTATATATATATATATATATATATATATATATATATATATATATATATATATATATGAAATATGACATTTTCATATGTTCAACTTTGCATACTAGATCTAGCATTGTAGTGCCCACGGCACTCATGCGTAGGAAGGTTGTGTGTGTGTGTGTGTGTGTGTGTGTGTGTGTGTGTGTGTGTGTGTGTGTGTGTGTGTGTGTGTGTGTGTGTGTGTGTGTGTGTCTGTCTGTTAAGTCACATCTCATCTCTAGAGCGTCTGTTCATCCTGAAAATACTGTCACATACTCAGCAAGCAACGGAGGTCAAAAATTTGTGTGGTTTTCTCCGTTGCAGAGATCCAGTATTGCTCCATTGAGAGCCATATATGTGGAAAGCACTCATGCGCATTATAGTCAATACCTTTGAGTTGCCATTGGTCATGCCTCCAAGCAAGGTCTCTCATGGCACCGAGGGTTCTGCACTTTAGTGCATTCATTGCGCCTTGAGTACTGTGTGTGATTATATTTACACCAATTGAACATGGTTGAGGTGTTCTTTGTAACTCAATTCACTCTATCTCACACTAATAAATACAGGTATATACATATGCTATATATTGGGACCCAAATTTATAGAGAAAGTCCCACAAATTTATTTATTGTGTGTTACTTAAGAAAGTTGTGTCGTTTGTAGAACGAATGAACTTACTACAAGCAAGTTTGCGCAGGCACAAACAAACAAAACAAATCCAACTATCGTATGCTCGCTATCACTCTACCATACAAGATTATGCTTTTTGCTAAACTAAAATTAAGTAGCTAATATGCAACAAATCAAAGTTGCTGTCATTTGAAAAACAGTCATTACTACATTTCCTGGTGCACTGCTGCAGCAGGTGTCTGTACTGGGAATACTAGTAAAATTCCCATTTAAAAATAATTGTTCTTGTGTCGTTCTTTGAACGACTAACTGTTGCAGGCAACTGGACCCGCTGTTGTAATAGTACTCGTAATATTCGTGATGTAGGAGTCGCTGACAGTTGCTAGCTATCCTGCTTATTGGTAAGCAAGGGAGGTAGAACTCTGCACAAAGGTCAATATGTTTATCTTCTTCTTCTTTATAACCTTCACTGAAGTAGCCCGGTTAACAATGGGCAGAATGAGAAGGTTATTGCATGCTTGCCGTAGACCACTGAGGAAATCAACAATAAAAAGCTGCAGTGGTTTGTCGTTGATCCATTCAGTTCCCAGAATGACATTAAGGAAGTGTGCCGGGTCAGACCGGATCAAAGAATCCATGTTTAAACTGGTTTGGAGAATGGAGGTTCTGGTGTCAGATAGGGCAGCGCAGCGAACAATGAAGTGGGCTGGATCCTCTGGTTCCAGGCCACATAACTTACACATCGGATCGTTCAAAATGTAGTTGGATTGCATTCTCCTGCGAAAACGATTGCGACAGGCATCTACTTCAAGACCATGACAACCAACAAGAAGCCTGATACGGAAGTTGTTCCTGCATGTCATCTTGGGAAGACCGGGAGTCACCATCCAGTGAGGAATGGGTTTCCCCAAGCGAACCATGCAGACAGTCTGAGAGAGGAAGGTTGTCACAGGAGTCTAGAAAGAGGGAGTATTCTGTTGAGAGCAAAAGTATCTTCACGTATCTCTTCCATGTTTGCTTACCCCAGCCTCTGCTAAAAATGTCAGTGAGGGAGGGAAGATTGAGAGCTTGGACTAGCATTTGAATAGATGAAAAAAAACCTTGGTCGGAGGATCTGCCAACGCTTCTCAAAAATTAAGCGAGGCAGAGTAGTAGAGAGAAGGAATGGGTGAAGACAAGCTGTCTTTGGTGAATGAAGGGCAGAATACTGGGAACACCCATTAGGAACTGCAAAGCTCTACTGTTACAGCGTAAGGGCAACCCTTGAATGGTCCTCAAAATCTTCCGATGCACTCTCTCAAGCATGGTGATCTCAGAGCTCATAGGGGACCACAATTCGCATCCATATAACAGGATTGGTATGCAGAAGGAGGAGTACAGTCTGAGTGATTTAGAAGGATGTAAACAGCCAAACCTTGAGCCGACAGCATTTAATGCAAAAAAAGCACTTCTACCAGACGAACAGCGCTCAGTGGTACGCAATACAGAGGATGATGATACAGAGCGGAGAATCCCCAAATGATGCTGAGAATTACACTCAGGGATGGGAGAGCCACCCACAAACCAATTCCGGAGAAGGCAGTTTTTCTTCCGCGAAACTGGGGATTCACCAAAAACCAGAACAGCAGACTTGGCAGCGTTTATCACGTGGTGCTACACACAGTAAAAACCAGTGAAACAAGTGTAAAAACATTTTCACTAAAATGTTGAAGGATGTAGGGATTGAAGTGCCAAAAAGCATAGAAACAAGGTCAAAGTGCAGCATGCATGCAGGCAAAGGCAGGGGATGATAGCATCAGTGCAATAATCATAACATGCGTAGCCCCATAGCTATCCCTACATCTTTAAATACTAAAAGGGGTTACACATGTTACGATTGTTGCATACTATCATCCCCTGCCTTTGCCTGCATGCATGCTGCACTTTAACCTTGTTTCTATGGTTTTTGGCACTTCAATCACTACAGTCTTCAACATTTTAGTGAAAATGTTTTACACTTGTATATATACATGCTTCTAATTTTGCGTACTGTTGAGTTTCGCCATTGGTCACAAGTAAAGCATGACCTCATGGCATCGAGGGTTCTACACTTTAGAGCATTCATTATGGTTAAATGTCATCATCCTCTGCTTTGCTGCATAGATGCATTTTTCTTCATTTTGGCACTTTCATCCTGCAAGGTGGATAGTGAGATATCCAGCTACAGAGCCCAAAAGTGCCTGCGAGTTTAAGGTAGTTATATATTGTGGTGTATTTGAAAATATATTGCACTAGTACTCCAATTACTATCTCAATCCATGCAGCTGAGGCAAACAGGACTAGCATTGTGAAGCATAAAACTGATGTAAACTGAAAGATGTACAGCTATTGTAAACAGTTTTGAAGCATAGTATACAGCTGGGGCAAACAATGTTTTGAAACGTAAATCTGGGGTAAACTGAAAGATATATACACAACTATGTTTTGAATCATTCAACTGAAGCATGTATTAGTTGTTGCATTATATGGGCACAAGGAATGCCTATGTAATACCATTTTCTGTGGTGACTATCACTTTAATTCCCAGCCACTAACCACTCCCTTAAGCCTAACCAATCCTGTTTGCATAAGTGTGCCACACACGATAGGTTGGCACACTTTAGCCTTTGATCTATTACTCTACTAGGCAACAAATAAACATGTTTTGAAGCATGCAATTGATGTGAACAAAAAATTGCTTTGTAGACGCACAATTCACCGATAGGTTTTTGCAGTGTATGTATGGTACAGTGGGGCTACATATATATGTGATTCCCCCTGTGAAATACTACTATGTGAATGTAGTACATTTTTAGTGAGTGGTCAGCACACATGTAAATGGTTAGCTATATGTGGCAATGTCAGAGAATTATATGGAAAAATTGGCCCATTGGAATGACTAAGTGGGCCATCTCCACTCGTAATTACAGGAAGTCTCATTGCCACTTGGAGGCCTAGGTATTTCTCTAGCTACACATCCTTTGAATGTAGTCACGACAAGTGAATATGTGGCAATTACATCAGCCAGCTAACACCCACTTTTAATACTAGTTACACTGAGAACAGAAAACAGAATTCTGTATATGAAGCATGACAGACCTTAGCTCTAACTCAACCTCCATATATAGCAGATATTAGTAAATTGTAGTGGAATTTATGAAATTTATGAAAACAGGCCCAGGTGCTCATATACCAAATAAGCCATCACTTGAGTATCCATTATTTATGACTCAGCAATTAAGTCAATAACTCACTATGGTGACTTTGTATAATTTCCAAATATAGGTTAGTCCTACTGCTCAAAATTGCAGTCTCATTGTATGTCCATTATAAATTTTGCATGAATTATTATGAACTTAAAATAAGAATATATGAAATGTCTACATCAAAAAAGAGCTAATTTTCTGGGTGCCGCTACTACTAATTGGGAATCTGAATATTTATAAACCTTGTATTGTGTACAATAAATTATTATGAAAGAACTGCCCTATAGGAGCATAATCATTGGTTCCATGAGTAAACTTCCTGCCAGTCATCAATAGTTGTGTATATCAGAGAGTCGGTAGACTCTCTATGTAGGGATGGCGCCGACACGCCCATTAAGCCTTAACAAAAGTAACGGCTCAGAACTCCCGAACGCAGCAGCTATGAGCCCTTTCAGACACATAACATGGCCTACGAGTGTTTCTATACACAATAAGACTCTCAAAGGTGGTAAAATACACCGCTACAATGATATACGTGAAATTGCTAAAACCCCGATTTCTCCATCTTCTTCTTCTTCTTCTTCTTCTTCTTCAAACGGCCTAGCACAAAATACGTACACGTATTTACCTTGATTTTTGTACCAAAAGTCTTCTTATTCCCGTGGGCAGTGCCTTTTACCAACGGAATCTTTGTAGGGCCCCTCTTCGACGAGTAAAGCTACGATATACTAGCACTTCCGTGTAGTTGAACGCCATTTCCTCGTTATTACTCACGTGCGTTTCACATGACCACGAGCAGTAAAATGGGTGGGGCTCGCACACACGCAAAGAGCATTGTATTTGCAAGCGAGTCTACAACGAAAAAGCAGTGAGACAAGGGAGTAAAAACATTTCCATTAAATGTTGAAGGATGTAGGGATGGCAGTACCAAAAAGTAGGAAAACAAGTGCAGTATATATGCAGCAAGACAGGGGATGAGGGCATGCAACAATACTAACATGCGTAACCCCCCTACATCTTTATTATGGGGTTACGCATGTTAGTATTGTTGCATGACCTCATCCCCTGTCTTGCTGCATATATACTGCCCTCATCCCCTGTCTTGCTGCATATATACTGCCCTCATCCCCTGTCTTGCTGCATATATACTGCCCTCATCCCCTGTCTTGCTGCATATATACTGCCCTCATCCCCTGTCTTGCTGCATATATACTGCACTTGTTTTCCTACTTTTTGGTACTGCCATCCCTACATCCTTCAACATTTAATGGAAATGTTTTTACTCCCTTTAAATGGTACAAGTTACATTTACCCAACTTAGCCAATGCATGGGGAAAAACAAGATAGAGATTATTGTGTATGGATTGGAGAGTACTAGCTACTTGTATATATCATTTGGTGGTTAACCCTGATCAGTAATTGTTTCAAGAATTCAGTTTAACCAGTCATGTGTAGAGCTAAAGAAGTCCTTACTCTTGCTTGCATCTTATGTCTTACCTTAGCTAATTCTGATGGGTGAACCAAACTGTAAAAACGTCAACAGTGAGGCTGGGGAAGACAATTCTTCTTGTATTCAGAGCAGTATTCCATCTACCATTTCCTGTAAAAGCGGAGGTGGAATAGACACCATAATTCAAGACCACTCTCGAAACAATATCGCGATGGTCCGCAAAATTGTTATTGCGAACAAAGTGAAATGTAGGGAGGGGTTACGCATGTTGTTATTGTTGCATGCAATTATCTCTAGTCTGCATACATGCATGAATTGTAATTCATCTTTGTGGTAGCGTGAACTCTGAACTCCAAACTATATGTTACATTGTTAGTCTGTCATTGTTGTGCATGCATAACTTCTAAATGGTTTTTAATATTTCCCCACATACATTAGTTGTTTATGGTCACATCATAATCAGTTGTTCACTGTGCACCACTTGGCTCATTACAATCTTGTTTCTTTACTTTTTGGCATTACCATCCCTACATCCTTCAACATTTTAATGAAATGTTTTTACACTTGTTTCACTAATTTTTCTTGGGTATATACTTAGCAGTGTCCACTTTGAATTCTGCTTCTTCGTGGATTGCTTTACCATCCCTACTTGCTTATTTTACATTCTACTTAATGTCGCAACAAGAATATTGTTATTGAAGTCATACTCAGAGAACTGAGAACAAGATACAACATACTGCCATTGATTGAGAGGAAATATTGTACATGAGAAAATATTGCTGGGAATAGACATAATCAGTAGTAGGACTTGACAAAGGAAATGTGGAAAGTACGAAGGCCATAATATAATACAAATGTATAATGATGGATCATTATTACAAAAATACAACATGACATGAAGGAATTATTGATGAGATGACAGCTGGAAATACACGTGGCTTTCATGAGTTATGGATATATCTACGTATAGTGACAACATTTAGGGAAGTGCCACTGGAACACCCAGGGAAAAACACGGATATGAAATCCATAAGGGAAAACCTCAGGATGAACCCAAACAAAACATTTTCTGGATGTGTTGTTGAGGGTTTCAGTTGGTTATATACTGAAGATAGGTTCAGACAGAGGGAGATCTGTATGGCAGAGTGGGGAATATTAGAGGAAGGTGCACACAAACAGAGGTACTGTATATACACACATACATGCCCATAAGTCAGTTAGCACTGCTTACATACAACTAGATGAATGCTTGCAGCATTGTGGGTGAACCCACTTAGCCATAAGCTGAATATTGTGTGCACATGCACGACAACAACATTTGGTATTTGGTGATAATGCTGCATTATACAGAAATGTTTCTAGTGGTACAACTAGGTGTACCTGCTCTGCTCACCCTATGACTCTATTATCTCACTTGATATGCTGTCAGATTTATGACTCAGACTACTGAGTGCAGGTAAGAAAAAGGTAAAATGCGTGGCTATGTTTGGTAGAATGCAAGATCTGGGAAGGTATTAAGTTTAGGGGAGAGAATTGAAGGGAAAAGAGAGAGAGTCACAGCTACATACAGTCTTATTGGCTTAGTGCACAAGGTACACAACTATTTCATTATGTACAATCCAACAACACTTGTATTGTAGCCAGATGTACCATGTAGATGGTGGTTAAGTGTGATTGGCCACCTACACATTGTAGTATAAAGTGATGTGCACTCTTGTTAACAACATGATACAGACTATGCAGTCTGTCGGTGAGTGACTCATCCAACCCCAAGTGTGCAACAGTGACACATCTCTAGCTGCACTATCCAGGGGACATGCAATGGCTACTTCACATCTGCACATTCTGTATCTGTGCTTTGCTCATAGCTTGAGTTTATATCATTGCTCAGCAAGGCATCCAGCTTGTCAACATAGTGAGTTTATGGTAGTTGCCAGAACACACTGTGTACATCATGCAGGGACTACAGTTGGCTTTGGCAACCACCACTGCTAATTGGAATAAGCCACCTTTAAGACCCTCAGAGGATTACTTTACAATAGTGGGCCACTATCGCATTGTCTAAGGCGTGCATAACTTCTTGTATTTGGCTTATCAAAGGGTGCTTTCAATAAGCGAATGTCCAGGAGATATATATGTAAATTTAAATACAGTACGACCCACACTAATGTATCTGAAAATGATTATACTGAAACGGAGCAGAGTGTCATGAACTGGGATGAGACCACCTTCGTAAAAAGGACATTATTAGTACATGGCCGATGTATATTACCTGAGAGTTATTACCATTGTGAATTGGAGCAGTAGCGAAGGGCCTTCAGGACACACAAACTGGCGGGACTCTGTATTTATGAGAAAAGATAAAAGTGGATACCAAACTACAGTAAAACTGACGTACCTGAGAGTGATTGTACCGCCGAGGTGAAATAGTCGAACGAATGAAAGAGCGCAGCAAACTTGAGCGCAGAGAATGTCAAAATGACAAGTAGACGAACAAAACAAAAGCAGCGCGGTGAAAAGAAGCACTTAGACTAGCAGCCTACGTAACCTATGCACGTGATTACATTAGTCGAGAGCTGCGCATATTATGTTTACGCAGGCGCGATCGCCTAATAGCGCATGAGTAATCACATCACAAATATGCAATCAACAAGGAAATGGCGTCCGACTATACGGAAGTGCTCGTAAATCTCTGTCGTTCTCGTGCGAGATGGATCCTACGACGATTCTGTTGGTCTAGGATCATGCACTGGAGAGAAAGGAATCGTTTTATGCTAAAATAAATGTGAGTGCGTTTGTCAATTTTGAGGTAGACCGTTTGAAGAAGAAGAAGAAGAAGAAGAAGAAGATGATGAAAAATATTCAAAAACGGAGGTGTGGCAGTTTCCGTATGTCATTGTATCCGTACATTTTACATACTTTGAGGGTCTTATATGATAGAGAAACACTCGTAGAGCCTTGTTATATGTCTGAAAAGGCTTATAACTGTAGCGTTCAGGAGTTATGAGCCGTTTCATCTGGTAAATGGGCGTGTCCGTGTCGGCGCCATCCCTACATAGAGAGTCTACCGACTCTCTGATATTACATTTAAAACTCAGAATACCAGACATGTGTCGTTGACTCAATTTGGTAGATTGGGAGATTGTCCAATTGGTTTTGTTCTCAAGAATGATGTGTGTGTATGTTCAACCTACTTCAAAAGTGAAAGATTAATTGGAGTACTGGAATGTAATACATCAATTTTTAGAGCCTTTCTCCAGATAGGCTACTGGATTGGATGCAGTCACAGTGGTGACATTATCACAAGCTATTGTCCTCCAGGGTACTGCAATTATGAAATTGTTACTTCTAGTCTGAGTGTTCAAATTTTCCGATCATGTGATTTAGTAAATGAGTCCAAACTATGTATACAAAACAGAAAAGGTCTGATTTGTGGACAATGTGAAGAAGGCTACAGTGTGTTTTATGACTCGGAAAATTTCAACTGTGGAAGATGTCCATATGGAGCAATTGGTCTACTCATTTATGTGGTGTCTGAGCTGATTCCACTAGTCATCTTGTTTGCTCTTGTAATGGTCTTGAAGTTGAAGATGACGTCAGGACTGATGCAAAGTCTCTTACTCTTTGCACAAATAACAACTTTCATCAATCGTACCCCATCATTTGTAACACTCTCTCCAGCCAGTCAAATATTCCTAAGAATTCACTCCTTCCTACTCGGGTTCTTAAGCTTAGAATTTTTCAAATTGGATGCTCTATCATATTGCCTGTGGAGAGGAGCAACTGTACTACACAACTTGATGTTTCGTTATATGACAGCACTGTTCAGTTTTTTTCTCCTTGGCCTGTTCATACTCATAGTCAAAAGGAGTTCATTGATCACAAATATAATGTGCTGCAAAAGGATAAGGAAACTTACAAAGCTCCTTAATTTTTCAATTGTTCATGGAATAACTACAGTTCTAATCCTCTCCTATACACAATATACACTTACTTCATTCCAGATCCTCTCTCGAATTACAGTTTACAGAGAAGGAGGTGTAATCCTTGGATCAGTTGTTGCTCTTCAAGGTGATGTTGACTACTTTGGTAATGATCACCTGCCATATGCTATTCCAGCCATTTTTGTGCTACTTTTTCTCACACTTCCACCTCCACTCCTGCTTATCTCATACCCACTGCTGTGGAGGATCAAGGCCAAGTTGTTGCTAACACAGATTGCCTTACTCTGCTCAGCTGTTATGTTTGATATCCTACTTCCCCTTCTTATCAGGGAGTTTTCCTTTTACATCCTTCATGAGTTGTCGAAGTTCACTCAGCAACTCACAATCCTTCTTCTCCTTGCTTGGTTCTAGTAGTTTAACATTGGATTAAGCAACTCACGATAGTTCTTCTGCTCTTCTATGAGTTCTCATAGTTCACGCATCTGATTAAGGCAACTCACATTGCTTCAACTCTAGTAGTAACACAATGTACATTTGCTGGTCTGAAATCAATACTAACTGAGAAATGTAATTACTGGTATATACCTGTAGATCTTTATGAGAGAAGGCATTCTCACCATAGGTGAATAGTGTGGGGATGTCCATATGCCCTTTCAAGATCATTTCCTCTGTTATCCTCATTATCTCCTTTACCTGCTAAAAGTGATCTATAGTAAGTAATGAAGTAGGAAAGGTGCTATTATGTTGTTAGCTATACAGTTTTATATTTGTTTGTAATGGAGTAGGAAAGGTGCATCAGATTTATACACACGAAATAAGACTGCATATATATACTAAGTTTGCTGTTGTGACTTTTTAATTTACCTCTTTACCTGTGAAAGTGAATTACATAATGTATTTAAACATAGGATCATCTTAACCATTGCTTTTCCTAACCTGCAATTCAAGAAATAAAATGCAATGCATGTGTAAATCTTCCATATTATGAGCATGCATACCAGGTTATTTTCAGGATCATAATCATTTTCTTTCTTTAGCTGCAAAACATGATGCATATACAAGTTTGTATTCAATACTCTTGTTATAACTGTACTATTAAATATGCAACTGTGTTAAGCATGCACTGCAAATATACGTACGTATAGTTCTTCATGCTTGTCAGCTTGAGATACGTTTTCATACTTTTCAAACTAGCCAGTTTTTAAGTGTACAGTGGAACCTCCAAAGAAAGGACACTTTGGGAACAGCACTTTTGTCCTTTCTTCGGAGGTTGTCCTTATCCCGGAGGTTCATGAAATATTTTAATTTTATATAATGGGATGGAATATAAGTAATGTAGTGAAGTTTGTACATGAGTTATTGTGTAAGCTAGTCAAATAAAGTTGTCTGTCTTGCTGATTGATGTGTAATATTGACAGTCATATCAATTGTGTGGCCAATACACACTTCTTCCGTGTCCTTCGAATGCAAGAAACTTGGACACATACATTGTCTAAAGCAAGTACTGCTTCCTTGTATATAACGCGTGTGAGGTTTCGCTGCATACACAATGAATTTACTCACGTTGCGCTCGTACGTAGCACCGTACTGCGCAAGTGCAACTGTGCAATTTTAGGGGACGGGTGTTCGTTATTTAGAGGCAAAAATGCACGGTGGAGCGCCGTTCGGCGCAAAGATTATGTCCGCTGTTCGGAATGATTGATGGTATGATAAGTGGGTGTTACTATAATGGTATGGGTAAGATTAATGCAAAACGCGACTTAAACAAGCTGTATATTTTATTTTATGTTGATGCTATAAATGTCACTCTGACTCAGCAAAGAAAACAATCACATTCTATCTATTTCAACTAAGATCAGCAAAATTCTTGTTCTTCCTGTGTACATTGCATAATTATATCAGTCCAACTCAGCAAAGATAACATCTCCCATGGCCTACAGATGCTGAAGGCATTTGCACTAAAAGTACATAAGTATTGCAATTATCATGTTATTATTAGTATACACTGAATGCAAATACATATTCACTTTCAATTCCCACTTGCATAAGACTAATTGATCGTAACTACACATGGTGAAATGGTAATGGATTAAACATTCAGGTAGCTACCTGCAATGTTTAAAAATGCTTCAGTGCTTTGCTGTAAAGTGCATGAGAGTCACTGAGTACATGTAGTTTGTGTTGTTGGATTTGTGTCTTTTCTGTAAGTTTCTTTATTTCGAAGTTCAAATCCTGCTTCACTACCAGTCAGTATGAGAGGTGGGCTGTTCAGTTCTGCGGCACGAGCAAAAAATTCATCATCATTATATTCATTGTCATTTATTTTCTTTGACATCTTGCGAGTGGCTGTGCCATAGCTATCGGATGTATTTGGTTCTTCTTCAAGATGAGTTATATGCTTCTTTTCTATAATACCAGTCTTCTGCAGGAACCACAATACCATCATGACTACCAAGCAGACAAGTGGCATGTACATCAGTATGAGTCTAATTGCGGTGACAAACTCTATGCCTTGGCTCTCAAATACCGAGGTGTACCATGAAAGTGCATTAATGATGGACATATTTGCGAGCATTAGTATGTCAATTGTGTTGTACAGCTGTCGTTTGTAAGGTCTAGTGACTGCATGGATGGTGAAAAAACAGAGTAAGGCAATCTGTGTTACTAGGAAAAATTCAGTTAAGTTAGAAGAGAAGGCAAAGATAGCAGTAAGAATTACTCTCCACAAGAAGAAGAGGCCTGCAAACATGCGATAATTGTCCTTGAACACACCCTGGAATGAGTCAAAGAGTGGTAAGAGTTTACGAATTGGCCAGATTGTAGCATCATTGTTAGATCTCACATTACATTTAAACTTGGCTTTGATCTTCCACAGCAGTGGGTATGAGATAAGCAGCAGTGGAGGTGGAAGTGACAGAAAGAGTAGCACTAGCACAGCTGGAATGGCATATGGAAGGTGATCACGTCCAAAGTAGTCTACATTACCTTGAAGAGCAACAACTGAGCCAAGTGTTACTCCTCCTTCTCCGTGAAGTGTAATTTGAGAGAGAATCTGAAATGATGTGACTGTGTAAAGTGTATAGGAGAGAATTAGAACTGTTGTTATGCCATGAACAATTGAATTTTTAAAGAGTTTTGTCTTCCTAATAAACTTCTTTATGATTTTGCAGCAATTTGTCTCCATTTTAATTGGAATTTTTTGGACTATCAGTATGAACATTGCAAGGAGGAAAATGCTAAACAATGTTGTCACATAACGAAACATCAAGTTGTGTAGTACAGTAGCTCCTTTCCACAGGCAAAATGATAGAGCATCCAATCTGAAAAATTCTAAGCTCAAAAACCCAAGTAGGAAGGAATGAATTCTTAGGAATATTTGACTAGCTGGAGAGAGTGTTACAAATGATGGAGTACGATTAATGAAGGTTGTTATTTGGGCAAAGAGTAAGAGACTCTGCATCAGTCCCGACGTCATCTTCAAATTCAGGACCATTATGATAGCAAACAAGATGACTAGTGGAATCAGCTCAGACACAACATAAATGAGTAGACCAATTGCTCCATATGGACATCTTCTACAGTTGAAATTTTCCGAGTGATAAAACACACTGTAGCCTTCTTCACATTGTCCACAAATCTGACCTGCTCTGTTTTGAATACAAAGCTCAGATACATTTAGAGTATTACATGATCGGGATATTGGAATACTTCGACTAGAAGTAACATTTTGATAATTACAGTACCCTGGAGGACAATAGCTTGTGATAATGTCACCAGTTTCACTGCATCCAATCCAGTAGCCTATGTGTAGTAAAGCTCGAAAAAGTGATGTATCACATTCTAATATCCGTTTACTTTCATAATATGCCGAACAGATGCATTCATTATTCTCCAAAACAAAACCAATTGGACAGTCCCCCAATCTACCAACTTGAGATGATGATACATGTCTAGTGTTTTGAGTTTTAAGTGTTAAATTGAATGTAGTGCCAGGTCTGCCAGTGATTTGTAGAAATCCGTCATCAGAAATATAAGGACTTGTCTTGGCCTCCCCTGCAACATTGTCCAGGAACACTTGATAAGCTGTGACAATAGTTTGGTTGAGGTCATCAATAGACATTGAATCTATATTTATCCTCTCTCCTGGAGCAATTTCAGTTGGTAAAGTGAAGTTGATGACAGCAGGACTGGTGGCTATGGTGTATTCTTTAATAGCTGGGTAGTATTTAAAAGGTTTCCACTGTAGAGCTGTATTAACATCTGTCACTATGTCAAACTCATTTTTCGCACATGGAAGGATTGAGTCAGCATAAATGGCATCTCCATAGTTTGCAGTGTTATTTATAAAGATGAGGGTAGTGTTCCACATATCAGGATGTCCAAAAGGTTTTGCTGAAATGAAACACTTGTGAGAGAATATAAACTCGGATTGATGAGGTGAAGTGGCATACACTGCACCACCAAGTTCACTAGCATGATTTGAAACAAATAAAAGATTAGAGTTAGTGTAAAGTTGGAGAACAGAGAATCCAAGTAGCTCCTCCATAGGTAGCGCTGTTGTTCACAAACTCTACCTGAGAGTTTGTCAACACGTTTATTTGAGAAGAAGTAGCAACTATAGCACTTCCTGTACTTCCATTGAACATAATGTAATGATCAAAATCAACCTCAATTGATTCAATGTGCAAGGTGCCAGACTCTATTTGATGTTGTGTCAGTTCATCAGTTGCACTCCTTAAAAATACTGCAGTATTGACAATGTGATTATTGATGAAGACACAATTGGAAAGAAGAGGGGTTGGGGGGATGCCATCAAACAAAGAACTTCCAGCTGTAGGTCTAAGACTCATTGCAGCCCCTATTGAGGCAGTATTTCCACTCCATGTGCAGTTAATAAACTCCAATCTGTTTCTTATTGCACTAGCATTGTTGTGTCGACTAGCAAAAAAAGCAATCGCTCCTCCGCGCCCAGCAGAGTTGTTAATAAACTTTGTATCTTGTACACTGTATGTATTGTTAGCCACTTTGTATCCACTTGTGTATCCTACACCCAGTGCTCCACCAGTTCTCTCTTCAGCATTGTTATTTGAAAATGTACAGGCAATCACATTGATAATATTGTCTCGAGAGTTATCTTGAATTATGGTGTCTGTTCCACCTCCATACTGGGCTGAGTTGTTGTGGAAAATGCAGCTGATGATAGCAATGTAATTGTAAAAACTTGTGCCTTTCATTGTGATATGAATACCTCCTCCTTGGCCAGCATTATTTCCATCACTGCCAGTTAGCAGTCTGAATTGTATAATATGAATTTGTCCAGTGACTTCATTGTTGGTGGCTCTATTGCCCTCAAACTCACAATCTTTTATCACATAGGAGTTTCCTTTGTTGCGTGTATTTATATGTTGATTGCAGTGTGGGTAGCCAGGTGAGCAGTGGGTAAACTCAATGCTCACACCACCTCCTCCAAACAAGATCTTTTGTTCATCTTCAGGGAGCCTGTTCTCAATGAACTCACAATTGCTAATACTTACATACCCACTTACATCATATAAAGACAAGCCTCGTCCTGCATTCCTGCGGAAACTGGTGTTACTGATAGAAATGTTTGTACTGTTAATAATGTACACAGCAGAGCGATACTCTATATTCATCCCTTCTCTTAATGTTGTACTCTTCTGAAGTGTACCGCAATATTTAAATATCACATTGAGCACAGCTAAATTTAAAGTGTTCACAACAAATAGCCCAGATCCTGTGTCATTCAAATTGTTAGTTTCAGGTTGTCTGCAAGAGATAGTAGAGTCAGTTCCTCTCAAAGTTAACCCATCAATGTCAGATATTGTCAGAGTATCATTGATGTAGTGATCTCCTTGTAGGAGAACTTCTCGGTTACTGATGTTATTGTAATTAAGAACAAACCCGAGGCTCTTACAGGGAGTGAAAAAGGGCATACTGCTTTGGATGCAGGATAAATTATCATCTCCAGTTTCACTGTTGACAATAATGCAGTTTATGCAGTTTGGTTCACTTTTAACTGATCCAACAACTAAGATGAGACCTAATGTGCACGCCAGAGTAACCTCTTTAGCTCTATACATAATAGATTTAGTTGCCACTAAGGAACTGCTGAAGAACTGAAATTCTATATAATTCTGAGCACTATCATCTTTCAAGTAAAAGTTATGCGCTTGCGCGCGCGACACGTAATTTATGACGTAATGAAATCGCCCTAAAGAATGCAATTAAGACTAGAGCATTCGAAGAATACGTACCCTGCGGCAAATTGGGTCGCTCAGAGGGGGCTTTCTTTCTCTTCTAAGCATCATTGTGCACAATAAACTACCACTTTATACTGACCGTGCAGATCTATAAGATTAGCAATCGCTCTAGATCTACTTCTTTCACGAAAATGGAGCGTACATGATCCTTGATGCATAAAATCTTCATACTTTCTCCCAATGCCGTCAAACTCCACCTTACAAGTGTTAGTTACGTTTAGATGCCATTTTCTTGTTTGCTCACGTGCCGAATACGTGAAGTTAGTTTTGTCGTAGTCTGTTCGTCGTTTTTCAGATGGTCAGATCTCTTTCATTCCAGACACCTTTGTCATCCATGTATGGGCCTCCTTCAACAACCAACCAAGATCCCAATCCAGCTCCGTAGCATCCTTTCTTTTCACGATGCAATTTACTTCCTTCGAGTGCGGGACCAAGTGCTCTTTCAGCGGATGAAGGATTTGGGGTGCGGGTGTCTACCCAAATCCTTCATCCGCTGAAAGAGCACTTGGTCCCGCACTCGAAGGAAGTAAATTGTATCGTGAAAAGAAAGGATGCTACGGAGCTGGATTGGTTGTTGAATGAGTAGTGACGAATGATGCTTCACCCACATTGTTAGTAAGTGGAGCAAAAGTGAATGCTGCAGGCAAGAGCATTGCGCTCATGGTTTCATTGGTTACTACACCTCCATCACCACCATAAACAGGAACTTGACCCCATGCTATAGCATTTTTGTTTCTGTCTGCATACACAGTGTAATGTACTGCACCTGGCCTTCGAAAGAAAATCTCTCCTGGTTTAATATATGGCGTTTTCAAAATAATGCATCAGTCCCATAGAGAGATCAAAGTTGATTCCCTCGATATTTGAGTTGTTCAAGACGCCAATCTGGCTTATTTGATCGTTTCCCATCATATTTCACTTTTGTGTAGCACGAACTCTTATATTACATGTCAGTCAATCAATTTATACGTCAATTTTTTACGTTAATCCAGTAAACCACAACGACCGTTCTCTCAAACTGAAGACCATGTTACACTACTTTATCGGTGAAGGGACTACTGTTCGTCCACGAGAAGATGACATTGACAGTTTCAATATAGTGTTGCAAAGTTTCGGTCGTTGTCGACCTTCTATAGGCAGTACAGACTAAAATATACAGACTAAAACACACACAGAGATGTCTAGATAATGCACAGAAGATGTAACAAATGCAATTAAAAATATTTTCAGTCGTCAAGGTTAAGTCCATCAGGAGACTGGGTTCTGTATATTCAGTATTTTTCTCTTTTCTTCCTCCATGTTGTAGTCCCCCCTTCACGAACTTATAATATTTATTTATGGTCAAGACGTCAATAATACTACACCCATTATGCTCAAGTTTATTCAGGTGGTCAGAGCCTTATAGTCTACCTTGGTTTACCGGGTATGCGCAGAGCAAACTAAGCAAACACGGACAGCTGTTTCGGGCTGGTTGGCTCATCAGCGCCGTATATGCATGGTTGTTCTAGACTTACATACCCTAGGCAGGCCATGTATTCTTCCTCTAAGGGAAGACAAGGCTGCTTCCAGTGGAGAATGGTCCATTTGAATGAGGGAGACATTTGGAGTCCAGTTCATATGCATCACTTGAAACTGAAAGCCCTAAATATGTGAATGCTGTGCTGTTAGTCACAATCTATGTTATTGATCAATTCTCTCCACTGATTAGTCTTTAAACTTAGCACTGCTGCATCTTTACTAGCAGAGAATACAGAATCAGAATCACCACTACAATTGAGGTTTCATTGACTTTTAATGATATTCATATCACAGCAAGTCTCCTATTGTCCAAGCTGGAGAACATTTAGTTGGAGTGCTGTCTCTCAACAGAGGAGATGATTTCATATCACCCAAGTCTCCTATTGTCCAAGCTGCTTGAACTCAACAGAAGAGTGGTTGACAAACCTCGTGTCAAATGAAGCACACTTCAACAAGACCTGTCTCTGGACTGTGATGGAGATCTACACATTGTACTGGCCTTTGCAGAGAAGATCCGTGTTAACACATACATAGATGTACTGAGAGATCCTCAATCACACAGTGATGCTGTCATCAAAGAATTTGAAGCTTTATAACAAATACGAGAGTTTTGTTTGTAACTAAAATGTGTTGTGTTGAATATTTCAAATTCTTTGGTGTTACTGTGGTATGAGTTTTTGTCTATAGAGGGAGCCCCCAGCAGGACTGGAGTGAGCCTGCTCTGGGTTTCAATAAACACCAGCCATTACAAGTTGGACTGTGTGTGGTCTGCGCAGAGCTCACGGCAATTGACGAATAACTTAACATGAAGTATATCTATCCTACATACAGAGTGGACGCTACTTAAATACAGAATAGGTGTGAGTGTGTGAGTGTGATACTAATTGATGGGACATTGTAGTGTGGAGATGTATAGATACTAATTGTCGTGGAATGTCCTGTGTGGTTTTCAGACTCTTCTACAACATTAGCATGAACTGCAATAATATGTAAGTTTCCAGACATACACACTGGTTTATCTTAGATATACTATCAACGTTCACTACATTTTTACTTAATAAGGTATTTCTTTGCCTTGCTGTTGCCATATGTAGAAACAACCGTAGCAAATAAGGGCCTTACTATGTAAACTTGTCCAAAAGTGATCAAGCCCTGTTTGGCTCATACACAACACAATATTTCTCAAAGAAGTACACAATGTAATGAAATTCCTGATACAAACTATATTCTCCATCTAATGACATTATGGGAGTCAGTTATATTGGCTCATAGAGAGAGTCCCCAGCAGGAGGTTGGGAGGAGTGAGGGGTGACAGCCTCTGTTGTGTGTTTATGGGCAGTATCAGGATCACTGTAGACAATAAAGACAGCTTATCACAATTACTGCCCATGTTTTCATACGTGGTAGCTATACTGACACATATGTTGGTTCCTCTGAGAGCTCATAGACCTCGTTAGATTTTGTTGTAATATCAACTGCACTCATTTGACCTCTGCACAGGAGAAACTGATGTAAAGTGATCTCCATAATTTTATTATCACATACAACCTCTGTATTCCAGGGGAGTAGTGTCCTCTGCGATTCCTTAATAACAGAACCACTATCACAATGACAGTTACTGCAATAATCAATACCACTGTCACTAATCCACCAGTTAGAGCTGCAGCGATGTAAGTCTGAGAGTCAGACTGATGGACTGTTGGAACTGAGTATTGAAAGAGTGGATACCAACAGATCAGAGACCTTTCAAAATGTGTGTGGCAAAAACACATACTAGTAATGATGATAGGCTGACTGACAGTACTCCCAGCTGCATTAGTCACAGTAACTGTGACACTGTAGATAGTGTTACTCTCCAACTCCTGTATAGTGTAGCTGGTGGAGGTAATATTACCACTAGTCCCACTTCCTCCATCATCATTAGCCTGATCACCACTGCTGAGTGCTCTCCACATCACCTCATAGCTGGTCACCACTGAGCCATTAGGAACACTCCAGGAGAGGGAGATGGAGGTGGATGTTATGGAGATCACATCGACAGTAGGCTGGCCTTCGGGAGATACTGGAGTGTGTGTATGCGTATGTAATTTTTACTGCATACAGTGAATATCATTCTTACCTAATGTGATATCTAGGACTATGGCAGCATTGCTAGTGATATGTTGGGATACACTAACAATAGATATGTTGTAGGTGTCTCCATTCTGAAGGCCAGTCAGTAGGTAGTTGTCTATGGAGCCATCATTAACATCCTCACTGCCACTGCTGCCACCAGGTCCACTATAGTAGATCCTGTATCCAGTTATATCCCCCAGTGGAGTGGGTGGGCTCCAAGACATTCGGATACTAGTGGGACCTTCCTGGACTGCTATCAGGTTAGTGGGAGCTGAAACTGGAGTTAGTACAGTTTATGGCTCTCCTGATCTCTACAAAAAGACACCGTCACACTATCAAAATTATATATACTTTACCTCCAGTCTCAACAATAACTGGAGGATAACTGTATACTCCAATACCAGCACTGTTCACTGCTGCCACTTGAATGGAGTAGGTAGTGGATGGCATCAGACTTGAGATAGTGGCCTCAGTGACACTACCTCCTGAGACATCCCTAGTCTGTGTACTCCCACTCCCCTGTACCCCATACCGCACTGAGTAGCCTGTTATGTCTCCATTGCGGTCAGTGCAGTTCACTGCCCCCCACTGGACAGTGATGCTGGAGGAGGTCACCCCAGACTCTCTCACAGAAGTAGAAGCAGCAGATGGAGCTGGAGGTATAGATAGAAACACTTCAATAGGACATGACTGATGGCAATGGCTATCTCTTACCTGCCTCCTCAGTCATTGCAGTGACACTTACTGCACTACTACCAGCTGCATTGGCTGCTGTCACAGTGAGACTATAGCTACTGCCTTCCTCTAGTCCCATTATCTCATAGCTAGTAGAGCCATCAGTGACAGTGGTACTGCCCTCATCCTCATCACTACATCCTACTGAGGTATCTCTCTGCCACATCACCTCATAGCTGGTCACCACTGAGCCACTGGGAACACTCCAGGAGAGGGAGATGGAGGTGGATGTTGTAGTGCCTACAGTGACACTAGGCTGGCCTGGAACTAGACAAAGAAAAACTTATGCCCCAGAGCTAATAGTAAATTTTATATTTCCATTAAGCATTACTATACTTATTAAAACAGAACTCAAAAGTACAATACGTACAGTACACATTTGTATGTAGCCATTGTTGTGCTCTATATATATGTACCTAGATGAATGTTCATCACTATCACAGTATCACTAGGGAGGAGTTGAGATGAGGTTGTGGCCAAGGTCACAATGGATATTGTGTATGTATCTCCATTCTGAAGACCAGTCAGTAGGTAGTTGTCTATGGAGCCATCATTAACATCCTCACTGCCACTGCTACCACCACTATAGTAGATCCTGTACCCAGTTGTATCTCCCAGTGGAGTGGGTGGGCTCCAAGACACTCGGATACTAGTGGGACCTTCCTGAACTGCCATCAGGTTAGTGGGAGCTAAGGTAACTGGAGGGAGGTTAACCCCACACACTATATGTAGCTGTTGTATCTAAGCCTCAAAAGGTGCAGTGTAGTACATGAAGCAATCGCCGATGGGAAAACATATATACAGTGTTGTTTGTAGTGCACAAGTAGCAAACTGAATATAATGCTAAAAGGTAGTTTCAAGGACAACATCACACACACCCACACACTACACAAGTAGCAAACTGAATATAATGCTAAAAGGTAGTTTCAAGGACAACATCACACACACCCACATACTACATAGCTCTTGTATCTAAGACTCAAAGTACACAGAATGAAGTGTAGTACATGAGGGAAAGCAACCACCCACGGAGAGAAAAGCAAACTGAATATAATGTTGAAAGGTAGTTTCAAGGAAAATATCACACACACACACACACACACACACACACACACACACACACACACACACACACACACACACACACACACACACACACACACACACACACACACACACACACACACACACACACACACACACACACACACACACACACACACACACACACACACACACACACACACACACACACACACACACACACACACACACACACACACACACACACACACACACACACACACACACACACACACACACACGTGCATGAATGCATATAACACGATTACCATCCATGCAAGTATAGGGTAACTGCACTCTAGCAAATATTGGAAGAAAAATGCATGTACTCATACTAGCTATATCACTAGCACCTTGTACAGCGTAAGTAGCTGAATCCTCAGATGGTTTGTTATTAGCCACAGTACATGTGTAGAGTCCTCCCAGTCTCCCAGTCACAGTCAGGGTATGGGTGTACTGTGAAGTAGTGCGATTATCTAATACAGTCTCATTTCCTTCAGTGATAGTGACAGAGTCTCTGGTCCAAGTGACAGTGGTAGCAGGTCCACCAGTGGAGATACAGGTGAGGATGAACCGAGGACTGGGTCCATTGAGGTCAGAGTCCACAGTGAATGATATACCACCAGATATTGTGATGTCTCCTAATATAAACAAACAAATTCTTTCACAGACTACACATATGTATACATATGGCAGTACACACACACACACACACACACACACACACACACACACACACACACACACACACACACACACACACACACACACACACACACACACACACACACACACACACACACACACACACACACACACACACACACACACACACACACACACACACACACACACACACACACATGTGCATGAATGCATAATTACCATCCATGCAAGTGTAGGGTAACTATATATAAAAAGGAAGAAAAATGCAAATGTTACATTACAGCCATGAGGGACACTACGAGGAACAGATGCCAAATAGTGTATAAACTGCCAAGTGATATATAATATAAGTCATAGGACAAGACAGTCTTCTTCCATAACATTACATGTACATATTAAATACAATGTACCTCCTCCATTGTGATATAGTCCCACATAGACTGTCTCTCCAACTGATGGATCATTGTTATCATGGACAGCATTAGTTCCAATAAAACAGCGATATATACCAGATGGTCCATTAATAGCAATGTTCATACGACGTATGTGAACTACTCGAAGTAGGAGACTCTCTTGAATATCAAGAGCACCTGATTCATTATAGAATGGCAGCTTTGTGCCATTAGGAAAAAACCAGTCTCCACGGGGTGATAGCTGGTGAGTATCGCAACATGTACTCAGGTCAGTGTGACACTGTACAGTATCAGTATCATCACCAAATCGATCTCCCCCCACTTCATCGAAGTCCACATAGGAATGGTTAGATAAATTGTTTCCCCTGAAGGAGATGTAAGGAGCAGTCTGAGACTGGATCTCCACCAGAGACCAGAGGAGACACAGCAGCAGTAGAGATATGGACTTCATTACAATACCTACATCATTAATACAAGGTTAGCTATGTGAAGTAGGCAGATATACAGTGTAGGGAGCATGCCAGCCATTCCCACACTCACTGTTTAAGGTCCAATCAAGACTGCACAAAAACAGAGGCAGAGAACCTGGGGGGGGGGGGGGGCAGGGGGCCCCACCTTTTGATAAGGGGGGCTAAGCCTCCCCATGCAAAATTGGAGGTTGTTATAAAGAACGTTTTAAATACTAATAGCGTACAACGCTATAGTGAGTGTAACTGACAGAAAGTGTACTGTTAATGCTTTGGTTGCTTTGCCTTGATTCGTATACGAGCAGCCAGCTGAGCTAGAGTAAGTAATCTATGTTCAGACGCATTCAATTTTCGTACGCCGTTCTGCTCAGCGTAGGTATATAGATTAAAATACTTACGTAACTGATTCCTGAAAATATGCGCCTGGCTCCTCTTTACTTTGGCTGGTACTAAATGTGACTGTCCAAAAACTCCAATGCTGGTCAATAGCTTCTATTTCAGGACGGCACGTATTGCAGCAACAGGATTGTTAATTCGAATACACAGCACATCTATAGAGGTCCACAACCGTCCTAGGCTAACCATGCAACAATAATTTTTTCTCAACTGCCCCGCTTGAGCCTGGGGTATATATTCGTACGGCTTCTGAGTAAAGGTGCGGCACTGATTGCACAGAGATTCTAGGTATTTTTATTAAAGGTAATGAAAATCGCCTTGTTAGGACCGACGTAAGGACCCACGCCTTTGATCCACACGCGCCGCGCATGCGCGTGCTCTCTCTCAACAGTGAATGCAAAAGCTGATTGCAGTTTCACATGATGATACACCAAACCTGTAGCTGATCCTGGAGCGGAGGGAAGGGGGTCTTTATTCTCAATAGGTGGACCCAGAACAATGCCCACAAAAAGCAGTGGCTAGAGGGATTTTGGGGCATGCCACCCCTCCTCCCCCTCCCCCCAGGAATTTTTTGAATTTAGTGAGATCGATTCTGCTGCTTTTTGGGACACTTTTATATCATGGCAAGGCAAGTGTAATTGCAGTTGTATAATGAAATGTATGCGCATAATTTGCGTTGCGCAAAGGCAACAGCGAAAAGCCCTTCTTGGCCACAGTACTCTTGTGTACGTGAACGCTAGTGCTGATAGACGTACACAATTGCGAGAGCGCCAATTACGCGCGCAAGACTACGACGAAACCTTCGTAATTACGTAATACCCTGCCAAAAGGGGGGTTCCATTGCGCCCCTGGATCCCCCCCTAGATCCGCCACTGTAATGAGCTGCAAGAAGCGGTACGAGGTAAAGCGTTTACATACAAGACCTTATGTAAACGTGGCGTAGATCTATGCAGGGAAAGCGTGCATTCTGGTATCACACAGCCCAACACATTTCGGTCCATAGTCCAGTCCATGGTCCAGTCCACGGTCCACGGTCCAGGTTTTGAAGTATCCCCCGCCTGCGTGTGGGCGGTTCGTCAACCCAGCCTACGAGCTTGCAGTCTGCGTGCAACCGCGGTCAGACCTATGATCAAGCAGGGGTTCCTGAAAAGATTATCAAGGAAAATCAGGTCATTTATCTACTGTGACGGATGGCTTATGCCAGTATCAGTGAACTACATCCGAACAGGACTGAAGAGAATGTATTTCTTGTGGGTCTTCATACATTTCAATCCAAGAATCTCATCATTTTACTCCATGACCATCATATTACCCAACGGTTCAGAATTTTTCCAGTTGTAGTGTCACTATCTACAACGCTTCATCTCAACTGAAAGATCAAACAAACACTATCTGAACACTAATGTCACATTTCATGCAAGAACTCTTCATTGGAATTGTGTTATTGAATTGTAACTGCATTAAAAACCTTTATATCCATCCCTAAATACAGTGGATATTCACATCATTCCTTAGCTAACTACAGTGGATATTCACATCATTCCTTAGCTAACTACAGTGGATATTCACATCATTCCTTAGCTAACTACAGTGGATATTCACATCATTCCTTAGCTAACCACAGTGGATATTCACACCTTAGTACCTGCTTGGGTGGGTACTACTAGTATAAACATAGCAACCACCTAGCAACGGGGAAAAAACAATTGTACATCTAGTAAAGACGAAAGTATGTCCACCAACAAAATGATTATATATCATCCAGCTCATAGAAAGAGTCCCCAGCAGGAGGTTGGGAGGAGTGAGGGGTGGCAGCCTCTGTTGAGAGTCGACGAGCAGCATCAGGATCACTGCAGACAACGAATAGATAACATGCAATGACACGGTGACCACTGATAGCATTTATTACACTTGTATGTTGTGTGGGTGCATGGTCCATGGCAGTAGTGCTATGGCAGCTTCTTGCAATTGAGTAGCAGTATTATTATTTACTCGTATGTTGGTTCCCCTGATATCTTAGTCAACTCATATGCCTCATTAGATTCAGTTGTAATATCAACTGCACTCATTTGACCTCTGTACAGGAGAAAAACCATCTCAAGACTCTCACAAAAACAGAAACACATAAAATTATACCTTGTCTGTGTTCCAGTTGAGTAGTGTCCTCTGTGATTCCTTAATAACAGAACCACTATCACAATGACAGCTGCTACAGTAGTGACGATAAATACCACTGCTACTACTCCACCAGTTACAGCTGCAGTATTATCAGTCTGACAGTCAGATTGAGTGGCTAAAAGAGGGTGTAGTGAATGTAATGACATGTAGTGAGTATTGGTTGACACAATCATACTAGAAATGATGATGGGTTGACTGACTGTGATCCCAATATCATTGATCACAGTAACTGTGACACTGTAGATAGTGAGACTCTCCAACTCCTGTATAGTGTAGCTGGTGGAGGTAATACTACCGCTAGTCCCACTTCCTTCATCATTGGCCTCATCACCACTGCTGAGTGCTTGCCACATGCACCTCATAGCTGGTCACCACTGAGCCATTGGGAACACTCCAGGAGAGGGAGATGGAGGTGGATGATACGGAGGACACTCTGACAGTAGGCTGGACTGGGACTAAGGGCTGGACTGGGACTAAGGGATATATATACATAATTTTCACTATACACAGTGAACATCATTCTTGATATCTAGGACTATGGCAGCGTTGCTAGTGAAATGTTGGGATATATATATCACTGCAAAAAATCGTCATCGTTTTGACAAACTGTATACTTATCTCAGTTGCATCATATTCTGTTAAAAGTAAATGCATGACAATAACCTCACTAAATGTTCCAGGGGATGATGAATGTGTGTATGGAGCAATGTAGTTTCTACGTAAATGTAAATGTAAATGTTGTTCCATGACATTTTAATATACCATTACTGCATTACAGTCCAGTGAGGGTCATATATGTAATTTCACCTGTGAAATAAGGAACTAACAAGGTATCTTATTGTGTCTTTAAGTTAGACGCCGAGTCAAGGGAACTACACGATTTAGAAAGCCGAGGGCGCTACCAAGGGCCCGAGGCTTTCTAAATCGCATAGTTCCCGATGACGAGTGCGTCTAACTATTTTAGACTACAGCGGAGAAACTGATTGGACAATGACCACTCAAACCGCTAGCAACAAGCGTGCCAATAGATCCCGGTACTAGGGACCAGCGGCCAACTATAGATCCTGCTAACGAGGTGACTATGAAAAATAGATCCCGCGTTTCTCGCAACCTGATTGGTCAATTTAAAGTTACCGTAGTCTAAACAGAGGTATACACATTCTACCTGAGAGGTTGTAGTCATGATAAGGGAATATGTTGCAATTTATAGGCAACCACACCTGCTTGTCAAAAAAACCATTTATTTTTTGGCAGTGGTATATATACAGATATGTTGTATGTGTCTCCATTCTGAATGTACATGTATGTACTCACCTAACATGACCTTTATACCTGTTGTCACACTCTCACTAGGGAGGTGTTGGGATGTGGCCACAATGGATATGGTGTAGCTCTGTCCATTCTGAAGACCAGTCAGTAGATAGTTGTCTGTGAAGCCACCACTAACATTCACACTGCCACTGCTGCCACCACTATAGTAGATCCTGTATCCAGTTGTATCCCCCACTGGAGTGGGTGGGCTCCAAGACACTCGGATACTGGTGGGACCTTCCTGGACTGCCATCAGGTTAGTGGGAACTGAGGCAACTGCAACAAATAATTAGAAAGTCATCTTTCCATAGGCATATGTGCAACATTATAGTACACTTGAACTGCATAGCTACCTTGTACAGTGTAAATAGCTGAATCCTCAGATGGTTTGTCATTAGCCACGGTACACGTGTAGAGTCCTCCCAGTCTCCCAGTCACAGTCAGGGTGTGGGTGTACTGTGAAGTAGTGCGATTATCTAACAGAGTCTTATTTCCTTCCGTGACAGTGACAGAGTCTCTGGTCCAAGTGACAGTGGTAGCAGGTCCACCAGTGGAGATACAGGTGAGGGTGAACTGAGGACTGGCTCCATTGAGATCAGAGTCCAAAGTGAATGATATACCACCAGATATTGTGATGTCTCCTAATATAAACACACAATATATTCATTCACTGACTACACATGCGGGTTTCATACAATGGGGGGGAAGGGGGTATATCCCCCCCTAGCCTGAGTTTGCCCCCCCTAGATTTTTGGACTTTAATTATATGCATAGTAATAACAAAATAAGATTTTACATCATGTGCACGTGATTAGAGTTCAATTCATCACTTTCAACACTTTGATCAGCAAAAATTTATACCATCATCTTGAGATTTTGAATTAGAACCCACCCTCAAAATTGGGAGGGTGGGTTCTAATTCAAAATCTCAAGATGATGGCATAAATTTTTGCTGATCAAAGTGTTGAAAGTGACGAATTGAACTCTAATCATGTGAACATGATGTAAAATCCTTATTTAAATGTATACCGACTGGCGACTAAAGATGCTTTCCCCTAACTTAAAATCCTGTATGAAACCCTGTCATGTATAAATATGGTAGTACACATGACATGCGTTCCCCCCTAACTTAAAATCTTGTATATGAAACCCTGTCATGGTAGTACACATAGCATATTCTTGGCTGCACACACACACACACAACTGATTACTCTACCCCACACAAATAGTGTATAAACTGCCAAGTGACGTAATGTAGCATATAAGTCAGAGGAAAAGACAGTTTTCCATAACCTATAAATGTACCTCCTCCATTGTGATATAGTCCCACATAGACTGCCTCTCCAACTTATGGATCATTATTATCATGGACAGCATTAGTTCCAATAAGACAGCGATATATACCAGATGGTCCATTAATAGCAATGTTCATACGACGTATGTGAACTACTCGAAGTAGGAGACTCTCTTGAATATCAAGAGCACCTGATTCATTATAGAATGGCAGCTTTGTGCCATTAGGAAAAAACCAGTCTCCACGGGGTGATAGCTGGTGAGTATCGCAACATGTACTCAGGTCAGTGTGACACTGTACAGTATCAGTATTACTGCCTTCTCGATCCTTCCCCACTTCATCAAAGTTCACATAGGAATGGTTGGATAGATTGTTTCCCCTGAAGGAGATGTAAGGATATTCAGTCTGAGACTGGACCTCCACCAGAGACCAGAGGAGACACAGCAGTGACAGAGATATGGACTTCATTACAATACCTACATCATTAATACAAGGTTAGCTATGTGAAGTAGGCAGATATACAGTGTAGGGAGCATGCCAGCCACTCCACACTCACTCTTAGGCCACTCCAACTAACATTTTAGTTTCCCGTCCAGAAATTTAACACTTTTGATGAGGGTATGCTCTTCATTTTTATTATTCATTATTGTGAAATGACCATTAAAAAAATTAAAAATCCAGACTCATGGTATTATATAAGTTACTTTTACATTAGGAATCTTTCCTTTCTCTGAACACCGACACTCTGACGAACAATGTATGCAAATGTCTGTGAACTTCGCGTTGAAATTCGATCACGTGCCACTGATACTGGAGTACAAAGGTCAATAATGAAAAGTTGACGCGGTAGCCAAAAAGCATGCGCGCGCTGGACGGGAAACTAAACAATAAGTTGGAGTGGCCTTAATTACGGTCCAATCAAGACTGCGTAAAAGCAATATACCATTCGTTAGAACTACAACACTATAGTGAGTGTAACTGACAGAAAGTGTACTGCTAATCAGGTTGAGATCCTTGCCTTAATTTGTATGCGAGCAGCCAGCTGAGCTACGTACCTCAGTAAGACTTAGTTGGTAAGAGCGCCGCCTAAGAAAGGGAGTGTCGTGGGTTCTGATCCCGTCCAAGTTGTGTTTCTTTGCCTTTTTGTCATGAGTTACCAGACACAATAAGACATTAAGTAACTTAGCTGACCATGACCACGGTGGACCATAGAACTTCTCACACGCACGGCAATTTTCTTGGTACTGCGGAGACCCGAAAATATTTCCGCGCATCGGCCCGTGCACCTCCGGACTTCACAGTATGCAAATCTCTTCTCCCAGCCCCACCTACTTAGCCTCGGGGCATTCATAAGCCTGTTATATTTTCTCGAAATTGTATTTATTCTACAGTTCAATAACTGTTTAATATATAGCCATACATGACCTAGCAACTCACAATAGTATACTAAGACATCCACCAACAAAATTTTTATATATAGTCCAACTCTTAGAGAGAGTCCCCCAGCAGGATGTTGGGAGGAGTGAGGGGTGACAGCCTCTGTTGAGAGTTGAGAGTTGACGGATAGTATCAGGCTCACTGCATGCATACAATAAATAGACTCATGCAATGTCCAGGTGTCCTGGTCCAGCAGTGGAGATACAGGGAGACTGATACTTATATGTTAGCTACTTCCTCTGAGAAGTTAGTCAGTCCATAGGCCTCGTTCTGTATAGCTGTAATGTTAACTGCACTCACTCAACCTCAGTGGTAGTATTACCTGCAGCTACACTATACAGGAGTTGGAGAGTAACACCCTGTAACAACACCAGCTACACTATACAGGAGTTAGAGAGTAACACTATAGTAACATGGTAATACACATAGCATATTCATGGCTGCACACACACACACACACACACACACACACACACACACACACACACACACACACACACACACACACACACACACACATACACACAACTGATTACTCTACCCCACACAAATGGGACCTTCCTGGACTGCCATCAGGTTAGTGGGAGCTGAGGCAACTGGAGGGAGGATACCAATATGATATTTTGGTTATAACCCCCACACACTATGTAGCTCTTGTATTTATGTAAGGGACGCAGATAAAATTGCAGTGTAGACATGGGGAGAAGAAACCACCCATGGAAAATCATGCTGTGTGCATGGTTGTAGTGCACAAGTATCAAAACTGTCTTCACACATCAGAGCCATAGCCATGACATATGAACTGGTCCGGTTTTGTGTGTGCAAGCGCCTATACACCCCCCCAGGAAAAGCAGTGATTGAAAGGGGACGTGACCAGTCATTAATGCCAAGCGCGCCGAGCGTTGTGGCTCAGAAAGTGGTCCGGTTAAAACCGGACCAACCGGACCGGTGGCTACGTCCCTGCACATGCACACATATTCATGCACACACGCACTTTCCACATAAGTGTAGACATTATGCATATACTTAACATACTGCACCTTGAACTGTATAACTAGCTGAATTGTCAGATGGTTTAACCACAGTACATGTGTAGTTTCCTCCCAGTCTCCCAGCCACAGTCAGGGTGTGGGTGTACTGTGAAGTCTCACGATTATCTAACACAGTCTCAGTTCCTTCAGGGACATTGACAGAGTCTCTGGTCCAAGTGACAGTGGTAGCAGGTCCACCAGTGGAGATACAGGTGAGGATGAACTGAGGACTGGTTCCATTGAGGTCAGAGTCCAAAGTGAATGCCACACACACACACACACACACACACACACACACACACACACACACACACACACACACACACACACACACACACACACACACACACACACACACACACACACACACACACACACACACACAACACACACACACACACACACACACACACACACACACACACAGCAGAAACACACACACACAAACACACACACACAGCACACACACACACACACACACACACACACACACACACACACACACACACACACACACACACACACACACACACACACACACACACACACACACACACACACACACACACACACACACACACACACACACACACACACACACACACACACACACACACACACACACACACACACACACACACACACACACACAAACACACACACACACACACACAGCACACACACACACACACACACACACACACACACACACACACACACACACACACACACACACACACACACACACACACACACACACACACACACACACACACACACACACACACACACAGCAGAAACACACACACACACACAACACACACACACACACACACACACACACACACACACACACACACACACACACACACACACACACACACACACACACACACACACACACACACACACACACACACACACACACACACACACACACACAACTGATTACTCTACCCACACAAGTGCAAAGGAAATGTTACATTACAGCCATGCGGCAGTTTAGTGGATATACACTACGAGAAGAGAGCCCAAGCAGTGTATAAACTGCCGTAATGTAACATATAAGTAACATATAAAACCTACTTATAACAAGTAAATAAAAAATTTAGGAAATTTGAAAGGAAATATAGTGATTGCATAAAAAGGAACAGAGAAAAGATTGGGACACAGACATGTTATGAAATATCAACGTAACATTATGGGTACGTCGATATATCATAACATGTGTGTCCCAATCTTGTCTCCATTTTATGCAATCACTATATTTCCTTTCAAATTTCCTAAATTTTTCATTTACTTGTCTCCTGTCTTTTTTTCCTGGAACTAGGTACATGCATTTTGCTATTTTCGTAGTTTACTTGGTAACTAACATATGAGCCTGAGGCTATCCAACATTTTTATCGCAACATCAATTGTTTGTGTATTATATTGTACCAGTTTTACTTTTAGTGGAGCTTTTGTTAATGAAATATAGCAAAGTAGTGCCTGGGGCTACTGTTTACACGATTACAAGATTTTATCTCAACATTAATTATTGGGATATTAAGCTTTAACACCCCACTAATTTCCACATTTTGTGCTACTTTTTTAGTGAGATGTACATGTAGCTAACTATTGCCTGAGGCTATTTTGTTGTTATATTACATTGTTTACATAGATTTTATCACAACATTGATCATTGGGGTATTAAGCTTTACCATCACACCAATTTTCACATTTATTAGAGCTTCTGTTAGTAAGATACAGTAATGCTAGCCTGAGGCTATTTTGTACAAGATTTATATGGTTTACAGAGATTTTATCATAATGTTGATCTTTGGTGTATTAAGCTCTATCATCACACCAATTTCCATAATTTCCACATTTAGTGGAGCTTTTGTTAGTGAGATACAGTAAAGCTTGCCTGAGGCTATTTGTTGTTATATTACAAGATTTACATTGTTTACAGAGATCTTATTATAAAGTTGATCATTAGTGTATTACACTTTACCATCATACCAATTTCCACATTTAGTGGAGCTTTTGTTAGTGAGATACAGTAATCCTTGCCTGAGGCTATTTGTTTTTATATTACAAGATTTACATTGTTTACAGAGATTTTATCACAACATTGATCATTGGGGTATCGAACTATACTATCATAAAAAATTCACATTTAGCAGACCTTTCATTAGTCAGATATAGGATTGTGTGGTCTCCATTAATAATACATGTCCTGAGGCTATTTTTGTTTATTTTACAAGAAGTACATTGTATACAAAAATTTTAACATGACGATGCACTACCCCCAGTGGAATTACATAACTGTACCAAGTTTCATGTTTAGATGTGTTACCGTTAGTGAGTTACGCTTCTTCAAGCGGAAGAAGAAGATGAAGAATTTATGAAATGGACTTTTGTTAATTTAACACCTTTCTCATGCATCAAATTATACCATTTTATAATCACAGTTAGTTTCTGGATATAGTTACACATTCATGTTAACAGAAGTCCAGTAAGTAGCAAACTGAAAGTGAAAGTGATGAAAAACCTTATATATGGTTTTCAATGGGGATAGACCATAGCAATCCCTATATACACAGTACTACTGTACTGTGTGGTTACATGAACCATTAACATATACCTCCATTGTGATATAGTCCCACATAAGCTGTCTCTCCAACATCATTATTATCATGGACAGCATTAGTTCCAATAAAACGGCGATATATACCAGATGGTCCATTAATTACAGGCTTCCTACGACGTATGTGAACTACTTGACGTAGGAGACTATAGGCAATGAAAGTCTACTACTGTAGAGTTGTCAGGTTCATATGCTGATGCAGTGAATTGCAATCGCAATGCATACAGGGTATCTTGGTGGTCATGGGAAGAACAGGGGTAGAGGAGGATGTATTGGTGGGACAGGTGAGCAGCTGGGTGTTTCGGGTGGGAGTAATCAGAACAAAATGGCAAAAGATAACCAACACATTAAAAAAGCAGAAAGAAGAGAAATCAAGACTGGGGTTACAAGTGAAAGAGCTGTGCAAAGGGAAGTGGTGAGTGGAGTATAACATATATGGGGTACCTTAAGATCTTCCTCACATTTCTGTGTAAAAAATACAATTTATGAAACTAGTTAATGTTGAAACTGTTGATAGAATTCAAGTAAAAAGGAAGTACAAGACCACCCACATGGGAAAGCCAAAGTGGTGGTATGTATTTTAAAGCTCCTTGAAGCTAAGTGGGAAACTTTTCAGACACAAACAGGTTGGCATCTAGAAGCCTGCACCAAGCCTGTTGAAGCAAAACCCACCAACCACGACAGTGGGGATGTAAGTGTATTGTCAAATAGTACAACCAACTATGGTACAGGAATTGTAAGTGTGTATTGTCACCTAACATTGTAAACTTGGACACAACATCTCCAAACAATGCAACTAACCACGGTACAGGAATTGTAAGTGATGTATTGTCACCTAACATTGTAAACTCGGACACAACATCTCCAGACAATGAATCAGACTGTTTTTTAGAACCAAACTTTCAAGAGAATCAAGTCCAAACATGATATCATCAATGCATCCCATTTTGGGTATACTAGGGCTAGGGCAAAAATGATGTTCCGCGCCCCACGGCGCCGTATATATCTAGTCCTAGCCTTAGCCGTAGCCCCTAGCCTTAGCCCTAGCCTCTAGCCTTAGCCCTAGCCTCTAGCCTTAGCCCTAGCCTCTAGCCTTAGCCCTAGCCCCTAGCCTTAGCCCTAGCCCCTAGCCTTAGCTCTAGCCCCTAGCCTTAGCCCTAGCCTCTAGCCTTAGCCCTAGCCCCTAGCCTTAGCCCTAGCCGTAGCCCCTAGCCTTATGGCTGCACTGGCCGCATCTTGGATCTGTTGCACACACAGACAACAGGCCGCGCATAGATCTACGTGACGTAGCTAAATCCTGCAATCTGATTGGTTTGCAGGAATTCCTGCAACGAGAACAACTGTCGTGTAGCATTCACCAGGCCTTCTCCTCCCTCCGAGAAGGCGTAGCTCCGCGAGGCTATTCTCAGACCCAGTTCTTCACTATTTTCATTAGACGGGAGGAGGGGGTCCATTATCGCGCATAAGGTTTTGTATTTTAGTGCTATGTAGTAGTGGTCAACATGTTATGATTACAATTATGCAATTTACATGAGGAAATGGTAATATGATAGGATTACCTGCATGCAGTACATGTGGTAGGCATACGTATGAATTTATATAGTGTGGTCAATGAATTCGAAATTCATATGTACGTATGATATGACTTGAACTATGCGGAAATAGTAGCGCTTTGTATGCTACATGCAGTACTGTAGTAGTGGTCAATGACATTCATATGCATAGGGCATGATCTTATATGATCACTGGAAAAGAAGGAAGTAGCCATGAAACTTGAAGAGGCTGAGACTAAAGATGGTGAAATCACTGGAGATCCTTCTCCACCATATGCAGAGTCACATCCCAGCACCCATCTGTGTCCCTGTCAGCAATAGAAACAGCTGTATAGGTGTCATAATGTTTTGTTATGTCGAACCTATGTATGCAGATGGTTTATTAGGGAGGATTGTTAGTGCCTAAATCATGATAAGTCAAGTACCAAGGATGATAGAGTGCAATGACATTTTTTACCCTATAATTATTACAGTGTTATTGTTGCATGCCTTCATTCTGTCTATCTGCTATGGTTTTTGGCACTTCCATACTATGTAAATTATGCACCACACAGCCATCTTCCCTCGATCGTGAGGGTGCACGTGATCACAGGTGGCGTTCTTAACGTACAAGTTAAATATGGCCAGCAGTATCGACAGTGTCGGTGAAATTACATCCAGGTGAGTGCCTCTAATACCATAGCTAACACTGTAATATTTGAAGCAGCAGGCTGGAAACCGTTTTCTGCCTTGCTGGTAAATCATTGATTCTCCTATCTAGAAACATCCGCACAGTATGAACACTGACCAGTGACTGACCTAACTCTAGCTATTTGAGCCTCTAGCTGGCTTCTAGCATGGCTAGATACAAGATCAGACTGAGTGATGTAAGCAGGCGCGTTTTCAGAGGTCCAAAACAGTCTGAGATAAGTACTTTTAGGTTTGTTTGCAAGGCTCATAAATGACGCCGAGCGGTACTGAAAAAAGCCACGCTTGTACCTTGTATATAGCTACGTAAGTATGCATACATCAGAGCATAATATATCGAGCAATGATACAATATACACTTTACTGGTTAGTGTTTACAATCTTATTGACTTTCTCATCTTTTATTTGACTTTCTCATCTTTTATTTTCAGTGTGGACCAACTGGCCACCGAGCAGGTATATAGATTTTTTGCTATATATATATATAGGCCTATATGTAACTCCACTGGATTCCTGTATGTAAGGCCAGGCAAAGTTGTGTTCTCATCAAACATTTCCTCCATTACATGTGGGTGGGGCAATCATTATTCATGACCACTGGGATTAGTATGGCTAAGCCACATCCCAATCGCCTTAGCCAGACTACACTGGGATATCAACTTATGAAGCAGCGGCATGATGAAATAAGTGGCGTAACTAGCATGAGGCAGAGGAGGCAGTTGCCTCCTCTGTTTTTGACCTTATTATTAGGCTTCGCCGCGAGAGAGCGTAAGCGACAGCTATAAGGTTAGGGCTGACAACCTGCGAGCAAACAGCAAGCAGCAAGAAGTTATAAGGCAGCACTAACCGAATCAGGGGCGACCAGCATTGAGGGCGTTACCTCATCGTCCAAGTAATCGGCGCTAGAAGCGTATAAAACTTGCAAGATAGACACTCGATGAAAGTGCGTTCATGCAAGGGTCATGTACTTACCTGCAGTAGTACTGCGCGCTGTAGTCTATCGAGCTAGACCTGTCTCTCCCCAGCAAGCGCATTTGAGAGCGCGTTAGCGCTCAAATTATGCTTGCGGGGAGAGACTGGTCTAGACTTTGCGCGGCTGTACCTCACGCGGTCGTTCGCGCATGCGCAGGTATGTAGACTAATGAATAATTGATAAGTCTCCCCTAGGATTCATTCCTAGTTTTGCCCTTGGTGTTATGTAACAGAATTTAAGTCAATTTTAGTGGAGGCAGCAAGTGAATGCTTAAGAGAAAATACACGTGCTATTGAAACACTAGTAATGCGCATGTGCGATTTCCAAAATGGCTGACTGCTTACATGACATACAATGTAGGAAGCAGTCTCTGCAATGGAGCAGTTTCAGAGAAATCCACACAAATATTTTGACCTTTGTTGCCTGTTGAGTACGTAATATCATTTTCAGGACAAACAGATGCTCCATAGGTGAGATCTCGATTAACGGACACACACACACAGACCCGGCTGTACCTCACGCGGTCGTTCGCGCATGAGCAGGTATGTAGACTAATGAATAGTTGATAAGTCTCCCCTAGGATTCATTCCTAGTTTTTGCCCTTGGTGTTATGTAACAGAATTTAAGTCAATTTTAGTGGAGGCAGCAAGTGAATGCTTAAGAGAAAATACACGTGCTATTGAAACACTAGTAATGCACATGTGCGATTTCCAAAATGGCTGACTGCTTACATGACATACAATGCAGGAAGCAGTCTCTGCAATGGAGCAGTTTCAGAGAAATGCACACAAATATTTTGACCTTTGTTGCCTGTTGAGTACGTAATATCATTTTCAGGACAAACAGATGCTCCATAGGTGAGATCTCGATTAACGGACACACACACATATACACACAGACCCAACTACAGTAACCCTCGCTATGCATGCATGCCAAGGGTTAACATAAGCCTATTGCTATACACTATGCTGTGTACACTATTATCACCATATGATTGAATTACAAAATGTGAGCATAACTACCATTGGGGCAGGTAGGGCAGTCATCCCACCACTTTTCGACATCAGTAGCTTAGCGTAGCGCAGTTATGTAGTCGCCGCATAGGATGCGTAGCCTGGGAACAAGGCTAGTTATAACCTTCATCCCTTCACTATGATTATTCTAGTTACGCCCCTGCAAATTGAAAGATCTATCTCTCCAAGCCATCTGAGTCAAAATTTGTCTTTCCCATAATGTCATCTAATGTCAAAAAGGAAAACATGGTAGATCAGGGACAGGTGACCCTAGTGTATACCTTTCATAGAAAACCTACATGTTAATAATTCCTGTTCTAAGTGTTGGGTTAATACAGGGTGTGGTGGTTAAGTGGAGAGATTTTGGATATGTTGTATGTGTACAATATACATATTTAACATGTATCGGTATATGTAACAATGTGCAAATGTATATGCTTGAAATTGTTCAGTCATATGCAGGCACACTATTGGTGTTTTCTGTCACTATTATAGGTTAACAGTCAACATCCACCTGGAGTAATTAGACCAGATGGGTAAATTAGTTATCAATGGAATATGTTACAAAGATTAAATGCTGCTAAAATTTGTAGATTTATGCCACACGAAGGAGCAGTTGGACCACATCCAAATAGAAGGTAATGTGGCTATTTGTGCATCTCCTAAATATGAGTTCACCTGTTTATCAGGTTGAGATGCTATGCTGATTTGTATACAGGATTGTTCATCATCCTTAATCATGCTATGTTTGAATTTTACTGGTTTGAAAGGTTCATAAAGTTGAGATACTTTGATTTGTAGGAGAGTTTCAGGCGAGTTGTGTTGTGCTGCTTTGCCTTTCTATTGTGTTTGGTGTTGTGTTGCTAGATTATCATTCCTCTTGTGTATATTAGTGCTAGAAGAATGCATACTAGAAGAGTGCACTGTCAAATGTGTAAAATAGCAGGTGGAATATTTAGTATCGTAGCCCAGCAGCTGTACAAATCAAAGCCTGGTGCCTGCAGGTATATTCAGTACCACTCACCATAACAGGCGGTATACATATCCACTGGACCGTCCCCCCTAGGAACACATACAATCATAAGAATAACTGAGAAAATTGAATTGCACGTAATTGGCACCTATCAGGTACCATTGAAGGGAGCTGTGGGTTAACCTATTTGTAGCCCAGCAACAGCCAATCAAAATTGCGCAGTTGGTCTCCTCAGCTGTTTACTATATACACTGTAAAAATATTAAGTTTGTATTAAACCCATGGTATGGTTATCTCAGTTGCATATCCTCTTGATGTTTACTGTGATTTCCCTATGGTGTGTATCACTATAATTATTGGTGGTCAATGTTCCCAGAAACAGAAATGATGGAGTAATAGTACAAACATCCTTTTGTTGGCCAATAGTAATTTTATAGTAATCAGTGATACACACCATAGGGAAATCACAGTAAACATCAAGAGGATATGCAACTGAGATAACCTTACCATCGTTTAATACAAACTTACAGTGTACCGCTTCAGAGCCCACGTATAAACTGTGTATTGCATATGGGACCCGCGAGGCCTGGACACTGCCCATGCGCTACGTGCAAACGTAACCGGCCCTGCCTCTTCCACTTGCCATCAATGCGTATACATTCAACTAGTATTGATTAGTAGCCATTACCATTGTAACATACCAACATACATATATAGTTATCATAGCTGAAAAACTAGGTGGGCTTGCTTCAATCTTCCATTTATGTGTTTGCTTCAACCATATTGATTTAATTCAAGTAATATACTCTTCGGTTCTTACTCTTCATGCAGACGCAGTGGCATAGTGGACTATGAAAGGTTCAGTGAGTTTTGTGTCATAGATGTACATGACCATTCAGAGGCAGAGAACCTGGAGGGGCAGGGGGGGCTTGAGCCCCCCGACTTTTCGATAAGGGGGGGCTGAGCCCCCTCAAAATTGGAGGCAGTCACAAAGAACATATTAAATACTAATAGCCTATTCAGAATGAATGTGAATAATCCCCAACTTCATGAACGCCGAGCCCCCCCCCACTTTTGACATGCTGTCTCTGCCTCTGCCATTCAAACATGAACCCGACTTATAATAATGTTAAGTAAACCACGCAATAAAGTGGTGTCATGCAGTGTAGCAAGAAAGTGTAGGTATATACAGACACACTAAGAGTTCTGTGTAAACAACTGACTTCATAATGTGTCTTTTACAGTTATGGAAACACTATGAGGAGAGGTGAATCTGATGTAGATGGAGAAATAAACTATAGAAGTGTACGTATATATGATTATGTGAGAGTCGGTAGACTCTATATAGGGATAGTATTGACACACCCACTAGAATTAACACATAATAACTCCCCAACACAATATCTCTCTTTGACCATGGCTATTGACCAATCAATTAGAGGTTGATAAATATAATGTAGACCTGATCTAATAGCATCAACACACTAGTTACAAGCTTTACTATACTAATATACATGGATTGTACATCAATCTAAATGTTTTTTTTAACAAGTGATATTTAACAAGTTGAACATGTATATACATCATGCATTACTGTAACAATTGATTTGTTTTACACAGCCTCAACCTTTGGCCCTCAGTTGTGTAAATCACAAATGAACCTGCTGTAGCCTATACATAAGCCTTTATAAACACATGACATTGCCCATGTGAGGTCTATGGAAGAATTTTCCTGTGGGCATAGCTATACCCTAGTGCCCTGCTAACATGTTACACTGTCTGCCAGTATTGTATATAAATGCCACAGCCACCTCCCTAAGCCCTGTCTGCACCACTGAGCTGCACTTAACAGTCATTTATCCATTAACAGCTAGAAGATTTAGAAAGATTTAAGGAAGATCTTTTGATGCGGAATGACAGGTACTACATGCATGTCCTTTATTCTTGTACTTCTCTATGTGCATATATTACACATGCAAATATATAATTACTTAAAGATGACTCTATACACTTCCCACATGTTATATATAGGTGGCCTTTACGAAAATGTGTCCTTATATAAGTCAATTTGTCTTAATAAACAGTGATGCACGTGAAAGGTTGAAGACAGTCAGAAACTCTCTCAGGAAAGGTACGCTGTTCTTTTGCCACAATGAAGAAACAAGTAAAGCAAAGAAGGTTTGCCTGTAATGTTTTCTATTATTTCATACAGATATTTGCACTATTTCTTTAATATCCAGTTCATCAAGTGTATGCAAACCATTCTATTCAAGACATTCCTTGACAAAGGCCATGAATATGTCGACGCCAGAGTAATGATGCCATCAGATATTGTGGTTGAAGGGAGCATATATGAGGAGAGCTTATATGAGGAGAGCTTATATGAGGCAATTGCCAGGAGTGAAAGAAGGGTAAGAACATAAATATGTGTTGAAATATAGTTACTTCAGACACATAGCAACTGCAGATGATCATTATAGTCAAATTATAACTGCTGTGCGTAAAATCTAAGTAATTAACCTCTAAGTAATTAATGCATACATGCACAAGTGGTTGTATACCAGGATGTGATATTAGGCTTGTACTCCACAGAATAGGATGAAAGTCATTTCCTTTGGGCCATCCTTGCTAGCAGCCTGGTAGCTTTCATAGTAAGCCAAGGATGCTATAACTGAGTACCAGGGAAAATGGGGAGAAATCATGAAACCACACCCCCTCATTGTATATACTATGCGCATGTGCCAAAAAATGCAGTACTGAGTATCTGCCACCTTTGATATTTAGTACACTAGAAGGTGGTGAAGGGAGGCGTTCTGACGGTATTCTACAGTACATTTTATTTGTGACTTCAGTTTTTGCAATGTATAATGTTATAATATGTGCTCTCTTCAAAGGGTTTACAGGGTCATCCATGTTTTGCTGCAGTTGTTAATTATAAATGGGAGCACTCCTCTAAACGGATTATCTGGTATATACATACATGTAAAATGAAGAAGTTACTCAATGAGAAAGCATGAGCTTTTACTGATGCTATAACTAAAAGTGGTCTTACAGATCTATCTGAGGTTGCTTATTCATACTTTTCAGGTTTTTGGCCACATTGTTTTACGTTATTTTTGTGGCCAGCCTGATGACAGCATTGTTTCTAGCAGCTCAATCTGAGAGTCCACTGGAGTATCATGGAGCAAAAGGTGTTGTCCAGGGAGTATGTGAGGCAATCTCCATCCTCTATGTGCTCTTGTGGATTGTTACATTTACGTGGATACTGTAAGTTGAACGAGTAGTCGGAGACCTGCACACTATACTTGTATCACTATTTGTATCATTGGTGTAATGTCAACATTATTGGACTGAACCTTTTACACTTTCCTGGAAAGTGTTCCTTAATATCTGTATGACAAATTGCATTCAAATGCATGCAGAATTTGTATTTTGCATCTAATAACAAAAGTATTTATTGTTTTTTTACTTAGAGTTTGCAGGAGCCAATATTTAAAGCTATCACGAAAAGAAATTAGTACTAGTGTTGATCCAGAAACTTCTTGGATGACAATGTTGGTTTGGTTGTTTATATATGTACATGTCCTGATAAACCTTTTTCACTTCCTTCAGATATCATGAAGTTAAGAAACTGATGGCTCTTCAGATTATGTTTGACATGTTTCGTATTTTGGTAGTGATCCTTATAATCCCATTCAGAGTAGCTGATACTAACATCCAGTGGATATTCGCATCAATTGCTGTCATATGCAATGGGTTCAAGGTTTTCCACTATATTTCTGTAGTTGCGTAAGTTTTTTTTACACCACTCCCACATATATATATTGCCAGAAATATTCGTGGATTTCTCATAAAACATTGTATGTAAATAAGTCACCACACAAAATTTGACAGCATCACTATATACATGTATGCTCTGCCTACTATCATGTCCCATCTACAGTGGGATTTTATGGACGTAGCCATGTTGCTACATGTATGTAAGAAGCTCCATTCTTATATATATATATATAATATTAAAATTGTGCGTTGTGTGTAGTTATGCACTGGAGAGAAAGAAGCTCAAAGGTGAGCATGTTTGTCAATTTTGAGGTAGCTAGACCATTTAAGAAAAAGAGAAGAAATTTTCAGTTTGGAGTTTCTGTGTAGTGGTGCATTTTACCTACCCTGTGACTCTTACCATGTATAAAAACACTCGTAGAAGCAGGTTGTGCATCTAAAAGGCTTATTAATGTCATGTTCGGGAGTTCTGAGCTGTTTGGCTAAATGGGCTTGTCGGTGCCATCCTATATAGAGACTATACTGACTCTGGCATGTTGTCATGACAGTAGATAGGCTTGCATTGCTTGCCAATTAATTATTTATTATAACACCAGGCATTTTGGACGTTATGTGGCAACACTCCTACTGGTGGTCAGGAAAGATTTTTTCTGGATTGTTGGAGTGTTTGTCATCATCAATCTCTCCATAGGAGGGGGGCTCTATTTTGCTATCCAGGGTCCTAATAATATGGCAGATCAATATTCATCTAACAATGGCAGGTAGAAATAAACAATACTTGGTATACATACATGTAAGCGTTCACTCATTATTTTTATTTCTTTTAAATTGTCTACCAGGTAAATTCTATGTATGTATGTATAGATAATAATTGGGTGTTCTATTAATGTTTTCCATTTGCAGCGAAATACATGAACTGTGGGTGCATGGCTTTCGACTTGCATCTAGGACCACCCCCACTGACTTGGGATACATTGAGTACGTTTGATACTACACTGATATTTGATGGAATACACATGAAAACCTAAGTATGATATTTAATTTTTACACACATATGGATCCAGCTGGTTTGCAGTGATCGTCTATGCAGCATTTGTCTTCACTATCACCATTATATTTGGCAGCATTGTCACTGCTCAGTTTACCTCAATCTATGCTCAATCTATCCAACAAGCAGAGGTTTTTGTGGTGCTCACCAAGTGTGCCTTTATGGTGGAGGTAGAGGACCTGGCAAAACTATGCCCTTGTGTAAGTTCGTGGTTGGAAGAGTAATAATACAAGAATAAAAAAATAATGTAGGAATGGCAATCAGTGAAAGAAGGGCAGTATATTATGCATTCAGCAAGACAGGTGAGTATGGCATGCAGCAATAATGCCATGTGTAACTCCATATTTAAAAAGTTGGGAAGAGATTATACATGGTATTAATGTTGGATATCATACTCTCTTGCTGCTTATACATCACACTAATAGAAGATGCAGTGGCAGAGACAGCATGTCAAAAGTGGGGGGGGGGGGCTCGGCGTTCATGATGTAGGTAGTTATTTATTATTATATACATTTATTCTGAATACATCAAGCATAGGCTATTAGTATACATTCTTCATGACAACCTCCAATTTTGGGGCGCTCAGCCCCCCCTTATCAAAAAGTGGGGGGCTTAAGCCCTCTCTCTGCCCCCCCCCCCCAGGTTCTCTGCCTCCAAAATGTTAGGAGGAGTTATGCCTGGCTAAATTATCACTGGCTATACCTCATACCTCCCACATGTTCATGCTATATAAGAGTATGTATGATGTTGGCATGAAATGATGCATACTATATAAGCCAATGAAAGAAAAATTAATTTAAGAATAGCAGGGCTAAATATCACATATGCAGTCAAAAAGCAAATTAATGGAATCCATCAACAACATGTGCAACGTCTTTGAACAAATTGGCTTGGCTTTGAGGGTCTCAGCAGGTACAGAAAGACTTGTAGAGTACGTGTATGTGTCTAAAAGGGCTTGTAACTGCCACGCCATTTGGGAGTTGAGCTGTTCTCTATGCTAGGGGGTTATGGGCGTGTCAGAGCCATCCCTAAATTGAGAGTCTATATGTCCGACTCTCTGATGTGTTACAAAATACACCTTTCTTTACAATGTAGAGAGGTGCTATAAAGTGTGCACTACAGTCATTATGGAAACGTTGCCCTTGTGTAAGTTTCACAGTACAAAGATAATCATTATAGTCTAGGGTCTATGTGTGTAGAGATGCTACTGACATGCTAGTGATGATGCACCAGAGAGAGAGAGAGAGAGAGAAAGAGAGAGAGAGAGAGTCTACCAACTCTCTGATAATTGACAAGCAGGAGCGAGCCAACCTAGTTGTGTCAACGGGCTGTTTTCTATATGTGACAGGCTGGATGTGATGGGCACTGTTCATACCACAATTATGTGCTTCTAATTCATGTGTGCACTGCTCATTTTTGCTGGATGCTACCATGTCTCTGCCTGCAGTACAGCAATGCTCTACCCGGCTGTACCTCAACAGAGAATACAATGCCATTGCTTACAACAGAGCTCATAGGTGGTAGCGTCTTACTTCACAGACATACGAAGAGCAAGAAACACGCCTTTCTCAATGCCGTGCTCAACATCGTTGATTGCGGCCTGCAGAGCACTAATTCTACACTGATCCATGAATTTGAGTATCTACAACACAAATCACTGAATGTTGCATGTGCACTTCCCTAGCTTTATGCACTTGTCTTTGTCATCAGTTGGGTCGCTCCCGCTCACCAAAAATGCACTGCATTTACCTACTAGTTACTATAGGACATTATATGTATCATATTTTGCAGGTAAAAAAGGGTATTGATAATAACAGAGGAAATGATCTTGAAACGAAGTATGAGCGACTTCAAACACCATTTACTTATTGTGAGAAAATTCCAATGTTGCTGCATACCTGTTTGTAAAAATTGGTTGTACATGACTCCTCTTTCTCAGCTGGTATTGATTGCCGGCCAGCAAGTGTGTTACTGCTAGAGCAGAAGCATCGGGAGCTACTTAACCAAAATGAGAAGCTACTTAACCAAAATCAGAAGCTACTTAACCAAATAAGTTTACTCCAAGGACAGAAGCATCATGAGTTGCTCAATCAGATGAGTGAACTACGACAACTCATATTGAAGGATGTGAAAGGAAAACTGAAAAGGGAAAGTGGGGTTGTCAAATAAAAAAGCACTGACACCAAACTATAATGCTGAGTTGTGTTTATTGGTGTTTTGTATCATGGTGTTCAAATGTAGCTATTATATGTGAGATGATTGTAGTAATTCAGCCACTCTTCCTTTGCTGATGGGGAAGACCTCTACATGTGATTTACACAACGCACTATTCTACAAGGGATATACCGTGAGGCGTGCCTGTATGCGCAAGAACGCTTAATTACATTTTAAGGGCGTGGCTTTGCTTTTAACGCACTTGTTCCCGAGCGCATTAGCGCGAGGAATTATCCGTGTCCATATCTCAACCAATGCAACCATAAGGTTTGATGAGAAGAAAAGTGGGGATTTCAAGCAATAATTGTAGTGACCATGACACAAAATCGTACAATAATGACTTTTTGCTATTTTTGTGTACATTAGTGTTGTTGTCTTTAGATGTAACATGAATTACAGGATGATGGTAAAGCTTGATGTAATATGCTAGCATAATTTTGAGAATACTATGATATTCTGGGCTATGTTGTAGATGCATATATGGTGATGTTTATGGATATGTAAAATTATTGTAAAATTATGATATTATTGTCCTATTGTCCTGGAAGTATTGTTCATAGAGAGCTTGAGTCTACATTTTACTTTCTGACTCCTTCATGATCTTATACTTGAGGGAAACAGTATAGAGTCTATACAATATACGTGGCTACCAACAGCTAGCTGTATTTACCGGCAGCGCACATGCGCAAGCGGGGTTAATTAAGCAGTTTAGAATCAGTGACCCAGAAAAAAATTCCAGACTAGATACCAGTACCAGCCCCAGCCCCTCCCCTTTTTGTGCGCGGGCGGAAGGTAGTCTAGTAATATACTAGCCACGCCTTCTCGGGGGAGGAGAAGGCCTGGTGAATTGCCTATACGCCACTTGTTCCATAGGAATGTCAAATTAACCTCAATATCATAACATTGCGTAATACCCACGAACATGCGGGGGAGTCACAGTAGTGTTTGTGTGTACGTGACTCTAGCCTCTAGCCTTAGTCCTGGCCGTAGCCTCTAGCCTCAGTCCTAGTCCCTAGGCTTAGCCCTAGCCACTAGCTTCTAGCCTTACCTTCGGAGAGGTTCCGAAGTCATTTACGCGTTGGGTCCGTACAGTACAGTTGATCCCCGGCTACACGGGCTGCATCTTGGATGCACACACAGAGGTCAAAGACAACAAAAAAGCGTAGGCGGCGCATACGTGACGCGGGAAAATCCTGCAATCTGATTGGTTTGCAGAAATTCCTGCAACGAGAACAAGTGGCGTATAGGCAATTCACCAGGCCTTCTCCCTCCGAGAAGGCGTGGCTCCGCGAGGCTAGTAATATACCTGCATCCTGAATTAAGGAAGCATGGCTAGCGATATAGATGAGGAAGTAAGAACTACCAGGGCTAAGTGAGTGTTTATTTATACTATCAACACGTCATCCGCACGCTATAACCGTACATACGACCTATAACATTTGAAACTCAGCTATAGTTGGCCTGCTCTCGCAAGCAAGCTAGGTCTTTCTTTACGAGACAGTTTATATGAACATTTGACACTCAGCTAGTTGGCCTACTCCCGTAAGCTAGGTCTTTACGACCTACGAGACAGTTTTTATGAACATTTGACACTCCGCTATAGTTGGCCTATATAAACATTTCAACATGGCAAAAGTATTTGAAGTTCAGGCTGAAATATCTTGGACACATTGTACGTAAGACAATTAGGACAGCGTAGATTTAGCTCAATAGTCGCAATAAGTGTTAATGGTTTTGTATCTACACAATCTTCATTATTAATTTTTCTCATCTTTGTTCCAGACCTCCTCCTCTAGATGTTCCAAGAGCAGAGGAGGTATAGAAGTGACATTCTTGTAATTCCACTGCAGTGTAATGAATTTCCGTATATGCATGGCCAGGCAAAGTTAACAACCTCAATTTGCATGTGGCTAAAAATGTACGGTAGGCATGAGTAGTCTTCCATAAGGTATTTCACTGTAAACTTGACCAATGAAATTCTGGTTTGGATCACATATGCTGCTGCACTTGTAAAATCAATGTTACCATGACAACCCTATAAAAACTAACATCACATGCTATACAATGAATATTGTTCTCAGGATAATAAATGGGTGTGAATGGCCTTACAGTTATAGCAGGTTGTGGAGTAGCTAAAGCAATGCTTATGAAGAATTGTTGCTTGTTCTAATCAACTTTGCCTGGCACGATTCTATTCATACATGTGATTGACTGTAAATGCACCACACAATTAGAGTTACATGTGTTCTTACACCGACTGTAGGTAAACCAAGATGGAAAAATTATGGAAGAAGGGTAAAAAATTATTATCAATTGTTGAATATGTCACAAAGAGTAGATATACTTTTAGATTACTCCCCAGCACCCCAGCTGCAGTTGGAGTATCTACTCCATGTATAAAGTAAGTGTACATGCACAATGTCCTAACAATGTATATAATCATGTGTATGTTTCAACTGTGATGTTAAAATTATGTTGTTTTCTCATTAACCAATTCATGCAGACCTACTGGTAATAATCCAGCTGATAAAATGAAATACGGTTTTTCTAAAGTTCAGTGAGTTTTTCCTTAGAAATATTATAGCATGGCTGCAACATCATAACTATTGTGTGTCTTAAAGTACACCTATAGTCAATATGTGATCTTATTATTATATTGACTAATTGCTGTATACATACATGTATGTTACAAAGTCCTGTGTTTGCTAGGTGTGAACATGTGATTAGAAAATGGATGTCAGTTGAAGATGAGTCTCATGATGGGGAAGATAAGTTCAATACCTATGGAGATGTATGTACACATGTATATATGTGTGTGTTTCCATACATCCCTACTACTTTTATTATCAACCACAAATGAGTTACATGACCTTAATTGGGGTGTATTCAACCATGCATCTCATGCACCCCAATTAAGGTTGTGTAACTATTTTGTTTGCTGTTAGCCTTCTTTTTCAATTGGCCTATCTTACAGTCAGCCACACACTTCCTGTTGCCCAAGCGTATAAAAACTTTAGTTGTTAGGCAACAGCAAACAAAAGCCCATACAGTCACATATAAGCTCCTGCACAGCTCATACAACTATATACATACTGTACCCTACTATAGTTTCCTGTTTATGGTTTATACACCCTAAACTACCACCAGTGCATGCCAGATACATAGCTCAATGGGTGTTCATTTACGTAAAGTAGTATGTGTTGACCCTTGTAGCAGTGCAAAAACAAAATGTAGGGATGAGAGTGCAAGAATTCAAATGAACAAGTTGTGATAGATTGATGCAGTGGAATGCAACAGTAATGATATACCTCAACGAACACAACAGATATACGAATATGGGTTACACAGGTCATTATTGCAGGGGTTTGGAGCCACTTTGTATCCATCCCTACATAGAGACTCTACTGACTCTGTGATATAACTGACCTTGACAAATTTCAATTTACCCACATTTTCAAAAACAGCTAAACGATTTGGAAACATTTCGGGATGCTCTTTTGAAGCTGGATGAGAGGTATTATACATGTATTGTATAATTTACTCTTGCATACACATATAAACATTACTCACTGACTTGTGATGTCCTTTTCACATGCAGTTAAACTGTTTAAGTATCAGTAATTTGTATATATACATCATGTAAAGATATCTAGCTATACTATCACTAACTGAAACAGGGATGCACTTGAGCAGTTGAAGAGGGTCAGAAAATATCTGAAGAATGTTACTTTACACTTTCGACACCATGGAGAAGAAACAAGTAAAACACAGAAGGTGTGCCAGCTATCATTCACCATTACTCTTGTAATATTTCTTGTACTCCCTCTAAAACAAAATCCAGTTTATCAGATATATGCAAACCATTCTCTTCAAGACATTCCTTGATAAAGGCCATGAGAATGTGGATGCCAGAGTAATGCTAAACTCAAAAGATGAGAAGGATGAAGAGAGCCTGTATGGAGCAATTGCCAGGAGTGAAATGAAAGTAAGAACATACTGTTTGTACATCATATGATATGTAGTTTATAGTAATTACATGCACCATTATAGTTGTGTAATCTTCTAGGAAGCAATCTCTACTTGGTATGAATGTGCACTCTTCTTATTATAGTTGACTGCCATGACTTAATTTATAACTCATGTGGTTCTTTCAAGGGTTTACAGGGTCATCCATGCTTTGCTGCAGTCGTTAATTACAAGTGGAAACACTCTTCCAAATGGATTCTCTGGTATTTTATATAGTACAACAATTAGCTTGTGTGCTGAGATAAGTAGAAATATAATGGATAGTTTACTCAGTGGTTACCTAAACTGCTTATAAGAATAAGGAATTTACCTGTAGTGTCTCAAAGACTGCTTGTTTGAAAGTGTTTCTTAGCCATCATCTATAACCCGTGTAGATGCTTACATAAGGAACGCTCTTACTGGTCAGAACACATCGCATTTATTAACCCTCGGCATGCATGCACAGTGGGGGTTATAGTACTTGTCTGTGTGTCTGTCTGTATGTCTGTCTGTCGGTTAGCATTAACTCTGGAACTACAGGATACTAACGGCTAAAGCTCAACAAGGGCTTGAAAAATAATGTGACAGATTTTACCAAAACGTTTGAGTTTGTGCAAGAGTGAGAAACTGGCACCATCGCGAACCATGTTGCATGGCCCGACCCATATTAATTACATGTGTACTTTTGTGCATGACCAAACATGTTAGCAAGCATTCAGCCTGTGATAAACCAGCTCAATTGACAGATAGATAGCACTATACTGTTAAAATCTATCCACCTACTGGACCACAACATTATTTTGCTCTCTTGTTTATGATTGTAGTACTATTACAAGTGTAAATAATATTAGTAATACTCAAGGGACTGCCATACCACCACTGCCACCAACAATGCACCCACAATCTGTGGCAAAGCCACACATACATACAGGCAAATCCACAATCTGTTCCTCCATCACCTGAGGAACGTAACATACCCTCTGTTTGCCCCTCAACTCCAGCCAGCTGCAGAACCTCAACCAAGGACTGTTGATTAGAGAGCACACTTTACAATCTTTGTTTATGCACGTCCCAGACACCAACAACATGCTAAGCTGATTAAATGATCGCTCAATTCCTAGTATATACATAAGCTCACTTCCTAGTACATATGCTGTTTCTCTATATACTTGTCAAAACTTGCATATCTGTCTCCTAAAAGCTCCCAAAGCTTCTCAGAAATCAGTATAGCACTCCACAACATGTGTACTAGACTCTCACATTCAGCACCACACAATGCACATTAACATTTGCCTTCTCTACCTCTATGCCTGTGAATCTCTTCATTCTTAACTCTTAATGTTATCCACTTTTTAGGCTTGTGACAGCAGTTTTATACTTAGTGTTTGTGGTGAGCCTAATGACAGCACTGATTCTAGAGGCTCAATCTGATAATCCACTGGAGTATCATGGAATAAGGGGTGGCGTCCAAGCACTATGTGAGGCAGTTTCTCTCCTCTATATTGTCTTGTGGATTGCTATCTTCGTATGGGGAGTGTAAGTTAATTCAAATGACAGTCTTGTTGCACTTGTCCACTTCTTTCTGTGTTGTGTTTTAAATAGCATGAAGTATTGCAATATATCTCTTTAGACTATGCAGGTTTCATTATTCGGAAAAATCACGGCAAAAAATTGGAGCCACATTTTCCTGGAAACGAATGTGAGTTCAGTTATAAAATTGATGTTCCTGTTCACTGTATTATTTATTTACTATACAGATATTGGGAAGCTAAGAAACTCGTGACTTTTACAAATGTGTTTGACTTGTTCCGTATTTTGGCAGTGCTCTTGATACTCCCATTCAGGGTAGCAGATAGTAACATCCAGTGGATATTCACATCAATTGCTGTCATTTGCAATGGCCTTAAAGTTTTCCACTATATTTCTGTTGTCTCGTAAGTGACCAAACATTAGCCTTGTCCCCAGGCTCCCCCTCTGTATGCATATAGTTATTGTTTCCTTTAAATCTATATTGTTATGAAGTCAAAGATCACAACTTGCAATGGAAGGGGAGCCTGGAGACAAGGCTAGTCAAAAGTATTTTAAGCCAACTTTTTGAGGCATACAATTGGCAGTTTAAACATTTTGTGGAAACAATTTTCACGGAATCTGTAAGCTTAGTATAACCACACCTCATGACCACATTGTGAATGTAAGCTAACAACATGCACGGGAGATGCATTGATGTGCTGGTGCATAGATGTATATATACATAGCAAGCTTGCTATGTATATATACATCTATACATAGCAAGCTTGCTTTCTTCGGCCTGTGTAAGTCAACATCAAAAGAAAATACATCTTTACCAGGTCAACTAAGATATTTTAACAACTGTCTGGCATAAATCCACTCATCATGGCTCCTCCTCTGACGAGAAGGTGTTACCGGTCAATTCCTAACGGGGTTCTGACGGCACATGATTTGGGTGGTCTGCAGTGTGAGGTTGCTAGTTAGGCAACGACCACTGCAGTTATAAGAGGGAATGAGGGGACAAACTTTTGTCTGGTGATCGTGGCTCAGTGTCTAGTGTGCTGGTTTGCTGGTCATTAGACCTGGGTTCGACTCCGGACGGAAGTTTGTCTTTCTCATTCCCTCTTGCTTTCTTCGGCCTGTGTAAGTCAACATCAAAAGAAAATACATGTATATATACATACCAGGACATCTGTTTGCTCATGATGCCCGCATGATTTGCTGACACAATGAAAGTCGAAGGATTTAAGTCAGACCCTGTGGCAGGTTGTCATTGACATATGCAGCTAGAATAGTGGTTGAGAGCTGTTAAAAGTGATCTTTGCGTGCCGTGTATTTTAGGCCAATCCGTGAAAGCTAAAAATTATATGCCCCTAAAATTTGGCACTATAGAGATGCATGTAAATGACTGCTATTTACTGCACATTTCCAGATACTTTGGACGTTATGTGGCAACGTTGTTAGTGGTGGTCAAGAAAGACTTTTTCTGGATTGTCGGAGTGTTTATCATCCTCAATCTGTCCATAGGAGGAGGGCTCTACTTTGCTATTCAGGGTTCTAATAATATGGCAGATCAATTTTCAAACAATGGCAGGTAAATGTACTATCACACAGTACGGTAGTACTGTGTATATAGGGATTGCTATGGTCTATCCCCATTGAAAACCATATATAAGGTTTTTCATCACTTTCACTTTCAGTTTGCTACCTACTGGACTTCTGTTAACATGAATATGTAACTATACCTAGAAACTAACTGTGATTAAAAAATGGCATAATTCACTGCACGGAAAAGGTGTTAAATATTAAAAACTCCCTTTCACCAATTGTTCATCTTCTCGTTGTTGTTGTTGTTGTTGTTGTTGTTCTGTTTCAACAGGCGTACCTCACTAACTATAGCACTTGTAAGCACGAATCTTTGCACAGTTATGTAGTTCCACTGTGGGTAGCGCATCGTCATGTTAAAAATGTTGTAAACATGTAAAATAAACAAAAATAGCCCCAGGCCATGTATTATGATGGGAGCCACACAATCCTATATCTGCCTAATGAAAGCTCCACTAAATGTAACATTTTGTATGTCAGTAAAGTTCAATACCCCAATGATCAACGTTGTGATAAAATCTCGGTAAACAATGTATAAATCTTGTAATAAAACAACAAATAGCCTCAGGCAAGCATTTCTGTATCTCACTAACGAAAGCTAGGCTGCATGTGGAAATTGGTGTGATCGTAAAACTTTATACCCCAATGATCAACATTGTGATAAAATCTCTGTAAACAATGTAAATCTTGTAATATAACAACTAATAGCCTCAGGCAAGCATTTCTGTATCTCACTAACGAAAGCTAGGTTGCATGTGGAAATTGGTGTGATGGTAAAGCTTTATACCCCAATGATCAACATTGTGATAAAATCTCTGTAAACAATGTAAATCTTGTAATATAACAACAAATAGCCTCAGGCAAGCAATGCTGTATCTCACCAACAAAAGCTTCACCAAAACTGAAAATTCATATGATGGTAAAGCTTACTAACCCAAAGATCAACAGTATGATAATATCTCTGTAAACAATGTAGATCTTGTAAAAAATAGCCTCAGGCAAGAAAACAAATGACAGGAGACAAGTAAATAAAAAATTTAGGAAATTTGAAAGGAAATATAGGGATTGCATAAAAAGGAACGGAGACAAGATTGGGACACAGACATGTTATGATATATCGACGTACCCATAATGTTACGTTGATATTTCATAACATGTCTGTGTCCCAATCTTGTCTCCGTTCCTTTTTATGCAATCTCTATATTTCCTTTCAAATTTCCTAAATTTTTTATTTACTTGTTATTAATAGTGATTACATGAAACATAAGCTGTGGGTGTGTAGCCTTCCTCTTGCAACTAAGAGCATTTCTACTGACTTGGAATATACCAAATACATGTTTTCTTCTGAACAAAGTAATTAACACAATGTATGTTGTTTAGAAGGACATTATACAGATGCTATATGTTTTCACAATCAAAAAGCCATGAACCTGATCCTAGTAGTGATCAGCATACAGGATTTCTGTAACCGCCTGGGCCAAACTATCATTAATCTAGTGATTACATGTGCTTTGTATTGTATATGTGATTCAAGCTCAGCCAGCTGAGCTGCCTCGGTAGCACAGTTGGTAAGAGCGTCGCCTAGAAAGTGGACAGTCATGGGTTGGCCCGAGGAAGCTATTTTTCCTTGAAAAATAACTGTCTCCGGCATGTTGTGTTGCTTTGTCTTTCTGTTGTGTTGTGTTTTCTTGCCTTTTTTTCTAAGCATCTCATTGTGTTGCCTTGCCTTTCTTTCTAAGCATCTCATGAATGATTATTATAGTCATGTGTTTTTCACTGTAGCAAAATACATGAACTGTGGGTACATGGCTTTCATCTTGCAGCTGGGACCACCTCCACTGACTTGGGACATATCAAGTAAGTAATCCTCTGAAGACTTGGTGAATGATATATTGTGGTACCAACATGCTTTATGAATGTAGGTTAAGATGCGCATGATAGTGCCATGCATACATTTAAAAAGAGTCATTGTTTCAAACTAAGTGCATGATCGTATTACTTCCTTTGCACACATAATATTATTTTCAGCTGGTTTGCAGTGATCGTCTATGCAACATTTGTCTTCACCATCACCATCATATTTGGCAGCATTGTTACTGCTCAGTTTACCTCAATCTATGCTGAATCTACCAAACAAGCAGAGGTTTTTGTGGTGCTCACCAAGTGTGCCTTTATGGTGGAGGTAGAGGACCTGGCGAAAATATGCCCTTGTGTAAGTTCATTGTATGAAAAATTAATAGGTACAAAGGAAACAGTACAAAAGTAAACGTTAAAGAATGTCCAGAAATGAAATGCACTATAAAAGTGCATAACCCTCGTGCAGTTATGACTCGATATTCTACAGAGTAAATGTATTAGTACTCTTTCAGCTCTGCACATACTTGTAGGTAATGCAAAAACTGTACCTAACAGGCAAGTCGTGCTTGTGATCTCCAATTAATACACACTTTAAGGTATAAACCGCTGCCTAAAATACAGTTCTGTTCAACAATACAGCTCTAGACTTAATACTATTACAAAGTAGCAGTACTGCTTGTCTATATATACACATTTCATCTCAATAATCGTGATTCACAAAATCGACAACGCAGTTCTGCATGGTCTCCTCTTTCCACTCCTGTGTCAAGCACTAATGCTCCTTCTTCATATCTCCATATTTAGTACTCATAGCAGTCATGGTTTATGAGAAAACTTGTTTACAGACAGACAGACAGAGAGAGAGAGAGAGAGAAAGAGACACACACACACACACACACACACACACACACACACACACACACACAGGCTAACTACAATGACCCCCCCCCCCCCCCCCCGCACATGCGCAAGGGTTGACAATTGCATTATATATGGTACCGAGTATTAGTAAGTAATAACATGCGTAACACCGTAATAAATGAATGTAGTGTAGGGCATGCATGTTATTGTTACATACCATCATCCCATGTCTTGCTTTATATAATACTGCACTTGTTCTTTATTTTTGGCATTGTAATCCCTACATCTTACTCTTGTTCCATTGATTTTTCATTGCACATTCCTGCAAATGTAATGTTTGTATGTGGCCCTCCTCCTTTTTTTGGCTTTGCTGCTCGTGATCAAGTAAAACCACACATGCATAAGGAAATAGCATTCAAGATTCTGTTGTGAAAGGTACTGCTCATGGGAGCAAGCTGCTGTTTGGTTCAAAAAGTAGTTGTACCAATTTTGCATTAAAATAAGCAGGCTTTTAACAATTTTGCATATGTGATTGTAGTTGTCAACTTGTTATTTTGCCAGCTTTGAGAGTCTTATTGCATATAGAAACTCTTGTATGCCATGTTATGTGTCTAAAAGGCTTATAACTGTAGCGTTCAGGAGTTTGGAACTGCTTCATTTGCTAAGGCGAATGGATGTGTTTGCACCATCCTTACATAAAGAGTCTACCAACTCTGAAATTGTGTATGTATCTGATAGTGTTAAAAATACACCTTTCTTTACAATGTAGAGAGGTGCTATAAAGTGTGCACTACAGTCATTATGGAAACGTTGCCCTTGTGTAAGTTTCACAGCACAAAATACTGTAAATCCAGAAATGTTGGCGTGCCATTAATTTTGGTGAAATTGGTGATGAGTATGTTTCCACTAAAATAAAAGGATACTAATTGTGCGCATGCGCGCAGATTTACACCTCGTGTTTTCTCCTGGGATGTCGCTCCACTCGTGGCTGAAGAGTAAGTCAGACACAGACAGCACGAATCTATTGCTAGGGGGTTCAAGAAAGCCGGAATTTATGAGTACATCTGATTGATTCCTAGTAGTAGATGCCTTGAACCTTAACACAACTATACTTCTCTGTATGTGTGGTTGTAACTTTTAAAACGCCTGGACGCCAAAGGTTACCTATCAGCTAAAACGCTAAAATTAATGGATACCAACATTTCCGGATTTACAGCATTAGAAAGTCTGTAGGTTCAGAGATGCCACTGACATAAAAATACTGCCAGTGACTGTGCATGCATCCACTATCATAGGTGACATAACTTACCTTTTATATGCTGGGAGGAGACAATGCATTGCAACTCACCCAAGACAGCCATTCTCAAAGAATATAGTGAGATAGCTTGAGTGAAATTTGAACCTATACTCTGCATTCTAGTTAAATACACTTAAGAACTGAGCTACCAGGTAGCTCAGCTAGCTATAGTTTGAATCACTCAAAGTAAGGGAAGGATCTCAATCTGACAAACATCAAACTTAGTATGAAGAACCATGCAGTGCATGCTAAACACAGTTGCATATTCCTTTATACTTATTAATGCAAACATTGTATGTATTATGCATCATGTTTTGAAGCTAAAGAAAAAATGAAATTAACCCAGTATGCATACTGATAATATGGAAGATTTACACATGCATTGCTTATTACAGGTCGGAAAAAGCAATGGTGAAGATGATCCTGAGGTTTGTATGGTAAAATACATGTTTAAATTATGTAATTCACTTTCACAGGTAAAGAGATAAGTTGAAAAGTCACAACAGCAAATTTAGTATATACAGTCTTATTTTGTATGCATCTTCTGATGTACCTTTCCTACCCCAGTACTTACTATAGATCATTTTTAGCAGGTAAAAGAAGACAATGAGGATAACAGAGAAAATGATTTGGAAAGAACATATGGACGTCTTCTCACACCATTTACCTATGGTGAGAATGCTTATACTGCCTTCTCTCATAATGGTTGATCTATCAGAGAGTCAGTTGACTCTCAATGTAGGGATGGCACCAACACGCCCAATAATTAAGCCTTAATAAACATAACCACTCAGAACTCTCGAACGCGGCAGTTATAAGCCTTTTTTGACACAGAACCTGCTCTACAGGTGTTTCTATACGCGGTAAGATTCTCAAAATTAAATACACTGCTCCAGTGTTACACGCAAAATTTATAAACTGCCGATTTCTTCATCATCATCATCATCTTCTTCAAAATTTAATGGTCTACCTCAAAATTGACAAATGAACTCACCTTTATTTTGGACATAAAATGATTCCTTTCCCTCCGGTGCATGATCCTTGGCCAAAAAAATCATCATAGGATCCTTCTTGAACGACAAGGATTTACTGTATAGTCAGATGCCATTTCCTCATTGATTGCATATTTGTCATGTGATTTACTCATGCGCTATATGGATCATGCCTGTGTCAACAATATATGCACACTCGATAATACAGTACTAAAATTTGACAGGTTACACATTGAAACTACATACAAAGAAAAACCAGTGAAACAAGTGTAAAAAACATTTCATTAAAATGTTGAATGATTATATAATTATATGCAGCAAGACAGGGAATGATGGCATACAACAATAATACCATGTGTAACCCCTCCTTCAATGTTTTATAAGTATGGAGTTACACATGGTATTACCTATAGTCCTTGTTTCTCTGATTTTTGGCACTTCCATCCCTACATCATTCAACATTTTAATGAAATTTTTTTACACCTTATATATAACCTTTCTCAGCTGGTATTGATTCCCGGCCAGCAAGTGTGTTACTGCTAGAGCAGAAGCAACGCGAGTTGCTTAATCAAATGTGTGAACTACGAGGACTCATAGAAGAGCAGAAAGAGGATCGTCAGTTGCTGAATGACCTACGACAACTTATGAAGGATGTGAAAGGAAAACTCCCTGATAAGGAGGGGAAGTAGGATATAAAATATGTATAACAATATCTTGCTGCTAGCTAAGTTTATTAATATAAAATTTAACTAATAGTAATAAGTACTTTAATATCATTGATTATACCTAATATGCATGTGTACAACAACGAAAGTTTGACACACTATTGACCTACATATCCCTACATACATACATATGTACAGTAGTGTTTGAAAAACTGTGTTGTAACAACATTAAAAGATAATTATGTTACATGACTGGGTTCAGTGCCACAGTGTTTGATAGTCACTGAGTAGACATAGTTTGTGTTTGATTTGAGTCCGACTCTTGGCTTTGAAGTTCAAATCCTTCTCCACTATTAGTCAGTATGAGAGGTGGACAGACTGTAGCATCATTGTCAGATCTCACTTTACACTTAAATTAAACTTGGTCTTAAGCCTCCACAGCAGTGGGTATGAGATAAGCAACAGTGGAGGTGGAAGTGTGAAAAAGAATAGCACAATAATGGCTGTAATGGCATATGGCAGGTGATTGTTTCCAAAGTAGTCAACATCACCTTGAAGAGGAACAACTGAGCCAAGGATTACACCTCCTTCTCTATAAACTAGCTGTAATTTGAGAGAGAATCTGGAATGAAGTAAGTGTGTATTGTGTATAGGAGAGGATTAGAACTGTTGTTATTCCATGAACAATTGAAAAATTAAGGAGCTTTGTAATTTTCCTTATCCTTTTAGATTTGTGATCAATGAGTTAAATATGAGTAAAAATACATTTTGGTCTGAAAATACAAGTATACTGCTCAGCTTCTCATAAATATGACTTTCAAGGACCCTACTAATGGTAGTTTGGGATCATGTGTTTCTCCTTGTTTATGTATAAGAATAAGTAATAGAGTTTTAGGTACTTTTCCATTGGATATTGACATTAGAGCAATAGCTGTAGCAGTACCTTCTGGACCAATAGCCTTAGTAGTGACCAAGCTGGAGAGTAATCTATTTTCTTCTGAATACAGTATGTCAGCAGGGCAATCTTCAGGAAAGACATGGAGTAAGTCAGTTTCAGTTATTGATGTTTCATAATCATTAAAATGTTTGCTAAAATCCATCACGGAAAAACTGGAAGCTTCTTTTAAGCGTTAATCGCAGGGAGCGTAGCTATCCAGGGCTCTGTATATATTAATTAACCGCGTACTTCCGGTGCCGCCCGCCCATATTACCCACCGCTCCTGTATGTTATGAGAAACTACAATTTGATTTGGAGTGGCCTAAACGACCATATCGTCCCATAGAGAAGCCGTATAATTTAACTGCGTGCAGCGCACATGCGCAAGCAAGGTTAATTACGCAGTTTAGAATACAACATTCCGTGAACGCCTATTCTCTTCTGAAGACTGTATACCCTTTGGGACGTGGGTGGAAGGTAGTGGTAAGAAGTATGGCCAGCGATATTGATGGAGAAACAACACCTACCAGGGATGTGAGTGTCTACTATATAAACTAATCCATCCACATACATACCTAAGAGACAACATTTGAAACTCAGCTAGTTGGCTTACTCCCGCTGCTATGTCTTCACGACCTACATACTACATACCGGATAGTTTGTATGAACATTTGACATTGGCTTATTCTCGCTAGAAGTGTAATTCCACTGCGGTATAATGAATTGCCATATATGGCCAGGCAAATTACATACACAACCTCAATTTGCATTTGGGTAAAAAACGTACAGTAGGCATGACAAGACTTCAATAGGGTATTTCACTGTAAACTTGACCAATCGAACTCTGGCTTCGGATATGCTGCTTCACTTGTGAAATCAATGTTACAATGACAACATTATAAAAACTAATATATAATACTATATCCTACGAATATCAGAAGAATAGTGTTCTCTACAGAATATAAACTGGGTGTGTTATGGAGTTATAGCAGGTTGTAAATGCTTATGAAGAATTGTTACTTGTTCTAATCAATTTTGTCTGGTCCAACTCTGCATGTTCATACATGTGATAGTATATATATGACTGTAAATATACCACACAATTAGAGTACTGTGTGTTCTCACTGTTACACCAATTGTAGGCAAACCAAGATGGAAACATTATGGCAGATGGCCAAGGGTAACGAATTATTCACAGTGTAATGAATTGCCATATATGGCCTGGCAAATTACATACACAACCTCAATTTGCATTTGGGTAAAAAAACATACAGTAGGCATGACTAGACATAGGGTATTTCACTGTAAACTTGACCAATCGAACTCTGGCTTTGGACATGCTGCTTCACTTGTGAAATCAATGTTACAATGACAACCTTATAAAAAACTAACATATAATGCTATACAGAAGAATAGTGTTCTCTACGGGATATAAACTGGGTGTGTTATGGAGTTATAGCAGGTTGATGAAGAATTGTTGCTTGTTCTAATCAATTTTGTCTGGTCCAACTCTGCATGATATGCTCATACATGTGATAGTATATATATGACTGTAAATATACCACATAATTAGAGTACTGTCACAGTGTGTTCTCACTGTTACACCGATTGTAGGTAAACCAAGATGGAAACATTATGGAAGATGGCCAAGGGTAACGAATTATTATCAATTATTGAATATGTCACAAAGATTAGGTATATTTTTAGAGTACTTCCCAGCACTGCATCTGCAGTTGGTCCAGGAGTATCTATTCCAATTATAAGGTAAGGGTACAGGCATAATGTCCTAACAATGTATATAATTATGTGTTTGCTACCCTTGGAGCGCATGTGCAGCGAGGGTCCTGTAGTTGGTTTGTCTGTTTTAAAAATCACGCATGCCGTTTGTGTTGTGCTGTTTTGTTTGGTTCGGTTTGTTTTGTAATGTCTTGTTTTGTTTGTGCATGTTGTCTTGGCATTTCTTTATTTATTTAATAGCTTTATTTTTCCTTTTCTTTAAAATATATTAATAGCGTGTGCATTTTCAAGGATCTACGGATGCGTGATGGCAAGGGGCACTTAGTGCATTCATTTCAACTGCAATGTTAAAATGTAATAATGTTTTCAATTCATGCAGACATAATAGTACCAATCCAGCTGATAAAATGAAATACAAGTTTTCTAAAGTTCAGTGAGTTTTTCTTAGAACTTATGGCATGGCTGCAACATCAAAATTATAGTGTGCACATGTCTGAAGGTACATGATCTTCTTAACTCTGCGTCTACATGTATGTATGTTACAAAGCCCTGTGATTGTTCAGGTGTGAACGTGTGATTAGAAGATGGATGTCAGTGGAAGATGATACTTATGATGGCCCTGAGGAAGAGAAGTCCTATGGAGATGTATGTATACACCATGTATAAGTGTTTGTATAGGCTTATTGTGGGCAACAGAATGGGTGTGGCTGAGTGTATAGGATAGGCCCATTGAGAATGCACGCTAATAGCAAACAAAATAGTTAATACATGACTTTAATTGGTGTGCATTAAAACGTGCATCTCATGCACCCCAATTAAGGTCATGTAACTGTTGAAGGTTACTAGGTAACATATAGATGTGTACACCCCTACTATCAACCATGGCCAAATGAACACTTTGCTTCCCAACAAAGCCCATACAATCACATATAAGCCCCATCAAAGCCCATACATCTCCATAGGTACTATACAAGTGTAGGAATTCATAGAATCCCCTAGTTACTATAATACTTATAGTAGCTATGTATACATTAAAGCCATAAACAAGGAAACAATTATTGTTTCCTTCTTTATGGTTCATACAGGCCAGATGCAACTAAACCACATTGCATGCCAGATAGCTCAATGGGTGTTCATTTACATGAAGTAGTATGTGTCCACGCTTGTAGAAATGCTAAAACAAAATATTGAAGGTGGTAGGGGTGAGAGTGCAACAAATCAAATGCATGATTGAGGTGTGATACGTAGATTCATGCAGATGTATGCAGGGAAGACAGGGATAATGAATGCAACAGTAATGACATATGTACCTCAATGAACAAAACAGATATATGAATATTGTCGACATTGATGTATGCTAGTGGTAATGGACTACACTATATCCTGCAAAAAATAGGTGGTTGTTTGACCAGTGTGTGTGGTTGCCTCAGTTGCATTACATGACTATAAACTGTCCTGCTATTCAAAAGATATATAGACATCAATTTATCTGATTACATACATGAATAGTAGATACTCTTTCCAATTACAGAAGTATAGTTAGTATAGGGGTGTGGTCCCTGCAAGGGGAGAGCCCCCCGAAGGGGGGCGTGGCAACGCTCCTGACCACTTTCTCCGGAAAAGTATAGGGTTGTGTAGGTGATTTTCCTTGTGAGATAAGGTATTATCACAAGGAGTATCATTGTCACATGAGATACACAGCCTCCTACATACCTCTTGGGAGGTTGTAGTTACAGCTATGTTGCAACTGAGGTAATCACACCTTAATGTTTAAAACAACCACCCACTTTTGCAGTGATAGTGATAAGCACGTTGTATGTTTTCAGGAGTTTGGAGCCACTTTGTCATCCCTACATAGAGACTCTACTGACTCTGATATAACTAACCACAAATTTAATTTACCCACACTTTCAACATATAGTTAAACGATTTGGAAACATTTAAGGATGCTCTTTTGAGGCTGGATGAGAGGTATTATACATGTATCCACATTACACACATTACACACTGACTTGTGGTATCCTTTGCAGTTAAAGTGTTTTAAATGTCAGAAATTTGTACATAATTCATCATGTAAAGATATCTAGCTATCATATTCTTCTATCACCAACTGACTGAAACAGGGATGCACTTGATCAGTTGAAAAGGGCCAGAAAATGTCTGACAAATGTTACTCTACACTTTCGCCACCATGGAGAAGAACCAAGTAAAACACAGAAGGTGTGCCGGTTATCGTATTCACCATTACTCTTGTAATGTTTCTTGTACTCCCTCTAAAACAAAATCCAGTTTATCAGATGTATGCAAACCATTCTCTTCAAGACATTCCTTGATAAAGGCCATGAGAATGTGGATGCCAGAGTGATGGTAAACTCAAAAGATGAGAAGGATGAAGAGAGCCTGTATGGAGCAATTGCCAGGAGTGAAATGAAAGTAAGAACATACTGTTTGTACATCATATGATATGTAGTTTATAGTAATTAGATGTGCCATTATAGTCGTATGTATATACCACTGTAATCAATCTCTGGTATGAATGTGCACTGTTCCTATTATATTTGTCCCTATTTACATGGCTATGATTTAATTTATAACTCATGTGGTTGTTTTAAGGGTTTGCAGGGCCATCCATGCTTTGCTGCAGTCGTTAATTACAAGTGGAAACACTCTTCCATGTGGATTCTCTGGTATTTTCATATAGTACAATAATTAGCTTGTGTGCTGAGATAAGTAGAAAATAATGGATAGTTTACTCAGTGGTTACCTAAACAGCTTATAAGAATAAGGAATTTACCTTGTAGTGTCTGAAAGGTTGTGAAAGTGTTTCTTAGTTATCACCTATAACCCGTGTAGATGCTTACATAAGGAATTTCAGAACAAATCCCATTTATTAATCTTTGGCGCGCATGTGCAGCAAGGGTTACAGTAGTTGGGTCTGTGTGTCTGTTAAGTCACATCTCACCTCTGGAGTGTCTGTTCATCCTGAAAATACTGTCACATACTTGCCTGGAAACTTCTGTATACTCTCCGATATTGATAGCACGTGTGCTTTCAATACTCGTATAAGTAGTATACGGTGGGTTTGCTTAAATTAGTGCATGTGCTGAGGGTTCTGCACTTCAGTGCATTCATTTATGATGGTAGTACTATTTCAAGTGTAGTAACACTCAAGAGGCTGCAATACCACCACTGCCATTGACAACGCACCCACAATCTGGTGGCAAAACCACATGTACACATATATACGTACATACAGGCAAATCTTAACCATCCGTTCCTCCCTCACCTGAGGAACATAACTTACCATGTCTTTGCCCCTCAACTCCAGCCAGCTGCCAAGGACTGTTGACTAAAGCACACTGTATACTTTTTGTTTATGCATATCCCTGGCATCAACAACTTATTCTTTCTCTAAGTTGATCATAAAGTCCAAAGCTCACTTCCTAGTACATATGCTGTTTTCTCTATACTATTAAGCTTGTCAAAACTTGCATATCTGTCTTCTAAAAGCTCCCAGAGCTGCTCCACAGAAATGGCTCTAATATTATGAACACTCCCACAACATGTGTACTACACTCTCACACTCAGCGCCACACAATGCACATTCAGATTTACCTTCTCTACCTCTATGCCTGCCTAACTCTTCATTCTTAACTCTTAATGTTATCCACTTTTTAGGCTTATGACAGCAGTCGTATACTTAATGTTTGTGGTGAGCCTAATGACAGCACTGATTCTAGCAGCTCAGTCTGATAATCCACTGGAGTATCATGGAACAACGGGCACTGTCCAGGCAATATGTGAGACTGTCTCTCTCCTCTACATTGTCTTCTGGATTACTATCTTCATATGGAGAATGTAACTTAATTCAAATGATAGTCTTGTTGCACTTGTCCATTTTGTTTTTCTGTGTTTTAAATAGCATGAAGTATTGTACTGGTAGTATATCTCTTTAGACTATGCAGGTTTCATTATTTGGAAATATCACGGCAAAAAATTGGAGCCACATTTACCTGGAAACAAATGTGTGTTCAGTTACATATATATTGCTGGTCCTGTTCACTGTATTATTTATTTACTATACAGGTATTGGGAAGCTAAGAAACTCGTGACTTTTACAAATGTGTTTGACTTGTGTCGTATTTTGGCAGTGCTCTTGATACTCCCATTCAGGGTAGCAGATAGTAACATCCAGTGGATATTCACATCAATTGCTGTCATTTGCAATGGCCTTAAGGTTTTCCACTATGTTTCCGTTGTCTCGTAAGTGACTGAACATTAGTCTTGTCCCCAGGCTCCCCATACAGTTATTGTTACCTTTCAACCCTATATTGTTATGAAGTTCAAAGGTCATAACTTTGCAATGGAAGGGGAGCCTGGAGACAAGGCTAGTCAAAATTTATTTTATGCCCAATTTTTGAGGCATAAACTTTTGTAATTGACATTTTTAATAATTTTGTGGAAACAATTTTCACAGAACCTGTGAGCTTAGTAAGCACACCTCATGACCACATGTGAATGTAAGCTAGCAACATGCACGGGAGATGAATATAGCATTGATGTGATCGCATACCCGGACATCTGTTTGCTCATGATGACTGCATCATTTGCTGACATGATGAAAGTAGAAGGATTTAAGTCAACAGCAGACCTTGAAACAGGTTGTCATTGACATATTCAGCTTGAATAGTGGTATATGGAGAGCTGTTAAAAGTGATCTTTGTGTGCCGGTAGCTATACTGTATTTTAGGCCAATCTGTAAAAACTAAAAAAATTATGTGCCCCTAAAATTTGGCACCATAGAGATGCATGTAAATGACTGCTATTTACTGCACATTTCCAGATACTTTGGACGTTATGTGGCAACGTTGTTAGTGGTGGTCACGAAAGACTTTTTCTGGATTGTCGGAGTGTTTATCATCCTCAATTTCTCCATAGGAGGAGGGCTCTACTTTGCTATTCAGGGTTCTAATGATAATATGCCAGATCAATTTTCAAACAATGGCAGGTACTATAGTGCTTACATGAAACATGAGCTGTGGGTGTGTAGCCTTCCTCTTAGCTGACTTGGAATATACCAAATACATGTTTTCTTCTGAAAAAAGTAATTAAAACTAAATATTCTATTTAGAAGCATATTATATAGATACTTGTTTTCACAACAAAAAGTCATGAACCTAGCTGATCATCAGCATACAAGATTTCTGTAAACACCTGGGCCAAACTATCAATGATCTAGTGATTACATGTTTTTCACTGTAGCAAAATATATGAACTGTGGGTACATGGCTTTCGTCTTGCAGCTGGGACCACCTCCACTGACTTGGGACATATCAAGTAAGTAATCCTCTGATATTAAGACTTGGTGAATAATACAAATGTCACTAAGGATGTAGAGATTGAAGTTGCAAAAGGCATAGAAACAAGGTCAAAGTGCAGCATGCATGCAGGCAAAGGCAAGGGATGATAGCACACAACAATCATAAAATGTGTAACTTCTTAAATTGGCACTTCAATCCCTACATCATTCAATATTTTAGTGAAAATGTAATTGATTTTACACTTGTTTCACTGGTTTTTACTGTGTGTAGCAACACATATAAACCTACTGACTTTTGTGCAGACTTCTACCTCCCTTGCATACCTATAAGCAGGATAGCTAGCAACTGTCAGTGAATCCTACATCCTGACTTGTACAAATATTACAAGTACTGAGTACAACAGTGGGTCCAGTTGCCTGCAACAGTTAGTTGTTCAAAGACTATGACAAAACTAACTTCACATGTTTGGCATGTGAGCAAACAAGAAAATGGCGTCTAAACTAACACTGGTGAGGTTGTAGACCTAGAGTTTGACGGCATTGAGAGAAGGTATGAAGAATTTGGGCATCAAGGATCATGTATACTCCTGTATAAATGATTTTCGTGAAAGAATTAGAGCGATTTGCAGTAGGCCGTTTGAACTGAAGAAGAAAGATGAAGAAGAAGGTGGTGAACAATCAGCATTTTTACAATTTTCTGAGAATCACTGTAGCTGTATATTTTACGTGTATTATAATGTATAAAAGCATTCGCAGAGCATGTAGTTTGTCTGAAAACATCCACGTTCAGGATTTTTGAGCCGTTCTTTTGTTAAGGCTAATGGGTGATGTCTCTGCCATCCCTACATATAGGGTCTATCGACTCTATGATACTCTGGTGCCAACATGCTTTATGAATGTAGATTAAGATGCATATGATATTAAATAAGTAATCTGTTAGTGGCATGCATACATTTCATTGTTTCAACCAAGTAATTGTAGTACTTCCTATGCACACAATATTATTTTCAGCTGGTTTGCAGTGATCGTCTATGCAGCATTTGTCTTCACCATCACCATTATATTTGGCAGCATTGTCACTGCTCAGTTTACCTCAATCTATGCTGAATCTACCCAACGAGCAGAGGTTTTTGTGGTGCTCACCAAGTGTGCCTTTATGGTGGAGGTAGAGGACCTGGAAAAAATATGCCCTTGTGTAAGTTCATCATAAGAGAAGTTAATAGAAAGTTAGAATGAAAGTTCCAAAAACCAAAGAAACAAGTGCATTAGTAATGAATGCAGTGAACCCTTGGTGCATGCGTCGCAGAATGAGCATGTGCTTATCAGTAGAGTTGAAATATGGTCGACTCATGTAGAAGTTTCAGACAAAATTCCAAAAAAATTCACCGCCTTATTGTGCGTTAGGTAAGTTGTGTCGTTTGTAGAATGAATAAGTTATCATAGAGTCGGTAGACTCTATATGTAGGGATGGCACAGACACGCCCATTAGCCCCATACAAAAGTAACGGCTGAGAACTCTCGAACGTGGAAGTTATAGGCCTTTTCAGACAAACAACATGCTCTGCGAGTGCCTCTATACACTATAATACTCTCAAACACCGTAAAATATACAGCTACGGTGATTCTCAGAAAATTGTAAAAATGCCGATTGTTCATCATCTTCTTCTTCTTTCTTCTCCAGTTCAAACGACCTACCGTGAAACTGGGGTTAGTAATCACTGGCGGATCTAGGGGGGGATCCAGGGGTGCAATGGAACCCCCCTTTTGGCAGGGTATTAAAATGTTTCGTCGTAGTCTTGCGCCTAATTGGCGCTAGCGCTCTTGCAATTGTGTACGTGACGCTAAAGTCTATCCTATCAGCGCTAGCGTTCACGTACACAAGACCGCCAATTACGCGCGCGCATAGCAATACAAGAGCGCGCGCGTCATAAGCCAATTAGATCTACGCGCGCGTAGTAATAACAGTTTACACAAGAGCGCATCGCAAGCCAACGAGGGGTATGCTATGGGCGTGACTAACGAAAAGTGGGTGTGGTTCACGGCGACGCGAGGCCACTGGAACCCCCCTTTCTAAAATCCTGCATCCGCCACTGGTAATCGCTCTATTTCTTTCACTAAAATGATTTATACTGGAGCGTACATGATCCTTGATGCACAAAATCTTCATACCTTATCCCAAAGCCCGTCAAACTCCAGTTTGGCAAGCTTAGAAGCGTTAGTTTAGACACTTGTTTGCTCATGTACCGAAGGAAGACATGAAGTTAGAAGTTTTGTCGTGGTTGTAGTTTGTTGCGCTGTTTGGCTACCAGCGTTGCTCCTTTGTGTCCGTTTCTTTGAACAACTAACTGTTGCCATAACTGGACCCGCTGTTGTACTCAGTATGCAATATTCGTACAAGACAGGATGTAGGAGTCACTGCCAATTGCTGGCTATCCTCATAGGTGTGCAAGGGAGGTAGAACGAAAGCCAGTAGGTTTATACACGTTGCTACACACAGTAAAAACACAGTAAAAACATTTTCACTAAAATGTTGAAGGATGTAGGGATGGAAGTGCCAAAAAGTATAGAAACAAGGTCAAAGTTCAGCATGCATGCAGACAAAGGCATGGGATGATAGCATGCAACAATCATAACATGTGTAACCCCATATCCCTACATCTGTAAATATGGGGTTACGCATGTTATGATTGTTGCATGCTATCATCCCCTGCCTTTATCTGCATGCATGCTGAACTTTGACCTTGTTTCTATACTTTTTGGCACTTCCATCCCTACATCCTTCAACATTTTAGTGAAAATGTTTTTACACTTGTAAATATATATAGTAGCAGGGACAAACAAACAGATAGAAAGGCAAACCCAACTACCGTACCCTTGCTGCCCATGCACACTCAGGGTATGAAAGGCACTAAAGTTCTAACCCTGGGCTAAGTGCTGCCGCACACGCACACACATGTTCAGAGTATAAACGCATGCACACATTACATGAGTCAAATGCGAAGTCAAACGTGCAGGGAGTCCCTGCACATTCGACCTTTCGTTAGTTTAGTTTTTTAAATTTTAATTTTAAACAGGAATGTCCCTTCAGCCTGTGGCTGATCTACCAGAGAGTCTGCATGCATACACCCGTTTACACATGCAAGACAAGCAATACCAACAGACCACAGCTATGTAGCATAAAATAATACAAAAATGATATGATTTATTGTCAAGATAGAAAAGTATATTTTTTAAGTGTTTATTGAAGGTCTTCAAGTTCGTGATGTTCCTTAATTCTAAACTCAAAGAGGCCTGTGTGGCTAGACGGATCCATCACTATGTATTACACTAGCCAAGAAATATTCTGTTGTTTTGGTAACCATACGGTCACCATCATCAGTGAAAACTGAAACCGTTCCTTGACATTGGGGATTTGATGGCACGGCAGTATATAGAAAACCAACCTATACAGATACTGTGAGCTCTCCTCGCACCATCCTTTTTCTCATAAGAGAGCTGTCATACATATGTACCCATTTGTCATTACGTGACAAGATCAAGGAAACTAGCCGTGTTTCATCTTCTCAGATATTGAATAGTTATCCACGATTTTTCATTCAATCGTCTCAGTCACCTCATACCTTCATCAACACAAGAGCACGTGCTGTTATTCCTTATGTCTCTGAGTGCGTCAAACGCATTCTGACTCCTTTGCAGATTAGGGCTTTTATAAACCCTTTCAGACTTTTAGACCAAAGGACAGAGTGCCTGAGCTCCAGAGAATGGGAGTGGTCTATATACAAGACCCCCTGTGTAAACTGATGTATGTCGAACAGACTGGACGTTGACTATGCCAACGACTGTTTCTGAGCACAAGAAAGCAGTCAGGACAACTGATTTCAATTCTTCTGCCTTGGCTGAGCATGAATGGTCTGCCAGGAGGCCATCCACTTCCGATCCACAAATTGAACAGAGATACTGGCAATCTTCCAGTGTATGATGACCTAGTGGACTCCAAGTGTTGCCTATACCTGCATTGTTCTCTGGCTGTAATTGGTTGTTGTTCAACACATTCCATTCTTGTTCATATGTCTCCAGTTCATAGCAAATATCAGTGCTTTGTTCTGTGTTTCAGTTTTCACTGATGATGATGGCCGTATGGTTACCAAAACGTTTGAATGTTCTCACTGCTTCAATTTTCTGCCTACTAGTAGCTTGTTCAACTTCTTCAACACCTTCCTAGGATTCATAGAGGACTGTTCACTTACTGGAAGTGTTGTAGCTTCGCCTTCCTCATTTCCTGTGTGACCAGATTCCTCACTTTCTTGAACTGTTCCCAATCCAAGCTTTTGTGTGATAGTAGCTCCAGGCTCTCATCAATTCTGCGAGTGTTTGCTCTCATAGTTTAACTCAGGGACTATGAAAAAGGTGGCAGTGGCGTCGTCCAAGGGCTAAGTAGATCCCATAAAGTGCTGTTCCAGCATGAAATGGACAGAATCAGCAAATACTAAACAGCATATAGGTTTATTCACTTGGTTTTCACGCTATAACTCCGCAATGGAGCAATAGCACTGTGCAGCAAGAATAAAGAAGAATTTGTTGAAAGAGAGCACAAAGGAACAAAGATGGCCATTACAGTTTGGAATCATGTGACTTTCACATAACTGTATACAGGTGTATGGGCTTGTCCTCCCCCCCCCCCCCTGGTTGTTACAGTAACTGTTAGCTACATGCCATCATCCCATGTCTTGCTTCATATATACTGCACTTTTTCTTTGATTTTTGGCATTGTCATCCCTATATCTTTAAAGAAACCTTTTTATTCTTGTTTCGTTGATACTCTTGTGTGTGTATGTGTGTGTGTGTGTGTGTGTGTGTGTGTGTGTGTGTGTGTGTGTGTGTGTGTGTGTGTGTGTGTGTGTGTGTGTGTGTGAGTCCTCCTTTTGCTGCTTGTGATCAAGTAAAACTACACGTGTAAGGAAATGGCATTCAAGATTCTGTTGGTAAAAAGTACTGTTCATGGAGGCAAGCAGCTGTTTAGTGCAACACTAAACTTGTACCAATAGGTTGTGAGAAGTTTGTCAAAACAGGCTTTTAGCAATATTGCACATGTGATTGTTGTTGTCAGCTTTTATTTTGCCAACTTCGAGCATCTTATCGCGTATAGAAACTCTTGTGTATCGTGTTTTGTGCCTAAAAAGCTTATAACTAGGAGTTTGGAGCTGCTTTATTTGCTAAGACTAACGGATGTGTCTGCACCATCCTTATATAAAGAGTCTACCAACCCTGAGATAGTGCATATAGTGTAAAAAATACACTTTTCCTTATAATGTAGAGAGGTGGTATAAAGTGTGCACTACAGTCATTATGGAAAAGTTGCCAAATATGCCCTTGTGTAAGTTTCATAGTAAACAATATCAGAAAGTCACTAGGCTCTATGTGTATAGAGATGCCACTGACATAACAATACTGCCAGTGACCATGCACCCACAGTCATAGATAACCCTGAGATAGTGTATATATGTCTGATAGTGTAAAAAATACACTTTTCCTTATAATGTAGAGAGGTGGTATAAAGTGTGCACTACAGTCATTATGGAAAATATGCCCTTGTGTAAGTTTCACAGTAAAAAATATCAGAAAGTCACTAGGCTCTACGTGTATAGAGATGCCACTGACATAACAATACTGCCGGTGACCATGCACCCACAATCATAGGTGAACACAACTTACTTTTGTATATGTTTGGAAGAGACAATGCAAATATATACAACTCACCCAAGACAATCATTCTCAATAGTACATTAAGTACATACTTATTAATGCAACATTGTGTGTGTTGTGCATCATGTTTTGCAGCTGAAGAAAGAAAATGATGATGATCCTGAAATTAACCTGGTATATATGCATACTGGTAATATGGAATATTTACACATGTATTGGTTATTACAGGTTGCTTTTCCCAATGGTGAAGATGATGCTGAGGTTTGTATGTTAAAATACATGTTTACATTATGTAATTTGCTTTCATAGATTGAAAGTCACAACAGCAAACTCAGTATATACAGTCTTATTTCATGTGTATCTGATGCACCTTTCCTACCACATTACTTATTGTGGATCCTCAGGTGAAAGGAGGTAATGAGGATAACAGAGGAAATGATCTTAAAAGGGCGTATAAATGTCTTTCCACACCGTTCACCTATGGTGAGAATGCTTGTCTTCTCTCATAATGGTTGATCTATATAATTACCTTTCTCAGCTGGTATTGATTTCCGGCCAGCAAGTGTGTTACTGCTAGAGCAGAAGCAACGCGAGTTGCTTAATCAAATGTGTGCACTACGAGAACTCATAGAAGAGCAGAAAGAAGATCGTCAGTTGCTGAATGATCTACGACAACTTTTGAAGGATGTGAAAGGAAAACTCCCTGATAAGGAGGGGAAGTAGGTTATAAAACATGTATAACAATATCTTGCTGCTAGCTAAGTTTATTAATATAAAATTTAACTAATAGCAATAAGTACTTTAATGTCATTGATTATGCCTTATGTGTATAACAATTGTTATGAATAAAACTATGAAAATTTGACACACTATTGACCTACATATCCCTACATGCATATATATGTACAGTAGTGTTTGAAAAACTGCGTTGCAACAATGTTAAGAGATAATTATGTTACATGTCTGAGTCAGTGCCACAGTGTTTGATAGTCACTGAGTAGACATAGTTTGTGTCGTTTGATTTAAGTCCGACTCTTGGCTTTGAAGTTCAAATCCTTCTCCACTATTAGTCAGTATGAGAGGTGGACAGTTCACTTCTGCGGCACGAGCAAAAAGATCATCGTCACCATATTTATCCGCATTTACTTTTTGTGAAGTCTTGACTGTGCTATAGGGATATTTCTTACTTCCATTTGGTTCATTTTTAAAATAAGGTAAAAACACCAGATGCTTTTCTTGTATGATGCCACTTTTCCGTAGGGACCACAATATCACCATAGCTGCCAAGCAGACAAGAGGCATGTACATCAGTATGAGTCTAATGGCAGTGACAACCTCTATGTCTTGGCTGTCAAATGATGTAACCGAGGTGTACCATGAGAGTGCATTGATGATGGACATGTTTGCCAACATTACCGCATCGATTGTGTTGTACAGCTGCCGTTTATAAGGTTTAATAAGTGCATGGATGGTGAAGAAGCAGAGTAAGGCAATCTGTGTTAGTAGGAAATACTTAGTCAAGTTAGAAGAGAAGGCAAAGATAGCAGTAAGAATTACTCTCCACAAGAAGAAGAGGCCTGCAAATAAGCGATAATTGTCCCTGAACACACCCTGGAATGAGTCAAAGAGTGGTAAGAGTTTACGAATTGGCCAGACTGTAGCATCGTTGTCAGATCTCACTTTAAACAACTTGGCCTTGATCCTCCACAGCAGTGGGTATGAGATAAGCAGGAGTGGAGGTGGAAGTGCGAGAAAAAGTAGCACAAAAATGGCTGGAATGGCATATGGCAGGTAATCATTTCCAAAGTAGTCAACATCACCTTGAAGAGCAACAACTGAGCCAAGGGTTACACCTCCTTCTCTAAAAACTGTAATTCGAGAGAGAATCGGGAATGAAGTAAGTGTGTATTGTGTATAGGAGAGGATTAGAACTGTAGTTATTCCATGAACAATTGAAAAATTAAGGAGCTTTGTAATTTTTCTTATCCTTTTGCAGCATATTATATTTGTGATCAATGAACTCCTTTTGACTATGAGTATGAACAGGCCAAGGAGAAAAAAACTGAACAGTGCTGTCATATAACGAAACATCAAGTTGTGTAGTACAGTCGCTCCTCTCCACAGGCAAAATGATAGAGCATCCAATCTGAAAAATTCTAAGCTCAAGAACCCAAGTAGGAAGGAGTGAATTCTTAGGAATATTTGACTGGCTGGAGAGAGTGTTACAACTGAGGGGGTACGATTGATGAAAGTTGTTATTTGTGCAAAGAGTAAGAGGCTTTGCATTAGTCCTGACGTCATCTTCAACTTCAAAACCATTACAAGAGCAAACAAGATGACTAGTGGAATCAGCTCAGACACCACATAAATGAGTAGACCAATGGCTCCATATGGACATCTTCTACAGTTGAAATTTTCCGAGTGATAAAACACACTGTAGCCTTCTTCACATTGTCCACAAATCAGACCTTTTCTGTTTTGTATACATAGTTTGGACTCACCTTTAGCCACTTATCCCTAGTCTTCGGCCTAGCCAAGCCTACAGTACTCGAAAAAAACGCACCTCTCGTAGCGTTCAGCACTGCTGCGTGGTTTCGCTCCAGTTACCTGCGCATACCACTACCCGCAAACATGCAGGATGTTGTCAAAACAATGAGGCATACTCATGTAAGTGCAAGAAGTTAAAAAAAAGGATAAAAATAAAATCTGAAAGGTACTCTATGGGTCAGGTGTAATGCGGGACTCTGTGACGACAAGGTCTACTGATGCTGGAGTGTGGACAGCATGACCTTGGGAGGATCTTGCTCCACGTAGAGCTTGGATGGCCGAGCGAATGAGGGAGAAGGTCAAACGACATCTTAGCCACCAGAGTGTGCTGTAAGGCTGATCCCACTTGTTAGCCAGCATAGAGGCTAGACGTTTGTAGAAGCAGGTTGCTTCTCTCCCCATTCCTCCTGTAGCTGAGAAAATGAGTGGAGTGAAGGATGAGTGCTCTACTTCTCGTACTCTTTGATCATATACTCGTTTCTTCTCCCTCTTGTGCTTTCTGTAGCAGGTAGCAGGTGTCTGTTTTTTGTTGGAGGGGGCATATGGGTTGAAGACTCGTACATCAAAGTAAGTCTTTTCGAATCTCCCACCCCACACTCCATTTGCGGAGACATCGAGCCTCGCCCCATCCTGCGAGTTGGCCGTGACTCCAGAGAGTTGGTTGGGTGTTGTTGGCTGCAGGTGTGGTTCGATGCACACCTCACTGCATACTTCTGTGAGAAGATTGGCTGTGAGATCTGATAAAGGGAAAACCTCCTTTGGCACATGAGAGTGCATGATCAATAGTAAAGTTGTTACCACATTCACACTTGGATGGTAGGTGTGAAGGAGGCCATCCGTACCTCAGGGCCATGGCATCGATCATGGAAGGTACCTATGCAGCGCAAAGCCGTGTTCCTTGAGAGGGAGTGCTGTGAGCCAGGTGGATACTCCTTTCTCCTTGGCTAGATCAACTGCTTTCTGTAGTTGAAGTGGCAGTTTGCTGTGGAGGTCAGCTGCTTCTTTAGAGTTATTTTCATCATTCTGCCTTCTAATTGAAGCCTTGCTCTGCAGCTGATGATCAATGATGTCATACCCATAGTCTCGGTTCTGTTCAAGGATATTGGCCACAAGGGAGGACGTAGCTTGTAAGGAAGATTGCAGTTCTCTGTCTACATTTTTTGAGGGGATTCTTATGCCCAACCCTCCATGCCGTGTTGGAAGGGCAAAGAGGGCACACTCCAGGTCGTTAGGGATGGGTCTGCCTGTGAGTGCAGGTAGTAGCTTCGTTCTCAGAGCAATGTCCAAGGGGCTCAGTAGGTGACTAATACTAGGAGTTACCCTGCTTAAGTAAGACCACTTGCTTGAAAGACCATGTGTCAGGGCTGAGTATGCAGCATGGGGTTGAGATATTGCAATCTCACTGAGGATGGTGATACTGGCTGTCCATTCGCCAACCTTGGAACTGATATGATCCTCAATGAACTCTGGGGAACCCAAGGGTGCTCCGAGGTATGGTCTGCCATGCGAGGTGATGTTAATCGCTGAGCCAGCAAAGATCTTTGCAGCATTGCAGCACTCTTTGGTTACCAACCAGGTCTTAGAGGGATTAGCAAAATACCCAAAACGGGGGCCTTCTGTGGTTAATCTGTCCCACCAGCTGCGTAGATGTTCTAGGGAGCCAAAGGCTGCAGATTCATCAGCGTACCACACCTGCTTGCAGGGGCCGTTCAGCTTTTGAATGAGAGGGATTTTTGCAAGCCCATACATGGCCATAGCCAGCGGGTCGCCTTGTGTTGTTCCTTCCCGTGAAAGGATAACATCATTGTCTACAAAGAGCTCTGTAGGCGCCCTGTAGGTGTTGACTAGGATGGTGGCGATCGGGGGACAGAGGCGTCTGATGTTTTGCAGGGCGGTTTGGCGGTTGAGGGAGTTGAATGCATTCGTGGCATCAACGAGTAAGGCGGCTTCACATTTCTCGGAGTTAAATGCTTGACGTGCTGCATGAACTGCAGCCTCAATACCACAAATCTGACCACCACACATTTGCTGGCAGCCTGTTGCAAAATGACGCACCTTCGCACGGATTTCAAAATGACGCGCGCGCTGCGTAACACGTAAAACCGCAGCAACTTCCGGGGCCCAGGTGAACACGAATAGACTTTAGCAACGTACTATCGGCTGCTAGCAACGTACTGTCCGTCACCAGCTCTTTGGCTTGGTAGCGTGCGGTGCCGCTTCTCCAGCAGACGGCCGGTACATACGTAGAGTAGTGCCTGGCAGAGAGCAACACACTGTACGCGTATGCTGACAGTGGAAGTAGCACATGAATCAGTCGTCAATACATCTGTCTTTTGCAACACATCTGTTTTTTGCTATGCTGTACTAAGCACTAGTTTCGACCGGCCAGTCCGTGTTACGGGCGAGGGGCGGGGTTAAGCAAATTGCGCGTTATTTGGAATAATGGCGGGTGTAAGGTGCGATGAATGCTCCTTCGCACCTTCGCACGGCTGTTGTAATGGTTTTGAATGATGATGGGTTCAGTATACCATCAGAGCCTTCTCGTAAGTCACGAATACTGGCAAAGAAATACCTGGAATGATGTCAGCTCGAGAGGAATGAGCGTAATTTTGTGTCGTTTTCTATGGAACTTCGTGTATAATATCACAGATACTATATTCCCCTCCCGGGATTGGAAACCTTTTGTCCGGGCAATCCGCGTTGTATGGTGGGCATTAATTCAGTAGCGTCGCTTCATAGACTACTTGTGCGTTGTCGCTGTTGTCTATAGTCTATTTGACTTCACCTGAGCCCTCGAATTTTGGCAATAACTCCCTTATTTTTCACCCAATTTCAAAATAAAAAGTACCATTGGATTTCTCGCGTTTTGCCGCGTCTAATGATAGGTCTCACTAAATCTGAATCTTTACCACTATAAAGATAGCTGTATGTCCCATAAGGAAAGTATGGAGATGCCATTGACCGCGAGGAATGCATGCGCGTGATCTCAACCATACGCGCCGTTTACGCGCGAAGGCTTCTTACGTGCTCGAAGCGTTTGCTGGTGAGAAAATCAGAAAGAAAGAGGGGCTACCCGGACGACACAAGGATTCTCAGGTTAGTAATGCTAGCTAGGCTCCCATATTTACAATGAGATGTAGCATAGCAGTCAAAACGGTACAAGTGAACTATAACATCGTGGATCAACGCGCTTCAAGCGTCATGGCTTACCTTTAGCCACTTATCCCTAGTCTTCGGCCTAACTAAGCCTAACAGTACTCGAAAAAAGCACTTCTCGTAGCGTTGAGCACTGCTGAGTGGTTTCCCTCCAGTTACCTGCGCATACCATTACCCGCAAACATGCAGGAAGTTGTCAAAATGACGCGCGGTTGCGTAGCACGTAAACCTCAACAACTTCCGGGGCTCAGGTGAACGCAAATAGACAATAGTCTTTTGCTTGACAATGGAAGGTGAAGACTATGTCATATAGCGGCCGTGTTTATTGTATAGGCCTTATGGAAGGTTTTTCGGCCTGAACCGACGTTCTCAGTAGTCAAGTTTGAGTCCTGCGTTCACTGCTCCGAGCATATGTGCGTCTGGATGCCCAAGCCTATATAGTATAATATCATGAGATTTTATAATTGCTATGACAATTGCAAGAGGTCTATTGTGGGTGCAGTCTACGAGAGACATCAAGAAAGAGTTGGCAATTCTTATGGTGCAGACTGGTCTGTCCAGTCAACATACGTTATACTTGTCCCTGTAACATGAAAACAAGCAATAGTTTATATAATATCAATGTATGCATATACGTATGTGTTTTTACATGTGTGCGTGTGTGCGCAAAAGTGTTTGCGCATGCGCGTCAGATGTAAAGACGTCATTAACGAGTCTTGCATCATGTACATGTATTGCATTGAGAAGGGTGTGAACATCAGTACAAGGGTTAACAACATATGCTTTGTTATGTTGCTATTAGCGATGATATCTCTACACGTGCTGACTTTCAGCTTGATGGCCATGGCCGTTCCCGGGGGAGGGGGGGGGGTGGGGGGGGGGGGGGGGGATCGTGGGGTTCGGACGAACTCTCCCCCCCCCAACAGGAGAAGGTCCGCTTTACTCGTAGGAGAATGTCCGCTTTTACTCGTAGTAGCCGTACGCACACGCCAATTAATTGCAAAACACGTAGCGGTATACATCATGTATACAGGTAGAGATGTACTTGTGCTGTGTCCGACATGGACCGTCTAGAGCAGCGAGAAAGACCTGATGTCATAGTGGATTTGGCTTCCCCGGTTTACGGCATCCCCGAGTAGGGAATTTGGCATCCCCGTACTAAATTCCCTGAGTGGATTTGGGATCCCCTCGGGGAATTTGGTATCCCCGTATTTTTAACAGCAGGAATGAACAAGCGCAAATCTAAGTAGACTTGATCGGTGTACTTGCTTTCTGCTATGCTAGTAGATAGGCCAGCATGACAAACATTTTTGTGTGGGGTATGTATCTTGCTGCACAGTTGTACTGCAAACACAACTACGGGATATCGTGGTGGGTTGAATGCGATTTGCCTCATCCGGATTAGCCGAGCGCAATGGAGCAAACCAAGCTATCACTCGCCGACCTAGAAAACCAAGACGAATCGCTACCCGCCATGCACCATCAACAAGAGAAGCAGTCACTAACCACCGCCAACGCAGTACGTACATCACCCGATCATACTGACCACCACTGGAGAAACGACGAGGCAGATAAGGTAAAGAAGCAGCTATCACTGAGCAATGACTACGAAGCAGAGCTTCCACTAAGCTACAACAATTCGGACATAACTGAGCTACAACGGTATACTACTCGGGGATGCCAAATTCCGTAAAATCTGGCTGCTGAACTGTGAAGTTCACGTCCAAGTTCATCTTTCTCTTAACGCGGCGCATGCGCCACACAAGCACAAGAATATACTAACCTCCCATTATAGAATACGGAACGACACTGACCGGATAGACCTTTTAACCCGTAGCCCACGAAGCGTCATCAAAGTGTTTTTTTCTGAGTTACTGTTTAATATGGCTGATAGTAGGAAACTTCCCAGCCCCATCTCAAATTCGGACGGCAGTGATCACTCAAGTTCCTGTGAAAATCCATTCGACTGGTCGTGCGAAGGACTCAAGGGGCGAGCCACGGGGATATTCGTCCCTTTGTAAAAGGACGAAATTCTCGTCAAGGACGGTACGTCTCGTTGAGTATACCTTAGTCCGCTGTGCGCAGTAGCCATTTTGTTGTGAGTTTCCGCCTCAGTTCCAGCTGTACTTTTTAAAGATAAGTGAACATCGCGTAGGGGTACTAATTGCTAAAGAAACCCCTGTTCAAAACTACTTACCTGCGTTGAGTTTAGCCATAGATAATATAGACACGTAACCGTTACGTGTCTATATTATCTATGGTTTAGCTCACTCTGAAGCCCTTACAGCGTGATGCGATACTAACTGGAAACGTATTTATATCTATCCACGGGGTATGGCAAATCTTTGTTTTGTTCTCCTGCCGCTTGTCTTTGACCGTATACTTGGTCGTAGTACCAACTACTTCAGTGGCACTTGATAGCAGCTTCCAATTCCATCTGCACAGCAGCTGACGGCCCTAGTGGTTAATAATTGACACCTTTTCTCACATTCCAACCTTGGCCTGTGCTAAGGTATAGTTATTCCCAGACCCTTCCTTCCCTTCTCCCCTCCCTTTTTCCGCATATCGAATCGCTGGAAGGGTCTGGGAACCAGACTAAGTACGAGGTAGAGAAATGGCAGCTCTTTGTGGCTTCTAGTTAGCTACCGTATCACTGTTTTGCTATGTAAAATTATACCACAGCCTTTGAGTGCTATGTAAAATAATGAATTGTTAGTCTCGCCAGCCAGACCCTCTCAAAAGCGAGAGAGGGTCTGGTACAATTCCTATACACTACTTGTGATGCATTGCTGACTTTTTCAGCGCGATAAGTGGCTGATAACCACAAGTTTACATAACATGTATATGCTAATCTAATCACAGCCCAGCTGCACTTGTAGTGCCCAGCTGCAGTTATTAGATTAGTGTGTACATGTTATGTAAACTTGTGGTTATCAGCCACTTATCGCGCCGAGAAAAAATCATCATGAGTAGTGTATAGGAATTGTACCAGACCCTCTCTTGCTTTTGAGAGGGTCTGGCTGGCGAGACTAATGAATTGTGTATGTTGTACATACATAATATGTGTATATGTAGGATACGTAGCTATAGAGTTATGTGTACGTGGAGCAGTATATCTTGCCTGCGAATATCCAGCTCTACTTTGTGTAGTGTCTGTCCTACATAGAGAATCTTGTCTGTTGTTGAAAATGTTCATAACTGCTGCAATAGTGTAGGATGTGTGTGTGTATAAATTTTCAATATTACTATGTCTACATCATATTTTTATGTCCCATGTAAATATATGTAGGTATATTTGGGACTAGGCACATACATTACTACATGTACACTTCACATGTGGTTAGTGCACGTGTATTGATACAGTTTGATCTCCAATGTCATATCAAAGGGCATAGTTTGTGGAGTATCTTGCAATGCTAACGTTTAGTGTCACGTCAAAAATACTGTTTATTTTTCTGAGCTCTGCATTCCACTGTCACTGCAAGTTGGGTTAAACCTTAAGGACTGGAAGTCTCATATTTTGCCACTCTTCACAATGTCCCAGGCCAAGTCTATATATAGCTATAATTTGTTGCATGTACATACACATATACTAGCTCCAGGTCTTCCTTGTTTGTATATAACCAGACTCGGACCCTGGGCTACTAATACAGTTGTATATAGTAATTTTGACTACACTAACAGTGTATCTGTGCATGTACAATGTGATCTGCAGCTCCAGGCCTGCCTTGCCAGAGGCAGAGAACCTGGGGAGGCAGGGGGGGCTTGAGCCCCCCACTTTTTGAACAGGGGGGGCTGAGCCCCCAAAATTGGAGGGTGTCAATGGGTCAAATGTATTAAATACATGTGATATTCAGGACGAAGGTGTATTTAAGATCTTCATGAACACCGAGCCCCACTTTGACACGCCATCTCTGCCTCTGCTTGTTTTTGTACAAGGCTTGTATCCAGGGCTAATATATGTACATGTACATACACAGCTGTAGGTATGTGCCCACTACAATAACAGTAAATGTTAGCATTTGCAATGTGGCCTATAAAGACTTAGTGTGTGAAGTAAAGTCAATTAAGACTTTGATGTGTACCTCTTACACCTACTTTTGGAAATTGGTCAGAAATCTCGAGCCATCTCTACATATAGCCACCTCTTTCCAGTAATGTTCAAACTTCTGTAACATCACTCCTTTTGAGAGATACAAATGGTGTATATAATAGTTTTTACATGTTTTATGATATTGTATGAACTACTATTATATTCTAGATCCTCCTTGTCATCATTCCTGTCCTGAGTCTCTCTCCGAGATGTGTTCCACAAGTGTTCACTCTGAGAAAGTGGATATTGCTGGGAAAACAATCGAGTGTGAAGACCTAGGGTTTTCAATAGCATTCCCTCCAGGAGCAGTCATTTCTCCTGTAACGGTCTCAGTATGTTGCTCCTTCAAACAGGAGTTTTCTCCTCCTAATGGCTACCAGTTTGTCAGTCCAGTGTACATACTTCATGTTCCTCCTGAGACCCAATTCCTAAAGAAAGTGACACTCTCACTACAACACTGGGCCAAGTCAGATGGATCTGATCTCCGCTTTGCATCTTGCCCATTTCCAAATTTAAATCAGTCCTACCCCTTTGAGGTGAAAGATGGAGATTTTACTCCATACAGCCATTATGGAAGAATTGAAGTTGGCCATTTCTCAGTAGGAGTAATAATTAGACTTGTAGGTGCTTTCTCATGGCTCTCAAGTTTTCTCTGGGGTGGCAGAGGTATGTTGAATTGTATCAATCAGTACAATCTGTTAATATTTCTTTATGTGTATGCATATTTCAGAAAATTACTACAGGGCATCATTAGTGTCACCAATGTCAACTGAAAGATCTGTAAATGCATGGTTCTATGTCATAGCACTGAGTGTGGACCATCCTACCCTTTTATCAGTAAGTCGTACTCGGATTAAATTGAACTGTTTGCTATTAAAGTATTTGTAGAATACACGCAAGTGGATGGAGAATGCTTATCCTTACTTTAAATGGAGATGTGAAGTACCAAGTGTAGAACTTGTTTCTAGAGCACAACCATTTGTTGTTGAACTACAATCAGCGGAAGTTGTCAGCATTAAAGGATGTGATACTGTAAGTTTATTATTTGCAGTTTATAATGGTATATACTGAATGGACTCATACATATAGTTGCCTATTCTTGTAGATTTCCAAAAGGGATATAGATGGATACTGTGATGACTATCATATCTATCCTCCTCGTGTTCTTGTTGAGGCAAAATCAGAAAATTTCACCAGTTGTTCAGTAACTATCACAAATGTGAAGGAATGTACATTCAAGCTTGAAGCACCGACTAAGATGTTACCAGGTTAGTGTTTGTCTGTTCTAAGTCATAGTGGCTCCATCACTTTCTTGTTTCCCACAAATCCAGATATACATGTACCACACCAAGTTTTGGATACCACAGACCAGAAACTCGGTAATAAACATGATAATAAACTACTAAGTTGCACAACCATTCCCAATTAACAGTAGGTGTAGCACAAAGTCTTCATGTATACATGATGTGTTTTCATGTATGGGTCTCTTGGATCATCAATCAGGCAGTAAAGACCTACTAAGAGTTCTGGAGGAGATTAAGGATGTTAATGACAAATGGAAATTTCTTGGTCTTGCACTTGGTCTGATGAAACCAACATTGGATAGCATTAAAAGTAATGGCTATGAGGAGTGTAAGATGGAGATGATCGAAAAATGGCTGAACAAAGTAGACCCAGACTGTAATCCCAGCTGGAGTTCTCTGGTAGCTGCCCTGAGAAGCCCTCTTGTACAACATAATCCTATTGCAGAGGCAATAGAAAGTAAGTATCTGCACAGCTAATAGATATTGTAATAGACTTTGAAAGTAAGTAAGAGTTGTCATGAATATGTCTTCTATATTGTCACTTGTGGCTATAAGTGTTTTTGTTAATTACTTATTTTTATAGCTTAAAGTCATCATTTTATTGTAGTAAAAAAATTTTTACCTTGTTATAAATGAATGTGATATATTATATGCTACAATTCTGTAAAGATTGGCATGCAATTGAATGATGGGTCAACCCTGAACTGATTAGGAAACTGATGTTACCATGAAATGTTAATGTATCTCATATTTCTCTGTATCAAAAGACTCCAAATTACTCACCATTAACATTAACAGTTTACCAATACATATGTACATACATAATGAGCGTATATAGAATTGGATTTTATTGTCATATAATAGTCACTAGTCGATTAGTAGGTGTAATGATGATTGATGTTAATCACAAATACAAAGAGATTGCCAATTGAATGATGAGTCAGACCCTGTCATCTCTATACTACCCTTGTCATAACTACAACCTCTCATGAGAGGATATCCCTTATGGGAATTGCCTCTGGAGACGGTAAGACTCCTTGTCATAGTACCTTATCTCAGGAGAAATCACATACATAACCCACTATACTGTAAATGCTGTATTAAATATTATGAACGGGTAGTCTTTATATATACACTATATTCCTCCATACACATAAATATATCTCCTGGGAACTGCTGTACATTCTTTGATACGTAACCATACACACTTGTCAAAACAACTTATTTTGTAGTAGTTGGGTAGGATAGATTCGCTCAATCACTTTACCAAAAAGAAGCAGTCCATCACATCACTATTCGCGGCGCTTCGGCACTGTAAAGGAGTTCTTTCAAGAGCTATATCCTGTGAGTTTTCTCTATGTATCTATACAGCGCTGTAAATAGGATCGTTTTTGACCACTTCTATAACAAAATCAAGAGGAGCTGCCTATTTAGCTACCTTGACCCATAGGAAAATACCTTTCCACATTAAATAACAATGTAGTCACCTAGACTACAGTGGCGGATTTGGGGGGGGGGGGGGGGGGGGGGAGTCTTACTGTCTCCTTTTCGCCCAGGCGGAGTACATTTTCACGCATACACGCTAAACTTATGCAGCTACAGCATCAAAACCTTCCTAGCACATAAAAGTAGCGTGTGTGTGTTCTACACACTCACCTTGAGGGAGTAAAAGTTGCTAAACAGATCGCTAAAGCTTGTTGCTTATGTAGTTACGTAGCGCTAGCGGAAAAGTGGTCGTGGCACATCAAAAATTTCCAGCGCACGTATAGCGTGCCATACTTTTGCACCCCCCCCCTTCTAAATTTCTAGATCCGCCACTAGGCTATGTCTATGGCAACATATTGATGCAAATGATACAAAAAATTGTTTGTTGCATGAGTTTTTCATCCCATGCATACATCAGTTCATCATGTGATACTACAATATTGTACTCTCTAGACAATGACTATACCTTACATGTGTGGCTGTTGATAGAGTAGTCTACTATTCCACAATGCCTCCAAATGATAAAATACTGTTAACACTCACATATGTAGAGTAGTACAGATGATGTAGCTATATGACACAAACATACATACATTACACACAGGATAGACAGACAGAGAGACAGCACTGTCTGAACGGTTCAACTACACACAGAAGCTCTAATTTAAAAATGTGCATGAATCTTACAGATTACTTAACAGGGGCATAAGAAGATGTTTTTGGATGGGGGGGGGGGGGGGGGGGCTGATCTTGTGGTGGCCCAACCTACATGTACCTACTCATGCTAGGGAGGTCTGGGGGAATGCTCCCCTTGTTATTTGTATGCTATGAAATCAATTCTGGTGGATTCTGTGACAATTAATTTGTGCATGTAGTATCTACCAATAACTGGGGTGTGAGGTCTTTATAAACATGGGGGCAGGGCTACAGCCCCCCTGATTTTTACACCAGTGCTTAAACTACTAGAATAGTAGCTAGCTGAACTACTCGAGGAAGGCAAGTTGGGAGCTGTGGATACTAAAGTTTAAAACAAACTATATCCCTACATATGTGAGAGTTGACATGCAGTACTTCATCATTCTACGCAAGTGAAAACACATATGTACACTGCATGCTGAAATAGTATGTAATCCTTGGGCCAACGTACAGTTGTAGAGGCATTGTGGAATAGTGGACTACTCTATGCACACATGTAAGGAATAGTCATTGTTGTATTACAATATATTTGTTATTATTACAAATTGATTTTACACTGATAAACATTCATGCAATATATATAGGGGAACCTTTCCTATCACCACCTCTGCAGCATTATTTTAACCTTAGATCTGTTGCAAGTAGAGTAACTTGAACAACTGCTTTCTAACCTTCATTCTTACCACTATTGTACTTGTAATATAAGTAACGAGAAAGCATGCACACTGGCACGACAGTCGGTTTACATATAAACATATAGACAGAGTTGGCATTGACCTCGCTAGTGTACTGGCTCGCTGTGCTCGCCCCAATAATACAAAACTTCTCATTGCATGCTAGTGATGAGTGGAGTGAAGTTCAAGAAGAGATAGCTAACATAAAAAATAAGCTTACAATGCACCATATGGGATGCAGAAGTTAAATATCTCTTCTCTGGGAACATACCAGTGATTATGACACTAAGTAAGGGTGGTCAAATTAAATAGTTCATCTTATTAGTCATTGTCACACAGTCACCTCGAACACACACAGGCTGACAGACTCGTACGGTTACTCTAACATCATTATAGTAAGTGTACATAAACATGCAGGGAGATCTAACTACACACTCTAGCCCACTAGTACAGAACTGAACTCTCTAAAATCTAGTGTGATTACATAACCCTTTGTAATGGGTGACCTTACACTACACATACACATTACAATGTAACCAAAGAACATACACGTGTGCACATAATCAGTCATATAAATGACAGAGTTCACCACAATTAGAGTGTATAACACTCTATGACCACACAGATTAATCACTCACCTATAATAAAGTGTAAAAAACATTTCCAATAAAATGTTGAAGGATGTAGGGATGACAGTGCCAAAAAGTAGAGAAACAGGACAGTATATATGCAGCAACATAGGGGATGAGGGCATGCAACAATAACATTTTAATCCATAAGTTATTACTACATATAGGTTCATTCTGTATATACTGCTATACTGCAACACTTCCTTGTTAGATGAAACTTATGCTATTTTTGCTATGAAAACTTACAGTATGTAATATCAAAAATGTTAATTGTCACATAACCCTAGTTTATTGATGTTACATTTGACCATATCAGTGGCCATCACAGCACTCAATATATCTTTTGTTAACTCTTGTTAACTGGCCTCAAGTGTGTAAGACAAAATGGGAATTATCAGTGCTTGTTTATAAGATACTTTTACACACAAGAAGAAGCAACTACACTGCAATAAGTGTATTTGAAACAGTCTATAGTCTGGTTTATTATTTGCATGTAGCCAAACAATATAACAATTTTCCATTTTTACAGCTAACTACATCACTGACAAATTTATATTTGATCCATTATCACCACAGTGTGTGGAAAGAGACTAGATTAATTCCAGTTTCTATCAGTAAAGAGTGCACAAGCACTCTGTAGAGTGAAATTTGAGAGACATTGGTGGGAAGTGTAGAACTCCAATGGAACTCCTAGTAGCTGCCAAACAAGGTAGTCTTGGTGTAGTGAGTGCTATTGTCTCTCATCCATCATGGAACCTGCTAGCCAGAGATGAGGAGGGAAACACTGCCCTACACATTGCAGCCAGTAGAGGCCACCATGATGTGGTGTTAGAACTAGCTAGCAGGTGTACTGCTCCTTCTGGTGAAGTATATGCAGGAGTTAATAATAAAGGCCAAACTCCACTTCACTTAGCTTGCTCTAATGGATGGATAAAATGTGTTGACCATCTGATTAACCAACTTCATTTTGACTTTAATATAAAAGATGTTAATGGCAATACTCCCTTAAAATCTGCTTCAATAGCACGACATAATGAGATCATTTTACTACTTCTTCAAAAATGTAAAGTATGCATTGGTATCGAAACTAAAGAAGAAAGCGATCTTAATCCAGAGAATATCTGTATTACAGGCGGCAGTTCATGCTTGCTAGCAGCTGCCAAACAAGGCAGTCTTGGTGTAGTGAGGGCTCTTGTATCTCATCCATCATGTGACCTGCTAGCCACAGATGAGGAGGGAAACACTGCCCTACACATTGCAGCCAGTAGAGGACACCAGGATGTGGTGTTAGAGCTAGCTAGCAGGTATATTACTCCTTCTGATGAAGCATGTGCAGGAGTTAATAATGAAGGTCAAACTCCACTTCACTTGGCATGCTATAAGGGATGGATAAAATGTGTTGATCCTCTAGCCATCAAATTTCCCAAGGAAATAAATGTAAGAGATAACAATGGAAATACCCCAGTAATGGCTGCCTCTTTGGCAGGCCATAAAACTCTTGTTTCACTGCTGAAAGAGCGATATAAAGTGGCCATTGACTCCAAAGAAGGTGAGCTACCAAATCACAAGGAAGATAAACACAAACCAAAGCCATCTGATCGAACTGAGGCAAGCTCTTGCCTTTTAGCTGCTGCTAAACAAGGTAGTCTTGGTGTAGTGAGAGCTCTTGTCTCTCATCCATCATGTGACCTGCTAGCCAGAGATGAGGAGGGAAACACTGCCCTACACATTGCAGCCAGTAGAGGACACCATGATGTGATGTTAGAGCTAGCTAACAGGTATACTGCTCCTTCTGGTGCAGGAGTTAATAATAAAGGCCAAACTCCACTTCACTTAGCTTGTCATAATGGATGGATTGATTGTACACGAACACTGGCTACAATGTTTCCAGGGGATTTAAATGTGAAATATGAATATGATAATCTTCCTCTCCATGATGCAGCATTGTTTGGTCATGGCAATGTAGTTGACTGTCTGTGTAAGGGTTTGGTTGGGATGTAGATTCTCTTGGTCAACATAACAGAACCTGCTTGTTTTTGGCTTGTAGTGGTGGACACATGAAGCTGGTGCGCAGTCTACTAGTCAAGTATGGCTGTAGGAGAGATGCACTGGATATTATGGGTGGATTAGCATCAACTTGTGCTGCCTTTTATGGTCATACACACCTTCTCCAGATGTTAATTGATGAGTTTAACTTTTCTCCAACTGCAGTAAGACTTAGAGAAAGAAGCAATCTGCTTCATCAGGCATGTGCAGGGAAGCATTATGAAACAGCGAATATTCTCATTAGCAAATGCAACCTTGATCCTCTATCAAAGATGATAGATGGATGCAGTGCTCTTCACTATTTGTGTTATGATATATTTGAGAACATTGGTAACTTTCATGCTCCAGCTGATGTAGAAATCACTACATTTGTAGATCATTTGATAAGTCTCAAGTGTGACCCTATGGACAAAGACAATGGGGGTCAAAATGCACTTCATTGTGCAGCTAGCTGGGGTCGGACAGAGGTAGTCATACAACTGGTCAGGAAATACAAGTGTCTTGTGGAATCCAGAGATAGTAATGATAACACTCCACTCCATTATGCTGCTAGAAAAGGCCATGTTCATGTAGTTCAAGCTCTGCTATCTGATCTGGCAGCAGATGTTGAGGCACGTAACAAACAGAATAGCACAGCATTGCATGTAGCAGCATCGAATGGTCACAGTAATGTAGTGACTATTCTTGTAGATCAGTTTGGATGTAGTCCCCACACAAAAGGCTTCAACAACAGAACTTCTCTCCGTCAGGCCTGTGCTTGTGGCCACTTGGAGTTGGTAGAGAAACTGATTAATGACTACCACTGTGATCCTATGGCCAGGGATAATGAGGGAGCCACTCCACTTCATATTGCTGCACTGATGGGGAAGGAACATGTAGTGAGGAGACTTGTCAGTAATTATGACAAGTCTCCTCACTACAAGTTCCTTTCCTGCCATTCCAGCAATATGAAGTGGAGTGAGTCCTTCGTCATCTCTGGCCACGGGATCACAGTGGTAGTCATTAATCAGTTTCTCTACCAACTCCAAGTGGCCACCACCACAGGCCTGATGGAGAGAAGTTCTGTTGTTGAAGCCTTTTTTGTGGGGACTACATCCAAACTGATATACAAGAAGAGTCACTACATTACTGTGATCATTCAGTGCTGCTACATGCAATGCTGTATCATAATGTTTGTTATGTGCCTCAACATCTGCTGCCAGATCAGATAACAGAGCCTGAACTACATGGACATGGCCTTCCATAGCAGCATAATGGAGTGGAGTGTTATCGTCATTATTTTTGCATTCCACAGAACAGTCAGAAATTATGACTGTTGTGTGGAATGCAAAGATAATGACGATAACACTCCACTCCATTATGCTGCTATGGAAGGCCATGTCCATGTAGTTCAGGCTCTGTTATCTGATCTGGCAGCAGATGTTGAGGCACGTATATAACAAACAGAACAACACAGCATTGCATACAGCAGCACTGAATGGTCACAGTAATGTAGTGGCTCTTCTTGTAGATCAGTTTGGATGTAGTCCCCACACAAAAGGCTTCAACAACAGAACTCTTCTCCATCAGGCCTGTCAAGGTGGCCACTTGGAGTTGGTAGAGAAACTGATTAATGACTACCACTGTGATTCCATGGCCAGAGATGACGAGGGACTCACTCCACTTCATATTGCTGGAATGGCAGGGAAGGAACTTGTAGTGAGGAGACTTGTCAGTAATTATGACTGTTCTGTGGAATGCAAAAATAATGATGATAACACTCCACTCCATTATGCTGCTATGAAAGGCCATGTCCATGTTGTTGAGGCTCTGTTATCTGAGCTGGCAGCAGATGTTGAGGCACGTAACAAACAGAACAACACAGCATTGCATGTAGCAGCATTGAAGGTCACAGTAATGTAGTCACTCTTCTTGTAGATCAGTTTGGATGTAGTCCCCACACAAAAGGCTTGAACAATAGAACTCCTCTCCATCATACCTGTGAAGGTGGCCACTTGGAGTTAGTAGAGAAACTAATTAATGACTACCACTGTGATTCCATGGCCAGGGATGACAAGGGAGCCACTCCACTTCATATTGCTGCACTGGCAGGAAAGGAACATGTAGTGAGGAGACTTGTCAGTAATTATGGCCATTCTGTAGAATACAAAGTATTGTCTCTTCTTGTAGATCAGTTTGGATGTAGTCCCCACATACAAGACTTCAATAGTAGAACTTTTCCCTATCAGGCCTGTGGTGATGGCCACTTGGAGTCGGTAGAGAAACTGATTAATGACTATTACTGTGATCTCAATACCAGGAATGATAAGGGATTCAGTCCACTTCCTATTTCTCTAGCCTCAAAAAGGAAGAGCCTTGTCACTGCATTGCTATTAAAATGCAATTGTTCACCACATATTTGTGATGCTGATGGTAATACAGCATTACATGGATATGTATCTCAAGGAGATAAAGATATGGTGGAAATACTTGTTGATTTAATTGGAGCCTTTCCTTCCATTAAAAACAATGAAGGTAAAGCACCTATTGATTGGCATCCCCTTGTGCTGCCTCTCATACCAAATGTCGGAACTTGTGTTAACTATCTCTCAAAGCATGCAGTGGGTGAGTATCGACATTCCCCTCAAAAAGTACTAGTATTTGACAAAGAAGTGGTGTCATCATTGAGTAAATATTCTTCCTACTCACTACTGGCTTCTCCCTTTACCCAGTCTTGTGGCATGTGTTACATGAAGGATTTAGTTGGGACTGACATCTGGGTATGTCATGCTGCACCAGACACACAGCATACCTCTGTACTTCAGACATTACTGTCAGGTCCCAACATTATGGCAGTAATTACTGTCAGTTTGAGTATGGCTACTAATGATGTAGTGAACAAAGTGCTTTCTGAAGTGTTTCTTACAAAGCAACTAGCCAGACAAGATACTGTTCCATTAAACATACTCCTTACTGCATCTTCATCTTTCGACCAGCTAAGCCTGTTTAATGATATTTGTATGGATGTCATTGAGAAGGCAAACATGGATACATCCATTCACTTTTCACAACAGTTTTTAATATGCGAACCTGAGAAATATGAGGAGAGACTATATCCAGTATTATCAAAGTTTATCAGTGGATCCGTGAGCACAATACGTAATCCTGATATACCAGAGATTACCCATGGCTCAATATACCTATTGAAATATCTGTATCGAGAGAATTATGGAAAGTCATATGTAACATTTTCTGATTTAAAAATGATCGAATAATGGAAGAGGGACATCCTGAGCTAGTGCAGTCCTGCCTACGACAACTTGATGAACAGGGATATGTAATAACAACAGGCACTATGGATGATCCTCAGTATATTGTATTGAATCCTCTCCATGTGCTACAGACAATGGATGAGTCATTATGTAACACCTCAGATTCGCATGTACATGCTGGTCTGTACTCTCAAAAGTTCCTTTCTTCTCTCCCTTGCGTTGAACCTCTTATGACAAAACTTAGCCTGTCTATGGCAGTCCCAGACCGTCTGGTAAACTTAGTCATGAAACAGGACTTGGACCAACATGTTGGGGAACACATCTATTTTTCACCACAGTTTACTGCTTGCCATAAGAAGGTAAATAAGTGGACATGTCAACCAGGTCAAGTTTTTTCTTGTGGGCTTCGCATAGTTCCTGTAGAACAGCAAAACTCTTTTCCATCTCAGTTGATAATAACTATTCTCTTTAAAGCTATTAAGTTTTTCACTGCTACATTTCTGACAGCACCATCTCCTCCATTAGACTGTGTACTGAGGAAGAATGGCATTCAGTGGATGACAAATAATGTTGAAGTATTGCTTGAAGTTGGAAGCTGTGAAATAGTGATGGGGAGAAGTGATGTATCTAACCAATTGCAATGCATGGATATGTTTGTCAAAACAGTTAATATGGTGTTGGATGTGAAGGGTGATCATTGTAGTGGTACTGGTGGTATCCCACACAAGGTTGAAGTGCTGGATCCAAATGCACTTGAATCACAATCTATTCCACCTTCCAATGACTTACTGTGGTGTGATGCAAGCAGTGCTGCAAGGGCTCTCAGAATTGGTAGAAGACACATTCAAAGCACATGTAAAACTAAAGAGTTTTCCTGTCAAGAAGTTGGACTGGCTACATCGATTTTCACTACAAGGTGAGTCTTTGTTTAACCACTAATTTTATCACAGTATGTATAAGATATGTGATTTTCACTAATAGATAAATTATTTCCTCTAAACTATGACATTGTCTCGGACTTTCCTGAAGAAGTGACTGTGAGATGGCAGGATATAGCCAGAGAATTAGGCCTGTCAGAACAAACCATACTGAAGATCCACGTGATTCATCAAGGTAACCCAGAATTGTGCTGTGAAGAAGCAATCAAAGAATGCTTGATTGGAAGAGAAGTGAAAATGACTTGGCCGTCTCTCATTGAAGCATTAAACAATTTACACATGGATGACGTTGTTGATATTATCTATGAGAACTGGGGTAAGGGTTAAGTCACAAAGTTTTGGAGTGGATAGTTTAGTCTGTTTATTTCAAGACGGTATGTATTCTTGTACTTGTGTTAGTACTATTGTTGTCACTATTTCAGCACACACATATATATTTCTATAGATCCTCATCATTGTCATCACTCTTGTCCTGAGTCTCTCTCTGAGATGTGTTCCACAACTGTTCACTCTGAGAAAGTGGACAAAACAATTGAATGCGAAGACTTGGGGTTTTCAATAGCATTCCCTCCAGGAGCAGTCATTTCTCCTGTGACAGTCTCAGTATGTTGCTCTTTCAAACGGGAATTTTCTCCTCCTGATGGCTACCAGTTTGTCAGCCCAGTGTACATACTTCATGTTCATCCTGAGACCCAATTCCTGAAGAAAGTGACACTCTCACTACAACACTGGGCCAAGTCAGATGGATCTGACCTTCGCTTTGCATCTTGTCCATTTCCAAATAAATATCAGTCCTACCCCTTTGAAGTGAGGAGCGGAGATTTTACCTCATACAGTGATTATGGAAGAATTGAAGTTGATCATTTCTCACTAGGAACAGTAATCAGAGCAATTGGCTCATGGATATTTGGAGATAGTGAAGGTAAAAATTATCATCATTTATAGTTGGTTGATTTGTCACTATAATACATTGTGTTTTAGGGAGAGATCAAGTGTCAGAGGAAACAGATTCTTCCACAGTCCAAGAAAACTACTACAGAGCAACATTAGTGTGGTCAGTGTCCACTGAGAGATGTGATGTGACTGAATGGCTCTATGTCATATCATTGAGGTTGGACCATGTAGCTGTTTCAAAGGTATAAGTCCTAGACCATTATTTTCAATGTATACAATTCCACTAATATTCCAGAATACCCTTGAGTGGATGGAAAAAAGGTATCAGGCATTTAATTGGACATACCCTAAAAAAAGGAACTTGATCCTGGAACATCAACATTTATTATTGCACCAGAAATAGTGGAAGTGGTCAGCATTAAAGGAGGCAATACTGTAAGTTATTATAGTCTACACATCTACATACATGTACATAGATACACATTCTTTTAGATATCTAAGGAGGATGTGGATGACACACAGAACTGTGAAGACATTGATGAATACCCTCCTCGGGTTTTTCTTGAAGGAAGAGGAAATTTCACCAGCTGCTCAGTGACTATCAAGAATGTCAATGACTGTGTATTTCAGCTCTCAGTACCTTCTGGAGTACATGTGATGACACAGGGTTAGTCTTTATTGTATTGTGCATTCTAAATCTAAACTGTAAACTCATTCCCCAGAGGGACTGCATAGTGTGTCTCATAAACTGCTGTTCGAAAGACTACATTCTATGCGATCTAAATGGTACACAATTGGAATACATCTAGATGTCTCTCCTGGCGATTTGAGTGCCATAGCTCAGGAACACAGCAATAACCCCAATAGATGTTTTAGTGAGGTTCTGTATGATTGGAAGAGAAGAAAGGGAAATATTACTTGGGAGGATGTCATTGAAATGCTGATCAGCCCAGGTATGAAGGAGGCCCACCTTGCAAAAGAAATCAAGCAAGAATTTAAAGTAAGATTACATAATACACACATTTTGGGTCTTGTATGAAAGTGCTCTACTCTCTCTACCTGCAGGTTGAAACTTCCATAATATGATTGTACATGTATAAAATGAGTGAAATTTCCTGCATCATGAGCTAAAAATTAATGTGTTATATTATTTTTTAATTATGTGTACAACTGTAGAATTGGATTTTTATTGACATGTAATAGTCAGTAGTCGTATGATTATTAGTAGCTGTGATGATGATTGATGTTGATCACAAATACAAAGAGATTGCTAATTGAATGAGTCAGACCCTGTCATCTCTGTACTTATTTCTGCTGCTGAGACAGTCAGCAAAGAATAGGCTGCCTGCACTGTTCTTGGGAAACCGAGCAGCATCTGGAAATGGCTTCAAACTTGCCTCGAGTGATTCCTCTTCAGCTGACTGTGCAGCACAAAGTTGGACAGTTTGTCTATGGTAATGAATGGAATGACAATAAATATGATCATCTACTTCATCAAGGATTGGAACAGCAAGGTTGTCAAGGCAACACTGAAGGAGGCTGTCACTGGATAAGGCCTGTGGCCTCAATAAATCAAAGTGAAAAGACAAATTCAACAAGAATTCCTCGGTTTTTACCACAATTATGTAGCTAGCTAGGAATATACAATTGACATTGCAATGCATGAGCAATCAAGTGCTACAGAGGATATGCCAAGCAAACAAAGTAATTAAAATACCCTGTGATCTAAAGCTGTTGTGTGATTCATTGTCTTATCTGATATGCATACTACTGAGCTAGAATTGGCTATTGTGTATTATTGGGTTTTTATTAATGCTCTCTCTCATGTGTGTCCCAGGACGGCCATTCCCCCCACTCTCCTTCCTCTTCTCGTCAACCTCAAGACACACCTCTGCACCCTCCACCTCCCAATCTCCACTAGTCCACAACCACTCGGTCACACCCACCGCTCACAACATGCACTCGCTTAATGAAACTAGACACCCCTGCAACACTTCACCAACAAAATGGCCTCCAGCCAGCACAAAACTGACAATAATGTCCTGTAAGATAATAATTGTTATAATAGCCATAGGAATGGGGGATTAGGGGCTAAAGCCCATCCCAATAATTTGTAAGGGGCTGCAGGCAAAGTCATTTTTGACACTGTGTCTGTGGGAAAATAGCCCTAAACACCCTTAGGCTAGTGCACAGTCAGCCCCACCAAAATCAACTACAGTGATATACAGTTTTAATAGCTACCTCATCTCCCAGGCATGTAATAAAGTAATGTGCCAGGCCACTGATCTGATTTGGTAACCCTACTACCACTGTGTGGCATGCATGCACACACACACACACACCATATAGTCTACAATATATCACAAGTAGCTAGCCTATGACAGTCTTCAAAGGTATGTAGAAATTACTTTGTGGTTTAAGCTTCACTTTGAGAATGTTAGTAGTGTATTACTCAATACGTGTATACATTTGTAACTTGAGATATGGTCTATATATACATGTTGTCTTCATTCTTAGAGAAATACTTCATGCAGGATGTCAGCTTCTATAGTACTTCACATTCTACAGTGGTTCCACTGGTTGTCATATCAACACTATATGCTACATATATGAGCTGTGTAGAGCTTCTGGCAGAAACCAAATATGCCAGAAGCTATGAAATGTTACTATAAGACGAAAAGTTAGCTGGAGGGCAATGCATATCAGTGGTTGTCAGGAATCAAGTAATTAAGTTATATGATCCATGTTCCAAGGCTCTGTTTTCACTACCATCTTATTTTCCTTATAAACACTTTATTGACCATTCATAGTCAAGAATATCAGGTGTTACAGACTACTAATGTATTGTGAAAAAGTGCTTTGAGTAACAGTGCAATAGCAGTGTGAGGTTGACCAGGAGAATACAAGGGATCATTACAGCAAGCTGACTACATCCATTCCTTTGTCCATAGTTCCGAAACTTGTTTCAGAACATTTGTTAGTACCTTGTTACTTGCATTTACTTGCAGCTACATATTGGTAGAGTGTGTCAAGTTTACATTCTTGACAAAGGCAACACACTTATGTGCGTCAAATGGGCTCATACGTACATGCAGTTACTAGATTTGAAGCTATCAGCTCACAATGATGAGGAATATTTTGATCTTCAAATTGATGAATCCGATGTTTAGGAAGCGGAGGACAATCACCACCACCTCAATGATGATAGCCACAGCAGTTACAGCAATCACCACACCTGTATATTGCCAATTATTCAATTTTACCAGCATCTGTGTGAAAAGAAAAGAAATTATATACCTGTTGCTGCATAGGTGTTGTCTCTCAAGTCAGCTAGATCATTGTCCACCAGATCACCATCAATTCCATCTATACTCTTCAAGGTTCCTAAGGCAACCGCAGCGGAAATCAACGCCGGCAGAGATCCGAGCTACAAGAACACAACACATTTGAGAGAGATGGGTCATTATAAAGTACAGTGCAATGTCGGTGCTTACCAGGATCGCGAGGATGCGCAGTATGATCTCAATGCGTCCTCCCCAGAAACTGACAATGGCCAGACCGGGACGAGGCCCCAGTACCTCGCCCGCGACTTTTCCAGCTAAACCCATTCTTAATTTGCTAGACGTAGTGTGATTGACTATACAACTTGTGAATGACTATGCAGAGTCGAGCTACACCGATATATGCACCTTCTGCCATAGATTTCCGTAAATATAACGTTACGGATCCACGATCGTCCATCCCGGAAGTTATTTATCACGCATGCGCACCTATTATTATATATATACAGTATCTGGTAGTTTTTTGACAATTAACTCTGCGAATTTATCGGCTTCAGTCGAATTGCAAGGAGTTTGTTCAAGAGAGATCTTGTGAGTTTTGTTCCTGTTGAGAAATAATGATACGCTATAATATATGTGTATACATATGTAGCTGTCCCTAAATAGTTGGCTGCACTGAAAAAAATTAAAACAAGGGTTATGATTGTCTCAGTTACACCTGTTGCATACATGTATGTGATAGCTATTTGTCATGGGAATGCGCTATATGCATTTACAGTGTTCATTTCCACTTTAAGGTACAACTGTATATGTTTATAGATCTACATTTACATAGACCACTGGCACACAATAAATAACAACTCTTATGCCACCCACTTTGAAGCCAGTTATTCATTTTAGTAGTTCATCAAAATAATTGAATACTTTATACTCTTTCCCATCTCATCAATGATATGAATAATATAGTAACCTAGACAACTCCATTAATTAAATACTTTTGTGAGTTAGCCTCGATCTCAGACCCCCCAAGGAGAGAGGTACTGTACGCGCATGCGCCAAATAATTAAGTACGTCATGCAAGAGTCTGTTGTAACATATAATTTGATCCATTGGCATCACAGTGTGGGGAAAACACTAGTATATATACGGTGTTGAGAAAATTAAGACAAGGGGTGTGGTCCCCGCAAGGGGAGAGCCCCCCGAAGGGGGGCGTGGCGACGCTCCCGACCACTTTCTCCGGAGTGGCCTGCTGCGGCTCCTGTCCTCGCAGTCTCCGAGACTTGCGCGTGGGTCTCTGAGGTAGACCCACTCCAGGAGCACATCGCGTAGTGGGAAAAATGGCGACTTGATTCGCTGTCGTTTCTGAGGTGCCTATCCTACCTCAGCTCTTGATTGATAGATGTTATTTGTTGATGGCTGGTGTTATGCTGTTATGCTGTTGTTTTGGTGTTCTACACGTCGATGGACCGCTGGCTGGAGTCGCTAGTTTCAGTCTGGACCTGATCAATGTGGTTTTTGTACGACTTTGACAAAGCACTGGCAACTGACAGGACTTCGATGTATATCTGGGAGCTCAGCTAGAGTTGTCTCGTGGTGTGGTGTAGATGTGTCTCCATTTCCGGACTCAGTGCCTCTATTGGTGTATCGTCCTTCTAGCCTATGCTAGGGAGCAGAATCTTGCCCACTACTGACTCACTGATCTTCTCTTGTTCATTGTTGTTCTGTTTGTTCTTTTGTGCTGATTACGTCGGTATTTTTGTATGTGTGTGTGTGCTTTTTGTGTGGTAGCCATCAGTGTTTGTGTAGAGTGCCACTCTTCCCTTCATGGGGTATGAATCATTTATCATTACATGTACACTACACCTGAGATGGATGTCATCACTTGGTGGAAAAGACACGAACATGACCTGCCGAATTGGTCGACAGCTTGTAGGTCAATTTCAAAATCATTTTCACCATCTCAAAGATCATCACTTGAAGATTATATTGAATGTTCCCTCATGTTACAGTACAACCATCGTAAATAAGTGTTGCAAGTGTATGTATATTTGTAAGGAATAATGGGTCAAAGTTATGGAATAATAGGTAGATAAGTTGAGCATAAAAGAATGGCATAATAGAGAATAATTTGAGCATAATCCGGAAAGGCCTATTCATCAGTGTGTTTTCTACGGCAGGCCATAACTTACATGCCCGATCAATGGTGTATAGGTTGCTCCTTGTTCCACGCATTGTGCGCTACAGTAGCGATATCCGTACCACGTATTGAGCCTTACTAAGTTTTGGAAAATCATTGCATACCTTTCATCTCATAAATGATATGAATAATGTAGTCACCTAGACAACTCCATTAATACGAGTTAGCCTCGACCTTACGTAGGTCCCCAAGGACAGAAAGGCACAGTACGTGCATTTGTACGCACGCGCCAAAAAATTAAAACGCGGAGCAGGGCTAATAGGAACACGTTGATCCTTGAATCATCTTTGAAACCAGTTTGTGTGTAACTGAATTATTACGTAGCTACTCATCCACATGATATTTCCTGCTAATTAGTTTTAGTAATTTTCTATTTTTACAGCTTTACCTATTTCCACATCAGTCCCTGACAGAATCTGTCGTAACGTATAACTTGATCCATTGGAATCACACAGTGTTGGGAAAAGACTATAATATATAATCCCCATACACAGTGTGGAGGAAGTGACTAGATAATTCTTGTGCATGTGCACTCTACACAGAGTAAATTCAAGGTATATTAGTGGGAAGAGAATATCGGTAAAACAAAACAGTAAAGAGTGCACAAGCACTCTGTAGAGTGAAATTTGAGAGACATTGGTGGGAAGTGTAGAACTCCAATGGAACTCCTAGTAGCTGCCAAACAAGGTAGTCTTGGTGTAGTGAGGGCTCTTGTCTCTCATCCATCATGTGACCTGCTAGCCAGAGATGAAGAGGGAAACACTGCCCTACACATTGCAGCCAGTAGAGGACACCATGATGTGGTGTTAGAGCTAGCTAGCAGATATACTACTCCTTCTGGTGAAGCATATGCAGGTGTTAATAATGAAGGTCAAACCCCTCTTCACTTAGCTTGCTCTAATGGATGGATAAAATGTGTCAATCATCTGATTAATAGACATCATTTTGACTTTAATATAGAAGAAGTTAGTGGTAATACTCCCTTAAAATCTGCTTCAATAGCACGACACAATGATGTTATTTTACTTCTTCTTCAAAAATGTAAAGTACGCATTGATATTGAAACTAAAGGAGAAAGCAATCTTAATCAAGAGAATATCAGTATTACAGGAGGCAGTTCATGCTTGCTAGCAGCAGCCAAACAAGGTAGCCTTGGTGTAGTGAGAGCTATTGTCTCTCATCCATCATGTGATCTGTTAGCCAGAGATGAGGAGGGAAACACTGCCCTACACATTGCAGCCAGTAGAGGACACCATGATGTGGTGTTAGAGCTAGCTAGCAGGTATACTACTCCTTCAGATGAAGCATGTGCAGGAGTTAATAATGAAGGTCAAACTCCACTTCACTTGGCATGCTATAAGGGATGGTTAAAATGTGTTGATTCTCTAGCCATCAAATTTCCCAAGGAAATAAATGTAAGTGATAACAATGGAAATACTCCAATAGTGGCTGCCACTTTGGCAGGCCATAAATCACTTGTTTCACTGTTGAAAGAGCGATATAAAGTGGACATTGACTCAAAGGAAGGTGAGCTATCAAGTGACAAGGAAGATAAACACAAACCAAAGCCATCTGATCGAACCGAGGCAAGCTCTTGTCTTTTAGCTGCTGCCAAACAAGGTAGTCTTGGTGTAGTGAGAGCTCTTGTCTTTCATCCATCATGTGACCTGCTAGCCAGAGATGATGAAGGAAACACTGCTCTACACATTGCAGCCAGTAGAGGGCACCATGATGTGCTGTTAGAGCTAGCTAGCAGGTGTACTGCTCCTTCTGATGAAGCATGTGCAGGAGGTAATAATGAAGGTCAAACTCCTCTTCATTTAGCTTGTCAAAGTGGCTGGGTTGACTGTACACGAACACTAGCAAAAGTGCTTCCAGGAGATTTAAATGTGAAAAATGAATATGATAATCTTCCCCTCCATAGTGCAGCATTGTATGGTCATTGCAGTGTAGTTGACTGTCTGTGTGAAGAGTTTGTTTGTGATGTAGATTCCCTTGGTCATTATAACAGAACCTGCTTGTTTTTTGCTTGTACTGGTGGACACATGAAGCTGGCACACAGTCTACTAGTCAAGTATGGCTGTAGGAGAGATGCACTGGATGATATGGGTGGATTAGCAACCACTTGTGCTGCCTTTTATGGCCATACACACCTTCTCCAGATGTTAATTGATGAGTTTAACTTTTCTTCAACTGCAGTAGGACTTAGAAATGGCACCAATCTACTTCATCAGGCATGTGGAGGGAAGCATTATGAAACAGCAAATATTCTCATTAACAAATATAACCTTGACCCTCTATCAAAGGAGATAGATGGAAGCAGTGCTCTTCACCGTTTGTTTTATATTACATTTGAGGACATCGGTAACTTCCACACACCAGCTGATATAGAAATCACTACATTTGTAGATCACTTGATAAGTCTGAAGTGTGACCCTATGGACAAAGACAATGGGGGTCAAAATGCACTTCATTATGCAGCTTACAGTGGTCAGACAGAAGTAGTCATACAACTGGTCAGGAAATACAAATGTCTTGTGGAATGCAGAGATAATGATGATAACACTCCACTCCATTATGCTGCTAATGGAGGCCATGTCCATGTAGTTCAGACTCTGCTATATGAGTTGGCAGCAGATGTTGAGGCACGTAACAAAGAGAATGACACAGCATTGCATATAGCAGCACTGAATGGTCACAGTAATGTAGTGACTCTTCTTATAGATCAGTGTGGATGTACTCCCCACACAAAAGGCTTCAACAACAGAACTCCTCTCCATCACGCCTGTCAAGGTGGCCACTTGGAATTGGTAGAGAAACTGATTAATGACTACCACTGTGATCCCATGGCCAGGGATGACGAGGGAGCCACTCCACTTCGTATTGCTGCAATGGCAGGGAAGGAATTGGTAGTGAGGAGACTCGTCAGTAATTATGACTGTTCTGTGGAATGCAGAGATAATGATGATAACACTCCACTCCATTATGCTGCTAATGGAGGCCATGTCCATGTAGTTCAGACTCTGCTATATGAGTTGGCAGCAGATGTTGAGGCACGTAACAAAGAGAATAACACAGCATTGCATGTAGCAGCACTGAATGGTCACAGTAATGTAGTGACTCTTCTTATAGATCAGTGTGGATGTACTCCCCACACAAAAGGCTTCAACAACAGAACTCCTCTCCATCAGGCCTGTCAAGGTGGCCACTTGGAATTGGTAGAGAAACTGATTAATGACTACCACTGTGATCCCATGGCCAGGGATGACGAGGGATCCACTCCACTTCATATTGCTGCAATGGCAGGGAAGGAATTGGTAGTGAGGAGACTCGTCAGTAATTATGACTGTTCTGTGGAATGCAGAGGTAATGATGATGACACTCCACTCCATTATGCTGCTAGAGAAGGCTATGTCCATGTAGTTGAGGCTCTGCTATCTGATCTGGCAGCAGATGTTGAGGCACGTAACAAGCAGAATAGCACAGCATTGCATGTAGCAGCACTGATTGGTCACAGTAGTGTAGTGACTCTTCTTGTAGATCAGTTTGGATGTAGTCCCCACACAAAAGGTTTCAACAACAGAACTTCTCTCCATCAAGCCTGTGATGGTGGCCACTTGGAGTTGGTAGAGAAACTGATTAATGACTACCACTGTGATCCCATGGCCAGGGATGACGAGGGAGCCACTCCACTTCATATTGCTGCAATGGCAGGGAAGGAACTTGTAGTGAGGAGACTTGTCAGTAATTATGGATATTCTGTGGAATGCAAAATAGTGACTCTTCTTGTAGATCAGTTTGGATGTAGTCCTTATAAAAACGATATTGGTAACAAAATTCCTCTCCATCGTGCCTGTGATGGTGGCCACTTGGAGTTGGTAGAGAAACTGATTAATGACTACTACTGTGATCCTATGACCAGTAATGAAGGGGGATTCCGTCCACTGCCCATTTCTGTAACCTCAAAAAGGAAGAGCCTTGTGACTGCAATGCTACTGAAATATAATATTTCACCACATCTTTGTGATGCTCATGGTAATACAGCATTACATGGATATGTATTTCAAGGGGATAAATATATGGTAGAAATGCTTGTTGATTCCATTGGATCCTTTCCTTCCATTAAAAACAATGAAGGTAAAACACCTATTGATTGGGATCCCATCGTGCTGCCTTTCACACCAAATGTCAGAACCTGTGTTGAATATCTCTCAAAGCATGCAGTGGGTGAGTATCGATATTCCCCTCCAAAAGTACTAGTATTTGACAAAGAAGTGGTGTCATCATTGAGTACATATTCTTCCTACTCACTACTGGCTTCTCCCTTCACACAGTCCTGTGGCTTGTGTTACATGAAGGATTTGGTTGGGACTGACATCTGGGTATGTCATGCTGCACCAGACACAGAGCATACCTCTGTACTTCAGGCATTACTGTCAGGCCCCATCATAATGGCAGTAATTACTGTCAGTTTGAACATGTCTACTGGTGATGCAGTAAGTGAAGTGCTTTCTCAAGTATCCCTTACAAAGCAACTAGCCAGACAAGTCACTCTTCCATTAAACATACTCCTTACTGCATCTTCATCTTTCGATCAGCTAAGCCTGTTTAACGATATTTGTATGGATATTATTGAGAAGGCAAACATGGATACATCCATTCACTTTTCACAACAGTATATAATATGTAAACCTGAGAAATATGAGGAGAGACTATATCCAGTATTATCAAAGTTTATCAGTGACTCTGTGAGCACAGTACGTAATCCTGATATACCAGAGATTACCCATGGCTCAATATACCTATTGAAATATCTGTATCGAGAGAATCGTGGAAAGTCATATGTAACATTTTCTGATTTATCAAAGCAGCTTCAAAATGAACGAATAATGGAAGAGGGACACCCTGAACTAGTGCAGTCCTGCTTACGACAACTTGATGAACAGGGATATGTAATAACAACAGGCACTATGGATGATCCTCAGTATATTGTATTGAATCCTCTCCATGTGCTACAGACAATGGATGAGTCATTATGTAACACCTCAGATCCGCATGTACATGCTGGTCTGTACTCTCAAAGGTTTCTTTCTTCTCTCCCTTGCATTGAACCTCTCATGACAAAACTTGGCCTGTCTATGGCAGTCCCAGACCCTCTGGTAAACTTAGTCATGAAACAGGACTTGGACCAACATGTTGGGGAACACTTCTATTTTTCACCACAGTTTACTGCTTGCCATAAGAAGGTAAAAAAGTGGACATGTCAACCAGGTCAAGTTTTTTCTTGTGGGCTTCGCATAGTTCCTGTAGAACAGCAAAACCCTTTTCCATCTCAGTTGATAATATCTATTCTTTTTAAAGCTATTAAGTTTTTCACTGCTACATTTCTGACAGCACCATCTCCTCCATTAGACTGTGTACTGAGGAAGAATGGCATTCAGTGGATGACAAATAATGTTGAAGTATTGCTTGAAGTTGGAAGCTGTGCAATAGTGATGGGGAGAAGTGATGTATCTAACCAATTGCAATGCATGGATATGTTTGTCAAGACAGTTAATATGATGTTGGATGTAAAGAGTGATCATTGTGGTGGTATCCCACACAAGGTTGAAGTGCTGGATCCAAATGCCCTTGAATCACAATCTGTTCCATCTTCCAATGATTTACTGTGGTGTGATGTAAGCAGTGCTGCAAGGGCTCTTAGAACTGGCAGAAGACACATTCAAAGCACATGTAAAACTAAAGAGTTTCCTGTCAAGAAGTTGGACTGGCTACATCGATTTTCACTACAAGGTAAGTCTTTGTTTGATTAATAAATTTATTCACACATTGTGTGTATGTATGAAGACGTGTTTTCCTACTAATAGACAAGTTATTTCCTCTAAACTATGACATTGTCTCGGACTTTCCTGAAGAAGTGACTGTGAGATGGCAGGATATAGCCAGAGAATTAGGCCTGTCAGAACAAACCATACTGAAGATCCACGTGATTCATCAAGGTAACCCAGAATTGTGCTGTGAAGAAGCAATCAAAGAATGCTTGATTGGAAGAGAAGTGAAAATGACTTGGCAGTCTCTCATTGAAGCATTAAAAAATTTACACATGAATGACCTCGTTGATATTATCTATGAGAACTGGGGTAAGGGTTTAGTCACAAAGATTTAGAGTAGACTATTTAGTCTTTTAATGTTTACAGGGCATCACATAGGAGTTCAGAAAATGCTACAAGATGATAAGTTGACATTCTGTGATATTGATGAAGATTCTGATCAGCAACTTGCTGTGGTAGTTGGGCCACATTGGAAACACCTGGCTCCCTACATCAACCCATCAGCACCACCTGGTTCTGGAAATGAAGGGTCTGTGATTGAACAGTTGAAGAAATGGAGAGAGAGAATGCATCCAACATTTGGAGATCTGTCTGAAATCTTGAGCCGTCTTTACATACAACCTCCTCCTCCCTCCTCAGTAATTGCAAGTAATTCAAAAGATCCCAAAACACCATCACCTTCAAAAGATCAAGATGGTATGTATTCTTGTACTTCTTGTTAGTGCTGTTGTCACTATTTCAGCACACATATTTCTATAGATCCTCATCCTTGTCACCATTCCTGTCCTGAGTCCCTCTCTGAGATGTGTTCCACAACTGTTCACTCTGAGAAAGTGGACATTACTGGGAAAACAATGGAGTGTGAAGACCTAGGATTTTCAATAGCATTCCCTCCAGGAGCAGTCATTTCTCCTGTGACAGTCTCAGTGTGTTGCTCTTTCAAACGTGAGTTTTCTCCTCCTGATGGCTACCAGTTTGTCAGTCCAGTGTACATACTTCATGTTCATCCTGAGACCCAATTCCTGAAGAAAGTGACACTCTCACTACAACACTGGGCCAAGTCAGATGGATCTGACCTCCGCTTTGCATCTTGTCCATTTCCAAATAAATATCACTCCTACCCCTTTGAAGTGAAGGATGGAGGGGACTTTGGCTCACATGGCCATTATGGAAGAATTGAAGTTGATCATTTCTCACTAGGAACAGTAATCAGAGCAATTGGCTCATGGATATTTGGGGATAGTGGAGGTAAAAATTATCATCATTTATTAGTTGGTTGGTTTGTCACTATAATACATGTGTATTTCAGGGAGAGATCAAGTGTCAGAGGAAACAGATTCTTCCACAGTCCAAGAAAACTACTACAGAGCAACATTAGTGTGGCCAGTGTCCACTGAGAGATGTGATGTAACTGAATGGCTCTATGTCATATCATTGAGTTTGGACCATGTAGCTGTTTCAAAGGTAAGTCTTATAGGCTGACAATATATTTTCACTCTATACAATATTTCCAGAATAATATCCTTGAGTGGATGAGAAAATATTATCCGGCATTTAATTGGACATACACTAAAAAAAGGAGGATAGAACTTGATCCTGGAGCATCATCATTTATTATTGCACCAGAAATAGTGGAAGTGGTCAGCATTAAAGGGAGTGATATTGTAAGTTATTATAGTCTAGACATCTACATACATGTACATAGATGCACGTTTTAATTAGATATCTAAGGAGGATGTGGATGACACACAAAACTGTGAAGACATTGATGAATACCCTCCTCGGGTTTTTCTTGAAGGAAGAGGCAGCTGCTCAGTGACTATCAAGAATGTGAATGACTGTGTATTTCAGCTTCCAGTACCATCTGGAGTACATGTGATGACACAGGGTTAGTCTTCATTGCATTGCATTTTATAAATCTAAAATATGAACTCATTCCCCAGGGGGACTGCATGGTGTGTCTCATAAACTGCTATTTGAAAGACTGCATTCTGTGCGATCTAAATGGTACACAATTGGAACGTATCTAGATGTCTCTCCTGGAGATTTGAGTGCCATAGCTCAGGAACACGGCAAGGACTGTGACAGGTGTCTTGGTGAAGTTTTGTATAATTGGGAGAGAAGAAAGAGCAATATTACTTGGGAAGATGTCATTGAAATGCTGATCAGCCCAGGTATGAAGGAGGTCCGCCTTGCAAAAGAAATCCAACAAGAATAAGTAAGATTATAAAATACATTTTGGGTCTTGTATACTGAAAGTGCTGTGCTCTCTCTACCTGCAGATTGAAACTTCCATAATTGATTGTACATGAAATGAGCGAACAAAATTCCCTGCATCATGAGCTAAAAATTAATGTTTTATAGTACATGTAGTAGTTTTTATTATGTGTACAACTGTAGAATTGGATTTTTATTGACATGTAATAGTCAGTAGTTTTATGATTAGTAGCTGTAATGATGATTGACGTTGATCACAAATACAAAGAGATTGCTAATTGAATGGTGAGTCAGACCCTGTCATCTCTGTACTTATTTCTGCTGCTGAGACAGTCAGCAAAGAATAGACTACCTGCACTGTTCTTGGGAAACCGAGCATCATCTGGAAATGGCTTCAAACTTGCCTCGGGTGATTCTTCTTCATCTGACTGTGCAGCACGAAGTTGGCCAGTTTCATTGAGTGGGTGCATGTTGTGAGCAGTGGGCGTGGCCGAGTGGTTGTGGACTAGTGGAGATTGGGAGGTGGAGGGTGCAGAGGTGTGTCTTGAGGTTGATGAGGAGAGGGAGGGGAGTGGGGGGAATGGCCGTCCTGGGACAAACATGAGAGAAAGTATTGATATTTCTACTTTAAAACCAAACATACAATGTCACATGTAACAGGAATAGCCAATTCTAGCTTAGTAGTATGCATATTAGAAAACACAATGTGGTTTAACTAGTGTGTCTGTTGGAAAAGTAAACATTATTAGTGACTTATCTGAGGTAAAGTACTGCTATGTGCAAGTCAATATTATTGGAGAAGATAAATTGCTGATTCTACCACCATGCCACATATGCATTATCATTGCCGCCATTGAAAATATAGTATAGTAAAGAAGAGTAGATTTGCCAAGTCCCATTACACCTTTTAGAGAAGCATTAAGTGGTGTCCTGCTTCCATGGAAACCCCACACATTACCACCACCACCAACAGATGCCAAATGGTAGCTTTATCCCCTAATTGAAGCCCGCCACAGGATGTTACCAAGACCACCAGCAGTGCACTAATTGACATGCCATGCCCAAAGAGACACCTCATGCAGCTGGCATGCAACTCAACCACCTCATTGCCTTGTAGGAATTCCATACTCACTCCACATCAGACTAGCCCACTCAGATACACATCTCATGCCTATATAGTTACATGCTTGCTGTGTTGTTCTATACAGTAAAGGTGATAAGAAGCTTCATGACATTTCACCATACAAGTGAAGGGAGTAAACTAGCATATTTTAGAAAGAAGTAATATACACCGATTCTGAAATATAAATGAAGAGTTTAATTGCCTAAACATTGTGCCTAAACCTACATTAGACTTCCTAGCTGTGTATGTAGTCAATTACTCTTATAACTTGTTAACAAACTTCATTTTACCACCCCACAAGCAAAATCTGCCGCTTACTTTTACTCACAATGAAGCATAATTCTTTCATGTGGTGTTCTACATATGCATACAATGATACATTGTAGCTAATATTCAAAGCTGTCTGCTGCCATGACTATTATCATATTGATAAGCCAAACAATAGATGGGACATAACACATTACCTCATGCACTACTGTATTAGCCACAACAATAACCAAAAGAAGTCAGTCTCCCGCTGTCCACAGTATGCCATAATCTATGCGAGTATTTCAAGAATGAAAGACTGGTATGTGGAGAGCAATTCTGACAATGCCAAGAATTTGACTGGAACAATAGCTCAATGGAGTGTGGACAGACAGGACAGTGACACTGTAGCTACATCTGCCATGGATGTAGGTAGGACTATAATCACAATCACTTGCATATAATGTCAACAATGTAGACATGACATAGTTGACTACACTAGTACTGTGCAGGGAGCATTTCTTGGAAAATTGAAAACGTGAGGTATATTTCTAAAAATATTTTGTATTTTGTACATGTATTTTGTGATATTTTGTTATCATTGCACATGCACGTGATGTTTTAGCCTCGTTTCAAGGCCCTATATATGAGAGGAGAGGGCCTGGTACTCACTGCTTGCGCATGCGCCAGGTCTCCATGGTAACACATTACGATAACGTATACGATAATATCCAGTATCCCACATTTTTCTGGGGATTACCATGGAGACCCGACACAAGCGCAAGCAGTGTGTACCAGGGCCCTCTCCACTCGTATATAGGGCCTGGGAACGAGGCTAGTAATGTTTTAGCTTCACTACTAGGTACATGTAGGTTTGCCTCCTGCTCACCCCACAATGGTGAGCATTTGTCTAGCATATAACAATTGGAATAAACCTGTAATTTAGGGACATGTATATTTGGAATGGAGAGAATATGGTGACAAACACACACACACACACACACACACACACACACACACACACACACACACACACACACACACACACACACGACGGGCTACTAAGTTAATAAGTTAAGTGAATAAAAGTGGGTGTGGCCCCACACTCTGACACCTGCACACACTGCTAGTAGTACACAGCCTGCCTGAGGCCTGTCATGCAAGCAATGCTGTTTTACCTACGAGAGAGAGGGAGAGAGAGAAAGAGAGACAGAGAGGCAGAGAAGGAGAGGAGGGAGGGAGAGAAGGAGGGAGGGAGAGAGGGAGAGAGAGAGAGAGAGAGAGAGAGAGAGAGAGAGAGAGAGAGAGAGAGAGGGAGGGAGGGAGGGAGGGAGGGAGGGAGGGAGGGAGGGAGGGAGGGAGGGAGGGAGGGAGGGAGGGAGGGAGGGAGGGAGGGAGGGAGGGAGGGAGGGAGGGAGGGAGGGAGGGAGGGAGGGAGGGAGGGAGGGAGGGAGGGAGGGAGGGAGGGAGGGAGGGAGGGAGGGAGGGAGGGAGGGAGGGAGGGAGGGAGGGAGGGAGGGAGGGAGGGAGGGAGGGAGGGAGGGAGGGAGGGAGGGAGGGAGGGAGGGAGGGAGGGAGGGAGGGAGGGAGGGAGGGAGGGAGGGAGGGAGGGAGGGAGGGAGGGAGGGAGGGAGGGAGGGAGGGAGGGAGGGAGGGAGGGAGGGAGGGAGGGAGGGAGGGAGGGAGGGAGGGAGGGAGGGAGGGAGGGAGGGAGGGAGGGAGGGAGGGAGGGAGGGAGGGAGGGAGGGAGGGAGGGAGGGAGGGAGGGAGGGAGGGAGGGAGGGAGGGAGGGAGGGAGGGAGGGAGGGAGGGAGGGAGGGAGGGAGGGAGGGAGGGAAGGAGGGAGAGAGAGAGAGAGAGAGAGAGAGGGAAGAGAGGCAGAGAGGAGGAGGAAACGAGAGAACTTTGAAATCAAATCTTGGGTTTCCTAACCCTCAGGCATTACGCTAGACCAACCACTCACACAGTACTACATGTACATACACATTCCTAATCTTCTCTCTCCCTCTCCCTCTATTAACATACCACTCTCATGCTCAATACAAGTTTCTCATTACACTCTCCTAAACACGAATTACTAGTACCGTTTCTATGGTGAGAGCACATGATGTACATTACCTGGACATTTCACAGACATAGCAACACGACACATATCAACTCACCCAAGACAGTCATTTTTAATGAAAAATGAGCTGCCTCAGGTGGGATTCAAATCTCCAACAGTGGACATATTAGGTAGATGCCATTACCAAATGAGAGATATACTGAAGTAACTTAGCTGGCTGGGCCGAAATCACACATACATGTACATGTCAGCCTAGGGTATGTAAGTCTAGAGCAGCTAGGCATACATGGTGCTGATGAGGGCCAACCAGCCTGAAACAGCTGTCCACTGTTTGCCAGGTTTGCTCTGCACACACCTTATTTTCATGCAAATATACACGAAGTACACATGTACATGTGCTTATAATGGTACTATACACCAGACTGTGTGAGCGTAACCCTGCTAATCAGGACACTCTTAAACAATGTCCTAAACACCGCATTTGAAACAACTAATCAGGATCTCTTATTGGCTAGGATTTTTATTGCCTGCCTCTGAGATGTGTTCCACAACTGTTCACTCTGAGAAAGTGGACATTACTGGGAAAACAATTGAGTGTGAAGACCTAGGGTTTTCAATAGCATTCCCTCCAGGAGCAGTCATTTCTCCTGTAACAGTCTCAGTATGTTGCTCTTTCAAACGTGAGTTTTCTCCTCCTGATGGCTACCAGTTTGTCAGTCCAGTGTACATACTTCATGTTCATCCTGAGACTCAATTCCTGAAGAAAGTGACACTCTCACTACAACACTGGGCCAAGTCAGATGGAACTGATCTCCACTTTGCATTCCCAAATTTAAATCAGTCCTACCCCTTTGAAGTGAAAGATGGAGGAGTTTTTACCCCATACAGCCATTATGGAAGAATTGAAGTTGGCCATTTCTCAGCTGGAGTAATAACTAGAGTTAAAGGTGCTTTCTCATGGCTCTCAGGTTTTCTCTGGGGTGGCAGAGGTATGTTGAATTGTATCAATCAGCACAATCTGTTAATATTTCTCTATGTGTATGCATATTTACTACAGGGCATCATTAGTGTCACCAATGTCAACTGAAAGATCTGTAAATGCATGGTTCTATGTCATAGCACTGAGTGTGGACCATCCTACCCTTTTATCAGTAAGTCGTACTCTGATTAAATCGATCTGTTTGCTATTAAAGTATTTGTAGAATACACGCAAGTGGATGGAGAATGCTTATCCTTACTTTAAATGGAGATGTGAAGTACCAAGTGTAGAACTTGTTTCTAGAGCACAACCATTTGTTGTTGAACTACAATCAGAGGAAGTTGTCAGCATTAAAGGATGTGATGCTGTAAGTTTATTATTTGCAGTTTATAATGGTATATACTGAATGGACTCATACATATAGTTGCCTATTCTTGTAGATTTCCAAAAGGGATATAGATGGATACTGTGATGACTATCATGTCTATCCTCCTCGTGTTCTTCTTGAGGCAAAATCAGAAAATTTCACCAGTTGTTCAGTAACTATCACAAATGTGAGGGAATGTACATTCAAGCTTGAAGCACCGACTAAGATGTTACCAGGTTAGTGTTTGTCTGTTCTAAGTCATAGTGGCTCCATTACTTTCTTGTTTCCCACAAATCCAGATGTACATGTACCACACCAAGTTTTGGATACCACAGACCAGAAACTCGGTAATAAACACGATAATAAACTACTAAGTTGCACAACCATTCCTAATTAACAGTAGGTGTAGCACAAAGTCTTCATGTATACATGATGTGTTTTCATGTATGGGTCTCTTGGATCATCAATCAGGCAGTAAAGACCTATTAAAAGTTCTGGAGGAGATTAAGGACGAATGGAAATTTCTTGGTCTTGCACTTGGTCTGATGAAACCAACATTGGATAGCATTAAAAGTAATGGCTATGAGGAGTGTAAAATGGAGATGATCGAAAAATGGCTGAACAAAGTAGACCCAGACTGTAATCCCAGCTGGAGTTCTCTGGTAGCTGCCCTGAGAAGCCCTCTCGTACAACGTAATCCTATTGCAGAGGCAATAAAAAGTAAATATCTGCACAGCTAATAGATATTGTAATAGACTTTGAAATTAAGTAAGAGTTGTCCTAAATATACACCTTCCATACTGCACTTGAGGCTATAAGTGTTTTTATTGAATTTTAATTTACTGCAGGTGTATCATTTTATTGTAGTACAATATTATTATTACCAATTTTTACCTTGTTAAGAGTTGATGAATGTGTACTTGTAAAATATAGAACATTGGGATGCTGGGTCAAGCCCTGAACTTACTAGTCTATAAGTGAGTGTAGAAATAGTCAGTAGTCTCATGATTAACCCTCGTGGCATGCGCGGGAGGGTACTTTGTTTGTGTGTGTGTCTGTTCGGCGAATTCTGCCATTGCGTCCAATAAATCCCCCCAAAAGGGACACCATATGAATCAGCGCCCTATGGGAAAGATTTAAAAAAAGGCGTTCTTGGTTCGTTCCAAAGTTACGATATAGTCGGCCATTTTGTTACATCAGTGAGCATGCGCAAAAGGCTACATGCATTTAGAGAGATGGGATAGAAGATGAAGTAATATGCGAGGTATATATGTACAGATGGTTGTTCAAAAACTTAACGGGGTACTAAACGCTACCTGAAATATAATACAGCAATGCCTTCTCTGTGGCTGGGCACGCAAGTTCTTCGCTATTTTCGATAGCTATACTCCTAAACGGGAGGTGGGGTTTCAATGTGTAGCCGGCTCATTAATTAACGCGCCGAGGGTTTTTTTAGTGCTATTCATTCTGCAGGTAGGTAGGTACATGTATGTGTGTGTTGCCAAATACCTAATAATATTTACACATTTTCTCCTCCCACTCATCCACAATGTTAATAAGCATTCATCTCCGTAGTTATATTGTACACAAAATGTATGCAACATTATTCCTTGTTTTGTACAATGGACATGCATTTATGTAACAGTAATCTCCATACAGCCTTCTCTCCCGAGGAGGTCTGGATTGGAATGGTTCCACTGTATACACATGAATATATCATATTGAAAGAGAAATCACGTCTTGATTACATACATGTAGACATGGTGTACATGTATCTTCTCCATCAACATTACACAAATGTTTATATACACAAAACTTGAATATAAATGTTTAATGTAAATGTTTTGTATCAGTTCCAGAGGACATTGATCAAATAGCTCTACCTGTTAAACCTCAAGTTGACCCCACTCCCACCAAACCAGGTATTTTATCTTGTACCTTGTACATCTGTGTGTTGTGTATAAATCTGTACTTGTTCTCTATCTTCTTTCCATTCTCTTCCTGCCTTCTCCCTCTCTGTATATGCCCCACATACATTAGGTAACACTGACTACTGGAGAGAAAGTATTCTGATTCTATAATTAAACTATGCAATGAACTGATGATCATGAAGAGGTCGATGTCTTTGCCTCGCAGTATGCATGGTTAATTGCATTCTTTACTGTGATTCATTACTGCTTTACTGTTGCACCTACATCCTTGTAAATGCACCCACACCCAGCTATATCCTCATACCCACAACCAATACTAGACTTTCTACTTGGAATGTAGCATCCCTCAACTTGTTACAAATGTTAACATTTACATGAAGTACATACATTCCATGTTCCATGTGTACATATTTCTTGCTGTTGTGTGTATGAGAGAGTGAATTAATAGTGCCTGCTCATTCTCAAATACATGTAAATCCACATGTAGAGGGTTTAGTACTTTCATCAGTAATTGGAGCGAGTGAAGCTAGGGACTTGGATCAGTCGAGTTGCATGTATGTTATGGTAGCTACGTCCTCTCTCAATGCATATGCTGTGATGATAGTTTGTCTTTCGACACTGAACGTAGCTACGTTAAACCCACAGGCACTGTTGGGTTCTGTAGCTGGATATCTCACTATCCACCTTTCAGGATGGAAGTGCCAAAATGTAGAAACATGCATCCGTGCAACAAAGCAGAGGATGATGACATATAACAATAATGAATGCACTAAAGTGAAGAACCCTCAGCACCATGAGTTCATGCTTTACTTGGATGCATGACCAATGGCGAAACTCAACAGAGGAAGAAATGACCACATTGACTACTAGTGGAATGCTATGTATTTTACATGCTTTTTTTGCTAGTCGACACAACAATGCCTAGTGTAGACTGCAGTTTGTTAACTGCACATGGAGCAAGAAGAAGAAGGATCATGAGTTGCTGAGTGAACTACGACAACTCATGAAGGATGTGAAAGGAAAACTCCCTGATAAGAAGGGGAAGTAGGATATCAAACATAACAGCTGAGAGCACTAACTCACACAAAACCGTATAACAATAACTTGCCACTAGATCAGTTTAAATAGACTTTAACTAATGGCAGACAAATACCTTTAATGTCATTGTAGAAACTGTAAATATAACAATCTAGAATAGTGATCAGGTAGTGAGTTTTCAAAATCTTTTTGGCAAACACAATGTTTCAGCTTCTCAGCCTTTTTCAGGTGTGAAATGAAATACTAGTGATAGGGTGGCAACAAACAATACAGCAGTGGAATGTCATTGATTATGCTTGTTTTATGTGTATACAACAATATTTATGAATAAAACTATGACAGTTTGACACACTATTGACCTACATATTCCTGAAAAACTGTGCTAATAACATGCAATATTTTTACATGTCTGCGTTCAGTGCCACAGTGTTTGATAGTCACTGAGTAGACATAGTTTGTGTTGTTTGAGTTGAGTTCGACTCTTGGCTTTGAAGTTCAAATCCTTCTCCACTATTAGTCAGTATGAGAGGTGGACAGTTCACTTCTGCGGCACGAGCAAAAAGATCATCATCACCATATTTATCCGCATTTACTTTTTGTGAAGTCTTGACTGTGCTATAGGGATATTTCTTACTTCCATTTGGTTCATTTTTAAAATAAGGTAAAAACAACAGATGCTTTTCTTGTATGATGCCACTTTTCCGTAGGCACCACAATACCACCATGGCTGCCAAGCAGACAAGAGGCATGTACATCAGTATGAGTCTAATGGCAGTGACAACCTCTATGTCTTGGCTGTCAAATGATGCAACCGAGGTGTACCATGAGAGTGCATTGATGATGGACATGTTTGCCAACATTACTGCATCGATTGTGTTGTACAGCTGCCGTTTATAAGGTTTAATAAATGCATGGATGGTTAAGAAGCAGAGTAAGGCAATCTGTGTTAGTAGGAAATACTTAGTCAAGTTAGAAGAGAAGGCAAAGATAGCAGTAAGAATTACTCTCCACAAGAAGAAGAGGCCTGCAAATAAGCGATAATTGTCCCTGAACACACCCTGGAATGAGTCAAAGAGTGGTAAGAGTTTACGAATTGGCCAGACTGTAGCATCATTGTCAGATCTCACTTTAAACAACTTGGCCTTGATCCTCCACAACAGTGGGTATGAGATAAGCAGGAGTGGAGGTGGAAGTGTGAGAAAAAGTAGCACAAAAATGGCCGGAATGGCATATGGCAGGTGATCAGTTCCAAAGTAGTCAACATCACCTTGAAGAGCAACAACTGAGCCAAGGGTTACACCTCCTTCTCTGTAAACTGTAATTCGAGAGAGAATCTGGAATGAAGTAAGTGTGTATTGTGTATAGGAGAGGATTAGAACTGTAGTTATTCCATGAACAATTGAAAAATTAAGGAGCTTTGTGATTTTCCTTATCCTTTTGCAGCATATTATATTTGTGATCAATGAACTCCTTTTGACTATGAGTATGAACAGGCCAAGGAGAAAAAAACTGAACAGTGCTGTCATATAACGAAACATCAAGTTGTGTAGTACAGTCGCTCCTCTCCACAGGCAAAATGATAGAGCATCCAATCTGAAAAATTCTAAGCTCAAGAACCCAAGTAGGAAGGAGTGAATTCTTAGGAATATTTGACTGGCTGGAGAGAGTGTTACAACTGAGGGGGTACGATTGATGAAAGTTGTTATTTGTGCAAAGAGTAAGAGGCTCTGCATCAGTCCTGACGTCATCTTCAACTTCAAAACCATTACAAGAGCAAACAAGATGACTAGTGGTATCAGCTCAGACACCACATAAATGAGTAGACCAATTGCTCCATATGGACATCTTCCACAGTTGAAATTTTCCGAGTGATAAAACACACTGTAGCCTTCTTCACATTGTCCACAAATCAGACCTTTTCTGTTTTGTATACATAGTTTGGACTCATTTACTAAATCACATGATCGGAAAATTTGAACACTCAGACTAGAAGTAACATTTTCATAATTGCAGTACCCTGGAGGACAATAGCTTGTGATGATATCACCAGTTTCACTGCATCCAATCCAGTAGCCTATCTGCAGAAAGGCTCTAAAAATTGATGTATTACATTCCAGTACTCCAATTAATCTTTCACTTTTGAAGTAGGTTGAACATACACACACATCATTCTTGAGAACAAAACCAATTGGACAATCTCCCAATCTACCAAATTGAGACAATGACACATGTCTGGTATTCTGAGTTTTAAATATAATATTGAATGTAGTGCCAGGTCTACCACTGATCTGTAGCAAATCATTATCAGAAATATAGGGGCTTGTCTTGGCCTCCCCCACAATGTTGTCCAGGAACACTTGATATGCCGTGATGATAGTTTGATTAAGATCATCTTTTGACACTGAATGTACGTTTATCCTCTCTCCTGGAGCAATTTCAGTTGGTAGAGTGAAGTTTATGACTGCCGGACTGGTGGCTATGGTGTATTCTTTAATAGATGGATGGTATTCAAAAGGTTTCCACTTTAGGGCTGAACTAATGTTTGTTGTTATCTCATGAATACTCTTTGCACAGGGAAGGAGTGAGTCAGTGTAAATTGCATCTCCATAGTTAGCTGTGTTATTTATGAAAGTGAGGGAAGTATTCCACATGTCAGGATAACTGTAGGGTCTTGCTGAAATAAAACATCTGTGAGAAAAAATAAATTGAGCTTGATGTATTGAAGTAGCATACACTGCACCTCCGAGTTCACTAGCATGATTTGAAACAAATGAAATATGAGAGTTAGTGTAGAGATGGAGAACAGAGGATTCAAGTAGAGACATGGCTCCTCCATAGGCAGCTCTGTTGTTCACAAACTCTACCTGAGTGTTATTCAGTACATTGATTTTAGAATTGGTAGCAAATATGGCACTGCCTGTGCTTCCCTGGAACATAATGTAATGATCAAAATCAACCTCAATTGATTCAATGTGCAGTGTGCCGGAATCTATTTGATGTTGTGTCAGTTCATCAGTTGCACTCCTTAAAAATACTGCAGTATTGACAATTTCATTATTTGTGAAGACACAATTAGAAAGAAGAGGGGTTGGAGGGATACCATCATACCAAGAACTTCCAGCTGTAGGTCTTAGGCTCATTGCAGCCCCTATTGAGGCAGTATTTCCACTCCATGTGCAGTTAGCAAACTGCAGTCTATTTCTTATTGCGCTAGCATTGTTGTGCCGACTAGCAAAAAAAGCAACAGCACCTCCACGCCCGGCAGAGTTGTTAATAAACTTTGTATCTTGTACACTGTATGTATTGTTAGCCACTCGGTATCTACTTGTGTATCCTACACCCAGTGCTCCACCAGTTCTCTCTAGAGCATTGTTGTTTGTAAATGTACAGGCAGTCACGTTGATAATATTGTTTCGAGAGTTGTCTTGAATTATGGTGTCTATTCCACCTCCGTATTGGGCCGAGTTGTTGTGGAAAATGCAGTCGATGATAGCAATGTAATTGTAAAAACCGGTGCCTTTCATTGTGATATGAATACCTCCTCCTTGACCAGCGTTATTTCCATCACTGCCAGTTAGCCTTCTGAATTGTATTATATGAATCTGGCCAGTGATTTCATTATTGGTGGCTCTATTTCCATCAAACTCACAATCTTTTATCACATAGGTATTTCCTTTGTTGTGTGTGTTTTCATATTGATTGCAGTGTGGGTAGCCAGGTGAGCAGTGGGTGAACTCAATGCTCATGCCACCCCCTCCAAACAAGATCTTTTGTTCACTCTCAGGAAGTTTATTCTCAATGAACTCACAATTGCTAATATATACATATCCACTTACATCATGTAAAGACAACCCTCGTCCTGCATTCCTGTGGAAACTGGTGTTACTGATAGAAATGTTTGTACTGTTAATAATGTACACAGCAGAGCGATACTCTACATTCATCCCTTCTCTCAATGTTGTACTCTTCTGAAGTGTACCGCAATATTCAAATATCACATTGAACACTGTTAAATTCAAAGTGTTCACAATAAATAGTCCAGATCCTTTGTCATCCAAATTGTTAGTTTCAGGTTGTCTGCAGTAGATGGTGGATTTAGTCACGTTACTCCCCCTCAATGTTAGTCCACTGATGTCAGATATTGTCAGAGTATTATTGATGTAGTGATCTCCTTGAAGGAGAATTTCTCGGTTGTTGATGTTTTTATGATCAAACACAAACCTAAGGCTTTTACAGGGAATGGTAGATGGAATACTGCTCTGGATGCAAGAAGAATTGTCTTCCCCAACCTCACTGTTGACAATGATGCAGTTTTTACAGTTTGGTTCACTTCCATTAGCTAAGGTAAGACATAAGATGCAAGCAAGAGTAAGGACTTCTTTAGCTCTACACATGACTGGTTAAACTGAATTCTTGAAACAATTACTGATCAGGGTTAACCACCAAACAATATATACAAGTAGCTAGTACTCTCCAATCCATACACAATAATCTTTATCTTGTTTTTCCCCATGCGTTGGCTAATTTGGGTAAATGTAACTTGTACCATTTATATACACAACTATTGATGACTGGCAGGAAGTTTACTCATGGAACCTATGATTATGCTCCTATAGGGCAGTTCTTTCATAATAATTTATTGTACACAATACAAGGTTTATAAATATTCAGATTCCCAATTAGTAGTAGCGGCACCCAGAAAAATAGCTATTTTTTGGAGAATATTATGTAGACATTTCATATATTCCTATTTTAAGTTCATAATAATTCATGTAAAATTTATAATGTACATACAATAAGACTGCAATTTTGAGCAGTAAGATTAACCCTATATTCGGAAATTATGCATCACCATAGTGAGTTATTGACTTAATTGCTGAGTCATAAATTATGGATACTCAAATGATGGCTTATTTCGTATATGAGCCCCTAGGCCTGCTTTCATAAATTCCACTACAATTTACTAATATCTGCTTTGGAGGTTGAGTTAGAGCTAAGGTCTGTCATGCTTCATATACAGAATTCTGTTTTCTGTTCTCAGTGTAACTAGTATAAAAAGTGGGTGTTAGTTGGGACTGGCTGATATAATTGCCACATATTCACTTGTCGTGACGACATTCAAAGGATGTGTAGCTAGAGAAATACCTAGGCCTCCAAGTGGCAATGAGACTTCCTGTAATTACGAGTGGAGATGGCCTACTGAGTCATTCCAATGGGCCAATTTTTCCATATAATTCTCTGACATTGCCACATATAGGTAACCATTTATGTGTGTGCTGACCACTCACTAAAAATGTACTGCATTCAGATAGTAGTATTTCACAGGGGGAATCACATATATATGTAGCCCCACTGTACCATACACTGCAAAAACCTATCCGTGAATTATGCATCTATAAAGCAATTTTTTGTTCACATCAATTGCATGCTTCAAAACAATGTTTATTTGTTGCCTGGTAGAGTAACAGATCAAAGGCTAAAGTGTGCCAACCTATCGTGTGTGGCACACTTATGCAAACAGCTAGGACTGGCCAAGCTTAAGGGAGTGGTTAGTGGCTGGGAATTAAAATGATAGTCACCATAGAAAATGGCATTGCATAGGCATTCATCATGCCCATGTAATGCAACAACTAATACATGCTTCAGTTGAATGATTCAAAACATAGTTGTGTATATATCTTTCAGTTTACCCAAGATTTACGTTTCAAAACATAGTTTGCCCCAGCTGTATACTATGCTTCAAAACTGTTTACAATAAATAGTAACTTTGCCTATAGCTAGCTGTGTATCTTTCAGTTTAGATCAGTTTTATGCTTCACAATACTAGTACTGTTTGCCTCAGCTGCATGGATTGAGATAGTAATTGGAGTGCTATATATTTTCAAATACACCACAATATATAACTACTGGCACTTTTGGGCTCTGTAGCTGGATATCTCACTATCCACCTTGCAGGATGGAAGTGCCAAAATGTAGAAACATGCATCTATGCAGCAGAGCAGAGGATGATGACATTTAACCATAATGAATGCACTAAAGTGCAGAACCCTCGGCGCCATGAGGTCATGCTTTACTTGGAGGTATGACCAATGGCGACACTCAACAGCACGCAAAATTAGAAGCACGAATATATACAAGTGTAAAAACATTTTCACTAAAATGTAGTGATTGAAGTGCCAAAGAGCATAAAAACAGGGTTAAAGTGCAGCATGTATGCAAGCAAAGGCAGGGGATGATAGCATGCAACAACCATAACATGCGTAACCCCTTATAGTGTTTACAGATGTAGCCCCCCGAAGGGGGGCGTGGCGACGCTCCCGACCACTTTCTCCGGAGTGGCCTAGGGATAGCTAGCAACTGTCAGTGACTCCTACATCACGAATATTACGAGTTCTATTCAAGGGCGGAGATATAGGGGGCTCGGGCACCCTCACTTTTCATAGTGAGGGGGCTGAGCCACCCCACTTTTGCAACACGAATACATATTATTACTGTGCAAGAGCATTAGCTTCGTTCTCAGGCCCACTCCCGCTCCGCGTATATTTATTGCACGCTCACACTCACACACACACACACACACACACAACTACCGTAACCCTCGCTGCGCATGCGCGCCGACGGTTAATTACGTGTCGCGCGCAAGCGCATAACTTTAGCACTTTTACATAAAAGAAAGATGATAGTGCTCAGAATTATATAGAATTTCAGTTCTTCAGCAGTTCCTTAGTGGTAACTAAATCTATTATGTATAGAGCTAAAGAGGTTACTCTGGCTTGCACATTAGGTCTCATCTTAGCTGTTGGATTAGTTAGATGTGAACCAAACTGCATAAACTGCATTATTGTCAACAGTGAAACTGGAGATGACAATTTATCCTGCATCCAAAGTAGTATGCCATTTACCACTCCCTGTAAGAGCCTCAGGTTTGTTCTTAATGACAATAACATCAGTAACCGAGAAGTTCTCCTACAAGGAGATCACTACATCAATGATACTCTGACAATATCTGGCATTGATGGGTTAACACTGAGGGGAAATGACTCTACTATCTCTTGCAGACAACCTGAAACTAACAATTTGAATGACACTGGATCTGGGCTATTTATTGTGAACACTTTGAATTTAACAGTGTTCAATGTGATATTTGAATATTGTGGTACACTTCAGAAGAGTACAACACTAAGACAAGGGATGAATGTAAAGTATCACTCTGCTGTGTACATTATTAACAGTACAAACATTTCTATCAGTAACACCAGTTTCCGCAGGAATGCAGGACGAGGGTTGTCTTTATATGATGTAAGTGGATATGTATACATTAGTAATTGTGAGTTCATTGAGAACAGACTTCTTGATGATGAACAAAAAATCTTGTTTGGGGGAGGTGGCATGAGCATTGAGTTCACATATTGTTCACCTGGGTACCCACACTGCAATCAATATGAAAATACGCGCAACAAAGGAAACACCTATGTGATAAAAGATTGTAAGTTTGATGGCAATAGAGCCACCAAAAATGAAGTCACTAGCCAAATTCATATTATACAATTCAGACTGTTAGCTGACAGTAATGCACATAATGCTGGTCAAGGAGGAGGTATTCATATCACAATGAAAGGCACCAGTTTTCACAACTACATTGCTATCATCAGCTGCATTTTCCACAACAACTCAGCCGTGTACGGAGGTGGAATAGATGCCATAATTCAAGATAACTCTCAAGATAATATTATCAATGTGACTGCCTGTACATTTACAAATAACAATGCTCTAGAGAGAGGTGGTGGAGCACTTGGTGTAGGATACACACATGGATACCGAGTGACTAACAATACATACATTGCACATTATACAAAGTTTATTAACAACTCTGCTGGGCGTGGAGGTGCTGTTAGTTTTTTTGCTGGTCGGCACAACAATGCTAGCGCAATAAGAAATAGACTGCAGTTTGCTAACTGCACATGGAGTGGAAATACTGCCTCAATAGGGGCTGCTATTAGCTTTAGACCTACAGCTGGTAGTTCTTTGTTTGATGGTATCCCTCCAACCCCTCTTCTTTCCAATTGTGTGTTCATCAATAATCAAGTTGACAAAACTGCAGTTTTTTTAAGGAGTGCAACTGATGAACTGACACAACATCAAATAGGGTCTGGTACCTTGCACATTGAATCAATTGAAGTTGATTTTGATCATTACATTATGTTCAATGGAAGTACAGGAAGTGCCATATTTGCTACTTTTTCTCAAATAAATGTGTTGGCAAACACTCAAGTAGAGTTTGTGAACAACAGAGCTACCTATGGAGGAGGTATATCTCTACTTGGATTCTCTATTCTCTATCTCTACACTAACTCTCATATTTCATTTGTTTCAAATCATGCTAGTGAACTTGGTGGTGCTGTGTATGCCACTTCACCTCATCAATTAGAGTTCATATACTCTCACAGGTGCTTTATTTCAGCAAAACCTTTTGGACATCCTGACATGTGGAACACTACCCTCATCTTTATAAATAACACTGCAAACTATGGAGATTCCATTTATGCTGACTCAATACTTCCATGTGCAAAAAGTGAGTTTGACGTAATGCCAGATGTTAATACAGCACTGAAGTGGAAACCCTTTGAATACTACCCAGCTAATAAAGAATACACCATAGCCACCAGTCCTGCTGTCATAAACTTCACTCTACCAACTGAAATTGCTCCAGGAGAGAGGATAAATGTACATTCAGTGTCAAAAGATGATCTTAATCAAACTATCATCACGGCATATCAAGTGTTCCTGGACAACATTGTGGGGGAGGCCAAGACAAGTCCCTATATTTCTGATAATGAGTTGCTACAGATCAGTGGTAGACCTGGCACTACATTTAATTTGACACTTAAAACCCAGAACACTGTATCATCACCTCAAATTGGTAGACTGGGAGATTGTCCAATCGGTTTCGTTCTGGAGAATGATGAGTGTATCTGTTCAGCACATTTTGAAAGTAAACAGTTCCTTGGAATATTAGAATGTGATATATCAATTTTTAGAGCTTTACTGCACATAGGCTACTGGATTGGATGCAGTGACAGTGGTGACATTATCACAAGCTATTGTCCTCCAGGGTACTGCAATTATCAAAACGTTACTTTTAGTCTGAGAATTCAAATTTTCCGATCATGTGATTCAGTAAATGAGTCCAAACTATGTATACAAAACAGAAAAGGTCTGATTTGTGGACAATGTGAAGAAGGCTACAGTGTGTTTTATCACTCGGAAAATTTCAAGTGTGGAAGATGTCCATATGGAGCGATTGGTCTACTCATTTATGTGGTGTCTGAGCTGATTCCACTAGTCATCTTGTTTGCTCTTGTAATGGTTCTGAATTTGAAGATGACGTCGGGACTGATGCAGAGCCTCTTACTCTTTGCACAAATAACAACTTTCATCAATCGTACTCCATCATTTGTAACCCTCTCTCCAACCAGTCAAATATTCCTAAGAATTCACTCCTTCCTACTCGGGTTCTTGAGCTTAGAGTTTTTCAGATTGGATGCTCTATCATTTTGCCTGTGGAAAGGAGCCACTGTACTACATAACTTGATGTTTCGTTATGTGACAACACTGTTTAGTATTTTCCTCCTAGCAATGTTCATACTGATAGTCCAAAAAATTCCAATGAAAATAGAGACAAATTGCTGCAAAATCATAAAGAAGTTTACAAAGAAGACAAAGCTCTTTAAAAATTCAATTGTTCATGGCATAACAACAGTTCTAATTCTCTCCTATACACTTTACACAGTCACATCATTTCAGATTCTCTCTCGAATTACACTTCACGGAGAAGGAGGAGTAACACTTGGCTCAGTTGTTGCTCTTCAAGGTAATGTAGACTACTTTGGAACTGATCACCTGCCATATGCCATTCCAGCTGTGCTAGTACTACTCTTTCTGTCACTTCCACCTCCACTGCTGCTTATCTCATATCCACTGTTGTGGAAGATCAAAGCCAAGTTTAAGTGTAATGTGAAATCTGACAATGATGCAACAATCTGGCCAATTCGTAAACTCTTACCACTCTTTGACTCATTCCAGGGTGTGTTCAGGGACAATTATCGCATGTTTGCAGGCCTCTTCTTCTTGTGGAGAGTAATTCTTACTGCTATCTTTGCCTTCTCTTCTAACTTAACTGAGTTTTTCCTACTAACACAGATTGCCTTACTCTGTTTCTTCACCATCCATGCTGTCACTAGACCCTACAAACGACAGCTGTACAACACAATTGACATACTAATGTTTGCAAATATGTCCATCATTAATGGACTTTCATGGTACACCTCGGTATTCGAGAGCCAAGGCATAGAGTTTGTCACTGCAATTAGACTCATACTGATGTACATGCCTCTTGTCTGCTTGGTAGTCATGATGGTATTGTGGTTCCTGCAGAAGACTGGTATTTTAGAAAAGAAGCATATAACTCATCTTGAAGAAGAACCAAATACATCTGACAGCTATGGCACAGCCACTCTCAAGACATCAAAGAAAATAAATGACAATGATGATGAATTTTTTGCTCGTGCCGCAGAACTGAACAGCCCACCTCTCATACTGACTGGTAGTAAAGCAGGATTTGAACTTCGAAATAAAGAAACTTACAGAAAAGACACAAATCCAACAACACAAACTACATGTACTCAGTGACTCTCACGCACTTTACAGCAAAGCACTGAAGCATTTTTAAACATTGCAGGTACCTGAATGTTTAATCCATTACCATTTCACCATGTGTAGTTACGATCAATTAAAAGTTTTATGCAAGCGGGAATTGAAAGTGAATATGTATTTGCATTCAGTGTGTGCTAATAATAATTTCAATAACATGATAATTGCAGTACTTATACTTTTAGTGCAAATGGCTTCAGCATCTGTAGGCCATGGGAGATGTTATCTTTGCTGAGTTGGATTGATATAATTATGCAATGTACACACAAAGAGCAGGAATTTTGCTGATCTTAGTTGAAATAGATGGAATGTGATTGTTTTCTTTGCTGAGTCAGAGTGACATTTATAGCATCAACATAAAATAAAATATACAGCTAGTTTGTTTAAGTCACGTTTTACATTAATCTTACCCATACCATTATAGTAATTGTAGATATAGACATAGGCGGCGGAACCACCGGGGCACAGGAGGCACGTGCCCCCCTAAAATTATCAGCGATCGGAGCGAGCCTTACTATCGTACGTCGTGCCAATGCGCATGCGTCGATATTACGCGCTGTACGCTTCGTCGCTTCGCTCATTCGTATACATGATGTATCGTATAGTCTCCTTGTACGGAATATGACCTGCGTTAGGGGCCAATGGTCACATTAGGCCACTGCTCAGGCGGGGTTGCGGTACATGTATCTTGTGCCCCCCCAAAACCTACTAAGTTCCGCCGCCTCTGATAGAAGCTGTGAACACCCACGTATCATACCATCATCTGAGTCAGAGTGACATTTATAGCATCAACATAAATAAAATATACAGCTTGTTTAAGTCATGTTTTGCATTAATCTTACCCATACCATTATAGTAATTGAAGCTGTGAACACCCACGTATCATATCATCAATCAGTAAATGTAAATTTTGGTAGACAAAAACTTTCGACATTTACAATATCATGGCAGATCTATGTAGAGAGTCATATGGACGGAACTGCTGGACTAGATTAGCCTGCAGGTGACCTAAGAGTGAAAGATTAAGTCGTAAATATAGTGTATAGGGTGAATATCTTTTCACTATAGATGAGATAGGAATACCCTCTAGGGGAAAGAGCTACAACTCTTTCAAAAGAAAATGCACATAAATATATACGAATAACAAGTGAAGAACATAAACATAATGCCAGACAAAGGCAGGGGATGATAGCATAACATGCATAACCCCATATAGCATTTACAGATGTAGGGATATGTGGGAGCCGTTTTTTCGGCGATGAAAGCAGAGTATGTTGTGGTTGCGGAGCAGGCTCACCCCTTAGGCCCAGCCTATTCATTTCCCAATATTATTTCTATCCTGCCGCTTGTAAGTTATCGACTTGTTTCGATCACCACAGCATACTCTATAGGATTTGAACCGTAAATCCCTCAGGCCTCCCCCTTGGCAGAGTGGTTATGCGTTCCGTCCGGCAAACGGTTGAACGTAGGTTCGAGTCCTACAGTGGGAGCCGTTTTTTCGGCGATGAAAGCAGAGTATGTTGTGGTTGCAGAGCAGGTTCACCCCTTAGCCCCAGCCTATTCATTTCCCCATATAGTATTTACAGATGTAGGGATATGGGGTTATGTAGCCTCGGTTCCCAGGCCTTCCCCGTTGCGCGTAATTTTTTTGTTTTTTAAATCGGGAAGGCCTGGGATGAAACATCACGTGAGGGATGACGTTAGCGCGCGCCCCGTTGACCTCGCCTAAGCTTCTCGTTCGAGAATAGAGCTAAGACTTACGCCAGTGTAAAGCGTTGGAGGTTCCACTGTACACTTAAAAACTGGCTAGTTTGAATCACTCAAGGAAAAAATACGAAAACGTATCTCATGCTGACAAGTATGAAGAACTTATATATGCAGTGCATGCTTAACACAGTTCCTTATTTAATAGTACATGTACAGTTATAACAAGAGTATTGAATACAAACTTGTATATGCATCATGTTTTGCAGCTAAAGAAAAAAAATGATTATGATCCTGAAAATAACCTGGTATGCATGCTCATAATATGGAAGATTTACACATGCATTGCATTTTTTTTCTTGAATTGCAGGTTAGGAAAAGCAATGGTTAAGATGATCCTATGTTTAAATGCATGTGTAATTCACTTTCACAGGTAAAGAGATAAGTTAAAAAGTCACAACAGCAAACTTAGTATATACATGCTGTCTTATTTCGTGTGTATAAATCTGATGCACCTTTCCTACTCCATTACAAACAAATATAAAACTGTATAGCTAACAAAATAATAGCACCTTTCCTACTTCATTACTTACTATAGATCACTTTTAGCAGGTAAAGGAGATAATGAGGATAACAGAGGAAATGATCTTGAAAGGGCATATGGACATCCCAACACCATTCACGTATGGTGAGAATGCCTTCTCTCATAAAGAGTATATACCGGTAATTATACCTTTCTCAGTTAGTATTGATTTCAGACCAGCAAATGTACATTGTGTTACTACTAGAGTGGAAGCAATGCGAGTTGCTTAATCAGATACGTGAACTATGAGAACTCATAGAAGAGCAGTATATACATGAAGAAGACTATCGTGAGTTGCTTAATCCAATGTTAAACTACTAGAACCAATCAAGGAGAAAAAGGATTGTGAGTTGCTGAGTGAACTAAGACAACTCATGAAGGATGTAAAAGGAAAACTCCCTGATAAGAAGGGGAAGTAGGATATCAAACATAACAGCTGAGAGCACTAACTCGTATAACAATAACTTACCACTAGCTAAGTTTTAAATAGAGTTTAACTAATGGCAAACAATTACTTTTAATGTCATTGATTATACTTGCTTTATGCCTAATGCATGTGTATACAATATTTATGAATAAAACTATGACAGTTTGACACACTATTGACCTACATATTCCTGAAAAACTGTGCTAACAACATGCAATATTGATAGTTATGTTACATGTCTGGGTTCAGTGCCACAGTGTTTGATAGTCACTGAGTAGACATAGTTTGTGTTGTTTGAGTTGAGTTCGACTCTTGGCTTTGAAGTTCAAATCCTTCTCCACTATTAGTCAGTATGAGAGGTGGACAGTTCACTTCTGCGGCACGAGCAAAAAGATCATCGTCACCATATTTATCTTCATTTACTTTTTGTGAAGTCTTGACTGTGCCATAGGGATAGTTCTTACTTCCATTTGATTCAGTTCTAAAATAAGGTAAAAACACCAGATGCTTCTCTTGTATGATGCCACTTTTCCGTAGGCACCACAATATCACCATAGCTGCCAAGCAGACAAGAGGCATGTACATCAGTATGAGTCTAATGGCAGTGACAACCTCTATGTCTTGGCTGTCAAATGATGCAACCGAGGTGTACCATGAGAGTGCATTGATGATGGACATGTTTGCCAACATTACTGCATCGATTGTGTTGTACAGCTGCCGTTTATAAGGTTTAATAAATGCATGGATGGTTAAGAAGCAGAGTAAGGCAATCTGTGTTAGTAGGAAATACTTAGTCAAGTTAGAAGAGAAGGCAAAGATAGCAGTAAGAATTACTCTCCACAAGAAGAAGAGGCCTGCAAATAAGCGATAATTGTCCCTGAACACACCCTGGAATGAGTCAAAGAGTGGTAAGAGTTTACGAATTGGCCAGACTGTAGCATCATTGTCAGATCTCACTTTAAACAACTTGGCCTTGATCCTCCACAGCAGTGGGTATGAGATAAGCAGGAGTGGAGGTGGAAGTGTGAGAAAAAGTAGCACAAAAATGGCCGGAATGGCATATGGCAGGTGATCAGTTCCAAAGTAGTCAACATCACCTTGAAGAGCAACAACTGAGCCAAGGGTTACACCTCCTTCTCCATAAACTGTAATTCGAGAGAGAATCTGGAATGAAGTAAGTGTATATTGTGTATAGGAGAGGATTAGAACTGTAGTTATTCCATGAACAATTGAAAAATTAAGGAGCTTTGTAATTTTCCTCATCCTTTTGCAGCATATTATATTTGTGATCAATGAACTCCTTTTAACTATGAGTATGAACAGGCCAAGGAGAAAAAAACTGAACAGTGCTGTCATATAACGAAACATCAAGTTGTGTAGTACAGTGGCTCCTCTCCACAGGCAAAATGATAGAGCATCCAATTTGAAAAATTCTAAGCTCAAGAACCCAAGTAGGAAGGAGTGAATTCTTAGGAATATTTGACTGGCTGGAGAGAGTGTTACAACTGAGGGGGTACGATTGATGAAAGTTGTTATTTGTGCAAAGAGTAAGAGGCTTTGCATCAGTCCTGATGTCATCTTCAACTTCAAAACCATTACAAGAGCAAACAAGATGACTAGTGGAATCAGCTCAGACACCACATAAATGAGTAGACCAATTGCTCCATATGGACATCTTCCACAGTTGAAATTTTCCGAGTGATAAAACACACTGTAGCCTTCTTCACATTGTCCACAAATCAGACCTTTTCTGTTTTGTATACATAGTTTGGACTCATTTACTAAATCACATGATCGGAAGATTTGAACACTCAGACTAGAAGTAACATCTTGATAATTGCAGTACCCTGGAGGACAATAGCTTGTGATGATATCACCAGTTTCACTGCATCCAATCCAGTAGCCTATCTGCAGAAAGGCTCTAAAAATCGATGTATTACATTCCAGTACTCCAATTAATCTTTCACTTTTGAAGTAGGTTGAACATACACATACATCATTCTTGAGAACAAAACCAATTGGACAATCTCCCAATCTACCAAATTGAGACAATGACACATGTCTGGTATTCTGAGTTTTAAATGTAATATTGAATGTAGTGCCAGGTCTACCACTGATCTGTAGCAAGTCTGTATCAGAAATATAGGGACTTGTCTTGGCCTCCCCCACAATGTTGTCCAGGAACACTTGATATGCCGTGATGATAGTTTGGTTAAGATCATCTTTCGACACTGAATGTACGTTTATACTCTCTCCTGGAGCAATTTCAGTTGGTAGAGTGAAGTTAATGACAGCAGGACTGGTGGCTATGGTGTATTCTTTAATAGCTGGGTAGTATTCAAAAGGTTTCCACTTTAGTGCTGAACTAATATTTGTTAATATTTCATAAGCACTCTTGGCACATGGAAGGAGTGAGTCAGTATAAATTGCACTTCCATAGTTTGCTGTGTTATTTATGAAAGTGAGGGAAGTATTCCACACGTTAGGATGTCTAAAAGGTCTTGCTGAAACGAAACACCTGTGAGAGAAAATGAACTGAGTTTGATGAAGTGAAGTAGCATACACTGCACCACCGAGTTCACTAGCATGATTTGAAATAAATGAAATATGGGAGTTAGTGTAGAGACGGAGAAAAGAGGATTCAAATAGAGATATGGCTCCTCCATAGGTAGCTTTGTTGTTCACAAACTCCACCTGAGTATTATTCAGTACATTGATTTGAGAATTGGTAGCAAATATGGCACTGCCTGTACTTCCATTAAAAATAATGTAACGATAAAGTTCAACTACAATTGATTCAATGTCCAATATTCCAGAGTCTACTTGATGTTGTGTTCTTTCATCAGTTGCACTCCTTAAAAAAACTGCAGTATTGACAACTTGATTATTGATAAAGACACACTTGGAAAGTAATGGGCTTGGAGGACTACCACTAAGGAAAGAACTTCCAGAAGTAGGGACAAGGCTTATTGCTGCCCCTATTGCAGCAGTATTTCCATCCCATCTGCAGTTAGTGAAGTGTAATCTGCTAATACTGGTTCTTCTACTAGCAAAAAAAGCCACAGCACCTCCCTGCCCAGCAGAGTTGTTAATGAACTTTGTATCTTGAACACTGTATGTATTATTAGCCCCTCTACTTATAAATCCAATACGTAGTGCTCCACCATTCCTTTTGAGAGCAGAGTTGTTTGTAAATGTACAGGCACTCACATTGATAGTATTTTCTTGAGAGTTGTCTTGAATTAGGGTGTCTACTCCACCTCCAAAATTGGCTGAGTTGTTGTGAAAAGTGCAGTTGATGATTGCAATATAGTTGCGAAAACTAGTACCCTTTATAGTGATATGCATACCTCCTCCTTGACCATGGTTATTTCCATCACTGCCATTAAGCCTTCTGAATTGCACTATGTGGATTTGGTCTGAGATTTCATTATTGGAGGCTTTATTACTATCAAATATGCAGTCCTTGATTACATAGATATTTTCTTTGTTGCGCGTGTTTTCACTTTGGTTGCAGTGTGGGTACCCAGGTGAACAATATGTGAACTCAATGCTCATGCCACCTCCTCCAAATAAACGTTGCTCATCTTCAAAGAAATTATTCTCAAAAAAATCACAATTTCGAATATACACATATCCACTGACATCATATAAAGATAAACCTCGTCCTGTATTCCTGTGGAAACCTGTTCTACTGATAGAAATGTTTGTACTGTTAATAATGTACACAGCAGAGCGATACTCTACATTACTGCCTTCTCTCAATGTTGTACTCTTCTGAAGTGTACCACAATGTTGAAATATCACATCGAACACAGCTAAATTTGAAATGTTCACAAGTAATAGCCCAGAACCTTTGTTATTCAAATTGTTTGTTTCAGGTTGTCTGCAGTAGATGGTGGATTTCGTCACGTTACTCCCCCTCAAAGTTAGTCCACTGATGTCAGATATTGTCAGAGTATCATTGATGTAGTGGTCTCCTTGAAGGAGAATTTCTCGGTTGTTAATGTTTTTATGATCAAACACAAACCTAAGGCTTTTACAGGGAGTGGTAGATGGAATACTGCTCTGGATGCAGGAAGAATTATCGTCTCCAGCCTCACTGTTGACAATGATGCAGTTTTGTTCACCTCTAAGTGATCCGTCAGCTAAAATAAAACATAAAGTGCAAGCAAGAATAATGACTTCTTTAGCTCTATACATGGCTGGTTGAACTGAATTCTTGCAAAACAGTATTGATCAGGGTTAACTAACAATAAAATTCAACTTATATTCCAAGCTTTATCTTGTGTGTCCCGTGTGTTTCTAAGTTGTGTAAACATAAGAGAATATTGATATATGTTAGTGGCTGATGGGAAAGTTTACTCATGCAAATATATATTATGATAGAATTGGTAGACTATAATGTATAGGGATTGCACCGCCTTATGGCTCGCACTCTGGAACACAACAGTTTATGACATAACATGGCCTATAAGTGTTTCTATACAGGATAAAACTCTCTAAGTAGGCAAAATACACTGCCAAAAGTAATGACATAGCTACAGAAAAATTGCTAAACCGCTGATTTCATGCCTATAGAGGCATAGTTATAATGCTAACAAGAGTAAATATTTACTGTATTATGATTACACATTTTAATTTAAAATAGTCCATAGTTGATTTGTGATATGAGTGAATTTTCTGAAAGCAGATATATTATACTTAGAGTATATATCTACTTTCAAAAATTTCACTAAATTCTGCTACAATTTATTAGCACCAGCTTTGGAGGTTAATTCAGAGCTACGATCTGTTATTTGGTTATTGTCTTATTACATTTCAGAACTCCATTTATTGTTCCACGAAAAGTTAGTGTAACTACTCTATCACTGCACAAAAATGGGTGGTATTTGGTTGTGACCAGGAGGTGTGGTTATAGGTACAGTTTTAACATTTTCTTTTATTGTGACTACAATCAAAGGATGTGTAGAACATTTGAGGAATATCTACGAGAATGACAATGAGACTCTTTGTAAGTTATTTAACATAGCCTCGTTCCCAGGCCGTCTCCCTCCTCCGCGCAATTAAATGCGGGGGTGGAAAAACGGAGGGAGAAGGCCTGGTCCATTTCGCACGTGATACGTGCCTCACGCGTCATCACGCGTCATCATTCAGGTAGGGGTGACGTATTCTGGTATAGCCTATATACGATGAGATTTAGATGACGTCAAAACGTCATGCGCTTCCTGTGTATCACCTGCGAGGCCTTCTTCCTCCGTTTTCCACCCCCGCATTTAATTGCGCGGGGGAGGGAGACGGCCTGGGAACGAGGCTAATCTAACAAGGATTCCCATAGTACTGTACACACCAAAAACCTATCAGTGTATTGTGAAACTAAAGTATTCCCAATTGCATGTTTCAAACATTGTGTTTACCTAAGGTGAATTGCGAATTATTCTAAACATAGCTGTGTATCTTTCAGTATACCTTACGTTTATGCTTCACAACATATAATGCTTTGCTCTGCATCTTTCAGTTTAACTCATGTCTATGCTTCACAATATGTGTAGTTTCCCAAATCTGCATTTCAAAATAGTTTTCAATGAACAGTTGCAGTCACATGATCTATAGCTGTACATCTTTCACTTGACCCAACTTTGTTTCAGAGAATCAGTGAGGGATGGCACTAAAACACCATCACGATCAGTCTTAAAAAATGGCCCAGAACTCCCAAACATGGTAGTTATGAACCATTATACATACACATAGTGTGCAAGTGTTTCTATAACTGCTAAGATCCTCAAAGTAGACTACAATGTTATATACTGAAGTTGGCCAAACAGCCAATTTGTTTTTGTATGAAATATGTTTTACACTTGTGTAGCTGCATGCTTCCAAACAAATGATAATCCTGACTTGTTCTTTTGCAAGCGACAGCAACACTACCATTGACCACACAGACGTGTTCTTTTGTATAATGAGCTATATATGCTGATTTTTTGTAACAAAAAACTATAACTGTTCAAGTAGGTTGCCATGAAACTCATATTGCATGCACCACATTCCATAGAATAGGGCTATACACACAAACACCAACAACAGAATAGGGCTACACACAAACAACTGACAAATAACATACAAACATGAAAAAAACGTATCTGGTGGGGCCGGACAAGCTATATGAGCGATCCCTGGACAGCACTGTTTCAAGCTTATTAGCTCTCATCACCAGGGAATATGCAACACATGTAACACAACACACCTAGAAAAATGGGGGAGTAAAGATAAAAGAAAAGGGCATGTAAATAAAGAAGGTAAAAGGACAGAAGCACAGAAGTATTGAAGTATTGAGACTGTAAAAAACACTTCATTAAAATGTTGAAAGATGTAGGAATAGTAGTGCCAAAAACTAAAGAAACAAGACTGTAATATCCCGAGTGGTGCACAGTGAACAACTGACTATGATATGACCGTACACAATTTGTGTACATATGCAGGAAATGATGAAAACCCATGTGGAAATTGCATGCAACAATAACAACATGCGTAACCCCTCCCTACATTTTATTTCGTGGGTTACGCATGTTGTTATTGTTGCATGCAATTTCCACATGGGTTTTCATCATTTTCTGCATATGTACACAAGTTGTGTATGGTCATATCATAATCAGTTGTTCACTGTGCACCACTCGGGATATTACAGTCTTGTTTCTTTAGTTTTTGGCACTACTATTCCTACATCCTTCAACATTTTAATGAAATATTTTTTACACTTTACATGTATATATGTAGTTAGCTCTTTCTTTGTTATATATAAGTATCAAATAGACTTTTCTATTTGTAAACGTACATAGTACGGTGAATATTGCATTTACAGGTACGTAAGTATACAACAAAAAAGCAGTGCAAATGTATACTGCAGTGTGAAATCACAAAATTTTTTAAGACGGAGTTGACGAGGAGGAGAGAAACTTGGCTTTGTATGTACGTTATGTGTACTGATAGTATAGTTCTAAGGGTGTTCCTAAGAGTATGTGTATGTTGGGGACTGGCTATAAACCTAAAAAACAGGCCAGACGGCTTAATGACCCTCCCAACAGTTTTCCAAACGTTCAGACAATAAGCCCAATGATTTTCAAGCCAACCCAACAAGGCTAATAACTGAAAAGTATATTTTTGAATTGAGGTTAGTTGAAACCTGTTATGAGCTACTGCCATTTGTAATTGACTATATACAAGGGAGTAAAAACATTTCCATTAAAATGTTAAAGGATGTAGGGATGACAGTGCCAAAAAGTAGAGAAACAAGTGTAGTATATATATGCAGCAACACAGGGAATGAGGGGACTATATTTATATGCAGCAAGACAGAGGATGAAGGCAGTATATTATATGCACCAAGACAGGGGATGAGGGCATGCAACAATAATAACATGCGTAACCCCATAATGAAAGAGATGTAGGGAGGGGTTACGCATGTTATTATTGTTGCATGCCCTCATCCCCTGTCTTGGTGCATATAATATACTGCCTTCATCCTCTGTCTTGCTGCATATAAATATAGTCCCCTCATTCCCTGTGTTGCTGCATATATATACTACACTTGTTTCTCTACTTTTTGGCACTGTCATCCCTACATCCTTTAACATTTTAATGGAAATGTTTTTACTCCCTTGTTTCACTGTTTTTTTGTTGTATAGAAACAGTCGTATGCCATATTATGTGTCTATAAAGCCTTATAATAGCACCATTCAGGAGTTCTGCGCTGTTCAAGGCTTTATTTGCGTGCCGGCCCCAGCCACTTCCATAGCCAGTACGAGCGATGGAGAGTAGAAAAAAAAACCAGCAGATTATGGGAACAGAGTCGATCAACACCTGTAACGCAAACCGAAGTTACACTAACCGATTTGCTGCACACCTAGGGTATGCTGGAGCCTCGTAGCTACGTACCTTTCTTCATATATGCTGCCTGCTCGAATACGTGCATAAAATTAAAAATGGCGTACAACAGAGAGGAAGTCTGTGGGCGTGGCTCTTAGTTGTACTTTTATGTAACCATTTTTTGGTGAAAGGCACTACGCCGGCCAAAAAGAAACCGATTTGTGCAAAAATGAAGATAAATACTTAAGCCGATTTTGAGTTATGCCTGTTTACTGAAGAAGAAGAAGAAGAAGAAGAAGAAGAAGATGTTGGAGAAATCGGGTTTTAGCAAAATCACGCATATCATTGTAGCGATGTATTTTACCACCTTTGAGGGTCTTATCGTGTATAGAAACACTCGTAGGCCATGTTATGTTTCTAAAAGGGCTTATAGCTGCCGCGTTGGAGAGTTCTGAGCCGTTACATTTCTTAAGGCTTAATGGGCGTGTCGGCGCCATCCCTACATAGAGAGTCTACCGACTCTCTGATAAGCTCGTCAGGCATGGGTAAGCCCAACCTGCTTTCCAGACTCCAGTTTTTATCATAATACAAACTGAGACTTGAAGTAGCTCACACAGATGCTCAGGTTACCTCAGCTTTACCCCATTCAGTAATTAGCTGGCAGGAACGGCCTGGGAACAAGGCTAAGTTAACCTTTGCAATATTGTATACTTGTATCATTGTATAATAGTTGGGTTGATATGTAATATGTATTCAGACTTTCCAGAGCTGAAAAATGCATGAAGTATTCAAAAATTCACTTTCATACTGTGCATGTTTTTGTGTCCTTCATTTTGTAACTAACTTTAACGTACATGTGTATCGCCCATATTATTGACTTGGCCACTAATTTTTCACCTCAATTAATATTATTTTCTGGTAACTTGTGAAAATGGCTGATATGTTTCTGTATTCAATATTATATGATTGTAGGAGTTCAGAAGACCGTCATCTCTGCTATTCAGAGTTCTCTCCAGTGTTAAGAGCCACCATTCTGCACCCCACCTTGCTCCCAGCTTCTACTCAGAGTGGATTACAATAAATACTTCACCAATACATACAATTAGTTAAGATGTGTATCTTAAAAATGTTTTTAACTTCAATTAGTGTGTGGAGTCATTTTCGTAGTTTACTCTAGAGTGTGTGCGTGTTGTATAACTCTGTAGTTCCCAAGTGAGCTCGTGATGATTGTGTATTGTATACATTATATGATAACTAATGGACATTAAAAAAAACACGTATCAGTTCCATTATGACAGTACATCTAATATTCCCAAGTAATGTGTTACTACGTACATTCACTCTTCATAGTAGCCATTTTGTACAAAAGTCTAACAAAATTATGTGAGGGTGGAAACTGATATAAATGCGGTAATACGAATAATCCTTTTGCATAATCCTTTTGTACTTGTAAAACAGTTGCTACAACATGCATTTGACAGGTTTTTTTGACAGGTTATTTTCATAGTATTAGTAAGGACAATAATGTCACCACTTTATGGTAGCAAGTCAAACGATAAGGGATGATCACCAGGGATCAAGCTTTCAGAGGTGTAGCTTATATATATATAATTAATGTACATAAAACAAGCAAATGTGATCAAAGATCCTCACTTTAATGGGTACTGGAAGCAATGTAACCTTATGTTACATACACACATTTCTATGACTGTCAGCTTTTGTTGAGTAATCTTTTACTTGATCAATAACCTACAACATCCACCTGGACTCTGCACTGTTTCAATTGTGTTGTGCTGCTACATCGCACTACATGTGCATCTGTGTAAATCTCTATCTGTTGCCCGCAAATGTTCCATATACTCACGTGTACAACTACAGTACACGTGCTGTCGGAAGACTTGTCACACATTATGTACATGGTGAGGTTTACACTCAATTTGGGACATTATTACATTAACTGTACATGTATGTATGGTTTTCAGTAGTCTAAAAACTGATAATCAGTGGTGTATACATTGATGCTGAAACTCATATTTTTAACAGAGAGAACACAATGTCATACACAATGGGGATAATACATGTCTCCTGTGTTTATCTTCTAGTGTTCCTAAAAAAGAAACAACTACACAAAAGTCCTACCAATGTCATACACAATGGGGATAATACATGTCTCCTGTGTTTATCTTCTAGTGTTCCTAAAAAAGAAACAACTACACAAAAGTCCTACCAAGTAGAAAAAGGGAATGGCTAAAAAGATGTAAATAAATACGTTAGAAACTGAGTTGTATATGAAGAATGGGCTTTCTTTTGTTGTTAGAAGATAATCAACAAAACTAAATGACTGAATGTTGAACATGATAGATAAGCATGTACATAATGCAGCTGTACATAGTGTAATTGCTATGTTATTGTGACTCCCCTGTTTGTATGGTCGAAACATTGCAAGTAGACCACAGTAAATAAGTAGTGCAATGCTAGTGAGAGGATAGACAAAACTGGAGAGAGTTAATGAAATTATCACCATCACTATTAATGGAATCATGAGGTAAAATGCTGAAAAGAATCGTAAGTCACTCGACCCATTTTTTCCGTTCTTGAAGCTCCCTTGAAATACATCCATAAATGTATGCAGTGTTTGAGTGTTTAGTTTCATTTTGTTTAGTATTCTTTGGAATAATTGGAAGGGGTACAAAAGTAATAGCATCGTTGGCAAAATAATGAACAATATCAATACCACAAGAGCAAACAGTGCAAATGGTAAGTGCTTCTTACCAAAGTATTTTATAGTGGGATCTCTGAGCAATCCATAGCTCTTGTTCACCATGTCATCACTGAGATGTGTGGAATATACATATGTTGGAACCAAGAAGTTGAAGGAAGCATAAAGAAGGCGAGAGGAAGATAGGAATATAAAAGATGCAAATACATCAATCAGTGATGTTTTAATGTTCCATTGTTTTTTGACATAGTTCATCCATCTAAATGGTCTCCAGAACCATACCACAATTTTAAAGTTGTTGTCATAGAGGGTAACCAGTATGTATGTGAGGACTATTAATATAAGAGGAAAAAATGCCAGGAGATAATCCATCCCTAAAATATGAAGGGTGTTTACACTTGGATGTAGGCAAAAGGGTGGATAAACAGCACGTAGAATATCCAAATTCCACAATGTAAAAAAAGGGAGCATCACCATTACAAAAGCTTTAGGACCCCAAAGCCCTGAGTCTACAAGAATCTCAATCACATTTATCTGCATTGGATTTGCCATGATTTGAAAGAACAGGACCAATGGACTCATTAGAGGTGATGTAAAGCTAATTGAAAGAAGGGTAATGACAAAATAGAATACTGTCAGTGGAAGAAAGGCCACAGCGATGTACTTCAGCCAGTTGTACTTGTAGTTTTCACACTTTACACATTTCAGGTCATATGAATACACAGGCAGTGAATAGCCCTTGATACATTGACTGCACAATACACCCTCTCGTTTCAAGTTGGCACACATATATTTGTTCAGGTCAGAAGCATGACAAGGGAGAGGGAAATAACCACTGAGAGCATTTGAGGTGTAAAGACAGGTGCCCAGACTCAGTGTGCTGTTATGCATTGTCATGCAGTTGACCATTAAGATGTTAGTTTGTAGGGTTTTCTCGATCAATACTATTCCTTGTAGCAGTGGCTTAGCTTTGCATACTTGCATCTCGTTGTTCCATAATTGCCATGGGGGGCATTCACAAATTGATTCCTCAGTGAGTTCTGGCATGTGTTGGTGTTCAAATTCCTTGCTAGAAATGTTAAGAACAGCTGTACAGTTAACTCCAAAGAGCGAAATCATCTTCTTCATATCAAGGGAGATGCCATGTGATGAGACAGAGAGTATAAGAAGGTTCAGCAACAAGAATCTGCAACTGTAACTTGATGTGCACATTTTCCTTCCTGCATAATACTCTCTTAGTGCATACGAGGGCACCGCAATATAATTGCTAAGTCATAATATTTGCTGGCAATTGCAACAGAGTCTAATTAATACGTACCTAGTGCAATTTTCAGGTACCGTGGCCCAGTAGTGCAATTTTCCGGTTTGTAGTTTCCGCTTCAGTTTCTCACCAGAGGCTGATACGGTTTTCATTTCTGATCCAGCTTCCAGTCTTCAACATGTTTCCAGCTTCTAGTTTCGAGTTTCCAGTCTCTAGTTTTCAGCTACGAGTGGATTTCGCATGCATGTAGCACAACGCAAGCACTTCACCGATTATCAAAAGAGAACAGTGGCGGATCTTGGCGGGGGGGGGGGGGGGCAGGGGGGCAATTGCCCCCCCCTTTCTAGGCCTTACGTGGCGCTAAGAGTTCTATGGAAGCGTAGTCCCTATGGTGGCCGAGAGGGGCATTCCCGACCTATCGCAGCGACGCCCATGCGATCGGCGCGCGATCGCCTGAGCGACCTCTCGGCCACCATAAGTCCCGTATTATACACGTCGTACCCCAGTCCTCGAGATCGGTTACGTGCGCGCGACTGCATGGGCCGATGTGTTCTGAAGCTCGCGACCGAGGTGTACGCTTATCGAAGTACAGAGGTTAAATGGTCTGCTCGTTTTACGCCCGTGCACTAGTCTCGTACACTGCACAGCCCACCCGCGAGGCTCCTCGCAGATGGGCGGCTGGGTACGAGGCTACCCGAGCGCCTGGTCGCTATATATATATATTAGGTGGTCAAATAGGCGTGGCCTCACCAAATTAGGGCGTAGCCACGCAAAAATTTTCCGGCGCTTCACGCACGCGCAAAACCCGACCCTTCGTTGCCAAATCCTGGATCCGCCACTGGAGAATGTACTGAAGACATGTATTGCAGTGCGGACTGGGTTGTATTTGTAGTCTCCAAGCCATTCTGAAAGATTTCATTGAACCTTGTAAGTAAAATTTTAAAATACTCCTAAGAGACACGATTATGTTATCAAAGGTAGATGTCAGGCTGATTCTGTCCACTGTATGTTTGGTTTTGCTAGAATAGCCTGATTGAAGTGCAGTGTTAGTGCACATATGTACTAGGGGGTGTACTCTTGAAGGACCAGCTCAACACATTTCGCTACTGGCTTGTAGAAAAGTACTACATGCAGCATGGTATATCCATTATGAAATATATTGCAGCCTCTGTCACCAAAACATCAACAATGTAACCAAAGAGCTAGTCTACATAAAACACTGTACAACCGCTTCTTGCCTTACATTGATTCCCTGATCACAGTACTTTTCTACAAGCAGGTAGCGAAATGTGTTGAGCTTCTCCTTCGAGAGTACACCCCTGGCCTAGTATATAATTATGTCCACTTCAATCCGGCTACTCTATAGCGCAACAAATAAAATGTCATTCAGTGGATAGAGTTAATCAGTCTGACCTGTTCTTTTGATACTACTATATCGTGTCTCTTTGATGCAAGCATGTGTGGTACATCATGAAGACTCACTCAAGGATGCTAGATCTCTGCATGGCTTACCTTTAATTCCTTCTTTGCCCACTTAGCAGTAATTTCTGGCTTGGAGACTACAAATACAACCAAGTCACCACTGCAATACATGCCGTATCACTTTAGTACACAGTGGCGGATCTAGGATTTTGTGAAGGGGGTTCCAAGATGGCAATCACTGTTAAACTACAAGAACCAATCAAGGAGAAGAAGGATTGTGAGTTGCTGAGTGAACTACGACAACTCATGCATGAAGGATGTAAAAGGAAAACTCCCTGATAAGAAGGGGAAGTAGAATATCAAACATAACAGCTGAGAGCACTAACTCACACAAAACCGTATAACAATAACTTACCACTAGCTAAGTTTTAAATAGAGTTTAACTAATGGAAAACGTTTAATGCATGTGTATACAACAATATTTATGAATAAAACTATGACACTTTGACACACTATTGACCTATATATTCCTGAAAAACTGTGCTAAATGATAATTATGTTACATGACTAGGGTTCAATGCCACAGTGTTTGATTGTCACGGAGTAGACATAGTTTGTGTTGTTTGAGTTGAGTTCGACTCTTGGCTTTGAAGTTCAAATCCTTTACCACTATTAGTCAGTATAAGAGGTGGACAGTTCACTTCTGCGGCACGAGCAAAAAGATCATCGTCACCATATTTCTCTTTTCGTGAAGTCTTGGCTGTGCCATAGGGAGAGTTCATACTTTCATTTGTTTCATTTTTAAAATAAGGTAAAAACACCAGATGCTTCTCTTGTATGATGCCACTTTTCCGTAGGCACCACAATACCACCATGGCTGCCAGGCAGACAAGAGGCATGTACATCAGTATGAGTCTAATGGCAGTGACAACCTCTATGTCTTGGCTGTCAAATGATGCAACCGAGGTGTACCATGAGAGTGCATTGATGATGGACATGTTTGCCAACATTACCGCATCGATTGTGTTGTACAGCTGCCGTTTATAAGGTTTAATAAATGCATGGATGGTTAAGAAGCAGAGTAAGGCAATCTGTGTTAGTAGGAAATACTTAGTCAAGTTAGAAGAGAAGGCAAAGATAGCAGTAAGAATTACTCTCCACAAGAAGAAGAGACCTGCAAATAAGCGATAATTGTCCCTGAACACACCCTGGAATGAATCAAAGAGTGGTAAGAGTTTACGAATTGGCCAGACTGTAGCATCATTGTCAGATCTCACTTTAAACAACTTGGCTTTGATCCTCCACAGCAGTGGGTATGAGATAAGCAGGAGTGGAGGTGGAAGTGTGAGAAAAAGTAGCACAAAAATGGCCGGAATGGCATATGGCAGGTGATCATTACCAAAGTAGTCAACATCACCTTGAAGAGCAACAACTGAGCCAAGGGTTACACCTCCTTCTCCATAAACTGTAATTCGAGAGAGAATCTGGAATGAAGTAAGTGTGTATTGTGTATAGGAGAGGATTAGAACTGTAGTTATTCCATGAACAATTGAAAAATTAAAAAGCTTTGTAATTTTCTTTATCCTTTTGCAGCATATTATATTTGTGATCAATGAACTCTTTTTGACTATGAGTATGAACAGGCCAAGGAGAAAAAAACTGAACAGTGCTGTCATATAACGAAACATCAAGTTGTGTAGTACAGTCGCTCCTTTCCACAGGCAAAATGATAGAGCATCCAATTTGAAAAACTCTAAGCTCAAGAATCCAAATAGGAATGAATGAATTCTTAGGAATATTTGACTAGCTGGAGAGAGTGTTACAAATGATGGAGTACGATTAATGAAAGTTGTTATTTGTGCAAAGAGTAAGAGGCTCTGCATCAGCCCTGACGTCATCTTCAACTTCAAGACCATTACAAGAGCAAACAAGATGACTAGTGGAATCAGCTCAGACACCACATAAATGAGTAGACCAATTGCTCCATATGGACATCTTCTACAGTTGAAATTTTCCGAGTGATAAAACACACTGTAGCCTTCTTCACATTGTCCACAAATCAGACCTTTTCTGTTTTGTTTACATAGTTTGGACTCATTTACTAAATCACATGATCGGAAAATTTGAACACTCAGACTAGAAGTAACATTTTTATAATTACAGTACCCTGGAGGACAATAGCTTGTGATAATGTCACCACTGTGACTGCATCCAATCCAGTAGCCTATCTGCAGAAAGGCTCTAAAAATTGATGTATTACATTCCAGTACTCCAATTAATCTTTCACTTTTGAAGTGAGTTGAACATACACATACATCATTCTTGAGAACAAAACCAATTGGACAATCTCCCAATCTACAAAATTGAGACAATGACACATGTCTGGTATTCTGAGTTTTAAATGTAATATTGAATGTAGTGCCAGGTCTACCACTGATCTGTAGCAAGTCTGTATCAGAAATATAGGGACTTGTCTTGGCCTCCCCCACAATATTGTCCAGGAACACTTGATATGCTGTGATGATAGTTTGGTTAAGATCATCTTTTGACACTGAATGTACGTTTATCCTCTCTCCTGGAGCAATTTCAGTTGGTAGAGTGAAGTTAATGACAGCAGGGCTGGTGGCTATGGTGTATTCTTTAATAGCTGGGTGGTATTCAAAAGGGTTCCACTTTAGTGCTGAACTAATGTTTGTTAATATCTCATAAGCACTCTTTGCACATGGAAGGAGTGAGTCAGTGTAAATTGCATCTCCATAATTTGCTGTGTTATTTATGAAAGTGAGAGAAGTATTCCACTCGTCCGGATGTCTAAAAGGTCTTGCTGAAATAAAACACCGGTGAGAAAAAATAAACTGAGCTTGATGAAGTGAAGTAGCATACACTGCACCACCAAGTTCACTAGCATGATTGGAAACAAATGAAATATGAGAGTTAGTGTAGAGACGGAAAACTGAGGATTCAAGTAGAGACATGGCTCCTCCATAGGTAGCTCTGTTGTTCATGAACTCTACCTGAGTGTTATTTAGTACATTGATTTGAGAATTGGTTGCAAATATGGCACTGCCTGTACTTCCACTAAACACAATGTAGTGATACAGTTCAACTTCAATTGATTCAATGTCCAATATTCCAGAGTCTACTTGATGTTGTGTCCTTTCATCAGTTGCACTCCTTAAAAAACCTGCAGTATTGACAACTTGATTATTGATAAAGACACACTTGGAAAGAAATGGGCTTGGAGGACTACCACTAAGGAAAGAACTTCCATCAGTGGCGAGAAGGCTTATTGCTGCACCTATTGTGGCAGTATTTTGATCCCATCTGCAGTTAGTGAAGTGTAATCTGCTAGTTCTGGTTCTCCGACTAGCAAAAAAAGCCACAGCACCTCCCTGCCCAGCAGAGTTGTTAATGAACTTTGTATCTTGAACACTGTATGTATTATTAGCCCCTCTACTTGTAAATCCTATACGCAGTGCTCCACCATTTCTCTTGAGAGCAAAGTTGTTTGTAAATGTACATGCAGTCACATTGATAATATTTTCTTGAGAATTATCTGGAATTATAGTGTCTACTCCACCTCCAAAATTCGCTGAGTTGTTGTGAAAAGTGCAGTTGATGATTGCAATATAGTTGTGAAAACTAGTACCCTTTATAGTGATATGCATACCTCCTCCTTGACCATGGTTATTTCCGTCACTCCCATTAAGCCTTCTGAATTGTACTATGTGGATTTGGTCAGAGATTTCATTATTGGAGGCTTTATTACTATCAAATACAGTGTCTTTGATTACATAGATGTTTTCTTCATTGCGACTGTTTTCACTTTGTTTGCAGTGTGGGTACCCAGGTGAACAATATGTGAACTCAATGCTCATGCCACCTCCTCCAAACAAGACCTTTTGTTCACCCTGAGGAAGTTTATTCTCGAAGAACTCACAATTACTAATGTATACATATCCACTTACATCATATAAAGACAAGCCTCGTCCTGCATTCCTGCAGAAACTGGTGTTACTGATAGAAATATTTGTACTGTTAATAATGTACACAGCAGAGCGATACTCTACATTCATCCCTTGTCTTAATGTTGTACTCTTCTGAAGTGTACCGCAATATTCAAATATCACATTGAATACATCTAAATCGAAAGTGTTCACAATAAATAGCCCAGATCCTTTGTCATTCAAATTGTTTATTTCAGGTTGTCTGCAGTAGATGGTGGATTTAGTCACGTTACTCCCCCTCAATGTTAGCCCACTGATGTCAGATATTGTCAGAGTATCATTGATGTAGTGGTCTCCTTGAAGGAGAATTTCTCGGTTGCTGATGTTTTTATGATCAAACACAAACCTAAGGGTTTTACAGGGAATGGTAGATGTAGTACTGCTTTTGATGCAGGAAGGATTGTCTTCCCCAGCCTCACTGTTAACAATAATGCAGTTTTTGCAGTTTAGTGCACTTCTAAGTGATCCATTAGCTAAGATTAGACATAAGATGCAAGCAAAAGTAATGACTTCTTCAGCTCTATACATGACTGGCTAACTGAATTCTTGCAAAACAGTTACTGATCAGGGTTTGCTATCTAATGATACAAGTTACGTTACAATCTATATAGCTTTATATTGTATTTCCCATGTGGTTTCTAAGTTGTGTGAATGTAAGGGAATGTTTATATATACTGTCGACTGATGGGAAAGTTTATTGATTCAAATATATATGGAGTTTGATATGATAGAATTGGTAGACTCTATATATGTGAGGATTACATCCATTATAGCCTTATGGCTCAGAACTCTTGAACATGACAGCTTATGACCTTTCAGACACAGAGTGAGACTGAATTTTTGAGTAGTTACTAGTAGAATCGATGAACATTTGGAATTACGTTACAATTCAGCATGTTACCGTGGTAGGAGATTGACTAGCTGAGTCACAAAATAGTGCATAGTCAAACTAGAGTATTCCGTACCCCGCGGCGAGTTCGGTCTCTCAGAGAGGGCTTTCTTTCCTTTCTAAGTATCATTGTGCACAATAAACTACCACGTTATGCTGACCGTGTACGGTAGGCGGAACGGCTATCCCATGCACATACGCATGCTCTCCGTAAGATCACCCGTGCATTCCATCCGTATTTGCACGTAATTTGCAATTATGGTAGGCGGAGCGAACTTCGGAACGAGCTATTCATGTTCGTACAGCGTAGACGAACCCGGCGCCTAGGAAGGGAAGTAAATACTTTCTTCTTTAAAGCCGTATACTGTGCGCATAGGACGGATTTCAATGAGGACTGACTGACTGACAGACAGGCAGACAGACAGACAGAACAGACAGACAGATTGCTTAACCCCGCTCTGCGCATGCGCAGCCGCGGGTATTGACAGTTCAGGGACATAAGAAGACACTTTTGGATGGTGGGGGCTGACCTTGTGGTGGCCCAACCTACATGTACCAACTGAACTCAGACTAGGGGGATCTGAGGGCACGCTCCCTAGGACAGTTTTGTTATTTGTATGCTCTGAAATCAATTCTGGTGCATTCTGAGACAAATATGTTTTCCATAAACATGGAGGAGCTACAGACCCCCCCAGCCCCCCTGCTTCTTATGCCAATGTATTTGATTTGTGATATGAGTATCTGCTTTGGAGGTTAAGTCACAGTTGAGCTCTGTTATTTGGCTATTGTCTTATTACATTTCAGAACTCCATTTTTTGTTCCATGAAAAGTTAGTGTAACTACTCTATCACTGGTGGTATATAGTTGTGACAAGGAGGTGTACGTGGTGGTAGGTATATATACTTCAGTTTTTCTTTTATTTTTACTACAATCAAAGGATGTGTATAAATTTTTGAAGGAATCACAATGAGACTCCCTGTAATAATACCTTATCTCACAAGGAGCCCCACAGTACTGTATCACAGCAAAACCTATCAGTGTATATATTGTGAAGGTAAAATATTCCAAAAAGCATTCAATTGCATGTTTCAAGACATAGTGCTTACTTAAGGTGAATGATGCCAAACATAAATAGCCATGTATATTGTTTACCTTACATGGTTTATGCTTCACAACATATAGTTTGCCTTAGCTGTATGACAAATTCTATTGCTTTGCATCTTTCAGTTTAATTCATATTTAGGCTTCACAATATGTGTAGTATCTTTCAGTTTACCTTAGATTTATGCTTCGAACGAAACATAGATTGGCCTCAGCTGTATGCAAATTATGACAAATTATGTCCGTTCTGTTGCTTTGCATCTTTCAGTTTAACTCATGTTTAGGTATAGTTTTCCTAAGCTGCATTTTCAATAAACATTCACTTGATCTATAGCTGTGCATCTTTCACTTTGTTTTACAACATGATATCAGAGAGTCAGTGAAACTAGGGTAGGGATGGGACTAACACATCCATTAGTTTTAACATACAACATTTTGATGTAGGGAGGGTTAATCATGTAATTATTGTATTAAGGTAAATACTTATACCAATTTTGTGCCAGGCTATTTGAAGAATTAGAAGATGTAGAAATTGGGGTTTAGCAATTTTAAGTATGTCTTTTTATATTGTGGATCATTTCGTTTTTTTCAGTTTTCTGGCAAACTGTCTATCGTGTATCAAATGCTGCTGTTGTGAGCCTTCTGTCATTTTTGAAGTATTCACAGTGTTCTTGGATAACAGATTCCAATGTAAATCCCTCAGATATAGTAGTGTTTTTACCAACTTTGTCAGTGTTATCAGTATAGAAGCATTTGTAGGGCATGTTATGTGTCTAAAGCTGGGATGTTATGTGTCTATAGCTTCTGTGTTCAAGAGAAGGAGAATGAGAAGAAGAAAAAGAGGAAGAGACAGAGGAATAAGATGGAGAAAACACTCATAGACAAGTTATATTTCTAATAGAGCTGCTTTGTAATGTTAGAGCACTGATGGGCATATGTGTGCCATCTACTAGGTACACACACAGTGTAGCTACATGCATGTACACAGACAACTCTACACATGCGAAATCGGAATGCACCCTACTTATGAGTACATGAACAAGGTTATGAGGGGAGAGCATTACTGTAGTTGTGTTACCATCTTGAGTACTGTAGCATAATTGAAATATGCATGTATTTTTGCTTTTAATTAACCCTCTGCGCATGCGCAGGAGGGTTACGGTAGTTGGGTCTGTGTGTGTGTGTGTCTGTCTGTTAAGTCACATCTCACCTCTGGAGCGTCTGTTCGTCCTGAAAATCCTGTCACGTACTCAGCGGGCAACAGAGGTCAAAAAATTTGTGGGGATTTCTCTGAAACCGCTCCGTTGCAGAGATCCAGCACTCCTCCGTTGAAAGCCATACGTACAGTCGGCTATTTTGCTGCGGTAAGTGCACATGCGTATTTAACCACGCGTGCGCGGTAACGGGCCTGTGTGGAAGTTCATGAGTTGAGTTTCAGCAAGCAAGGTCTGTCCACAATGGTATGAACTCATGGCGCGGAGGGTTCTGCACTTTAGTGCATTAATTTAAATATGCATGTATTTTTGCTTTTAATTAACACATGCATGAATTATGAGAATTTGACACATTAGTTACGTAATACCTACACATTTTGCAATTATAGTGTTAGGAAGGAAAACTGTATTGCAACAGCAATTAATTATTTGCTTGTCTGAGTACAGTGCTTTAAGAATTTGGGCAGTCACAGAGTACATGTAGTTTGTGTCGTTTGAACTGTTTGATTTGTGTTCTTTCCATTTGTTTCTTGGCTTTGAAGTTCATATCCTTCTCTACTAAGGTTCAGTACGAGAGGTGGATGGTTCACTTCAGCAGCACGGGCAAAAAGCTCATCGTCAGCATGTTTATCCACATTCAGCCTTTGTGAAGTCTTGCGAAAGGTTGTTCCATAAGAGTTATTGTCAACTGTACTTATTTCATCCTCAAACCTAGGTAAACACATTTGGTGCTTCTCTTGTATGATGCCACTCTTCCTCAGGAACCACAATACCACCATGGCTGCCAAGCAGACAAGAGGTATGTACATCAGTATGAGTCTAATAGCAGTGACTACTTCTATGCCTTGGCTGCCAAATGGTGCAACCGAGGTGTACCATGAGAGTGCATTGATGATGGACATGTTTGCAAACATTACTATATCGATTATATTGAACAGCTGCCGTTTATAAGGTCTGATAACTGCATGTATGGTGAAGAAATATAGTAGAGCAATCTGTGTTAGCAGGAAAAACTCTGTCAAGTTAGAAGACAAGGCAAAGACAGCAGTAAGAATTACTCTCCACAAAAAGAATAGACCAGCAAACATGCGATAATTGTCCCTGAACACACCCTGGAATGAGTCAAAGAGTGGTAAGAGTTTACGAATTGGCCAGATTGTAGCATCATTGTCAGACGTTACATTACACTTGAACTTGCCTTTTATCTTCCACAGCAGTGGGTATGAGATAAGCAGGAGTGGAGGTGGAAGTGACAGAAAGAGTAGTACTAGCACAGCTGGAATGGCATATGGCAGGTGATCAGTTCCAAAGTAGTCTACATTACCTTGAAGAGCAACAACTGAGCCAAGTGTTACTCCTCCCTCTCCGTGAAGTGAGATTCGAGAGAGAATCTGGAAGGATGTTACTGTGTATTGTGTATAGGAGAGGATAAGAACTGTAGTTATTCCATGAACAATTGAATTTTTAAAGAGTTTTTTCTTCCTTGTGAAGTTATTTATCTTCTTGCAGCAATTTATCTTTGTTTTCAATGAATTCTCTTGGACTATCAATATAAACATTGTGAGGAGAAAAATACTAAATAACGTTGTCACATAACGAAACATCAAGTTGTGTAGTACAGTAGCTCCTTTCCACAGGCAAAATGATAGAGCATCCAACCTGAAAAATTCTAAACTCAAGAACCCAAGTAGGAAGGAATGAATTCTTAGGAATATTTGACTGGCTGGAGAGAGTGTTACAACTGAAGGAGTACGATTAATGAAAGTAATAGTCTGTGCAAAGAGTAAGAGGCTCTGCATCAGGCCCGATGTCATCTTCAATTTCAAGACCATTATGACAGCAAACAAGATGACTAGTGGAATCAGCTCTGACAGCACATAAATGATTAGACCAATTGCTCCATAAGGACACTTTCCACACTTGAAATTTTCTGAATGATAAAAAACACTGTAGCCTTCTTCACACTGTCCACATATCTGACCTCTTCTGTTTTGAATGCATAGCTTGGATTCATCACATGATCGAGAAATTTGAATGCTTTGACTAGCATTTGGATAATTACAGTAGCTGGGAGGACAGTAGCTTGTAACAATTTCACCAGTGTCACTGCATCCAATCCAGTAGCCTATCTGCAGAAAGGCTCTAAAAATTGATGTATCACATTCTAATACACCAAGGAATTGTCTACTTGGGGAATGGGTAGAACAGACACATACATTGTCCACCAAAACAAAACCAAGTGGACAATTTCCCAGTCTGCCAATCTGCGACATAGATACATGTCTGCTATTTAAAGTTTTAAGTGTCAAATTGAATGTAGTGTTGGGTTTACCACTGATCTGTAGAAACCCACCATCAGAAATGTAGGGGATTGTGCTGGCCATGCCCTCCATAAACACCTGATAGGCTGTAACAATGGTTTGATTGAGATCATCAATTGACATTGAGTTTAGGCTTATCCTCTCTCCTGGAGCAATTTCAGTTGGTATAGTGAAGTTAATGACTGCAGGACTAGTAGCTATGGTGTATTCTTTGACATCTGGGGAATACATGAAAGGTTTCCACCGTAGTGCTGAACTAACGTTCGGTTCAATATCAAAAACGTATTTTGCACATGGAAAGAGTGAATCAACATAGATGGCCGAGCCATACTTGGCTGTGTTATTTATGAACTCAAGGGAAGTTTTCCACATGTCTGGATGACTGTAGGACGTTGCTGAAATGAAACACCTATGAGAGAATATAAACTCAGCTTGATAAGGTGAAGTAGCATAAACTGCTCCACCAAGTTCACTAGCATGATTTGAAACAAATGAAAGATGAGAGTTAATGTAAAGCTGGAGAACAGAAGATTCAAGTAGAGATATGGCTCCTCCATAGGTAGCTCTGTTGTCGAAGAATTCTACCTGAGTGTTTCTCAACACATTGATTTGAGAAAAGGTAGCAAATATGGCACTACTTGTGCTTCCATCGAACTTAATGTAATGATCAAGATCAACCTCAATTGATTCAATATCTAATACTCCTGATTCTATTTGATGTTTTGTTCTTTCATCGGTTGCACTCCTTAAAAAAACTGCAGTATTGACAACTTGATTATTGATGAAGACACACTTGGAAAGATATGGGATTGGAGGACTACCGCTAAAGAATGCACTTCCGGCAGTAGGGCCAAGGCTCATTGCTGCCCCTATTGAGGCAGTATTCCCCTCCCATACACAGTTAACAAAGCGCAATTTGTTTCTTTTGGCTCTAGAAGAATAGGTCCGACTAGCAAAAAAAGCCACAGCACCTCCCTGCCCAGCAGAGTTACTAATGAACTTTGTATCCTGAACCCTGTATATATTATAAGCCACTCCATATGCACTTGTGAATCCTATGCGCAGAGCTCCACCATTTCTTTCCAGAGCAGAGTTGTGTGTGAATGTACAGGCAGTCACATTGATAATATTTTCTTGAGAGTTGTCTTGAATTATGGTGTCTATTCCACCTCCATACTGGGCTGAATTGTTGTGAAAAGTGCAGTTGATGATTGCAATATAGTTGCGAAGACTAGTACCCTTTATAGTGATATGCATACCTCCTCCTTGACCATGGTTATTTGCATCACTTCCAGTTAGTAGTCTGAACTGTATAATGTGAACATTTTTAGTAACTTCATTATTGGAGGCTCTATTACCCTCAAATACGCAGTCCTTGATGACATAGAAGTTATCTTTGTTGCGTGTGTTGTCACGTTTATTGCAGTGTGGGTAACCAGGTGAGCAGTGGGTGAACTCTATGCTCATGCCACCTCCTTCGAATATGCTGCTTTCTTGCTTATCTTCAGAGAATTTGTTCTCAAAAAACTCACAATTGCTAATACTTACATATCCACTGACATCATATAAAGACAATCCTCGTCCTACATTCCTGCGGAAATTAGTTTCACTGATAGATATGTTTGTACTGTTAATAATGTACACAGCAGAGCGATATTCAACATTCTTGTTTTCTCTTAATGTTGTACTCTTTTGAAGTGTACCACAATTTTCAAAAACCATATGTAGCATAGCAAAGTTGGTAGTGTTCACAATAAACAGTCCAGATCCTTTATCATTCAAATTATTTTTTTCAGGTTGTCTGCAGTAGATGGTGGATTTAGTCACGTTACTCCCCCTCAATGTTAGCCCACTGATGTCAGATATTGTCAGAGTATCATTAATGTAGTGGTCTCCTTGAAGGAGAATTTCTCGGTTGCTGATGTTTTTATGATCAAACACAAACCTAAGGCTCTTACAGGGAGTGGTAGATGGAAAACTGCTCTGGATGCATGAAGAATTATCATCCCCAGCCTCACTGTTGACAATAATGCAGTCTGTACAGTTTGATCCACTTCTAGCAGGCGCAACAGCTAAGATGAGACTTAGAGTACAAGCAATAGCCTTAGCCACATACATAGCTTACTAAATGAACATTGAACTTACGAAGTTAAGCAATCGTTGCTGCAAAAGCACTAAACGTACTACATTCCAACTTTTTTGCCTGTCTATATGCACATACCTTGTTTGTTTTATGTGATTGCTAAATCAACATCAACTAAGAACAGTATCAATCACTGGCATGTTCACCAGCATACACAATAACTGTAGCCTCCCACGGCTTGTGTATATGTCTAATCTTGTGATGTATACAATGTGGTGTTTACTCTGACTCACACCTCCCCACAGTTGTCCGCCAAATCATAATAGAAGGCATTTCTGTGAAGTTCCATTACACAATACAATGTGGATGGGAATTGTAAAATCATGGCTGCATGGTGTATGGTAAGTCTTTGAATGTATATTACATACACAATGACTATAAGCCATGAAAGAATGAACAAATAAAAATAAACCAAAAACACTCATTCCACGCTTTAAAATTGATCTGTACAACTTATCCCATATAGTGGGTACAACTAGTGAATCATTCATGCACTATGACTGGGTAACCTGTACCAACATGTAATGTACAATATTTTGGGGCATAGGAGATATATACAGTGCTGTACAGTGTGGTTATCCTTGCTGAGTCACACTGACACAATGCATACACAAACCTGATTATAGTATTGTTGCTGAGTCGGATTCATAATATAAACACAAATATGCAACCTTTCATTATATAACCTACCTTGTTGAAGATATCAGTTTATATTTCCTGCAAAGAATCCGCGGAGGGGGGGGATGAACGTGGTGAGAGAATTATGCAAACAAGATGACCTGTGCAATCAGCATGTGAACATGCTCACTCATTGGTGAACTAATTGTTTCTTTGGGGACACTGGCAACCATCACCTTCACTCCTCAGAATATTCAGTTTATTTAGTAATGTTGCCCCTTCCACCTCAATTTTTGCTTGGTAGATTTTGTTGCTTCTTATTTTGTATGTACATGTACATGTATGCAGTGGCTGCCATAGTCCTTTGCTTTTAGAGTTGGGGGGCTTCATATTTTGTATTTATTAAGTTAGGGCAACAGAATTAGGTAGGATACACTGTACTATTAAAAAACGCACCTTTAGAGAGAGTTGATTTAGTCTGACCTCAGGGGTTAAAAGTATGCAAATTATTGTGTAGGTGTAGTTCAGCTGCTACTAGAGTGTAAGTAGAGATTTTGTGAATGCAATTTATATAGAGGTGTGTGTGTGTGTGTGTGTGTGTGTGTGTGTGTGTGTGTGTGTGTGTGTGTGTGTGTGTGTGTGTGTGTGTGTGTGTGTGTGTGTGTGTGTGTGTGTGTGTGTGTGTGTGTGTGTGTGTGTGTGTGTGTGTGTGTGTGTGTGTGTGTGTGTGTGTGTGTGTGTGTGTGTGTGTGTGTGTGTGTGTGTGTGTGTGTGTGTGTGTGTGTGTGTGTGTGTGTGTGTGTGTGTGTGTGTGTGTGTGTGTGTGTGTGTGTGTGTGTGTGTGTGTGTGTGTGTGTGGTCTGGATATCATGTGAGTGTGGCTGCTTGTGAAGTAGACAATGTTTCCCCAAATCTGCACACACGCACGCATGCATGCACAGATGTGTGGTATTGGTACCTTGTGTCTCCTAGGTGACTTGGATGAGCTAATTCAGCACTGTCTGTTAGCCCCTGAGTCAGAAGTCTCCCCAATGAGGCTGAACTTACTGATAAGGTCAGAAGAATGCTAGAGTACATAACCACTAGTACACATATGTCTACACCTATAACAACACAGATAACACTTCCATTGATATTCGGCATGACAGTACAAGAGTAGGGGGTAGTGCACGTGGTACTATTGGGGAGTCCTTTGTTTCTATATTGGGTGTGTAGCATCCCTGCTGTGCAGGTCATCTCTTCCCCTCATCTATACTGTTCTGACCAAGAGATCCTAGCCTATCTTGCTAACTAGTATTAGTATATTAATGCCATAAGACAGATATATTAGATGATATAAAGATAGAACATAGTCAACACATCTTATCCCTACTTTTGGTAGACCTGCAGAGACAATCTATACAGTTCTGGCCATAGCCTAGTTTTGGTGAACAATTATTGATTACATGAATAAAGATATGGTTTGGGAACAGAGTCAACACAGCTTATATCCGCCCCCTTCGGTACATCTGTAGAGACAAATGAACCTACATACCTTTGTATGAGTACTCTACTGGACTACCACTGATTAAATTGCCATGACCACTACTTTAAGTACATGTAATGTATAGATATACAGTGAGTATATATGTGGTAATAACATCAATGAATAATGGTATAGGTGGTTTTCCTACATCCTGCTTGTATGTTCACAGCCCTGAAAAAGTTTTTGTAAGTCCGTAGACATGGCTCAAGAACACAGTTCTACGAGTCCAGCTCATGATAGTGAGGGAATTAGGAGCATGGAAGAAGGTGAGGTAATATGGAGATGATAAGGGTCTATTGTACATGTAGCTACAGTGTGTATAATTATATTGATGCTCATTTTTCTTATAGCTTTGACACAACATCATCTGCGGTATTTACTTGAAGATACATTTGATGCCCACACTAAGTGGCGTTTCATTGGGCTATTTCTAGGCCTCACTCAACCGATACTTTCTGCCATAAAAGTTAACAACCCTTCATCTGAAGAACAGTACACAGAAATGCTGTCACGATGGATTGATATAGGCACAGCTACAGTGAAGAGGCTGATTGATGCACTAGGGGCTAATACAGTCCAAATGAATGCCATTGCAAATAAATTACAAGAAAAATATGCTAAAAAAGCTACACCACAAGAAGGTATGACTGAGATAATTGTACCTGTCAAACAGACTATTGCATATCTAGAGATCCATAAATCTTAATTATAGCTGTCTTAGGGTTAGTAGAATATCATCACTGCAGAGAATGAAACAGCACCAAAAGAGACAGAGGATAGAGGTGAAGGGGAGAGGAATCACACACAACCTTCTACTGGAGGAGATGATCAGGGAAGTGACTCAGCCAGTTCCCTCCAGCCTGCTACTAGTGAGTAGGATGTAGATGGTTTCCAATGTGTTATTTATATGCCTCTGTAGGTCATTTGCAAGGTCAAAGTGATATTGAGACTCCTGCAGTTGTAATGACTCAAGTAAATCTTCATACAATCAGGTCAAACTTCAGCATTCTTGTCTCAAAAGCTTCTGATCAACTGGAAGAGAAGAAGGTTGATCTCTTAAAACTTCGACGCCACATCATAACATCATTCTCAATTACCCATGAAGAGTCCATTGCAGAATTCAAAGCAGCACGTGACGTTGCCAGTCTTTTTGATCTCTTGACTAAGCATGGCCTATTGAGTTACAAAAACTATCATTTCTTGACTGTGATCATAAATAAATTTATTCCTGATCTTCATCATGATATGGTAGACTACCAGAAGGACTATGCTGGCTATCAGTATGTAACAAACTTGGAACGTCACTTAGCTGATGAGACAAACCTTGTTGATCCAAATCCCGAATTATTTTCTTGTCTGAAAATCACTGTTCCCATAAAGCTGTCTGATCGAGCTCTAACTTACATTGAAGAGCTGTGGGAGTTGCTGTTGATACGGTTTGAGCTCCCTCCATTCCAGCTCCTTCTGCAAAAAATTTTGGGAGGGAGCATTGATATTTACTGGTGCTTCCCTCAGTGTGAAACCACACGAATGATAGAAGTTGTGAAGTCCAGTTCCCAGTTTTTCTCTGACCACAGCATCGTTCGAGTTTCCATCAATGAGCAAGTCCTTTACGAATTGTCTTTGCCTCAAGAGGTATGCATGATGTAGTACACAGAATAATACATCTGTAGGGAATTTCCTATAACTATTCTTACATTTGGACTAGTGCTCTGTGACCTAGACCTGCAGATCTTCACAGGAGCATAATTTACCAAGGCTGTTCTCAGGATTTTTATGGGGGTTCTTTTTGCAAAAATATGGACCCCTATGGGTGATTGTATTGTACATGGACTATGCATGAACAATAAGATGTATGATGCACAATTTATAATAATATGCTATGCTCACGTAGTCACGTGTTTTGCAATTAATTGTGAATTGAGCAATTGCGCAATTGGGTTGATTTATTTTCTCTTTCTTTAGACTGCAGAAACAGATACAAGTCAAATCCAAACTGGCAAAGCTGTTGAATCAGGTGTGCTGCATAACAAATTGTGCATTTGGATTTTGCCTCTGTCATAGCTGATTTTTGAATTTTTCAGGTGTGCTGTGTAAAGAGCATTACAATAAAATTCTTCAACCAATTGCTAAGAAATGGAAGGAAATTGGTCTTGCCCTACTTGTGAAGCAGCAAGTTCTCGATGATTTGGAAAATGATCCGCAGCTTGTCAAGGAAGGGCCTGAGGGTTTCCTAAGAGAGACATTGAATGCAGTGGAAACCCTCACAGTTACAAGACTGGTAGATGTTCTGAGATCACCATCTGTGCAAGAAGAAGAAACAGCACGTACCCTTGAAGAACATTACTACAATGAGAGAGGTTTGTGGAGAAAATGTTTATAATTGGTGTAGGAGCCGGTCTGGCTGGTCTGGTTTTGACCAGACCTTTTTTGGCGATTTAATGATATTCATTATTGGCGAGCAGGAGTGAGCCAACCCAAGTCATTCCAACGAGAGCCAATTTTAAGACACATACCATAACATTTTACGCAAGTTCCAATTATACATATACATGCCCACTATATAATACGCAGTTAGATCACTCACGCTTGCCGGCAATATCAACTAGTAAAATATAGTAGGCCTTCGTTGCGTACCTACGTGTGGATCTTCAGCGAGCATGCATAATACAACTTAGCATCTCTTATATTTTCCAACAATCAACATCCATGTATGCTATCTTGCAGGTCATATTCCTATTAGCGTAATTAATGGAGTGCTAATTAATCTTAGGAAAAGATTGTGCATGCGCAAAGCATGTGCCTATTACAGCCAGACCACTTCTGAAGTGCTTCCTATGCCCCTGCTCATTGTTATCATTGTCTTTTAAAGGAATGAAGGTGAATGCTGAGATTGCCACACTTGCCCAGTCATTTGAGTCACTCAAATCATCTGTTCTGAAGGAGCTTAATGCAATGAATGTCACAGTCAAACAACTACATGAGGTGGTTGTGGCAGTGTATCCAGATGGAGCAATTCCCAAAGAATTGATGGGGGAAATGGAAGCAGCATCAAGCAGTCAAGATTTCTTTGCCGTCATCACAAGACATGGCATGTGGAACTGCATCAACCATCACTTACTTGAAAGCATTGTTCCCCAAGATAACCAGCTGCAGAAGGAACTAGAACAACATAAAGGAGGTGTAACAGAATTTGTCCAGAACACTCCAATCCTTGACTACATTGACTTGCGTTCCATAAAAACCTCTGAGAAAACAGCAAATATACTGCCATTTGATCAATATCCTCCTGATCCAGTAATGTTTGCACCATTTCAACTGAAACTCGGGCTGTCTGCCGAGAACCAAAATCTGACAGTCATTTTCTCACTACAGAATCACGTGATGGAGCAGTTCTCATTTCTCCCTCCGACACTGCTGCTTGGTACAGTAAGCAGAGGAAGTATAGCCATTACCTTACATTTCCCTCGTGTGAAGATGGAGAGAGTCTGTGCAGTCGCACACTCAAGTGGTGAGTTTTTCAAAGAAAATGCTGTGGAAGCTGCCAATGTTGACAATCAGTTCCAGTATCAGCAGACTATTTCTCAATATGATGAGGTAATCCCTACACATACCACTCTAATGTAGTAATATATACCTCCTCTACCACTCCTGTAGGTTAGACCAGATGGCAGTAAACTACAAGCTGGTTCCAACCTTGGTCAATTCCCTGGAGAAAGAGGTAGGACGATTGAATATATATACCTCAATGTATGGATAACATGTTTCATTTTACACAGCTCCTCATGTGCATCATCTCGAGGATCTGTCAGAGTTAGAACAGAGACTGTTCTACACCAGAATCCTTTGTACCCACTTCAATTTCCTCTACAAGCACCTCAACACACCAGCCATCCTAGAGACTCTGATGGAGAGGGGGCTGATTGAACCACACGATTTTGAATTTATAAACAAGTATTCAGACAGACTTGCCCAAAACACATTGGCCATTCACAACATGCAAATATTCACGGCGCCACCAAACTGTATGGAGAAGTTGTGTGAGATTTTCTTAAGCCAAGGTCACATTGCAGAGAAACTACATTCTGGTAAGATATTTGTCAACATAAGTGTGCATGATTATATTGTATTCCTCTACAGACTACCATGTGCTGGCCGACAATGGATATCCCCTAGGCCTACCCTCTCCATCATCACTTAATCCACGGATGGAGCCACATCAATTTGCTAATCTTTCAAGTGCATTTCGGAAGACGTTGAGTGATGTTTCAGATGCTTTTCACAAACATCCTGACTTTCTAGATGTTTTAAAGTACAATTTGAAAGAACTAGTCTTGCCTCTAAAAGGAGATGAAGTAGTTGGTCTCATTGATCCAGACATATACAAAGATGCTGGTTTAGTGCGACAGCTGTTTCAATTGCTGTCTCCCCTTCTCAATTGTTTTAGCACTGACCTGATCCAGTACCTCTGTGAAGAGTCACAGTCTTCCTCAGGGTTAGATGCCTTAAAAGAGTTCAATCATGTTCGTGAACAACATTCTCTGAGTCTGAGTCCGTTGTTGTATGCATGCGAAAAGAAGATGAGAGTGAAATGAATGACTTTGACACTGACTTAATCTCTGCCCCTCTTTCTCCTGGCCATTTCAAGGCTCATAAAATGGCTCTAGAAACACTTCAGTCCCTCAATCCCTTAGTGTTTACAGGACTAGACTATTACAAGACCACAGCATCTCCCAAGACTATCAGACTATCAGTTGCAGTCAACCGTCCACTGTTAACTCTTCACGATTATGACAACATCACTAATGCAGTCAGTGCAGTATTTCTGCTGCCCAAGATAGCCATGGTATATGCTGGGTGCTCAGTGAGTCCACTGGTACTCACATGGCTAGTACCTGCACAGCTACATGGATATCTCAAGTCCCCTCCATTTGGATCCACTGCCAGTGGAGATCGCCTACTTGCTGAGCAAGGAGTCATATCAGTGGCTATTGGTGAAGACATACGCATTATGTGTTTAGGAATTGAGGTTTGTTCATCACATCCGATAATTTTTGATTGTGAGACTAACCTGCCATCATATTGGTACAGGAGGTGAGGCTTAGGGAAGCTGCCATGTATGGACTGAAGGACTGGGTATTAGAGCTGATCAAGTGTGGTGTGAACATCAATGCTAGAGATTTGGTACGTACATATGACATATTGAAGTTGTCATAGAAAATCTTTGTTATTCTCTGTTATCATAGTGTGGGGTTACAGCACTTCTTGTGGCCAGTCAGAACAACCATATTTCTGTGGTGAAAATTCTTCTGAACTGTGGACTGGGTCCACACCTGGAAATGGTCAGGAGTGTGGTAATACTTAGCATGTATTGACCAACCACAGTGTGTGACCTATTGACCCTTATCACTAAATGTCATGAATGTCATATATAGTTACACTGAGCCCTGCATGTATCACAAGAGATGGCTGATATCTATACCACCTCTAGTAGTAACATGTTGCATGCTTTCACACTTTGTTTTATTCAGCACTGCATGTCTTTTTCTGTGATGTTCAGGCTACAATATCATCAGGCATAGGTCACTGTGAGAAAGTCAACATTGACCAGCAGGATAAGGTATATATGTGTATAGCTGCTGTAATGTGTAGTGTGCAGCAACAGGTAAAAGAGAACATTTTATATATAATGAATAGCACTAAAGTGCAAAACCCTTGGCGCGTTAATGAGCTATACATTGGAACCCCATCAAGCTATGGAAAATAGTGAAGAACTTGACCAGCCACAGAGAAAGCTTGAGAAGCACGCTGCATTATGCATATTACTTTATTGTCTGCACATATATAGCCCTTTGTGTATGCTCACTGACGTGACAAAATGGCCAACTTTAGATACTGTATAAATGGGAAGTACCTGTAACTTTAGAATGAACCATTTAAAAACACATTTTTAAAAATCTTTCTCATGGGGCCCTGATTCTTATGATGTCCCTTTTTGATTTTTTTTGGGTGGAATGGCAGAAATCATCTGAACAGATAAAACACACACACAGCTTCCTTCCTTCCTTCCTTCCTTCCTTCCTTCCTTCCTTCCTTCCTTCCTTCGAACTGCATTTGCTCAAGGAGTGGTACAGGCCATAGATGGGTGATATCTCTGGTGCATAGCCAGACCTTGCCTGCAGAAGCGCTCTCCGCAGAACGTACAGTTCAGCTGGCGCCGGGCAGCAGCAGTGTGTTTCTGCCTAGTTTGGTTCACCAACCCAGCCCTGGATTGGGCTACAAATACACGGCCATTTGTCCTGGGTAACCGTCATTTCTATCTCCCCCTATCTTCTCTGCTTCCTCTCATCCTTGCTGGCCTTCTCGCTCGCCTCAAATTCCTCATTCATGTTCTCTGCTGCTGCCTTCACCATTTCACGCCACTGTGCCCTGTCTTGTGCCAGCTCCTGCCAATCCAGATGGCGTTCACACATTTTCATGTCAGCTGTAACCACGGGAGGCGGACGTTGACTTCTTTGTCCAGACTACCATCACTGGAGATTATAATTCCAAGGTATTCAAATTCATCCACCACGCCATCATCAGGTCCCAGCACCCACCCTGTTCAGGATGCAGTACTCTGCAGGGCCTGGGAGGGTCTGTCAGGTTGTAGTCTGCGGGTGTTCTTCAATCACGAAGCTGAACTGGTCGGGAACAGGAGGAACTTTCGTGACCAACTTGTCCTACAAGATCTTGAGTATGCTGATAACATGGCAATTGTGACGGACTCTATGGCCACCTCATGTCTGTGCTCAGCTGCCTCTGCTTTCACTCTCCACCGTGGTTCCCGTGCCTCATCTCCAGTTATTTTCGACTGGTGTTTCAGGTGTTGGTAAGACTCTTTCAAGATGGTGTTGTCAGGGAAGACTCTTTCAAGATGGTGTTGTCAGGGTTCTTGGTCCACCTCAACCAGGCCTCCTGCTTCCTTAATTCTTGCAACATCCTGCACCTCCTCTGTTACCCAGGCTCCACTATCCCCTTCCGGAGCTAGTGGCAGTGTTGACTGAGCTTCAAGCAGGGCTCACTCCACGCTTGCTCAACATCACCACTCCCCTGGGTCTTTCATCCTTCCTCCAGCACATGTTGGACTTGTTGCTGCTGGAGTAATTTCCTATTCACTATCACCCTATGGCGTCTCCAGACCCTACTCCTTCCGACTCTGAGCTTCAAGCGTACCCTACTCACCACCAGTCGATGGTCTGATTGCAAATACACCTTCCGGTACACCCGTGTGTCCAGGATGATCCTGGATCTGAACCTGCGATTGACCAGGACGTAGTCCAATGTGTGACCAACACCTCCAGATTCTGCTGAGTGAAACCACGTCTACTGATGACATGACCTATGTTGGGACACTGTGTTGGTTACCACCAAGCCATTGAGTGAGCAAAACTCCAGCAATCTCTCTCCATTCTTGTTCAGTTTCTGTGGGCCAAACCTCCCGATAACATCATCCCAGGCACCAATGTCATTGCCCACTTGAACACCCATCACAATAAGCATGTCGCGCTTAGGGACTTCGTCCACACACTCCTGCAGCAACTGATAAAACTTCTCAGACTCTTCCATACTTCCAGGTTCATTGGTTGGGGCATACACAAAGCTATGATGGAAACAAAGCCAGTATGGATCTTAAGATGCACACACACACACACACACACACACACACACACACACACACACACACACACACACACACACACACACACACACACACACACACACACACACACACACACACACACACACACCAAGTACTGTAACCCTCCTGCGCATGTGCTGAGGGTTAACAAGGGGCATAGCTCATCTTGAAATCTATGCAGCTAACATCATTGCCACAAGTTACTCACCCACTGCATCCATTGTACATATGCGTACATCATGCACTAGTGCATTTTTATCATGTGTCTAGTCATAGCTCAAGATTTGCTATTGAAATAGCCTCAATAACATTTTCCTCTACTACACAGTGGGGCCAGACAGCAGTCTTCAGGGCATCAGCCAATGGTCACAGTGAGGTGGTGAAACTATTAGTTCAGGCAGGGGCAGACTTTGAACTACAGACAGAGGTATAGTAGGGAATATGGTGTATTTGAGGGGTGAGTGTGGGTGAGGGGGTGAAGTGTATGCACACATATAGACTGTAATGGCCTCGCATTATTGAAAATGTATGATCATATCTCCTCTGGTATATGTAGGAGGGTAAGAACACTCCACTAAGTATATCATCAATCAGAGGTCACAGTAAGGTAGTGGCAGTGTTACTGGATGTTGGAGTGAACATCAACCACGAGGACAAGGTATGTAGCTACTATACTCAGTACCTTGGCAAGCAGCGAGAGTTACTGTACTTGGTTTGTGTGTGTGTCTGTCTGTCTGCCTGTCTGATGCACATTTTCTCAGACACAGAAAGCTTATACATTGCAAAGAAGGTGTCAACAGCTTCGGTGCAACATGGTGCAGATTATTATGAGAATATAGATTTTGGTTCATCTCTACATATACACATGATAAATTCACATACATTTCATATCACACCCCTTGAGTGACTAGGAGAAGAGGTGGAATTGTGCATAAAATTAATGTTCATTGTACATGAAACTGTTAGAGGGGCTGATTATAAAGTTGTCTGATAGCATATACAAAGTATGTCATGGTGTCATTGATTTACCGTGAATGCCACCAGGTCTATTACAGCTATCCAGAGCTTGTTTCTTAAACAGCAAATGCAGCTTTATAAAGTGTCATAGATAATAAGTTAGGGGGGCAGGGAAGTGACAACACACTCTTAGCTTGATATGGCAGCATAGGTCATCAAATCCCTGCAGCAAACATCGCTGCTACAAGCTACTCACTCACTGCATCTATATAACTCTATTTTACATGTGTGTACTTATACACAAGTGCATGTTTATCATAATCATGTGTAGAGTCTATAATAATACATAGTTCAGGATTTTCTATCGAAGTACCATTGTTCTTACACAGTGGGGTCGGACAGCAGTCTATAAGGCATCAGCCAATGGTCACAGTGAGGTGGTGAAACTGTTAGTCCAGGCAGGGGCAAATCTGGAACTACAAAACAAGGTATACTAAGGAAATATGGTGTATTGAGGGATGAGTGTGGGTGAGGAGGTGAAGTGTATGTACACACAGACTGTAATAGCAGAGAAGGAGATGAGATGTATGATGTCTTCTCCCTTTGTCATGTGTAGGAGAGTCAGGGCACTCCACTGACTATATCATCAGACAGTGGTCACAGTGACGTAGTCAGAATATTATTGGAGAGTGGAGCTAACATCAACCACCAAGACGAGGTGATATACATGTATAGGAGAGTTTGGGAGATAGAGCTAATAGGATACAGGGGTCTTCCAAATACTTGAAAGCATATTGGCACATGACACGATATGACGACTAATGTGGAAGAGAGATTGTGTAATTGTGTGCCATATCCCATATAGTGTGTATGGGTCTCGCTGTATGGTCCAGGTTTCATTATCAGCTAATGACCAATATTAGTAAGAATGGTGGTCTAACAACTCTCTGTTGTTTGTTCCAGCACACTCTGTCTACTCTGCAGGACAAAACCACTGCTCTGATGTATGCAGCTCGGGGAGGTCACACAGATGTGGTACAAGTATTACTGAGCCGACAGGATGTGGACATTGACATGAGAGATGAGGTTACTATATTACACATGTCACTGCATGTCCATGTAGCAGTGGATAAATTACCTTAAGGTGATAATTATTTGCAGGTATATTTTTGCCGATTTAGGATTCTGTGCATTTTACTGGTATCAAATTTTGCTCTGGCTAGCCACCCTCGGCGGGCCGCATGTGCAGAGAGGGCCAAATGCTAACTAATGTTGGCTTACCTCGACCAGATTCTTCCTGATTGTGCCCCGTGAATGCATCAGAAGTTACACGAAGGGTGTTTTACGAGATCCCCCTTAAACCATGTCACTGCCAGCTTTCTCATAGTCTGATCACGAGTAATAATGCACGCATGTGTTTATATGCATGTGTGTGTGGTGCCGATGTGTTTATATGCGTGTGTGTGTGGTGCCGATCCAAAGTATTGCGTTAGTACCCGCATAAATTAGTCACTGGTAGAGCACAAATCATTTATATAGTCACAATACAAATGGATACTTACAGTATGTACTGCCAGTGTGAATTAGAAACCTAGGCTGTCAATACCTTCCTTTCGATGTGCAAGTACCATAACCCTTACTGTGCATGCATACCAAAGGTTAATTATAACCTCTTTCTTGTTTTCCAGAGTGGCTTGACTGCTGCTGATTGGGCAAAAAGAAGAGGACATCTTCAAATTCACCAAATGATAGTATTCAGACAAAAATCTTATTATGAATGAAGTTATTATCACTTTATATTGCTGGTCTGCACCTATTGCATTAGGGATATGCCTTTGGCCTTGTGACCTTTCAGATTTCCTCAAGATTTTTGTTCCCTAGCTTCAAAAAATTAAGGATGGCTATGGCCTTTGGCCTCACGTACACACTAGCGTGATGGCACACATTCACGTGCACATGTACACATGCATGGCAGCCTACATGTACAAGCGAGAACATGTCTCTGGTGACCATTTCCATCATGTGATGAATGACATGCAAATTTAGACTGGCCTTGAAACTCCGCCTCTGGATATGGATATGTCCCTCATTGGTGGTTAAAGATTTTATAAAGCTTGAAATGAGAAAAGGCGGCAAAACTGAATGGGGATAGAACGTGCAATGTATAGCAAACAAGACGAACAGTGTAATCAGCTTGGAAACTTAATAAGCCATCCATATAATTTGAAAGACCAATGATGTACATGATGTAATCATTGAATATCAGTTAATAAGTGAATGTCATTGATTCTCAAAACAGTCATATCTTGACGATGGCCTGGAAAGAGGGGAGGGGAGTTGGAGTGAGGAAAAAGAAACGGTAAAAATGAGCTGTTGAGTATTTCCTGATTATACACTAAGTTGGAGTTATTACTGTCTCCATTGAACACTAGATGTCTGGATTCTCTTATGTAGCATATCCCCCAAACTACACAGTAGAAGGGATGTCCACTGCTCAATAATCAACCATACAAAATTACTGGTACTGCTCTTAGCAAGAATACTGCCAATAGTCTATACAGTGGAACCTCCCATAACGGATCCTCCGAGAAGCGGACACCCGCGCTACAACGGACACTTGCTGTGTTACGGATTGAAAATAGCATAGTTGTAATATATTAGCAACCTCCGAGAAGCAGATGCTTCCGGATTCCGGACAGTGGACAAAATCCTCGCTCCAAACAGCGCTCCACCGTACATTTTGCCTCTAAATAGCGGACACCTGGAAGCCATTCCCCTAAAATGTTGTGCTGCACAGTAGTGAGCACAAACGTGCATATGAAACCACACACTTGTGTACTAAACACACTCTGAAGTCTGCAATTATACCTGGAGCCTAGTAGCTACATGTAGCTACGTGTACATGTACATTATAATGAACAGTAGACATCAAAGGACAGAGAAGAAGCTATGTGGCCAGACAATTGATAGGATTGTTGATATTACACATCAATCAGCAAACACAGACAACTTTACATGACTATTTTATACCCTAACTCATGCACAAACTTCACTACATTACTTATATTCCACTCCATTATATTGTATAGTTACATTAAAATATTTTATGAACCTTCGAGATAAGGACAACCTCTGAAGAAAGGACAAAGTGCCGTTCCCAAAGTGTCCTTTCTTCGGAGGTTCCACTGTATACACTGAATAACCATAAACACTAAAACATTATACCTCTCTTTCTCTTGTAATTTTTTCTCCTCTTTTTCTTGAAGACAATGACTTTAGCTGTCTTGCTGTGCTCTGTGACTGTAGCATGCACCCTCACCATCTCCTTACTGCGACACACACACACACACACACACACACACACACACACACACACACACACACACACACACACACACACACACACACACACACACACACACACACACACACACACACACACACACACACACACACACACACACACACACACACACACACACACACACACATACACACACACACACGTCGCACACTGCACAGAGCCATAGAGAACTGTTAAAACCACCTCAGTAGTGGAGTTCCAATGAGGGAAAAATTTTCTGAGCCAGCCAACAGAACCTGCACCACACACAAAATTGTATATAGGATGCTACAAGATGAAGTAGGCATAGAGAACATAGCAGAGAAACACTGTAGAAGACCTACATTGTAATGTACTTTAGTACTGCACATGCGACTCCAAGCCACAGCTTAATTTTATGGGTATACAAGACACATTCCTGATATTAGCTATGATTTCAGAGCAGCTATGTTTAATAAAACCTTTTCAAGTATTATTTTCTCTCCAACGTCTGCTGCTATCCTGTTAATCACAATGAGATCATTCTTGGTAATCTTGAACTGACGACCACCTATACACATACAATACCAACACATATGATGTTTTGCATACATGTACGTGAAAAAAACGTATCTGGTAGCAATAAACTGGGCAAGGCCCCTTACATGAATGTGGAAGTAATAAAGCAAGGTGAGAGAATATACAACTCACTGATGTGCACAACAGCAAAAATCTTGTCGGGTGAGAGCTTTTCAATCTCCTCATTTACTTTTTCCACAACCTCTGATTAAAGAAAACACGACCATGTCCATCCACATGCATACTAAAGAAGACTATTCATGTACATGTCACAGAGGGAATTGCATGTGCTTGCCAAGCTACTCAGATGGGTTATCTGTACGGAACACAGAGTGCCATGTTTGAATTCCATGTATGTACTACGACTACATGTATAGTTCGGACTTGTAGAGAAGTACCTGACTGAGTAGTGTAGTTTCTCCCTTGTGATGGTGCTAAACAAGGTACCCTGGAGAATGGAATTTTTTACATAAACATGTGCTACTAAGGGAGTAGGGGGTTGAGTTGTATCTAGACAGCAATTGTACTGTCAGAGGTACTCAGACAAGGGAGGGAGCTAGGGATTAGAGTGATAATCCCTGGACAGTACATGTACTGTCAAATTCTGATGTACAATTATGTGAAAACTCTGACAAGAAGGGAGAGGGTAGGTAGTAATTTTTAGAGAGCATGTGCACTGACAGTTATTGATGCTAGCTGGATTGTAATCTACAAGCAAACAGTAGTATTCCAGTGTCAGTGAACAGTTAGCTACAGTAACTCTGGATTATAAATGGACAAATGGCACCACTGGACACCAGTCAGGCCCTAGTTAGTAAGTGTATTTAGTTCTCTACTTGAACATTTCATTGCAAAGCAGATGATACACCACTGTATGTACACCTCAACCTGGACTCACCTTTCCCTGTTTGAACAGCGGAGAAACTGAGATCCTGGAACCCGCAAAGGCACCAGCCCCAGCTGGTTGAACTTACGTATCCCCCCTACAATACTGCTTCCAGAAACCTGTCGTACGCCTTGAGAAGCGAGAATCCTTCCCGGAATTGTTGACAAGAGTCTCCAACTGGCTGCAGCCATATCGCCCGACGCTTCTATTCTAATTAGAGCGCGGGTCCCACGTGGTGCAGTTTACACGTTGTGCAGAGGATGACTAGTGCAGTCTCATGTGTTCACCACTTTCAGGTGGTCTCTCATAACAAAGGTGAAGTGAAATTATGTACACAGCTATAGAATGCCACTGTTACAACTACTTACACATATGTGAGTGTGGCTATGCTGTACAAAATTTGCTGCAAAATTCTCCCTTTGGTGTAGATGGATGGTTTGTACTAGGGACCTCTGCACTGACAGGCAATGTGTGGGATGGGGGATTGAGCATATTCTCCGGCATTGAGGACTACCAACAGTGCCCCAATCTCACAATGGTTGCTTGTAACGCACCATCTGGTGTTAATGATGCTGTTTGGTAAGTAAATACATGTATTACTGTGTGCATGTATATATCTATTGCTTTACTAGTAGGCAGATTTATATCTATTGCTGTACTAGTAGGCAGATACAGGGATCCAGAAGGTGGTACTAACTCATTTTGTGCCATTACAGCAAATGGCTTGCTAGACAAGCCCCACCATGAGATTCTTCTCTAATACTTCCACAGTCTCTTGTTTGTGTTCAGAACCCCAGTTATAGGTTGGAGGGCTGAGAGCCTTTTGAAGCAATGATAAACACTCTATATTTTCAGAGACTGTAAAAGGTGACTTTACCCATGACAGTCATTTTCAAAGAAAGTGAGCTGCTGTGGGTGAGATTTAAGAACAGTGACAGATTTATAGGGTAATGGACCATCTGACCAACTGGGCAGATTAGTTGGCTGGACAGACAAGGCAAAGTGTGTCAACCTCCAAATTTCATATAGAGCAAACTTGGTATGTGGATAGTATGATTAGAATGGTATTCCATGTTATCGCAGGTTGCCTGGGGAGCAGTTGGTGCTGGCTGGATGTGACAATGGTTGTGTTGAGATATATCGTGTATCAGCACAGAACACTGTGTTGTGTGAGACAGATAGCCAAATACAGGCCCATGATGATATGGTGCTGGGGGTGGCTCTGCTGGCTGGAGGGGAGAAGACTGTGACTGTGGGCCAGGATAGAAAGTCAGTAGGTCTAACCCACTTCAGTATGTACATGTACAGGTGTACACTATTAAGATATCAGTATTTCATCCAGACATTCTGGCAAGGGGGGGGCGGGGGTGCAAAGTAGAGTTTTGGGAATGTGAGGGGCCAGCATGTGGGGGGCACTTAGTATCCAAGAGGGGGGCAAATGCTCCCACTGCCCCCCCCCCCCCCCCCCCCCCCCAAATGAAACCCGGTGTATTGTTTTAGGGCTAACACAAGTACACCACAACTGCAAATTGTGTTTATGATACGTATCTGTATGCAGCTGGAGATTTGTGTTTTCCAGAGGTAACAGGTTTGTGTGTATTTACAGGGTTGTTGTGTGTAATGTATCTCAAGGGACAGTACTGAACACATACAGAGGTGAGAAATAACCATGTACATGTAGTGTTTCATACATAATGGTCATGGGATAACTGCACAATAAGTTTTTCCTGACTGGGTTATCTGTATATGACAACACTATTACTACTAGATTGGTGCAGTGCATTTGTTCAGAGTGAGCCCACCTAGTTGTGACAATGGGTCGATTATGGAAAATGACAGTGTGCATGTAAACTTATGACTCGCGTGTAACACTGGTATGTATAGTACAAAAGTCAGCCATTGTTACGACTATGTAGGCTTGCTTCATTTGCTAATTGTGATATACATGTACAGCATTAACAGAGGAACTAGTGATAAATGTGCTACTTATTTTGTCGATATGATCATCTCTATCTAGAAATACCACACATCATCTGTGTGCAATTGTTTATGCATTTACGTTAATTGTCCACAGTGCCTATTAGTGTGGTACAATGCATGTGCTGGCTATATATATAGACCACACACGCAAGTGTCACGTTCTCTCAGAAGCACACTGTAATCCTCTCTCTAGGTCACAGTGATGCAGTGCTAGCTGTGGCCTCTCATACAACATCTGATTCTACATTCATTACCACCTCCAGGGTGAGTGTTCACTTGAAATATTCTGAACACAGCGGAACCCTTCTAGCTAGTTAGATAGTGAAAAAATGCTCAGAACAAGTTTACTGACCACAATACCACTAACTATAAATTCTTCAACCCCTTGAAACTGTCCGTAATTTCATTAACTCTTCACTCTCTCAGCTTTGGACTACACTGACGCATTAGTACATGTTTATTTACATGTGAGAGATTTTTATTTGTTCATGAGCATTAGCAATGCTGTCTGCTCTGTAGGATGGTCATGTACGAATGTGGGATATCAGAAAACCTCGGCCAGCCAGCAACGTGGGAGGTATAATGTAAATGCAGTCCAGGAAGGTCATTATCGGGAGATGGTTTCCAGGAAGTGTTTGCAATTAGAGTGTAGTTGCAGATTCTACAACTTCTGATCATTCCCATGGGCTGTTAATACATGTAGCTCAATGTATGAGCTGTCCTTCAGACATACTATCAGTACTATGCTCCATATCCATACTAATCTGTTAAGATCATGTATGAGCTGTCTACTCTCAGTACTATGCTAACCTAATCTGTTGGGATCATTTTACGTGTGTGCTTGTACATGCACTGCTCACATTCCTTTTTCAGGTTTGAATAGTTCGATATGTACATCTGTTGCTTGGTCCATTCATAATGAAAGTATGACTGCATGTGGTGAGTAGTAGCTCGTTATTGTTGCACAAATGTATCCTTAGTTCCAGGCTTTCCCCATTTATGCATTTTAATTGTGTGCGGGAAGAAACATTGGATGGATTCGTCATGTGATGCCAGAACAAGGGTAGAGCAGACCTTGGGTTTACTTCCGCACTTAACTTACTCAGAGCTACTCGCAGAGCAGTGTACGTGCCTCTGTGCCATAGTCAAGACAAGCTTAAGTAGTTCTGTTGTCCTTTGTCTTCCTGGAACGAAGTGTAGGTATCTGATAGGGCATGTGTCAATCCTTCACATGATGAATCTGCCCAGGCAGTCCCCATTATTAACCCTCGGCACGCATGCGCAGGAGGGTTACAGTAGTTGGGTCTGTGTGTGTGTGTGTGTGTGTCTGTCTCTCTGTCTGTTAAGTCACATCTCACCTCTGGAGCGTCTGTTCGTCCTGAAAATACTGTCACGTACTTAGCGGGCAACGTAGGTCAAAAAATTTGTGGGGTTTTCTTTGAAAACGCTCCGTTCAAGAGTTATGGCGTGAAACGCAAGCGAAAGATCCAATATGCTAATTAGACCTAGCCTACTCTGGCTTACCCACGATCAGGTATTCCTGTTCGATGTACAGTGAAGCACCAGCGGTTACTGCATGAGGGAGTAAAGTATGCGTACTGCTCCGGTCAAAGCTATAGTGCTTCCAGCAGTGTACAGAGCCAACCTTGAGTTTTAATCGCACGTGGCTTTCCAGCATTCGCGCACGCGCATTATGCGTGCGCTTTCAAGGATTCGCGCACGCGCGGATGCCGAGGGTTCTGCCCTTTAGTGCATTCATTAAATGTTTCCTTCACTTCACAATTAAGAAAGGCCCAGAACCAAAAGTAGCACAAATATGTGAAGTATAAGAGAAGGAGTGCAATAACTTCTTGTGTTGTGTGACAAATGAGCTTAAGGTGATTGTTACATAGTATGTCTTCCACTGGTTGTTAGAACTCTGCCATTTTGTAGTTCACTCTTTGCTAACACACATGCAATGCAATGACCTGACATCTATTGGCTATAAGCAATATAACCTGGGCAATAATTATGGGGAATTATCACTCAGCATGGAGTAGGAAATTTTGCTAGGCAATATGACTATGGTTAACAAGTAAATCAAAAATTGATAAATTTTGAAAATGGAATATAGGGCTGGCCCAAAAAGTACAGGAGACAAGATCAGACAGTGTCTACATAATTCCCTGCCCAAGAAAATCAATGACACCAGCCCTATATTGTCGCAAGAGAAAGTGCAATGTACTTTAGTCACAGTTGCTGTGTGTGTGTGTGTGTGTGTGTGTGTGTGTGTGTGTGTGTGTGTGTGTGTGTGTGTGTGTGTGTGTGTGTGTGTGTGTGTGTGTGTGTGTGTGTGTGTGTGTGTGTGCGTGCGTGTGTCATATAATGCGACAATATAGGGCTGGTGTCATTGATTTTCTTGGGCAGGGAATTATGTAGACACTGTCTGATCTTGTCTCCTGTACTTTTTGGGCCAGCCCTATATTCCATTTTCAAAATTTATCAATTTTTGATTTACTTGTCCCCACTCTTTTTGTGCTCAGTACTGATATTAGTGCTTGCTTCAGCACTGAATGTGCTGCTTCTTCCTTTTCCCACTATGTGGTTGACATCACTCAGTGAACATGATCACATTCACCCTATGTGAATACCAAAAGTCATATATGTAGCTATTAAATTTGAAGAAATTGAGGTCACTGCACCAGTGGTAACATATGTAGTAATTACATTATATATCACAGGCATTCTGCCATTCATTGTTGTTTACACAATGTTCACATTCAACATAGTAGTAGTTGACATTGGTGTACTGTACTTTGTGCAAGTTATTGAAGGGGGGCTTAGCCCACTTCACAAATCATTGGGGGGGGGGGGGGGGGTTAGCCCCCTATGTCCCCTTCCTACGTCTATGTATATTACATACATGAGGCTGTTTGTTGTTGTTCCCAAATGCAAGACGTTTGCATATAGCTACATGTGATGTGTATGGAATAAATGTGTTCACATTGAGGCACGAAGTACACTACAATGTTTGTTTCCTCTTGGCCATGTTCCATTCACCTACAGCACTTCATCTATTTGTGTTGTTTACAAGATACATTTTTCAACAGTGTAATGGGTACGTATCTGGGTATAAATCATTATCCACACATCAGTCTTACTTTCTACAACTGTTTTTATTGGGCTTTTATATGCCACTAATTATACATTGCCTGAATGTTTGTTGTTGTTTCATTATTGTTTGCACACTTTAAACATGACATTGTTTGTGAGGGCAGAGAAGTTCATTTCTCTACAAAGTTTCAGTACTTCAGTTGTTGAGTTACTTGACTCCACAACCATATGCATGTCCGTAATAATACATTGGCCGAGATTGTTTGTTGTTGTTTTTAATGAAGTATATTGTTTACATATTTCTCAATATGATGAGGTTCTTGGGGTCATAGGACTCTATCTGTCTGCCAAGTTTCACGTCTTTTAGTGCTGTGGTTAGTGAGATATGCCTCTTGAACGGGAAGAAGAAGAAGAAGAAGAAGAAGAAGAAGAATTTGGAAATCTGCTCATTTCAGTTTATCACCTCTCCCAACCATATTACACACTGTATGGTATTCTAATTTAAACCAGAGCTACCTTATGGCCACATGTTCACATTGACCAAGTTAGAACTCAGAAAACCACAAACTGAAAGTATTATTTCAGATTTTCTTATATACACAGCCAATGGGAAACCATGGCCATCCCTATATACACAGTACTACCGTACTGTGTGATACATTGTATGTACTTTTAAATTACGTCAATATATATGCTCTGCTAGACTATATATAAGTCTATCCACATGTCATGTGTACATATATGTACACTGTATATGTCCAAATATGCAGGTTGTCAACTTGGTAGTGTTGTGGTAATGGACTGGAGAGGTGGATCAAGTAATACTCTATTGGCAAAGTATCAACCTCACAGTAGAGATGTAACAAGGCTAGCCTTTGCCCCATGGAAGTTAGTTTGTTTGCTTTTGACATGCTATCTGATCTGTTTGTATTCATTTTCCCAAATGCACAGTCACAATATTTTGGCCAGTGTATCTGAAGATACTACAGTGAAAATATACTCCCTGAAAACCCAGTCTACTATGTGAGTGATGTATTTATGATTATACATGTATGTATAGTGTGTGTGTGTGTGTGTGTGTGTGTGTGTGTGTGTGTGTGTGTGTGTGTGTGTGTGTGTGTGTGTGTGTGTGTGTGTGTGTGTGTGTGTGTGTGTGTGTGTGTGTGTGTGTGTGTGTGTGTGTGTGTGTGTGTGTGTGTGTGTGTGTGTGTGTGTGTGTGTGTGTGTGCGTGCGTGTCCGTGTGCGTGTGCGTGTGTGTACATGCATGCGTGTGTGGTTGTACAGTGAACTCTCCGAATAACGGACTTTGGTACAAGGCCTACTGTCCATCATTAGGGTGGTGTCTGTATGAAGGGTCGTCCGTTATTTGGTAAAAGTCGACTTCTATATTGGGGGAATTATTGTTGTAACCACATTTCACGTTCCTTGTTCCAAGTTCCTTGCAAATATAGGCTATATGGGCTGTGTGAATATATCTCAAGGCTACGAGAGTATTTAGTAGACAGAGAACTCACATAGCTATAGATGAATGTTAGTGGAGCAAGACAGGATTCTATTTAACGCCCTAATGTATTGCCGTGCTTGTGCAAACTTAGATGGCAGCGACAGTTGTTGGGTGTGTTTAGGGCTAGCCCCCCACACACCTAGCACACCGTCTGTTATTCAGGGTAACTTTTATTTGGAGTTGATCAGTCGGTTCAGTTCTCCCTGTCCGTTGTCCGGAAATAAGAGATATCTGCTGTTCGTTAATGTATATATATGTCTAATGTGAATTTAGCTTTGACATTTTTTCGTTTTGTTTAGTAGAAGTCCGGTATTCAGAGTGTCCGTTAAACGTATGCAAGAACATGTATGATGTTCACCTACATCCATTTTCAGATATAGCAGTTCTCAGCATACAGACTACGTACAGGGGTTGTCTTGGCATCCACGTCAGCCGCACATCATAACGTGTGGCTGGGATGGTCAGGTGCTACAGCATGAGGCCTCTTCAGAAGAACATGTTGAAGGTGGTTACACATTTTGTGTATATATACATATATACTGTATGTGGACACTTACATGTAGGTGCCATGTCAAAAGCACTTAGTTGGGTAGTAGATATCAGTGGACCCTATATACTGCGTATTCATGTAGTGGAAATTATAATATAGACACTAACAGTTACTGCTGTACAACCTTGACTGCTCTGTTCCGAATGTATATACATGAACACTTCATATGTAGGATGGTGTACTGTGTTGTCACTGTTGTGTGTGTGTGTGTGTGTGTGTGTGTGTGTGTGTGTGTGTGTGTGTGTGTGTGTGTGTGTGTGCAGGAGTGTGTCCATATTGTTTTTTTTATCCCACCAGGAGAAGATAGAGCTGAGATGCAAACTGATGGAGAGAGCGAAGAGAGCATCTGTACTGATCACCAGCAAATGGACTAATTTCTGTATAATTATTAATAATTGTGTTATGTTAAGTAATGCTTGTGTGCTCTGGGAATATGAGTGATCAATATCTTCATGTTCATCCATAGTTCACCTGACCTTGGTCGATCTGGTTTTGCTCTGTTTTCTTGACGGTCATTATTATAAGAACGGTGACGTCACAACCTAGTTGGAATGCAATTATCCTCGCTTGGCGCATTGATTAGGGTCAAACTTTTACCGGGTGCTCACTTGTACCTCGCTGATGTATGGTCAGAATGGCTTTAGAAATGGGTGATGTCTGTTAGCTAAGTGAGCCTGTGCCTGTGTATCTGTGATGAGGTAAGAGAAACTTAGCGTTCGTGTTTTACGGTTTAGCAAGGGGCCTTCTCAGGGCTTTGTGGGAATAGTGAAAGTTTAGTTAGGCACAAGTTGCTGTGTTTTAGTGTGTATTTCGCTGTTATTAATTTTACATTGTGATAATGTGATGACTATATTGGTTGTGTATTAGCAGAAGAAGAAAACATGACTGTTATTCACAGTGAGTGAAACTACCTCTTTTATATACGAACACTGTTAAAAAGTGAAATTCAATGCAAACCACTCTGGCGTCCCCAGCCAAAATCATTGCAACTGTGTGTTGTGCAGATGTAAGAGTATCAAAAGTCACCACTATAATCTTCTACATAACATTACACTACAACTGATTTTAGAAATTGCTATGTATGTAAAGACAGGATCAATACTTGAAACAATACAAGAATTAAGGACCATTCTTTTCTTTAGCCCACTACAAAACAGAGGTCAAGTTAACTACAACAGGGCTCTGCATGTTTCTAGAGCAGGATTGCATTGAGTGATCTTGATAAAACCCCACATGATTGTATAGTGCATGGGAAGCAACTGCCCTGAAGAAACATTGGTGTATTATCAGTATAACTACAATGTTTGATATATAGCATATCTAGCATATCAAGAGGACTTGCTCACAATACTATTGTACATGTGTTATAGCATTTTCTTCCCCCTCCTCTACCGCCTCTGACACACACACACACACACACACACACACACACACACACACACACACACACACACACACACACACACACACACACACACACACACACACACACACACACACACACACACACACACACACACACACACACACACACACACACACACACACACACACACACACACACACACACACACACACACACACACACACACACACACACACACACACACACACACACACACACACACATGCTGCATGCACCAAAGTTTGTTATGGTGCAATAAAGCAGAAGTAGGGATGGGATAGCTATAAAAGTGAAGTTGTTTCCAGTATATTTCCTGAAGCCATCCCTCTTTCCTTAGTAGAAAATGTTTTTCAATGACTCTACAATAACGTCTGTATAGATTGTACATACATAGCTATCCACATATGTGCTAGCTATAGCTATGCATTCAGAGGGCTTGTACAACTTCTTATGTATACATACCGAAATCGCACAGTTGAGTTTAAGCATCTTGTTGTGTAGAGAATTACAGCTTTACATATAACTCCACCAGCTCAATGGCCACAGGATAAGTGTTAAAGAGACATGCTCTCACTTCCAGGTCATCATCAGTAATTTTGCTGAGGGTTTTAGTGAAGTAGGGAGGGTTGTTTAGGGAGCAACATGTGCTGCTCTCGTGACAGTCCTCTCCATCCCATAGTGTGTCGTTGTAGTGGAGTTGAAACTCCCTTTGTCTATCACGATAACCTGGATATATGTAACCAGATTCACAGAAGTAATCCTCTCCAACAAAGGGTGGGGGATGATCCGATCCACCGTCACAGGGGCACACGTGTCCCCAATTAGAGTTGGGGTTGTTCTCCTCTGCCCCAACTGCAAATGTCCAGATGTGGTGTCGAGGCCTTTGGCCATGCATCACTGCCAAACCATCAAAATAGGGATCATCAATAGTTATTTCTGGAAAAGAAAGGTAAAATCCACTAGCCCTCCAATGCTGATAGGCTCTAATTCTGCCACACACATGATGATAAGCTCCTCCACTGACAGGGAAAAATGCTGAGCTACAGTTTGCATAATACGTGGGACGATGTTGATAACAAGTCCTTTTTGAATAGTCACTGAGCTCCCAGCCATCAGGGCAGTCGGTATTGGGGTCTGTCATATCCAGGAACACTGCACGCCTCCAACCTCCTGTACCACCACATGTGTGCACATGAATAGAACTGTCATAGTACACTGGCTGTGGCAGACTTTCTGTTATAATATTGTCAGCTGTAAGGTCTATTGCAGGGTTCAGCTTCACATACATTTCAACAAATTCTACTGCCGTGTTAGAGGAGTATACGGTTTTGCATATCCTTAGCTCGAGATCATCAGTTGTCACTCTACTCAAGTTTTTGGTGAAGTATGGGGGATTATTTCGAGAACAGCATGTGCTGGTAGAAAGACAGTCCTGTCCATCCCATAGTGTATCGTTGTAGTTGAATCTTTTTTCTATGCTGTAATTCCTGTAGCCAGGATGCACATACCCAGACTCACAGAAGTAATCATCTCCCACAAATGCTGGGGATCTCTTACCACTGTCACAAGGACAATTGAAATAATTTGAGAGGTGCTCTATCCTCCAAGCATTTTCCCACCTCCCAGCTACAAATGTCCAGATGTGATTTCGAGGGATGCCATGCATTACAGCCACACCATCAAAGTAGGCATTGTCAATTTGGAGACGTCCATCAAATAGACCATATCCCATTCCGAACTGGTATGCTCTAATTCTACCACACACTTGATTATAGGGCCCTCCACCAACTGGGAGGAAGGTTGAGTCACATGACCTATAGTTCCTAGATGTAGAGCAGGTTCTTTTTGAAAATCCAGTGAGTTGCCAGCCATCTGGACATTCAGTAAGAGGATCTGTCATGTCCAGATACATAGCACGTCTCCAACCTCCTGTACCTCCACATTGATGTACATGAAGATTGTTCACTTGATGCTGGATAGCTTTTTTTAACAATCTGTCTGTTTTTTCTTGTTTTTCTTGATTGTAGTCCTGTTTTACATACAGTTCTACATGTTCAAGTTGTATGTGTCCACCATAATTCCTGCAGGTTCTCACTTCGATATCATCACTTGTCTGACTGAGAAGTTTAGTGAAATATGGAGGACTGTTCAGAGAACAGCATTTACTGGTTGTATGACAGTCTTTCCCATCCCAGAGAACATCCTCTGAATGAAATCTTGACAGTTCAGTCTGATTATAATAACCAGGATATATGTACCCTGACTCACAGAAGTAATCCTTTCCCACAAAGTCTGGAACAGCTATATCATGTACAGTGTCACATGGACAGACAACCTTGCTATTTGTATCATTCTCCCACTTTCCTGTTGTAAATGTCCAAATATGTTTTCGAGGATTACCATGCATCACAGCTACACCAGTGAAATATGGATCATCAATTGAGTACTCAAGGCCTCTAAAGGCGTAATGTGGTTCTCCCCATTGGTATGCCCTGATCATTCCACATACCTGATTGTATGGCCCTCCACTAACTGGATAGAAGGCAGAGCCACAAGTTATACTAGCTCTAAATGGGCGACGAAAGGTTTTGGGTTTTGCCACATTTAGAAACACTACTCGTCTCCAACCTCCTGTCCCACCACAAGTGAACCCCAAATGCTGAGTCAGGTTTTTCTCAATGTATGTGAGCTTTTCAACCACTACTCTATGATCTTTAACATTGAAGTCTACTGTAATATTCTTGAAACCATCTCTCATAGCAGAGTCCATCATAGCTAGCTTTGATTCCACTTTAGATGTTAAATGACTAGCCATGTACTGAAGAGAATCATTCACAGAAGACTTGACTGAAAGTAGTTCGAACTGAAGATCATTGACGTAATCCTGCAGACCACCAAACCTATGCCCCCATTCATGCTTTTGCTGCTCCACACATTCTGTTAGTTTATCTACTCTTTCCGTTATATTATTTCCCTGTTCTCTTAGATTTTCAATCTGATCCAGACGTTCTGTTAGGTTTACAACCTGTTCTGTTAGATTTCCCAGCTTATGGGACAGTTCAGCTAGATTTCTCATCACATCCTCCCTTATCTGTGCTATATCAGGCCTTAAGGCTTCAGTTACTTTTTCAGCTATCGTCACACCTCCTATGAAACAGCAGTGCATATACACCATCTTACTAGCACTATACTGAGAGCCTTACCATCAATCTGTGATTCTCCTGTCTGTATGACATAAGACAAGGTCAACACTTGAAACAATACAAGCAGAAGAAACCTGCCCATCTTTCCCTCTAACCCTCCAGAAAGAACACAGAGGTCTAGCTAGCAATAACAGAGCAACAGAAACTGACTTAATGTATTATTAGTTCTCTGTAACACATTGTTTTATATAGCAGAGCAGATGGTAGCTGCAGGAAGTAAGGCTATCAGTGATCTTGATAAAACCCCACATGATTGTATAGTGGTTGGGAAGCAATTACCTTGAAGAAACATTGGTGTCATTGATCTGTTGTCTTGCAAAACTCGGTTTGGGTGAAGGCCACAAAACTGGGCTTTGCGATATTGGTCATTATTGCGTGTGTATGTGTGTGTGTGTGTGTGTGTGTGTGTGTGTGTGTGTGTGTGTGTGTGTGTGTGTGTGTGTGTGTGTGTGTGTGTGTGTGTGTGTGTGTGTGTGTGTGCGCAGTGTGGCAGTGAAGTCTCGTTCGCAGACCCCACCCACAAAAGGGAAAGCTTTTTGGGAATGATTCTTGACCCACCTTTGCATTACAAGTGGGTCCGAAATGAAAGGGGCTGTACTCAGTAGGGATGGCAGATTAAGGTAACAAGAAGCTGCATCCCCATCCCTACATCTTTGCTGCATATAAATGCAGAGACGCCAAGGTGTAGATTTTTAAACTGATGAGGGTCACTCTGGACAACACTATAGTAGGTGCATTTTTGGCGAGCGGAAGACGTTTGCGCGTTGCGCGGGGACGCATGCGCAGTGCTCAGTTGGGTTGCGTGGGTGTATGCAATCGTCCTCTGCGCTGTGCTTAGCTTAGTGGCACGCGCGTGCAGACGTATATAAAAAACGACCGTTGATACCACTAGGAGGGCGCGCTCTGCTTGCCAATAATAGGCGTCCCTACTGTGTACGGGTTAGTGAATGGCTATGGCGGGAACACGGGTTGTAATGAATGCGGGCCTGACCCGCGACTCGCGGGCCACTTGGCATGTTTGATATTAAGGCCAACATTTGTTGATTATTAGTTTCTCATGAACCGCCCGCATCAAGTTTTCCAAGCGCATAAATTCCTCATTATTTCTTACTGCGCATGCTCAGATCAACGGCGCGTGCGTGTCCAGCTGTGTTTGCGTCTAGTCTGAGCGCAATTTCCTCTCCAGTACAGTCTAAACGATGCTCAACTATCACGTATTTTGTATGTCCAGGAACAAAATACTTGTTCCTAGACCATTGAAAAGAGAGACTAATCATCATTTCTACCTTCTTTTGTCGTGCACCTTGCTTGAATAAACCTCCCGCCCTCCTGTAATTCACGTGACACATTGATGAGAAACTAATAATCTACAAATGTTGGCCTAAATGACACCACTAGCAGGCAGCAAAGATCATAAATTTGTGGAGTACCCAGCGGGCAACGAAGGTCAAAAAATTTGTGGGGTTTTCTCTGAAACCGCTCCGTTGCGGAGATCCAGCACTGCTCCGTTGAAAGCATACGTGCGGTCCGCCTTGCATTTTCCTGAGAAAGCGCGCATGCGCATTGTATAACGCGTGCATGCGTTTTCAAGGTTCACGCACGCGTGGCGCCGAGCTCGAGGGTTCTGCACTTTAGTGCGTTCTTAGATTCATTGTTTGTGTCTGGCCATGGGTGTCTGTGAGGCTCAAATGTATATATGATGTTTACAGTGTATGTACGTAGTTAATTAGACAAGCTTTATTGCTATCACTTCAAAATGAAGCCAGACAGTACGATGAACAATAATGGTTTATCAGTACAATTTACAATAAGATGACTAATGTATACAATAAGACCACTGAAATTAAAAACCATATTTGAATTAATTGTTACATGATTAATTATCACTTAGAAGATTAATTAGGCAGTAAAACTTGCACGTTTCTGACGAACTGTAAGGAAAAGAAAGTTTAATATTTATTCAGTACACAGGACACTGAGGTATATTATATTTACCAAGGTCAGTATTTCTCATGATGTAGCCATCTACTCTGGTTCTGATGGATGGGGAGGTGAAATTGTAGCCCAATCGAATGATGGATGTGATCTTTTCAAGATGTTTGGCAATGTCTGCTTCTGCTCCAGCACCACCAGCAAAGTACTTGTTTTAAAATGTGTTTGTGTGTAAGAGACAGATGTGTAGGTAATGTGTCTGTGCAGTATAACACATGCTTACACATCCACTGATACACCTATGTACTACTCACTTGGTTAGCAAGCCTCAGCTCAGTCACTGCTGTTCCCTTATTCGCAGCAAGTGCTTTCATAAGAGCCTGAAAATAAATACACAATGTGCAATACATTGGAACAACAATAACATAGCGAGAGTAAATGAATACTGCTTGAGAAATGGACACCTATGCATACGCATACATGAAAATATATAGCACACTAGCAGATAGTGTAGACAAAGAGCAGAAGGAGAAGAAAGAAAGCCAACCCAGTAACCATAGATGAACACCCCTTCCACCCACCCCCCACGATACTTGGATGACCAGCCTTGAGAGCTGGGACAGTGGGTTAAAGGTCTTTTATGGCTAGACAACTCTCCCCCCACACCCAAGTACATAATATTAATTGGGGAGTGGAGCAAGCCTACCTATATAGTCGTACAGCTGGCACGGGATTTCCATATAATATATATGTATAGGACGATGCATTTTGGCCCCGGGACTTCCTGTGCCCTATGTAACCGGCCTTGTCTCTTCCGTTCACCATCAATGTGTAGTAGCCTCGGTTCCAGGCCTTCCCCACGAGCATTTACATTACGCGCTAATTGTGCATGGGAGTAAAACATTGAAAAGTCGGGGAAGGTCTGGGCGCAAACATCACGTGAGGTAGACGTTAGACTGGCGGTGTGGCACTTTGCGTGTCCGGATACTACAGACGACCTAATGTAGCAACTCTGGCGTGTGGTGTTTGCTCAAGAGTCGGAAATACATGGATCGTCCTTTGAAGGCCATCACTTGCTCCTTAGTACACGTACACGAAAAGTGCCACACCGCCAGGCGTCTACCTAACGTCTACCTCACGTGACATTTGCGCCCAGGCCTTCCCCGACTTTTCAATGTTTAATCAGCGTGTAATGAAACTCTCGCAGGGAAGGCCTGGCACCGAGGCTAAATGTGTAGCATTCAACTAGGATTATACTAGATGAATGCTCCGCCTTGTGGGCAAGCAGGAGCAAACCCACTATAGTCATACGGCAGAAATTGAACATTATGCATATGTGAAAGTTCCGAAATATTGAAACATCACAGACAAAACAATATTCAATATTTGGTGACAGAGTGGTACGTACATGTATATACAATGCCATAGAACATTTCCAGCTGTATGACTAGGTGGGCTTGCTCCTGGTTACCCTTTTATATAGAGATTTTTTATGTACACTTACTGCAATGCCTTTACGTGTAATGCGGTTTGACTCCAGATTGATCACAGCCAGAGTTGTGTTAGTCCTCAATACATCTGCCAAGTCCTGAGGGAGGAGGGGGGGAGGGAGGGAAGGAGGGAGGGAGGAAGCAGGAAGAGGGAGGGTGGGAAAGCAGTTTTAAATGGGAAAGCGGCATGCAGAGAGGAGTGTTAAAAGTGTTCATTCAATATGCTTTATGCTCTACATATCCATGTAGACCAATAGTATTTGTGTACATGTAATAGAATTGGGCAGAGTCATGGAAAGTACATGTATATTAAGTAGAGTGTACATCCTCCACACATACCTTGGCATGCTCTTCAGAGAACCTAATGTTTGCCAAAGACAGGTTCTTGAGGTGAGTGTTACAAGACAGAGCTTCTAATAACTGCACAAAGAATTGATAAAGTACACTCATATGATACATGCAAACTTGATGCATACAAACATCAACACATATCTGGTCAAGTAGGCTTGCTCTGTGCTGCCGTTTGATGCTGATAGAGTTGCTATATGTACATGTACACGCACTTGTAGACTTGAATATAAGAAACTTGCTTTATAGACACACTGATCTTTATATGGGTAAATGCAGTACATTTTTGGTGAGCAGATTGAGCCCACCTATATTCGTGACAAATGGCCAATTTAGAATTAATGCATATATACAGAAAAATCTGCCTGTTGACATGAGTAGGTGGGCTCGCTCCGTCGAATTAGGCATATGTTATCTGAGCAATTTTAAAAACAGAGTAGTATGTTTTATCAACAGCTACATACATGTTTATATGCATACATGTGTACAAATTGCAGTGTCACCTGAGTAATTACAGCTGAGTCCACTCTTGTGTGGTTATTGAGATTCAACTCTGTTAGCAGTGGATCATCGGACTGGAGGCAAAGAGGAAACACAGTATGTCCCAACTGGCCCAATTACACACAGTATGTCCCAACTGGCCCAATTACACAGAGTACGTCCCAATTGGCTAATTACACACAGCATGTCCCAACTGGCCCAATTACACACAGTATGTCCCAACTGGCCCAATTACACAGAGTACGTCCCAATTGGCTAATTACACACAGCATGTCCCAACTGGCCCAATTACACACAGTATGTCCCAACTGGCCCAATTACACACAGTATGTCCCAACTGGCCCAATTACACACAGTATGTCCCAACTGGCCCAAATACACACAGTATGTCCCAACTGGCCCAATTACACACAGTATGTCCCAACTGGCCCAATTACACACAGTATGTCCCAACTGGCCCAATTACACAGAGTACATCCCAATTGGCTAATTACACACAGCATGTCCCAACTGGCCCAATTACACACAGTATGTCCCAACTGGCCCAATTACACAGAGTACGTCCCAATTGGCTAATTACACACAGCATGTCCCAACTGGCCCAATTACATACAGTATGTCCCAACTGGCCCAAATACACACAGTATGTCCCAACTGGCCCAATTACACACAGTATGTCCCAACTGGCCCAAATACACACAGTATGTCCCAACTGGCCCAATTACACACAGTATGTCCCAACTGGCCCAAATACACACAGTATGTCCCAACTGGCCCAATTACACACAGTATGTCCCAACTGGCCCAATTACACACAGTATGTCCCAACTGGCCCAATTACACACAGTATGTCCCAACTGGCCCAATTACACACAGTATGGTCGATTTACATCTCCACAGTACTCTGCATAGCAGACCCAATTAATAGTGGGGGAGGTCAAATAACTTCTCTTGTACACAACTACTTTGACTGATACCTGTACATGCATAAACCTTTATTATGTCTCTGGTGTGAGTTTGATGTGAATTTGGCTTTGCACTTCAATGTCAATGTGGCATGTAATAGCAGGCATTTTCAATTGTGTCCATCTTACATGTATACTTCCTACACAGGAGAGTTCTACAACAGTCTACATACACTGTACATGTACGAGTACATGTACATGTATGTGTCATGAATAACACATGTACCTGTAGTGAATCAATGGCCTCATCAACATTAGTTTCTTGCACATCTTCTGTAGCTGCACGTGTTTGAGTACACACACATATGTACATATATATACACATGATACATGTAATTCAGAAAGGCAAAGCAAACCACATAACTCACCAATACAATGATACAAAATTTTTCAAAGAAAAATTGGCTGCCTCGGGTGGGATTTAAACCCAGAGCACTAGCATAAACATGTCCATTGTAAATGATATATGGCTTAGATGTATGAAGTAGTAGATAGTGTAGCCTGATAAATATATCTTTTTTCAGGGATACAGCGTTCATACATATGTAGCTAACTACGTACATGTAATTGGAACTTGTAGAAGTACGTACTGAGTTTCAACGGAATACAAAATACTCAGACCTCAGAAACTCCGAAGACAATACAACATACCATGTATGCTCTATATATGAAGGTATACGTGTTCATGGTAGAGTGTAAATGTACATAAACAAGCCCGAATACTGGTCTAGTATCTACAGAGATGTGGCATGTATGGCAATATACAAGACCATTTGTGTGTGATTTACTTGTATGTCTAGTGAGTTAACACGGTACTTGTACTTGGCAGTATACACATGCACACAGTCCTGTATATTGTTGTGTCCTTTCTACCCATTTTCCTCCCTCCCCCTCCATGTCATTCAACTACAGCTGCACACTCACCACTAGGAGTAGTGGCTAGCCCAGGTAGTCGAAATGGGCTGGTTGAGCGCTCTCTCCCCAGTCCTGGACTACTATTCCCAGCACTCAACTGCCTCCTTGCTGGCACCTTCAACCCCCCAGGTTCATTACTTCCAGCACTCAACTGACGTCTGGCAGTTCTTCTACCACTTGGAGAAAGTGGTGGTCCATCTGTACTCTCAGCAGACTGGCATTGAGAGTTAAACATTCGAATCCTGTCTTCAGCAATTTTGCCGAGTTGCATTCGAGGTTTGGAATCATTCCCGACGCTCATGTGACGATTTTGTGGGCTGTTGGATCGACATGAGCTGGGGCTGTCGGAGCGACTGCTCCCCACACTGCTAGTGCTGTAGTGACGTCTACTGATGGAGCCTCGAGCTGTGACGTCAGGACTCTGGGGTGGGCTGTCGGTGGACGTACTTGCATTACTGAATTGACTGATGAGTGCAGACACAGACATATTGGTCTAGATTCTTGTGTAGGTCCAAAACACTATAACTGGATGACAGGAGCTACAGACTGATGAACAGAGTTTTCAGCAGCTCTAATTGAAGGAGTTAGTTAATAAAAACAGCCAGTTGCTACTATTAATCCTTGATCACTGAAGCTATCAACAGAAAGGAAATATCACTGATCCTGACTACTGAACACACAACTCTGTGGGTCTCTTCAGTACAGCACACACTAGCCTACTGCCCTGACTGCACGATGTATTGTTCCTGAGCAGCACGTTAAGATTGTTCAAACAAGACTGGGTAACTAGACGATGTACTCTGATGTACATGTATTGAAATCAGTACAGAAGTATGGTTTCAACTGGAACATGTATTTGTGTTGACAACAGGTATTCTCTCCACTGTCCCCCCAGCACAATGTGTACTAGACACTCACATATATATGTACTAACACTGTCAGCAGTATATTCTACGTAAGTACACAGCAGAGGCACACTTCTACCAATACATTAGCTACTATTTTGCTCAAGTGACTATACTACACCGATGGCCAATAGCTGCTGTATATATAGCGACACATGTTATGACATCCTTGTGGAGGTGTGCTGAGCTCTTAAGTACAAGTTACGTGTAGTGTGAGACATATGTCTACATACCTAATGACCCTACACATATACATTTACATGCACACGGTTCTGTAATAACACACACCAATTAAAAGTACATGTAGCAATTACTAATCACATCACATCGTACATGTACATGTACATACATGCATGTAATATACAGATTGTACCCAACTGCACACACTGTAGTGTACAATGTACATGTACTCATATCGAAAATGTCAACACATTCTTTGGACAGGGAACAGGAGGAAGAGAGGTGTAGGAGTTAACTGATACTCAATAATTTCAATCCCTGGAGACATTGATACCTAATTCCTCAAAGTCCAGCAATCATAACAAACACCTCAGCTGTACACATGTGCATGTACATGTCCAAGCACATGCAGGACAAATTATAGATGACCAGTATAACACTGTCAAGTCACTGAATGTGAACAACGAAAGGTTCCAACTGCATAGAGTGGATATAGTGTCAGTACACCATTGAAGTCTAACCTACATGTACATGTACATGTGTACATGTGTATACGTAGATGCATCACATAGAAAGTGGATGGTCGTGGGTTTGAGTCCCACCCGAGGCATTCTTCGAAAAATAACTGCTTTGGGGAAGTTGTGTTGTGCTGCTATTTGTTTTCTGTTGTGTTATGTTGCCTTGTCTTGTCTTTCTAAGCATCTCATGGATGATTAAAGTCATGTATAAAGAGGGTTGTGAGTTTGAATCCCACCTGAGGCAGCAACTGTCTTAAGTGAGTTGGGTAAGTATATATATAGTACATGTACATGTATACATGTATGTATTAGTCAATGTACTGCCATACCAGATGCTGTATATGAGAAATCAGCAGCTTTGATGGGATGATTTTCATCGCCCCTGCTTTCAGACTGACTGATGAGACCATGGAGGCCTAGCTCGGCTAAGATTGAGGGAGAATGAGAGACTTTTGTGAATATGAGGGTGGACATAATCCAAACATCTACTATACAAAACTACACTAGTGCAGAGCACATGCATACCTATATGTATATATGTACATGTATATATGTTGGAAGTTACATGTACACGTACCTACGTACCTCTAGATGTGTGCATTTCCCACTGATTTTGTTACTAGTGGAATGCTACACATTGTGAGTGAGCGGGGGAGGTTACCTACAGCAACAGTGGCTGGGGCTCACCTGCTAGCTCCCTGAGATCATCTTCATCCAGTGTCTCTAACACGTCATCAAACTCAGTTTTGGGGGCTGGTTTAGAGGACTGGGGCTTAGCCTGCATGTACAGTATACAGTACATGTATATGTGCATACATGGATAATTCTGGTATGGATCTTGTCCTATGTACATATACACTCACATTATATATACACTGAATACATACATATATGCTGCTGTAAACTCATATATATATACATGTACTGTATATACGTATATGTACACATTGAAAAATTAATGTACACTCTACATGTAAATACAATGCCAATTAATGCAATCAAGGCCGTCATTCTTGAAGAAAACACCTACACATTGACTATACTGGAGATACTGAGAAACCGAGGCAGATGACTGCACTTGTATGTAGCATGGAGAAGAAGCCACATGTACACGTAAAAGATGCATACATCCTCTTATACATCTTAGAAGTAGAGTATATTACATACATACCAAGAATCTATACAAATCTAATGATCACATATTTTCCTACTATAGCCAATGGTATATACATACTGTACATATCTCTAAGGTCCTTACTGGCTAAGAGAGAGAGAGAGAGAGAGAGAGAGATTATATTGTATGTAAACCTCCTCCACATCGAACTACGTACATGGCCTTCACTCAGCAGAGAATATCATATACACTCAATCTCTATGTAAAGACATATCTGAGGCAGCTAACTGGCAAAAAGGACTTTCAGGTTGTGTTGTGTTGCTTTTGAATGTGGGTGTGTGGTCAATGGCAGCGGTGCTATGGCTTTCAGTATGAGTCAATATAATTTATATATGTATGCATTGTACACATATAACTACCAACACATAAATGTACATACATGTATATACATGTACGTACATGTACATGTATTTAGGACATGCACAGTTTACATGTATGTGAACTACCTGTGCTGGCGTTTCTTTTGGTGTTTTCTTGACAAATGGGACATAATCTTCCCCTATTGTAGACTCAGCAGCTTGGGTCTTGAGGTGCTGTAAGAGGTGGGCTCTGTCAAACGGGCCAGTCGGCTTCTTACGTGTCTGAGGAGGGATACGATCTGATGCCGGAAGCAGCATATTCTGTATGGAAAGTGAATGGCACATCAAGTAAGAATGGAATATTAGACAACTTATAATAGAGATGAAGTTCATTATTTACTGTGGGGATGTAACATTTTTACAATGAAGTTATAAGCACGGAATTGTGTAGTACTATGCAAAAAGGTTGCATGTTACAGATTTTTTATGAATATGTACATTACTCAACACAGTGTATTTCAGAAAACTTGACAAGGTGGGGCAAACAGCACATACGAGAAATCTTGGGGGGGGGGGGGGCAACATGAAAACACGTGTGGCTGTATATGAGGAAGGTCTGTCAACTGGCTGACTTAAGGGGGGCAAAACTTTGGGGGGGGGCAAATAAATGCCCCCACCCCCCAAAGAAACCCTGCGAGTCAATCTCTTACTACCTTCCTCCATAACTCACATCAGGGTCTATAAACTCTGAAAGTTCAAGTAGCTCCGCCTCTGAAAGGCCAGCAAGCTCCAGGTCATCAATATCAACTTCTTTACTCATGTCTTGTCAAGGCTGAGCAAGTGTGCTGAGGGGAGGAGGGAGGGAGGGAGGGAGGGAGGGATGACGGAAGAGGAGGAGGGAGAGGAAGAGGGAGGGGAGGGAGGGAGGAGGAAGAAATGGAGGAGGGAGGGAGGGATATTACACAAGGATGAAGAGGGGTATGATGTCATAGGAGAGGGAGAGGATGTGAAAGTGGAATGCAAATCATCTTGTTTATCAGATATTACACAGGGATCCATGGCATTCTTCTCCCAGTGGGAGAACAGGCTATGTACACACTGGGCAGGCATAAGTAAAAGCCATAACACCACCACCTACGCAAACACACATAATTATGTGTATGTAATGAGTTCACTAATATATACTTTATGTGAGAGAACATGTACAATATACATGCATAATAGCATATACACACGTACATGTGTCCAGTAATTGCCTCGTTCAATGGCTGATTTAATGGTAGTGCAATTGCCATGTACTATGAGAGAAGGCCAGACTTACATGCATACACCTTTTTCCATCCATCCATACATTGCACATGCAACTATAATTATAGCCTCTAAAGCATATACTATACATCTGCATGTACATGTATACATGTACACAGGCACACATGAAATGCATGGACATGTATATAGCGTACTAGCAGATAGCCTAGAAGGAACATGTTACATGTTGTGTTCATGCAGTCTCTCAACAAGTCAACAGCCATACAGGCACATGGAATCCCTTCACAACAGCATTCCATTGCATTGCCCTACGCACTGTCCTCTAGTATGGCAGTAGTTACGAATAGGCTCTTACACATGAAATTGATCTCTGCCTCCCAAGAACTCACATAATATGTCAATATATTATATGAGCCTCGGTGGGTGTGGATCCAACATTGCAGTAATGAGTAGGGAACACAAGACTGATAAGTCTAATTCCCCAGACAAATATGGCCATTTGGCCATTACTAGTGGCCACACAGGTAAATAGTAGTCATCCAATTTACCACTGACCCAACCCAGAAGTAATGCTCACTACATGAGTGACCATTTATCTTCACTCGCCCCAATACAAAGAATTACAAGTACAATCGAAGCTACATTCTATCATGGACAATTAGATATACATGCACCAGCAAACACAGCATAGATCTAGTAACTCTATACCTTGAAGGTACGTCACGGTGAATGAGAAGCATGAGAAGGGAGACAGGCACAGGAAAACGACTTTCCGAAACCACGCCCACATAGGATTTGCCAAGTCAGCATATATTTATGGCTAAATTACGTCATAATACACAAATTTGATTGGACGACGTAAAATTCAAATGAGAAGAGCGCGCGACAGGTGCACGAAGGTCTGAGGGTCGTGTTTTTCTTCGTTTTACTTTAGCTATACATGTAGGCTCGCTTTGGGCGCGAGTTTTAGGTGCACCAAGATGGAGAATTGGTTTGGAGCTGGGCTTCGGACCTCTATGGCAGTGGAGGTGGCAGACATACTGCACGGGACGCGCAAGAAAGGCTACTACCTGGCCGACGGTACAGATGTCCGATTGAGTGCACCTGGTGTCAGATGGGCAGACTTGAGACAGGTTCGAGAGAATGTTCTGGAAACCTTTAAGACCAACTGCCAAGAGGCGTTCGACAGTGTCTATCAGCAAATAATGGAGGGCAGACGGTGAGTTGGGGTCTTGTCGTGTAAATACGACTAACAGTCGATATACACTGTGCGTGCTTTGATCCAATGTACCAATGCACAAAATATGCATACTGGAGCATGTGATGGTGCCCATGTAATCATGTGTTGTAGCCTACATCTAAGCTCTTGTGCAATAGGCCATGTACATTGAATGTATACAATGATCATTGGATAGGGCAAAGTTCACAGTTTGAAACCATGTTTTAAAACATGACCTTTGAAACTTTAAATGTCACGTGATATCCGACCCATACACATGTAGTTCATAATACACATACACATGTACATGTACAATGTGAATAAAGGTACATGTACATATACAATCTGTAGGACAAGCATGACTCAACATGTCTTACCCGTAATGAAAACACCGGGCATTTTGAAGACGAAGTCCCGCAGACGTCCCTCGAAGAAGCTGACTCCTTCGCCCCAACCTACTCCTCCTCCTTCCTCCTCAATCTCTGACCCTGTCGATACCCCACTATCCAGTGTATTCACACCCCGCTCAGTAGCTCAGATGAACTCCGATATTCATGACGTCGTTGTTAAACCTCCTCCTGCCACAGACAATGTTACTAAACACGACAAAGAAAATGTTCCAGTTACGAATACCGTCAATGTCAGCCAATCAGCTCTGGGAAGAAGGAAACTGAGAAGCAGTAAGACAGATGTGTCTAGGGATAAGGTAGAAGGCTCTACGAGGAGGGTAACACGTGCCAATGTAAGAGGTGGAGTTGCCAAGTCACCACTATCTACTCAGACAGTGAAGAAAGAAGGTGTTGATAAGCCTGCCACCGAAGCAGCTGCTTGTGCTGACTCCCCTAGAATTGGTGGACGGCAGACTCGGTCCCGGGCAAAATGCAGTGCCGTTTCTCCTGCTACACCTTTGTCCCCACTCCTACGCTCGCAGAGAAAACGTCTGTGCAATGTATCGCAAACAGCTACCACTGCTCGACGTGAACTGCGCTCATCATCAAATAGAGCTGCTACTAAACCCACAACCAGTGCAGTGGCAATGTCTCCTGAGAAGAATCAAGTGCTCACTCCAAACAAGTGTACTGAACACACGGAAGTGCTCACTCCTCCTAACAAGCGTATTAAACACACGGAGAAGAATCAAGTGCTCACTCCTAACAAGCGTACTGAACACACGGAGAAGAATCAAGTGCTCACTCCTCCAAACAAGCATACAAATGCCAAGAAGGCGGATGTAGTTAATAAGAATACTCCTATCATTGCGTCTGAAATCAGCACCCCTCCTACACAACCGCCAAATACCGAGTGTAGCGCTCTACAAGAGCAGTGGTACACTGCATTGACCACAATGAGACAGACACCTGCAACAGTCACTTGTGCTGACATTGTCGACCATATCCACACCTTCAAATCTAAAGTCCGGGTAAATTTGGTTCATGATGCTGCCAGCAAAGTCGCAAATGAGAGCCCTTCCATGGACGATTTCCACACGCCCGATTGTGTCATGGAAAGTCCTGCAACTTCCTCTGATCAGTGTGTACCTACATGTAAGGCTGTAACAAGTGTGCCCGAATATTCCGCGGATTCTGACAGTGGTGTTGATTCTAAGGAAGACAGAGAGAAGAGAAGTTCCCTTGAGGAGAAGCAACTGCATTGTGTATCATTGGAGAGGTTATCAATCACCAGCACAGATCTGCGGTACATACCATATACATATACATGTATGTACATGTACCATGTGCCTTGGTTAAAGATCATCCATTTATTGTTATGGATGTGGGGCAGGAAAGCATGGGGATGAGCCCCAACTCTCTCTCTCAACATGTACATGTATACATTGTCCATACTGTTCCTCCATTTTTCTTTGAGATGCTTAGAATGACAATTAAGGCAAGGCAGCACAACAGAAAGACAAAGCAACACAACACAACTCACCCAAAGCAGTCCCATTTTTCAAAGAAAATTTGCGCCTCAGGTGGGACTCGAACCCACAACACTCGCATTCTAGGCAACACTCTTACCAACTGAGCTACCTAGGCAGCTCAGCTGGCTGGGCTGAATCACACATACAAATCAAGACAAATTAAGCAACCAAAGCACTTCAATCACAACCTGATAAACAGGCAAACCTAAACTTAGCATGAAGGTACGGTGTATATATACACATGCAGGACCAGTCTAACACGTGAAGTCCTACCCACTATGAAGACACCTGGTGGGTTGAATGAGCAGTGTAGGGACGAAGAGAGGAGAAGTGGGAACTCCCTTGGTGGTAAGCGGCTGAGGTCTGTGTCTCTCGAGAAGCTGTCCATCTCTGAGATTGAGACAAAGAGAATCTCGCTTTGTGTTGAGTCCAATGACCCACCTGATACTGGAGGGAACGAAGGGGTGCCCCTACCCGTTAGCTCTCCTGAAATTGATCATGGAAAAGAACCTGAAAGTGGGTGAAATAATGTATGTACAACGTGCATGTACATGTGTGTATGTTGTAAGTACCACACACAACACCATCCTTGTATTCTCAGTGGACCCTCCTACAATGTCCGTATAAACAAGTACGGCTCTATCCTAGCTACCATTGATTTCATTTGTGTTTGAACATGTCCATGGAACTATTTGACTGAACTATTTCCATAGGCCGTGGGATCTGTCTGAAGTACAGTGGCCCATGTTCTGTGCTGACTCTGAAATTGCAGCACAGAACATGGCGCCCACAGTACTGAAGAGATGCTCTAAGACTGCAATCCTTATCCCCACACACACACTCTAACGTATACTTGACTATAAGGTGCTTCGTTCAGGCTTTTCAGACACATTCTTGAGTTGGATATCCTCCCTTCCCCCCACGAAACTGTTCAGTGTTCGTTTGTGGATTATGGGATATTTACATACGTGTACATACATGTACATGTATATATATACACATGTACATGTACATACATGTATATACATGTATGTACATGTAAACCTATTTCATTCATTTCTGACTGAATTCTCCGTGCCTACACATGCACATACATGTATATACATCCTGTAGCATCTATCAGTGATGATAACACACCTTCTGGGGAATCAGAAGATTGTGAAACTTCACCACCAGGTAATTATCATGCAGTTTGGAGACAGACCAATTCTATCATTAGTTTAAATTTCTGTGTATATACCCACAGTATTTACAAGTGATGACATCATATCTGAAGACTCGCAAGAAAACATGCACACGTCACCACCGTGTACATGTAAGTACCACATTATGAGACTAACCCGGTTATCAGTACATACTCTAATGGGCATTCCCAGTAACTAACCTGCCTTGTATCAGAATACACCTGCAGTCTAATATCCCTAAGGTCAGTCTGGTTAAAAGCATGGCTTTCTAGCCTCATGCATTCGCAAACAGGGGAGGACAACTATCATATGCAAATGGATCTAGTCTTGGACAAGCCTATATATACATGTACATGTATATATCCAGTACAAATATTGATGCACATGTACATGTATCAGGGTTTCACATCGAGGGGGCTGTAGACTCTGTTGTAACATTGATAATACATGTATTTGATGATATACATGTATGTGTAATTCTGCAGTGGAGAGTGATACACCTACTGGGAGTGGTTCTGAAGGTGGTGTTAGCTCTAGTCCCGGCGAGGAAGTGACCACTTGTAGTCCCACTTGTCAGCAGCCACAGAACATGCAGACTGGAACAGAATCAGGTACACATACATGTACTTGTACATGTACACGAGTCCCAGCTAATTTTTTCTTTGAAAAATAACTGCCTTGGGTGAGTTGTGTTGTGTTGCATTGCTCTGTCTTTCTGTTGTGTTGTGTTGCCTTGCCTTTCTTTCTAAGCATCTCATGGATGATTAAAGTCATACATACACACACTAAACAGGCTGGTCTAGAACTGAGTAAATGTACATGTACTTTACTCCCTGTCATCCCCCCTTGTCTGTACACATGTATTTTGTTTAGACCCAGTGTTGAAGAGGTCACCTGTTATTAACCTCAAGAAAACCAAGGCATCTCCATGGTCCATCCTCTCCAAGAAGGTATATACATACATGTGTACAATGTACATGTCTGTACATGTACAATGTACATTGTCATATGTACACACATGTATATACATGTACTGTATACATTACTCTTGCAATGTACGTACTACGTGTACATGTGCTCAGTTGGTAAGAGCGTCGCCTAGCAAGCGGACGGTCGTGGGTTCGAGTCCCACCCGAGGCAGCTTTTTTCTTTGAAAAATACTGTCTTGGGCGAGTTGTGTTGTGTTGCTTTGTCTTTCTGTTGTGTTGTGTTGCCTTGCCTTTCTTTCTAAGCATCTCATGGATGATTAAAAAGTCATGTATATACTTGGTTTGGTGTTTGGCGTCTTTGATGGTTTAATTACCGCGGCCTTCGCCTTCATGCTAAGTTTGAGTTCACCAGTTTATCTGGTTTGTGATGCTTGGGTTGAGGTGCTTTGGTTGCTTTGTATTGTATATGTGATTCGAGCCCAGCCAGCTGAGTTGCCTCGGTAGCTCAGTTGGTAAGAGCGTCGCCTAGCAAGCGGACGGTCGTGGGTTCGAGTCCCACCCGAGGCAGCTTTTTTCTTTGAAAAATACTGTCTTGGGCGAGTTGTGTTGCCTTGCCTTTCTTTCTAAGCATCTCATGGATGATTAAAAAGTCATGTACAATATACATGTACGTGTCCTACAATCATATGCAGCCAACAGTTCCTCTGAGACTGATGTTGCCCAGTGAAGGCAGACCTGCTACATTTCTCTCTCCTAAATCTCCTAGGATACTAGAGGTACATGTGATTGTGTATATTGTATGTATGGAGAGAGTTGGTGCCATGAAAGATCTTTAACCCACCGTCCCAGTTCTCAAGGCTGGTGCCCTGCTCTTTTGTGTGTGGTGTTTGTAACTTTGATGTGTGCATTTGGGTGTTTGTTTGGGGTGGGGTGTCGGAAACTTCCTTTCTCCTCTTTCTGCATCTTTACTTACATACTTACATGCTCAGTATGTATGGGTACTAATCAACGTACATGTGTATGTGTGTGATACAGGGTGCAGGAAAGGCAGCAGTTTTAAATGGGACTGCTGCATCACTCTCCTTCCTACCCAGAAATTCTCCTCAGCAAATAAACAAAGCTGAAAGACGAATGGTACCCACTGACAATGTACATGTACATTGTGTACATGTAATCCATGCATGTATGTGCATGTATGTGTACATGTATGCATAAAACATGCATGTACATGTATCTGCACAAGGCAGCACATTTTCTCATACATACATTGTACATGTACATGTACCGCAGCTGTGTGATATTTCTACTCGTGTGTGTGTGTGTGTGTACAAAAGGCTCGTCAACATAAACTGATGGAACGGATGCAACGCAAGCGAGAGGAGGAAGAACAAAGGAAGAGAGACCTGGAAGAGAAGAGACTACAAGAGATTGAGCAGAAGAAGAGGTGAACACCATGCATGCACATACTGCTCTAGTTACTGCTACTGCCTCATCCCAGACTACATGTAGCTTTCCACTAATGAAAATGATACTTGTGCATGTAGTAAGTTGTATTGTGATCCTTGCAGGCGAAATGCTGAGCGTGCTCAGAGAGCTGCTGAAAACAGGAAACAGGAAGAAGAGAAGAAGTTGATGCTACGCAAGAAAGCACAGGCAAAGCTCAATTTACGTATATACATGTACATGTATATATGTACAGTGAGTTGGGTTCACCTGTTTGCTGCTGGGCCTTGATGTTTGTGTGATTAATTGTTCCAGTCAGCTGAGCTGCCTCAGTAGCTTAGTTGGTAAGAGCCATGCCTAGAAAACCCGGGCAAGTTGAGTTGCATTTCTGCGCGTTGCCTTGCCTTTCTAAGCATCAATCTCTGTGCATGTATGAGTGAATTATTGACTATATCATTCATTATAGGAAGTAGATAATGAAGAGATCTCCAAGAAGCAACAAAAGATGAATAAATTGAGAGCCAATGAGAGAAAGGAAAAGACAAAAAAGCACAATGAAGTGTGTACTTATTATGCATGCATGTACATGTAGATTCCGATAGGCAACTGCCATTCTACATTGGGATCCAAGTAGACTTTAGACCTACATGTATATGTGTACATGTACATGTGTATGTGTATTGCCAATACTGTTTGGGAATAGTGCTTCTATCATGCATGATGTAATTTACGTAGCATGTGGCAGCTGTTCTGGCCAGGAAGAAGCAGGAGGAGGAGCAGAAGGCCAAGAAACTGAAACAGATTGAGGAAGACCGCAAGATGGTTGAAGAGCTGCATAAACAACGCTTAGAGAAAGAGGTATATGTATAGCATGATCATACACATACATGCACATTATACATATACATGTTGTATGTACGTGTACGTACATGTGTCATAATTATTGGTTCTCTTTTTCATTGCCTTGGGTTGGTTGTGCTCTGTCTGATTATTGTGCTTTATATACATGTACATTGTACATGTACGTTGTATGAGTGCATGTAGATGCTCAAACGGCCTAATCATCTGTACATGTATATGCTTGTGCAAGGCAGGGTGAAATGTATCAACACGCAAGATCAATTCATACAGTGTGGATTAGAGAGTTTGACTGAAGTACTGTACATACATCATGTGTACATACATGTAGGAGGAAGAGAGGCAGGCAAGGCGAGCTGAGAAGTTGAGACAGGAGAGGGACAGACAGCAGTTGAGGGAGGCAGAGGAGAGAGAAAGGCAAATGGACAAGAAAGAAGACAAACCTGAAGCAGTAAGTGGGAAACATGGGAAAATCATTTTTCGGATAGCAAAGGTCAAAGTATAATAATGATGACCCTTGACCCAAGTTTATAGTATGTACTCAAACTTCGTATCATGTGAAAGAACTACAAGATAATAATATTACATGTCTGTAATTTGTAGTACAAAGGATACTCACAATGTTACAGTTGATATGTTGAGTGGCAAAAATATGCTTTTGGTTTGGCTATAACTTTCAATATAGACTCATGATTCAGATCCACACATGTACCAAATGTTACCTAAATAAAAAGGGTCATGCTATTTTATGACCCAGCGTTGCCTCTCCTTGCTAATGTACATGTACTTCCAATATAGCTAGCGTCCTATACACATGTATTTCCATGTATGTAAATGTATGTATGTTAATTATGCAGGAAGTAAGTACAGATCCCACTGCAAAGAGACCACTTCCTGAGAACAAGAAAGAGGCATTTCAGCAGCTGCTGGCATCGTCATGTGTGAGTACATGTACATGTATATGCATTTGCACACATACATGTATATACACATATATGTACATGTACATGTATGAGCAGTGGAATATACATGTACCTGCATGTATACATGTAACTACAGGTGTACACACATGCCTTATGGATAAATTATACATTTCAGTCTGAGTACTTGCAGTACATGTACATGTGCATGAAAGTACAGAGTCTGCATGTACACGCATATACATGTACGTACATGTATATGAACAATCAATCCGAGAGATGCTTAGAAAGGCAAGGCAACAACAACAACACAACAGAAAGGCAAAGCAACACAACACAACTCCCCCCGAAACAGTCATTTTTCAAAGAAAAATTGGCTGCCTCGAGTGGGACTCGAGCCCACGACCATCAGCTTGCTAGGCGATGCTCTTACCAACTGAGCTACCGAGGCAGCTCAGCTGGCTGGGCCGAATCCTGCATACAAATGTGAAATAATGAAAGAAAATTTGGAAAAAATTGTATATGTACATGTTTGAGTGTGACTGATCGTGATGCTCTCTTCCCTTCATCAGACTGTGAACATGCCTACTGCTGCTGGCCGCTTCATTCAAGAATGGAAGAACAAGGCTCGCATGAATCACGGCACAGCCACCGTCACCAAGAGTCACCCCACCCTCCCAGGCACCGTACACGACATCAGCCTAGAGAAGTGCCCACCTCCACTGCCACACGACACAGCCAAAGACCCTTCACAGACATCCACAGATTTGAATTCAACATTCACAAAGGATGCGTCCTCTACAGCTGAAGAGTCAACAAAGGACGTGCTCGTTACTCCTCTCAAGACTTCTACTCACCGGCCGAATGCAGACTCGTACACGATGACCCCTGCACAGCCAGTGTCCTATAACTATGACATCAATGACTTGAGTTCAGGGGACTCTACTGACGAGGAAGACCATCCGAAGAAACCCATTCCTGGCTGGGCAATCACCTCCCAGCTCAAGCCCATCATGATCCTCCAGGAGAAGCAAGTCCATGACCTTAGCGTGGATCCATCGGATATTTTCCCATCGAGAGAACTACTGAAAGATGTGGATCTCGCTCGGATCTTCAAACAAAAGAGGAAGCGTTTCTACCACCGCTCCAGTTCTGCTCGCTGGGACTCACCTGTTTTATTAAAAAAGGGGAAAATTGATAGTATTTCTGCTGGCTTTGTCTGACATTGCATGTTTAGAACCTATGATTACTATGTGTTTATACAGTGTTGTTCGAATTTGTTTTGTGCTGTACAGTATAATAACTGAGCCTTGTATTTATGATACAAACATTTTGTATTTTTAATGTGTATCTACATACTGAAGACAGGTTCACAGGAGAATATATGTACATACGTTCGAGCGTATTCGCTAATTAAACTTACATGTATGCGCATGCCTGACGCTGATATGGTTCAAAGGTCAAGTTGCAACACTGCGATGCCAATGGATGCACTTCTTGAAACCCATTTGAAATCTTTTGTGCTCCCCAATGTGAACCTCACGGGGACTAGAATTAACGCCGGGCCCTACAGTGACATTGACGAGGTCAGGGTGTCCGGCACAGTATGTGTGGCAAAAAGGATTCACGATTTCTTTCTAAATCGTTCTGATATCCCGGAGGCAGACGTCCAGAAAGCCATGGCTCAATTCGTTGAAGATTGCCGACTAATGAGCACCCTCCACCATCCTAACATAGTTCAGTTTCTAGGAGTGTGTTGCTTCCCTGATTCACGTTTGCCTGCACTAGTGATGGAGCGAATGCAAACCAGCCTCCACGATGTACTCTCTCCGGCACATCAGTCACACAAACCGTTCTTCCCATTGGGTCTAAAATGCGCCATTCTTCATGACGTGGCAAGTGGTCTGGCCTTCCTCCACGATCATTGTCCACCCGTCCTCCACTGTCATTTATCAGCCCACAATGTGCTCCTCACTTCTGGTATGGTGGCTAAGATAGCTGATGTAAGAGCAAGTCACATTGTGGGCTATATGGCCACTGCCTCATCCACCAGAGTTCCAGTTAAGCCTGACTATTTTGTCTACATGCCTCGAGATGCTTTACCACTGAATTACTCTTCCGGCAGAGATATCTTTTCACTGGGTGTGATATCTGTATTCACTCTAAGCCAAATGTATCCATGTGATCTTCTTAAGTCAACATACGCTATTAATGAAGAGAGTAGCCAACAGTTGCTGAAGTTCAGGAGTGAATTGGAGGGACAAGATTGGTATGCGGACACAGTGCGTGGCTTATTTCGTGAGGGATACCCTTTAATTGAAGTGATCCTGCAGTGTTTGCATGATGATCCTAAACAACGACCCATCATCAGCAAGGTACAGCAGCTGTTGGAAGAGGCCAGAGCGGAGTTTCATGATGAGAATTATGACATGAATAAGTTGGAGTTGATACGATTTATACATAACCATATCGAGGAGGTTAGAGCACATTTAGCACATTAATATTTGTGTTGAGTACCATTACTGTTTTATTGCAACTATAATGTAGGTGTACGCATGTACTTTACGTTATGTGATAGATGTGATAGATGTGATAGATGTGCTGTAGGGTATGGCCATAATTTCAGGTTGTGTATTTCCCCCAACATGCCTTCTGCATGTGTAGCAAGTTTCGCAATCAGTAACTATTGTCTTCATTTTCTATTTCGAGCTCAGAATAGTGATGATCAGTTACAAGAACAACTGAATTCCTGTGAAAAAGAGGCAGTCACTGAGCATTCAATAGCTGGTGAGGTTAGTATGCAAGCCACTGTCTGGAAAGAGCAGTGCCAGGTTTGTTGGACATCTGATTGTATTTACATACATGTACTTTTGGTCTATTACAGTATCATGTTCATGTATGTGTATGCGAGTGATGTCCATCGTTGCCTACATACCTTAAGGTTACTATTAATTGCGGGTACTAATTTTAGCGAATTTAGCGGGAATCCGTGAAATCGCTAAATTATATGCGCGCTAATATTCATACCGCAACGTGTTTATTTCCAGCTGTACAATGTATATGACTAGGGGAGTTGACTCCCACACACTTGCAATGAAGATATGCCTTTTACTCAATCCCGTGTTATACAGCCCCCTATGTCTGACACTCAGCACATGGAATTGAATAGAACAACCTCATCACCTACAGAAGTGCCAACCAACACAGGACTAGTGCTTGGAGCAGCACCTTACAACACTGGAAGAGCAGAAGAAAAGAAGGTAAATGGAAGCAAGCATGTGTCAGCCTTTTTATGTACATTTTGTTTGATGCTTTGTTCCCCAACATTATGTATACAAGTGTAAAAATATTTTCACTAAAATGTTGAAGGATGTAGGGATTGAAGTGCCAAAAAGCATAGAAACAAGGTCAAAGTGTAGCATGCATGCAGGCAAGGGCAGGGGATGATAGCATGAAACAATCATAACATGCGTAACCCCTTTATGGATGTAGGGATATGGGGTTACGCATGTTATGATTGTTGCATGCTATTATCATCCCCTGCCCTTGCCTGCATGCATGCTGCACTTTGACCTTGTTTCTATGATTTTTGGTACTTCAATCCATACATCCTTCAACATTTTAGTGAAAATGTTTTACACTTGTTTCACTGTTTTTTTTCTGTGTGTAGCAACATGTATCAACCTATTGACTTTCGTGTAGAGTTCTACCTCCCTTGCATACCTACATGTATAAGCAGGATAGCTAGCAACTATCCGTGACTCCTACATCCTGTCTTGTACGAATATTACGAGTATTAGGTCCACTTGCCTGCAACAGTTAGTCGTTCAAAGAAACCGACAGACTACAACAAAACTAACTTCATGTGATGCTTTGTTCCCCAACATTATGTATATACTATATTGCAGCAGGCACTACGTAGGTAATGATGTGGTGGATGAATCTCATTAGTTCTGAAACCGCTGAGCTACTAGTGTTCTGGTGTGCCTTGCGTATATAAACAGGTGGTGTACTAGACAGGTTGCGCATATTCCCTGCTGATGAGAGCTAATAAGCTCAAAACAGTGCTGTCCAGGGATTGCTATAGCTTGTTTGACCCCACCAGATACGTTTTTTTCATGTATGAGTGACATTGTGAATTAATGCTCATTTCCTTGAATAGCTCACTGTGCAGTGCTATATACAAAAGCCTGCTAAATTTGCTGGGATAACAAGAGGATCTGCTGTCATTGATGGAAATTTTGCCTACTTCACACCACGCGACAAACCTGACGTTTATCGATATAACGTAATCAATGGTGAGTGGATCGAGCTTCCCAATTGCCCACATCCCAATGCTGGTCTGGTTGTTACTGACATTGGCTCCTTGGTTGCTGTGGGAGGTGAAAAGTCTAACAAGCTCTTTACATTTTGCAACAATCAGTGGATCGAGGAGTACCCTCCAATGACCAGTACTCGTTCATGCTGTGCAGTACTTTTCAGTAGCTATAGTTTCAGATGTGATGTAATTGTTATTGGAGGAAATGATGATGCTGGTCCTACTAGTAGAGTGGATCTTCTCGACACAGCAAGTAATTGCTGGTATGAACTACTTCACCTACCCCAGCCTCACAGCTTTCCTTCTGCTGTCGTGTGTGACAATTTCTTACATGTGTTTGGTACATGTAGTACTGGGAGTGTGGGCTACTCGTGCTCACTTCAAAATATAATTTGTGGTGATAAATCTCAGTCTCTGTCTTGTTCATGGACAGCTCTCCCTCATCTCCCAGTGCACGATGCAACAGCTGCCACACTTCGTCAACAGCTAATAATTGTTGGTGGAAGGCAAAATGACACAGATCACACTGCAATTAGCTCTATACACCAAATGGTAGGTGGGCAGTGGGTACACATTGGATCCATGTGTGCTCCACGGCAGCAATGTTTGGTTGTTAGTCCATCACCTGATAAGGTGGTTATAGTGGGGGGTGTGGGTTCCAGGAATAGTGTGGAACTATGCCATGCTGAATAACAAGACTTTCATGCCTCAGTCTTTACATTGTGCATGTATCATGAATGGTGTTGGTTTATATGAGCTGTGTGCTATAGTGATTCCAGATTTGTTTTTCTACATTAATTTTGTGGAATGTCATTCAATCAATATACTTCATTGTTAATTCCAATCATGTAGCTATATACTTGGTTTGTTACTACATGCTCCTCCAACAGAACTTCTTCAGCATTAGCCTCATACCCAGGCTGGTACGTATTGCATAATCATGTGAGCTCTCTCTCTCTCTCTATACACAAACAGGGTGTATGTGTGAGAATGTATATAGAAGCTCATAATATCCATTGGGCAATTCTATATCAGTGATTGGGATCATGAGAAAATGAAAGAGACTATATGAATGACAAAGTGACCTACTACACGTATTTACTATACGCATGCTGACAGTCGCGTGATCATGAGGTAGACTTTTAACGCATGCGTAACGTTGACGTAGCGGGGAGGTGTATATACTCGTGCTCATTAGAGTAGTCATGAGTGTGAATATATAACTAGGAGAATGCAAAAGAGCATTTGTGGGCGAGCGCAACGAGCAGAAGAGGCAATGCCGGCTACATTTGTTGCGCGGGGACGCATGCGCACTGACCGGTCGGTTGATGACATAAACATACATACATACATACAAACAAACAGAATCGGCATTGAGTTCACTAGTACGGGCTCGCTGCGTTAGCCCAATAAATAGGCGGCTTGTGCACATACGCAGAGCCGTAAATAGCCAGAAAGGACAATTGTTTGAAGAATAGTAGACGCAGTTAAATTCATGATTTGTTAAGATTCTGCAAATTATGACTTTTGACGAAGAAAGAAATTTGTCTAACGAATCTAACAGCAATAGAAGATTGGGAGAAGACTTGCAAATATCGTATTCAGTAATTCAATTGCTGCTTTCTCTGTTTTCCCTGTTTATTGTTATATATCTGTCAATACGACTCAAGAAGAGAGCGTGGGATAGCCCCGCTAAACGTTTCAGCCATTTTTTTAATGTGTACTTTGCCCTGGCTACCCTCTGCTTTGCAGCTGGCCTGTACGAAGTCCCCTACAATGACATTCTCTGCTTCAGTCTCTCCCTAGCTTGTTTCCTATACTTCACTGCAATGTATGTGGCCCTTTTATTACAAGTAGTTGCTCCCTTTCCTCCTGAGAGATTGAAACTGTATGCACGCAAAATTCATTGTGCTACGTTCTCGGAAGTAACAACTCATGTACTGCTTCTTATCTTGGTTATTTCTTTTTCTGTATTCTTTTACTATAAGTCGAATGTTCTAAATTTATATACCATTTATATATGTATGGGTATTATTTTGTTTTGTTTTGTCTATCTTTCTTTGGTTTTTGCATTTGTTTTTTTGATAAAGTTTCTCAGAAGTCACAAAAATAAGGGAAAAAGTGTGAAATATATGTTTTTAAAGCTTTTCTTGCTATTTATTTTATGCATCCCTTTGGTCATAACTTATATATTAGCTATTCATTCAATTCAATTTCTTTGGTTTACGTTTTTTACAATATTAAATTTGATATTTTTATGTATATTGCCAATATCAGTTGCATCATTGAATCATCCTCTGGATATTTGGTGTTGTAAATTCTGTTGTAGAAGGTCTGGAGGTCGTGCACCACTACTCCCTGTCAATGACACTGAGGGACAGCAGACAAATCCAATATCAGTGTGGGACCACAGTTATGTACCCAGTTATACTGCGACAAACCTTCCACATGATATGTCTGATTGTAGATCAGACTATGAAGAGTTGGCCTGATGTTATATTACAGAAAACAGTGTAACTAATTTTACTCCTTAGCACTGTTGGATAAGTACTTTGCATATAGCTATAGTGTGTGATAGTTCATCAGTATATATACAATAATATGTGTTTGCATATATAAGTGATGCTCATAACTTTGGGAGATGAGAACTCAAAAAACATCTTGGGAAGTGTGATATCTTATCAGAGACAGTCTTTGTTTTTGTCTTGAGGAAAATGATCATCTGAATATTCGATCTCCTTGCAGAGTGGTTCTGGACCAGAGATTTAGAATCCAAGCAATGTATACATATAGGTTAGACGCCGAGTCGAGGGAAATACGGGATTTAGAAAGCCAAGGGCCCTGAGCTGTAGCGTCCGAGCATAGCATATACGTAATTGACAAAGTAAACCAGGGGGCCTCATTAGTCATACAACAAACAAAAAAGTTCATTTACTTAATATAATATTATTAGAGTTTGACGCAACTTAAAGTACATGTATATAATGGACTGAGCCCCCCCCCCAAAAAAAAATTGGAGGATGTCAATGGGACAGACTATGCACTTCATGAACACTGAGAGTCCCCTCACATTTGACATGCCGTCTCAGACTCTGAATTATACATACCATTTTTTGGAATGGGATCCGAAAAGCAGCCATCCCTATGCCGCCAGCCATGCAATATCCAATAAAAATGTGATCTTAACCACACTAAACGATCATGAATCATTATCACAATTAGGCATAGCTACATGTGGACACGCTACATGGTTGCTCCTGGGACATTACACTGGGTAGCTTTTTTTGTGCTATATCTTCCAGCTGCTTTAATTGCAAGGAAGTCTTACAACATCTGCAAGAAAGATATTGTGAATTATGCAGAGAGTGGAGGCCACCACCATGATACCTACATGCTTTTAGTTCTTACTGCATGTATGGGATCTTCTGCACACACAAGGAAATATTCTGGTGTTGTGTCGGTGAACCGGTACCTGGATATTTAGGCTAGTTGTAGTTCAGCAAGGGTCTCAGAGTTTCCCAGTAGAGCAGTGCTATGCAACTACTCTAGCAGTAACTACTATAACAGTATAGATCAAGAGTTTATTTTACACAGTGATATACTTCAATCAGTTTTTCACATCTCTGACTCTAATAAGACTTGCTAATAAGTTACAATACTGTCAAGACAGCTAAAACCTACAACAATCTTCAAAACATTTATTTAGTCAATATAGCTATTCTATGTAAACCCACAACAATCTTCAGAAACTAAATTCAGTATTTGCATAGACTGTGTCATTTGTCTTGTTCGTTTCGTATATAGAACTGGTAAGCAGCCCTGATTCCGGACTCAAGTGCACCCTGTATCCATCCTGTTGTGTACGAAAGAGCTTCCCCGGCAAAGAAAATGTTCCTGTAGGGGTACATCAGCTTGCAAATGTTGACATACTGGTCAGGTTTTAGGACTGCATATGCCCCTTGGGAGGATGGATCACTGTACCAGGCTTGCACTGCTCCAACTTCAAAGTTTTCCTTTATCTCTGGGTGAATTTGAGAAACCTCTCGGGTGGCTAGAGAAATAGCATTCTGGTGACTCTGTGATCCAAACATGAGTGCTTCATTTCCCCAAGTGTAACACATGAGAATGCCTCGATCGCTTTCAGTTTTTTTGTCGCTTGGGTAGTGCAGTTGACCAATAGGCATGTTTGTTTTCGAAAACCCACCCACAATGCCCTGTTTCTCCCAGAATCGTGTCTTGCTCTGGATGAAAATCTTTGTAGACGGCCCATAGTAGACTCCAGCAACAGCATTTTGTATGGTGGAGGGCAGTGGAGGATTAAACGTCATCTCACGAATGATGTGTAATGGAGTGGTAACGATGACGCTGTCTGCAGTGTGCTCTTCCATTTCCTGTGAGGTCTCATTGTAGCAGGTGACCTTCACATAATTACCATCAGTTGTTGTACCGTACTCAATTCCTCTGGCAGTCAGTCCAAACTTGATATGCTTGGATAGATCCACCTCCTTGTTCCAACCATACTGATTTTTCTTCATGAAAGCCCACGGGATACTCGACAGACCATCCTTAATTGTATGCATGGGATCCATCCAGTACAAACCGAGATCTTCGCGAATGCCGTGAGCAAGGCAGGCTTCCATCTCCTGATCCCTTGTGTCATTAAAGACTGAGTATGCAGTGATAGCAATTTCAGGCCAGGGAAGCAATTCAGCAAGTGGTTGTAGTTCTTCCGCAAACTCCCTGCCCACCATTTCAAGGACGGCCCTGAGATCACTTCGTAGAAAGCCGACCAGCGATAGCTTGCTCCAACGGAACATCCATTCCTGCCATGCTTCTTGGCTGTCCGATTTCCTTCGAATCTGGTTTGCAACTGGTGCAATAGTGGCATTGTAGTAGGTATCTGAAAGAAGCCAGTAAGTAGTGGTGACATTGATGCACATAATTATTGTGTCCTGCTGATTATAGTGGATTGGCCTAACAATATCCCTAAGAAGCTCACACAGTACACTTACAGAATCAGGCTGAATCATTGATCTGATAATTGCTGTGTTAGTTCAAGTCAGTTGTGGCCTGTATTCTATTAGTGTTACAGGTGAGGTGTTACATTATTATACTTTACAGTTAAGGTATTATATTACTTAGCATTATCATAGATAATATAGTGTCTAAGGGAGATGTTATCATATTCATATAGCCCTAAGGTTTTGTAATGCTATACTACAATCATACAAAACTGATGTCCGTTATCAGACAGACAGACAGACACACACACGCATGAGTAGTAGCACGTGCTATGCATGTGCAAACCTAGGAAGGTCTGGGGGCATGCTCCCCCAGGAAAATTTTGATTTTTAGATGCTCTGAGACCACTTCTAGTACACCGTTATCTGTTAGTGCTAGTATTATCATATCCACAGTCACGATAAACTTACTGATGCCAGTAATCTGGTACTTTTCTTTGATCTCTGGAGTGAGTTTAGCATCCCAACCTGGCCAAAACTGAGTGCAGTATCTGCCTGGATCCTTCTCCCAATCTGTAAATGATGTAATACTGCACAATGATTGTGTAGTTATGACAGTAATACCTGCATAGTAATTACAAACCATGTCACGTATTTGTGCAAACTTTATTGATCTTTTACAGCTGGCATTAAATGCATGGATGCATACAAGGATATAAATTATAGATATGTACATCCTGCATGAAGTGTGATAAGAAGTCACTCTTAGGCCTGAATAAATTTTGCTTTTAATTCTACCTATTTTTCTTTACTTTTATGCTCAAAATATGTGCCTATTTTGCTTTTAAGTCTACCCATTTTTCCCGTTTTTTTCTCAAGTATTATAATAAAATGAGATAAACGGCAAAATTTAAAAAATCTAGTTCAAACCACGATTATTATACTGAAGAATGACGGAGAGTTCAGTGTAGTCTTCTAAAGAGGATTCTTGCTGAGACGTGAAAGAGTTCGAGAGAAGTGAGAACACACGTTCTGCTGCTGCGGATGACGGCTGTAAGAGTAATACACGTTTACACGCGGTTGCCCAATTAGGAAGCTGACTTTCATGGCCATTCCACCAAGCCAGTGGCTCGACACTGGTTGACACATCTTCAAAACAAACGCGCGTCTTCTTGAGAAAATTCTGACATACCGGTATCGGCCATGCGAACGTGTAGCGCTATATAGTCACGTGTCATTTGCGCATGCGCAATAAAACATTTCCTCATTTTGGCACCTATTTTTCTCGAGAATTGCTTATTGCTCACAAGCTGCCTATTTTGCTCAAAATTATGCTAGCAAATTTTATCCAGCCCTAGTCACTCTGCTTCCAATCATTCTGGGCAGTAGAACTTTCTTTCCACTCAATAAAATGTTGGATCACACCCATAAGCCACTGTTGTATCAAAAGTATCTCACCATCCATCCTGATTTTGGGCTGTCCATAGAAGCAGTAGTAACCCTCTCCACAGTAGTTGATGAAGGGAATGCGATCAAGGTGGAACAGGTTAGTGTACCAATCAGTGAGAAAGTGCTTTGGACCATTCCAGTCCGGTGCACCTGTACCTGGTTCACGCATGGCTCCAGCTATAAAAGATAGTACAACAGCAATTGAACGTTAAGGCATACTGTGAGCCCACCCACAGACCTTGATAGCTACCTATATGTCATTACCATCAACTGCGGTATTAGCTATACATCATTGTGTTGATCTATGCATCTGGTGATTTATTAACACGCAAGTGACAAATATGCATGCACGCACGGAAATACACACGTATGCACCTAAAATGTGGTAACCATCACCAAGGGAAGGGAGAAACACATTAACATCCAGTGGCCATATAGCTAAAGAGTCCATTGCAAAGTGATTTTAGCACATAAGATAATCCTGGAATTGAGACTACACAAGAATTCGAAGTGTAATTGATGTGCATATGTGCATAAATTTGCAACAAGCAGAGCTGCGTCTGTCTGTTTAAGTCACCTCTGGAGCGTCTGTTCTCCTGAAAATACAGTCACGTACTCAGCGGGGAACGGAGGTCAAATCATATGCGGAGTTTTCTCTAAAACCGCTCCGTTGCGGTGATCCAGCACTCCCTCCGTTGAAAGGCCACACGCGAAATCGCGCATGAGCACGGCGTCGAGGGTTGTGCACTTTACAGGCCCGTACACAGGGGGGTTCGAGGGGGTTCGGACCAACCCCCCTTTCGGCTGAGTAGTATGTGATTGATTCACACTTGCTCGCCTAGACCTAAACTTACGAGGTGAGATCTCTGGCTAAAGATCCACGTCTGCACCATGCACGCACACGGAAAGCGATCGACGTTAATAGATCGCGCCAGCGCGACGCTCCACCCATCATATTTACTCGCGCGAGTGAATTTGCGCTAGCGATCGATATGCGCACTGATCCTACTGCGCAGCATGCAGTGCTCGCCTCGTTTTCTCATCAGCCTTGAATGTAGCTTCTACCGAGCCTCATCCCTGAAATAATAACAGTCTTTGCTAGTCAAGTGCAGTGAGTGTTTGCAGGTATCTTATTATTCCAAAACTGCACGATCTCAGAAGGTCTACAAATCCAAACTTTTCCTGGGGGACCATGCCCCCAGACCCCCTAGGTGGCATGCGCTTGCGCGCATACCCCATTATGTATAAGGCTGCGCCAATTATGCTCAAATTTTCATGGATTATGCGATGCTGCACTGCTCAAGAAATGCTCGACGATTTTCTGATTGTGCTCACGTTAGCGCAGGTTCTCACTCAGTTGCATGTTTCGCGTGCGCTAGTTTGAGCTTGCGGAACCGTGACATGACCACTGAGGCAGTAGTTGGACTAAGGTTACCGGTTGTATGCTCACTGAGGCTGTAGTTTTCTGTCTCCAACACATACTTTTCTCTGCCAAGCCAGCCATTCACGACCGTGTATAGACGAGAATATATTCTATATACACGGTCGCGGTGGATAGATATCCGCATACCCACGTCGCAACCGCGTCCAAAATGCCGGTATTATGCTCGATGCTCTCACATGCCAATTATGCTCAAACTTATGCTCGCCTAATCGGCGCAGCCCTAATTATGTAACCTACCTTTTCAACAACCTGCGTACGGGCCTGCTTTAGTGCATACATTGAATATTCGTAACTACAACAACATGCCATGCGAAAAGAAATGTGCCTACTCACAGTCGGACCAGAGTCCTTTGGAGAAGTGTGGTTCGGATAGAGTCTTCACCCGTCCGCCTACGCGGGACTGCTTCTCGAAAATAGTAACTTTATGTCCGACCTGCGCCAGTTCATACGCGGCAGACAATCCAGACATTCCTGCACCGATGACAATTATGTGTTTCGGTTTTGTCGTCTTTGTGAATTTGAACTTCTTGTTTTTTCCTGGGTTGGTTTGCATTTTGTAGGCGTAGTTGAGTCCAAACTGTAAAATTTCCATGTAGAAGGTCTTGAAGCAATCAGTCTGCGTTATAGGTGGATAGGTTGGTTGGGCTTGTTGTATCTGCTGCATTCTGTGGGATTTTTGGGGCATTGCAGGATAGTCCACTTCCTCATCGGCGACGGGTGGTGTACACCATATTTGCTCACCTGGCACCTGACGCTCGTCTGTCAAGGTACGATCTGAGGCCATAGCTTGTCTCCGTCAAATCTGGAGAAGTAGTGGATCCGGATATTTCGTGCTTTCGAAGTCCTTGTTTAGACAACAGAAAGCTGCGAGTCGTCTTCTTTTATACAGGCTGCTAACAGGAAACGCATGCGCATGAGGTTTGCCGATGCAGTTGATTAGTCCAATTGCCTTTTTGGGGCGGTGGCGAAACTTAATGAGATTCATAGGCTGGGTTAAGTAACGTGTGACGAGTAGAGTGACGTCATTGAAGTGTTCAATTCTAAAAATATTGCCGTAAACAGCTCTTTTTTATAATTCACTAACCTGAGAATGAATGTGAGGTTGCATGTTACACAGTGGCATATAGGAACCTATGCCCAGCACCCCTCTATATTTTCTACTAGACGGCAAACCCCCCCCCCCCCCCCTTGGCCTCTATTCTTAGTTAGAATTTTAACTTACATTACACGCTTAGCTAGGTCTAACACTATGTCAGCTGGGTGGGTGGCCATAAGACTTGATGTTTACATGTAGCTATCAGCACAGTGTGTCCCCAGCTGCACTGCAAAAACGTGATGGTTATTTTAACACAAAGTGTTTTACCTCAGTTGCATGTGTAAGTCACTCATTCATGTAATTGACAATGCTGTTGAACAAACATTGGGAGGAGAGCCAAAAGGCGCATACCATAGACCCATAGACTGAGTATATACACATCAGTAAAGTACAGAGTGGCCAAGTGAGACATCCCTTGCACACCTCTTGTTCACTCTTGTGCACCCTCCCAGAAATGAACTTTCTGGGAGGGTGCACAAGAGTGAACAAGAGGTGTGCAAGGGATGTCCCACTTGGCCACTCTGTACTTTACTGATGTGATAATTAATCTAATATGACTCATTAAATTGTTATTTACATGAATGAATGACTACACATGCAACTGAGTTAACCATATTTTGTGTTAAAATAACCATCATGTTTTTGCAGTGTGGCGTCACGTGTGATCATGAAGTACGTATACAGCAATATACCTATATGGATATTTACCACACAGTACAAATCAGTGAGTTTTCTCCTAATTGCCCTAATTTCAAATGTATATGAGGCATAGTACAGTACCAGAAATTTGTTGGTGGATACACTTTATGATGCACTAGACACATAGTTATTGTGATGCAGTAGACACATATTACATTGACTTTATTATTGTTGCATGCTATCATCCCTTGCCTTTAATTTGTCTGCATGCTGCACCTTGTTTCTATGCCTTTTACCACTTCCATCCCTACATCTTCCAACGTTTTAGTGAAAATGTTTTTACTGTTGTCTCAATATGTAAGAGGTATTGAGTTTCTGACATATTCACTTGGAATTTCCTGCATTTTGGTACAGAGTGACATGCATCCATCTCAATGCAGGGCCCTTCCTCACTTTGTGTGGCTTTTCAAACCCATATAGCTATCGTTTCCTTATTACTGAGTACTCATGTTCCAAGTAGTCATACTTCCACAGTTTGGACAACTAATTACTACATTCCTTCTGCTTCTGACCTTTGACTATCAAGGTTGTACTCAGTAGAATACCCCACTATGATACAGTTGATTGCACCAACCTGCCACCCCTTACAGCAGACAGATGAAATGGTAAATAACTTATGGTCAATTAATTACTGCAATACACTTGCTCTACAAACCACAGTTTGACAGCATGCAATAATCGTAACCCCATAGCCCTTCATCGGTTATTATTGTTGCATGCTATCATACTTTCCCTTTGCCTGCATGATGCACCTTCTTTCTATGCTTTATGGCACTACCATCCCTATACATCCTCCAACATGGCTGTTGGGTTTCTGACATATTCACTTGGAATTGTCTGCATTTTGGTACTGAATGACATACATCACTCTCAATGCAGGGCCCTTCCTCATTTTGTGTGGCTCTTCAAAACCCACATAGTAATTGTTTCCTTATTACTGAGTACTCATGTTCCAAGTAGTCATACTTCCACAGTTTGGACAACTAATTACTACATTCCTTCTGCTCTGACCTTTGACTATCATGGTTGTACTCAGTAGAATACCCTACTTTAATACAATTGATTGCACCAACCCTGCCACCCCTTACAGCAGACAGATGACCTGCTAATTACTGCAGTACTCTTATTCTACAAACCACCGTTTGACAGCTGCAACAATCGTAACCCCATAGCCCTACATCTGTAAATACTATATAAAAGGGGTTATGATTGTTGCATATGTATGCTATCATCCCTTCCCTTTGCCTGCATGATGCACCTCCTTTCTATGCTGATTGGCACTTCCATCCCTACATTTTAGTGAAAATGTTTTACTCTTGTCACAATATGTAAGAGCTATTGGGTGCATGCATTTTGGTACAGAGTGACATGCATCTCAATGCAGGACTCTTCCTCATTTTGTATGGCTTTTCAAAACCCACATAGTTATCGTTTCCTTATTATTGAGTATTCATGTTCAGCACTTTGATGATGAGCTGTGCATTTTAACAATGGACATTTGTTGCTTGCACATAGCTATGCCTGCGCTCTTCCATTGTTTATGCTTCATATAGACTCACGGTCAGTCATCAAAATAGAAAAAGAGTCACCAAATTCCAAATATCATATCATCAATAAATTAATTGCATCTAAGGAGAAACTTGATAACCACTCAACATACAGAAGTGTATATACAGTGTCAGTGATCATTTAATTCCCCCTTACCAACATAATGTTCACTTCCTAAAACTTGTGTGGTGATCTTATCATGCAACTAAACATATGGAAGAATCGCTCACTATACATGATGTTCTATAAGGGACTATACTGATACACTGAGTTCAAGCAAAAACATACACCAGGAAAGTCTTTCTCTGCAAAGTTTACAAGAACATGTAGACATAGCCTGCACATGCTTCAATAGTTCACTAGATTGTGTAGTCTATATATTGACTCTTTAACAAACTGTACTGTAGCTTTAAATTTCAGTATACAGATTTGAAAATACCTACATGTACCTGGGGACTCTCCCAGCATGGAAAGTGAAACAAATTGCTCCACTGTTATTTTCAGTGGGTGGAAGTATCTGGAACATAACGTGTACAGCATACAGTGTGCTGTTATACACACTAAAATATTTACCGTTACTTTAGCACCTTGCATGGCCGTCTCAGATGCATCAACTGCTGTCATAGGTTACTGGAATAACCACACAAGGGTTATAATAACCCTGTCATTTTTACAGTGTAAGTTCTCTAACAAAACAGTGGACACTTCAAGTCTCCTCTATGTAGACAGTCATGTTTAGGGAAGAGAAATCTCGGCTGGTAAAGATAGTCATAAGCTACACCTATCTTCCATTGATCTCTCCTCTAAGTCATCCATCATCCTTACCTCCATTTAGTTGGAATGTTTACATACACTGCAAGAAAAGGTTCTTTTAACCCTTTGGTAGTTGTTTGAGTATAGACTGTATACTAGAGCCACTAGATGCTTTCTTAATGATTTGAGAGACAAACTTTGAGCTATATATGAGTAGCTAATTATAACCCAGCTTCTGAAAACCACCATCTACTATAGATATGGTGATTTGAGGAACTTCTTTACAACAACCACATAACAACTCAGGAATGTAGGAAGCAGGTATACTTAGTATATAGCAGTAGACAGAACAAAGTGCATAGATCACTATGAAGAACAAAGGTTTCTGTCAGCTCAGTTGCATATTCAGAGCATTTTGTACTACTCCCACTGCATTCTTTGTTAAAGGGAAGGAAACTCAATAATGGCTATATATTTTTACTTACTTCTTTGAAGTTATACATTCCCAAGTTGTCATGTATTTGTTGGCATACAGAGGTATTCAGCCAAGTCATGCAGGAGATTGTTTTCAGAAGCCATGTTACTCAAAGTCATGCCACTTATCATAATGAAGGGCTGAGAGCCGGCTGAGAGCCAGAGACAAAAATCATCTCCTTAAAATTTCGAAACGTGTTTCAGAATGAGGGAATATGCACTAAATTCAAATTGTTAATGGGTATACTCCACTTAATTCAAATTTGTGGTATTTGAACAATCACCCAGTACAGTGTACGGGATTGCAGTGGCGGATCCAGACCCTTTCCACGGTTTCCATTGAAACCCCCTTTTGTTTGCTCATTAATAATTCATTACCTGCAATATAGCTCGCACGCGCGCGCACTGTACGCGCCGTACCTGTACCTACGTATGATTAGCCAAGCACGCACACGTTGATAAGCGGATCCGTCATGAACGTCAAGATCGCGCGATTATTATAATTAGTGGGCGTGGTCTCTGCGCGCGCCACTGGAAACCTTTCTAAGTTCCTAGATCCGCCACTGGATTGGTATGGTCTATCCCATTGAAAATTCAATTTCAAGTTGATTTCACTTTTAATGATATCAAGGTAAAGAATGTGTGAAAAATAACCTATACATGCCATACTTCTCTACAGCGTCCAAGTAACACTCAGCATTGATGGATGAACTACGTATTGTTAGTGAAGGATACTTCAAGCCATATAATTTTCCTTAAGCTAATCATATTACACATTTAGACAGAGACAAGGTTAAATTCCTCACACCCATCAGGCCACCTATGTATTCCAAAGCATGTTTTTCAGTTTTCCGTCCCCTCCATGTTGCCAGCTGTAGTTTGGGCTTATATATATATATATAAAGATATAATGACTACTTCATGTAACTTGAATGCTATTACTTTCAATGAGTATAGTTCCTCCTCAGAAGTTTCTGTTGAGATCTTAGCTCTATTCCAATGGGATCTACTGCTAACAACATGGTCCTCACAACTTCCCTAATAAAACTAGATATACGTACGTACTTAATAGTGTACTTCTCAAGATGCAGTGTAGTACCTTGGAATTCTTACGCCATATCGTCTTCTAAACATTGCACGGTAACCTAAGAGTGTTCAGTCTGTACATGTATTACATAACTTGAGTAAAGTGATGACCAGGCTTCTTACCAGTATATAGTTACTCACATCTTAAGTTGGTGTGTACTGGCCTCTTCTTGAAGGCCATACTTCCGAAGCATTACGGGTACTCATTACTGTGATTTTGCAGTGGCGGATCTAGGATTTTGCAAAGAGGGTAGCGTGTCGCGGCGCGCGCGTTTTGAAGCCACACCCAGTTAATTATATGCGCGCGCGCGCGAATGACGACCTGTGTGCATACACGTAACCCTGCCCAGTTTCAGTTATAGTAAAGGGTACTATAGTTTACATGTAAGAAGGATAGAAGAAGGATAGAAGGATATTGGTCCCCCAGACCGTAATCAGGGCTCCCTATATATATAAAGCTCATGCAATATTAAACCAACCCTGTTATATATACCTCATGGAAAGAAGGATCTATAGACTAATACTTGACACGTGCGGTATGTAGCTATTATAATATCAGCCATAATTGTTATTGTAAAGATTAAAACAGCTCATTATTCTAGCAAATGTTTAATTATAAGCAAAAACTACTTCATCTTTTTACCTGCAGAAGGAAAAGAGCATTGATGTGTTATATGTACAATCACTATTTTGGGTGAGCAGGAGCAAATACACTTAAGCTTAGGCATGGTTTACAGCTGGAAAATAAACACCATACCATGTGCATTTTGACAAATATAAAACATACATATGAAGAAGATATTTGATATTTGGCAGTAAAATGATAGACATATATGCGAAATTTACAGGTATATAGGACAAGGCTCTCTTACACTCGCCTACACTGTTAAAACATTGATCAGGTCAATCCCAACACATGTCTCTGCATGTTGCATGCCATAGCCATCATTTATTGCTGTCCCACTGATACCATTGATACATCATCAACATGTAATTTCACTGTTTTACCTGTTCATGATAATCATGGACAAATAGCAAAACGATCACCGGCAAAAAATAGCAATACGATCACTGGGAGTACGGGTGGCACATTCTCTGCACATTCAGCCCACCTGGTCATGTCAACAGTGCTACTTTACTAAAGTGTAAAAAACATTTCATTAAAATGCTTAAGGATGTAGGGATGGTAGTGCCAAAAAGTAAAGAAACAAGATTGTGATGACCTGAGTGGTGCACAGTGAACAACTGATTATGATGTGACCATATACACAACTTATGCATGTGGGGAAATGATTTAAAACCGCGTGGAAATTATGCATGCACAACAATGACAGACTAACAAAGTAACATAGTTTGGAGTTCAGAGTTCACGCTACCACAAAGATGAATTACAATTCATGCACGTATGCAGATAAGGGATAATTGCATGCAACAATAACAACATGCGCAACCCCACGAAATAAAATGTAGGGAGGGGTTACGCATGTTGTTATTGTTGCATGCAATTATCCCTTATCTGCATACGTGCATGAATTGTAATTCATCTTTGTGGTAGCGTGAACTCTGAACTCCAAACTATGTTACTTTGTTAGTCTGTCATTGTTGTGCATGCATAATTTCCACACGGTTTTAAATCATTTCCCCACATGCATAAGTTGTGTATATGGTCACATCATAATCAGTTGTTCACTGTGCACCACTCAGGTCATCACAATCTTGTTTCTTTACTTTTTGGCACTACCATCCCCACATCCTTAAGCATTTTAATGAAATGTTTTTTACACTTGTTTCACTAATTTTTGTTGGGTATATACCCAGCAGTGTCCACTTCAAATTCTACTTCTTCATGGATTGCTTTACTATCCCTACTTGCTTATTTTACATTCTACTTGTTACTGTAATGTTGCAACAAGAATATTTTGAAGTCATACTCAGAGAATTGAGAACAAGATACAACAAACATACTGCTATTGATTGTGAGGAAATATTATTGTATATGAGAAGATATTGATGCAATCAGTAGTAGGACTTGACAAAGGAAGTGTGGAAAGTATGAAGGCCATAATATAATAAAGATCCGAGATAAAATCCATAAATGAAACAAAACACATTCTGGAAGTGGTGTTGAGGGTTTCAGTTGGTTATATAGGTTCAGACAGAGGAAGATCTGTATGGCAGAGTGAGGAATATTAGAGGAAGGTGCACACAAACAGAAGTACTGTATATACACACATACATGCCCATAAGTGACTCAGCACTGCTTACATATAACTAGACGAATGCTTATAACATTGTGGGTGAACCCACTTATCCATAAGTTGAATATTGTGTGCACGCGCATGACAATGATATTTGGTATTTGGTGATAATGCAGAGATGTTTCCAGTGCTACAACTAGGTGTACCTGCTTCATTCACCCTATGACTCTATTATCTCACCTGATATGTTGTCAGATTTATGACTCAGACTACTGAGCACAGGTAAGAAAAAGGCAAAATGCGTGGCTTTGTTTGGTAGAATGCAAGATCAGGGAAGGTTGAAGATGAAGGAAGTTTAGGGGACAGAAGGGAAGGAGATCAGTCAAAATACACATTTTGTAATGGAGAGTTGTCACAGCTACACACAGTCTTATTGACTTAGCAAGGTACACCACAACTATTTCATTAAGTACAATCTAACAACACTTGCAGCTGCATCATCCCTTAGTGGATGTGATAGCACCTGCACATTGTAGTACAAAGTGATGTGCACTCTTGTTAACTGCATGATATGAGTATGCAGTCTGTCAGTGAGTGACTCATCCAACCCCAAGTGTGCAACAGTGACATATCTCTAGCTGCACTATTCAGGGGCATGCTATAGCTACTTCACATCTGCACATTCTGTATCTGTGCTTTGCTCATAGCTTGAGTTTACATCATTGCTCAGCAAGGCATCCACCTTGTCAACACAGTGATTTTCTGGTAGTTGCCAGAACACACTGTGTACATCACACAGGGACTACAGGGAAATACTCAGTTGACTTTGGCAACCACCACTACTAATTGGAACAAAGACCCCCCAGAGGAAAATTCGATTACTTTACAATAGTGGACACTATCACATTGTCTAAGGCGTGCCTGTCTTCTTGTATTGGCTTATCAAAGGCTGCCTTCAGGTCAGATGGCATCAACTGACTAGAGCACTACCATTTCTTTCTCTGTACATGTGCACATGCAACATTTGTTATCAGTGTGGGAGTTCTTCAGCTACAACACACTGGTCATCCTCAATAGGTATGGAAATGTCACATGCTGGTAAGCCATGTCAACATAACTTAGTGATTTTCTGGTAGTTGCCAGAACACACTGTGTACATCACGCAGGGACTACAGGAAATACTCCGTTGACTTTGGCAACCACCACTACTAATTGGAAGAAGCTGCCTTTAAGACCCTCAGAGGAAAATTCATTACTTTTAAATTACAATAGTGGGACACTATCACATTGTCTAAGGCGTGCCTGTCTTCTTGTATTGGCTTATCAAAGGCTGCCTTCTAGGTCAGAATGGCATCAACAGTAACGGGTTCACACTGACTAGAGCACTCCCATTCTTTCTCTGTACATGTGCACATGCAACATTTGTCACCAGTGTGGGAGTTCTTCAGCTACAACACACTGGTCATCCTCATTAATAGGTATGGAAATGTCTCATTTACGTGCTGGCAAGCCAAAAATGGCTCTGAGGCCATAGTGTGACACCCTTGACCAAAGTCCTACCTTTGAGTTCTGTGGATCTTAATGCTCTTGAGCAAAAATCCAGCAGGCTCTTTATGGACTTACACAGCTTTGTTTAGCAGTCTCCTAGCTGTTATCTACACGTGGTCCTCCCCAACACCCTGGGCATTTGCTTGGCTACCTTTGTGAAAAGGACAGTAGTAGCTACATGGCCGATGCATATTACCTGAAAGTTATTGCAATTGTGAATCGGGGCAGTAGCGAAGGGCCTTCAGACACACAAACTGACGGAACTCTGTATTTATGAGAAAAGATAAAAGTGGATACCAAACTACAGTAAAACTGACGTACCTGAGAGTGATTGTACTGCCGGGGTGAAATAGTCTGACGAATGAAAAAGCGCAGCAAACTTGAGCGCAGAGAAGTGTCAAAATGACGATGAACAGCAAGAAGACGAACAGCACGGCGAAAAGCAGCACATAGACTAGCAGCCCGCTTCACGTGTGTAACCTATGCACGTGCATATTATGTTGACGCAGGCGCGATCGGCTAATAGCGCATGAGTGATCACATCACCAATATGAGGAAATGGCGTCCGACTATACGGAAGTGCTCATAAATCCTTGTCGTTCTCATGCGAGAGGGATCCTACGACGATTCTGTTGGCCTAGGATCATGCACCGGAGAGAAAGGAATCGTTTTATGCTAAAATAAAGGTGAGCGCGTTTGTCAATTTTGAGGTAGACCGTTTGAAGAAGAAGAAGAAGAAGATGATGAAAAAAAATTCAAAAACGGAGGTGTGGCAGTTTCCGTATGTCATTGTATACGTGTATTTGACATACTTTGAGGGTCTTATATGATAGAGAAACACTTGTAGAGCCTTGATATATGTCTGACAAGGCTTATAACTGTAGCGTTCAGGAGCTATGAGCCGTTTCATCTGGTAAATGGGCGTGTCCGTGTCGGCGCCATCCCTACATAGAGAGTCTACCGACTCTCTGATATGGGAAGGGCAGTGTACATAGGGTAATGTTTTATGTGAGTTCTAATTTTATGCTAGGTGGGCTCCATTCACTTGCCAATTATGTGCTGGTATTAGTAGTACCTACCAGTGCAAGTCCTTCCATCACTGTTTAAATCAAATCCTGAGTTACAAGAACAGGTGTAGGAACCAACAGTGTTTTGGCATTGCTGTTGACAGTTGTGATTTCGTGTCGCACATTCGTCTAAATCTACATAAAATTCAACAGAACACACCTGTCTATAAATATTCTGTGCTGCATGACTACTCAAATTCTTCAATTGTCATTATGTGCAGTCATCACTGTATGAGGCAAGACTTATGAGTTAAGGAAGGGTCTGGTAATTGGAAGATATTCAATGAATTCAGAGCATGTATATACAGTGAGTCATCAAAAATCGCTGTGTATTACATACAGAGAAAAAATGAATGTAGGGATGGCAGAAAAATGTATTAACAAGTACAGGTATGGTATATGCAATAGTAAACATGAATATAATACCCTAGTAAAGAGGAAAGGAGAGAAACAAGTTTACTATCCAATACTTCAATATTCAGCACTTGTTGGACATATGTTTGGCACTGGCCATCCCCGAAAACAGTTCTTCGGTATAAAATATTAATGTAAGTAGGTCTAACTAACTGAGAGAAGAATAAAATTGATTTTCAGTATCAGTGTATTGTACGTCTTAACCGATATGGAGGCGGTCACTCTTAGAGCAAATTAAGCTTACAACTGCCTCTCTCTGGATCTTCTAGCATTGAGTGTGTCAGTATCATCCTTACATATACATGTAGGTCTACTGACTCAATACACATGGTTGGTCAGTAGACTTAGTGAGGGATGCAATAAAGACCCAGAGTACTTGGTGGACAGCCCAGGACACATTACATTGAATTGAGAAGAAAGGGCAAAGACACAAAATAGTCTGTACATGAGTTTACCAACACATGACTTCCAATTAGTTCCCGGCGGTACATATCCAGGATTACAGGAACATGTGAATGAGCCAATATTGTTGTGACAAATATGTTGAAAGCCACTAGTTCCCTCTATACATTCATTAATATCTGTAAGAAGGTTAAAGGTAATACTGTATGTACCTAAAATCCACAACAAAGAATTTGAGGACATATAAAAGTAGAGTATAAGAGTATAGAGGCATGTAACAATAATATATAATGCTGTCCTACTTTTATTGTTGTGTATATACTGTACTTTGTTTGGCACTAGCATCTCATAATATGTGTCATTTGATGGTGTAAATTACGTGTTTTTGTGTGACTATACCACTGCAGGCCTTTCCATTTGGTCTGTATCCAGGGTTACAGTCGCAATCAAAGGAACCAGGAGTGTTTCTACATATCTGAGCACATCCACTAGTTCCCTCTGCACATTCATCAATATCTGGATTAAAAAGGTAATTTGGTTATAGTGCTACATAAACTGTTACTTATATACCGGCTTTTATCATCGGCCATGCAGTTAGTATTCTAGGTATGTGTGGAATATGTCATTGAGTTAATGTAAGAGCTAGTTTTGTGTCCTTTGCCTATGAATCTTCTAAACAGAAAAGCATTATTGTGCACACAAATGGAAAAGGGTAGTCAGGAAACATGGATACACTAGAGTATTCGAAGAATACGTACCCCGCGGCGAGTTCGGTAGCTATCCCGTGCATGCTCTCCGTAATTTAAAGATTATCAGTGCATTCCATCCGTATTTGCACGTAATTTACAATTATGGTAGGCGGAGCGAACTTCGCTAATTATTAGAACGGCTATATAGCACTCACGAGAAAGAGCCATGTAGAATACACCAGCGCCCAGGAAGGAAGGTAAATACTTATTCTAATGTTCTTTAAAGCTGTATACTGTGCGCAGTGGACGGATTTCAATATTTTTTTGACGACTGACAGACTGACAACGCTCTGCGCATGGGTAAAAAGCTGAATGTACACTTGCAGCAGAAAAAATGGCTAAACAAAGCACCATCTCCAAACATTGCTTAGTCTGGGATAGAGGTTTACTGGGTACTGTGCACATGTACTTTGTACCAAGGGCTTAGGGTTTTATGTCATGATGAATGTGTTGTCATAAAATGCTGTTACCAGTGCAAGCCTTTCCATTTGACCTGTATCCAGCTCTACACCGACATAAAAAGGAGCCAACAGTGTTTTCACATATCTGCTCACATCCCCCATTTCCAAATGCACATTCATTGATATCTGATGAAATGGTTATTGTGCACATGCTTTACAAAAGGGTGAACTTTAACATACCAACACAACGTTTTATGTTGTCATGAGCTGGTTGGTATCCAGGTCTACATATGCATTGAAATGTTTCCAGAGTATTGATACATTCATGCTCACACCCTCCATTATTAATTAGACACTCATTAATATCTGCAAGAAATAAAGAGAAAATGCAAAATGAAGACAATGTGCCTTGTAAACATTATTTGAATATACCTCTCATCTTCACACTTGCACAAGATCACGTAAGGGTGCAGTTATGACTTACCACTATACAGCTGCTGCCATCTGTAGAAAGTTTGAAGCCAGCCCTACAACTACACGTAAAGTATCCATCCTCATTTTCACATTTGTGATCACAGTTATCTGTTCCTTCGGAACATTCATCCACATCTAAATTATGTCAGTAAAGAATGATGGCTAGGACTAAAAAAGTTCCATCAAATCTAGCTCTGTACCTGTGCATGTTTTTCCATCATTAGAGATTTGGTAGGAGCAGTTGTAGCATGAGCACAGGTAAGATCCAGGAGTATTAGTGCACACTTGGTTGCATCCATGAGCATGTCCAGATGAACATTCATCAACATCTAGAGAGTGGAAATGAATGAACAAAAGTAGTCGATGCATGTGTAACACACTATCCACTATCAAAGTGTATGGGCATACCAACACAGCTCTTTCCATTGTTCTTTTCCATATAGCCCGGTTCACAAGAACAAGTAAAGGAGCCTCGAGTGTTGACATATACTTGTTCACAGTCATGACTGCCATCTTCACATTCATCGACATCTTCATAATCAAGAGTACATACATTTCAGTATGAAAGCATTTGCACAATAAAATATCAAAATTCCTATGTAGATGCATTGAGTGTGTTGTTAACATACCTTTGCAACTTGGCTTATCTTCGGCCAACATGAAACCATTTTTACTACATGTAAATATGTGCATATAGTGGGACTGCTATAAAACATCCAGTGTTCTTACCTAATGATAGTGTCATTGACACTTCAACTTCATCACTACTAACCACACCTTCTCTTTACTGACACCCACTACAACCGAGAGACTGTATTCCCCAAGGTCTTGTGGCTTGATCGATGTGAAGATTAAAGAAGCAAAAAAGGGTGGATGGGATGCTGTAGGCTCAACAGTAACTCGAGGTTTGTCAAGAAGAGAAGGAATTCCACTCCACACAGCCTCTACATTAAGTGGTACTTTAGGGTCTACCACAATTCGAAATGAGATACTGAAAAAGTTGGGATCAACAAGTGGAACTGTGCCATCATCTTCAAGTAAAGGGGTTACCTCTGGTTGTGGAACTACACAGAACAACATTTGTACATGTGGGTATACACGACTGCCATTGCTATCGCCATATTATGAACGGTCTCAACCAGTGGCGTAGCTACGGTAGGCGATTTTTTATTTGACGTACACTTTTCGAACTTAGTCTCGGAAGGCAAAGTTCAAAAGTTCAAAGTTCGAGCTAACGGCTTCATTCTCTACTCCTTCTAAGGTCCCCATGGCCATATACCCGGCCTAGTTGTTGTTGATTGACCAACTATTGGTGGTATGCGCGTTTACAGACTGCAGTGATTGATTGTATTCAGCACTCGGGGTGCTCGTCCAGTCTTACTACAGTATACTTCTCGGGTGGTGCTCAGAGGCTGCATCATACAGCCCCTGAGCGTATGGAATCAGAGAGGATCATCTTTGCACTGTTATCTCCTGTTACTACGCAGCCTGGACCATATTCACACGTCATCACTTCAGCCTAAACACTTATATTTGTTTTTGTACATGTTTGTGCAATCATTTATATATATCATGTGGCGCGCGTTTGGTTAACATTTAGTAATGAGCTTCAAACGTTCACTGTGCTCTTCAGAAGATTGCTGTTAGTTCTGTTGGTGGTCGTGCGATCCATCTAGCTGGATCCAGGAATAAGCAGAGTCCAGAGGAATAGTGTTGTCAGACCCAGGCTGTGCTTCTCTTAGTCTGGTTACATGTCAGATCTAGAAGTTCTTTGTGATTTATCTAAGTGCGCATTTTCTCTGCCCGACTTGCTCAAATAATTCGCACGCCACGCCCACTACACTCACTAGCGGCCACAGACTAAGTTTGAAAAGTGTACGTCAGATAAAAATTCGCCTACGGTAGGGCCAGGTACCGGTAGGGCCTGGGCCAAAAATCTATGCAAACATTGATGCATCGAATTTCCGCGCAATGCGCCGCCGCGCCGCGCCGCGCGTCGATAGTTTGACATGTGAGGTAACATGGCGGGTTCTTGTCCCGCTCTTGCTCCTTGTCAACTCCACAGCTAGGGTTCTCTATTTCCCTAGTAAGTTCTTCTGGGTGGTGCTCTCGGACTGCTAGACATACACACGTGATCGATACTCCGTCTCTTCACGGTGGGAAGGGTAGCCCCTCTGGTGTACGTTGCCGACGTTTGCTAGACATACGTACGTGGCTGGGACAGATACTCAAGTGCTGAGTCGTGTCACGGTGGGATGGGTATCCCCTTTGGCGTGTGTTGCCGACAAACGCTAGACGTACATACGTGACTTGGACAACAATCGAATTCGTGATCATGGTGGGAAGGGTAGCCCCTCTGGTGTGTGTTGCCGACAGCCAAGTGTCCTCTACTATGGAGAACCGATAATAGTGTGTGTTTGTGTGTGTTTTTACTTCGTTGTATTTGCCATGCCCCTGTGGGTCTCAGTGCAATAAACCTTTGAACCTTTGAACCTTTGGTAGAAGGAGATCGCCGAGAGCATGCTATGTACCATGCCTACTGCCTGTAGTCGACAGTTAACTCTTTTCCAGTGGTCTAGCTCAGACTGTAAAGATGATGATGGCTACCATGGCACTACTAAGCGTGCCAGATGAAGATCATTTTTTTAATTTTAATTTGGTAACTGTGTAATATAAAAAGTTAGTAGCGTTGTTTATTGCTTATAATGCACCAAAAATAGTCTAGAAGGCCTATTTTCCAGGGGGAGCCCCCTAGGGTCGGTTTATAAGTGCGCGCCCGCACAGTTTGCTATGACGTACCCTACCATAAAGCATTCCCTGGCTACGCCACTGTCTCAACTTACCCTTTACGCTGACCAAGGTGCTAGCTTCCTTAATAGAGCCGGCCACTTCCACAGTAGATATGCACCTATAGAGTCCTGCGTGTGAGACTCGTAGCGGATGGAAGGCAAGGGTACTCCGACCTAAGTCAGCAGCATCTACCACTGTCACTCCCCTGCCGCTCCTCACTGGACCATCAGGGCCCACCCAGGTCTGCACAGAGGGTATGCTGCTCACAGATGTGCACACTAGTACCACCACCCCTCCAGCTGGTACTGCACTGTCACTGGATCTAGTAATGCTGATTTCATGTTCAAAATCTAAAAAACATTGCATGCAGGATTCAATCAGTACATAATCTGCTTACCAACCTTTAATGATGATGGGTGCATCTTGAGAATATATGGCTCCAGTAGTACTTTTTACTACACACTTGAACATTTGTCTACCAACTTGTGATGGGTTTGGTGTGATAGTAAGTTCATTGACGCCAGTAGCAGAACGTAATTCAAGGTCAAATCCAGCAAAAAAGAACCTCCACTCTATCCTGGCCACATCAATATCAACTGCAGTACATGTGAGGTCTTTAGAGAGACCAACTACTAGTGGAGTCTCATTTCCAGTCACAACTACACCTGATGAAAGGAAGTGCACAATGTAAAAGGATAGCATGCCCTTGCATACACCTTGATTCGCTTGCAATACTACTATATATATATGCCATGAGGGTATCTAACCTGGTTGAGCTAACACAGCGTCTACTGCAAGTCCTACGACTAGGAGTAGCACCAAGTGAGAAAACGCACGCCTAGTCATGATTATAACACCACTCGCTCGTCTGCAGCAGTTACTGTAGTCGTTTGCCTGCTTTTAAACCCAGCGAGGCAGTTATTTTGCAATGTGTTCAAAGGTTCAAAGGTTTCTTTGCAATTGACCCACAAAGGGGTATAGAGTGAAATAAATATACTACAGAGAAAAAATATATATAGTGACGTCATTTAACAGAACTAGACCTTAATTTTGAACCAAGAGTGACAACAAAAGATATATCTGCTGCTGCTATTTTATTTACAATGCTTGATAATGATTCATGACACACAAGAGTTGGGTGACTGTTACACAAATGGGAAGAGAAACAAGTGATAGGTTCCTTACATAAGTGGCACAGCTTATCACCAAAAACAGGTCGACTGAGTTCTCTTAAAATTGCCTGGCCGCAGTAGGTGCCCTTCACTCCATAATCCAAGGCACCATCCCAGATCTTTCTCCATGAGACAATTGATGCAATCTTAGCAATAGGTTCAACAGAAGGATGCATCATTGCAGTGGATATTAGTATATCATAATCACATTTGAGAAGAGATTTCTTGTTGGAATGAACAATTTTAACAGCATTATTAGGTGATGTGAGGCACTGGTTAACAATATCTGTCGACAAAGGTGCTTCAAGCATTCTGCACTGTTGTACTACAGAAATAGAGTAAATTTCATCCATAGCCAGTGTAGTAAAGATACGGGAACTCAGAATATCATTAGAGTTTGTCAATAGTTTACTCAAGAAGGATAGCTTTCTCAATAGTACTCGAGTGGCCACAGAAGGCCAGTGAAGAGCAATCCTAATAATATCATTTGCATGGAATTTAGATAGTTTCAAAATCCGTCGTCCTATCTCGCACTGAAACTTCTCCAGAGCCCGAATGCAGGAAGAATCTAACAGCCAAGTCTCAGATCCATACAGGAGAATAGGGATGATGCAGGTTTCGAAAATGCTGGACCCTGAGAGAGGGTTAAGTTTGCCGTGGAAAACCCCTGTGCTACCAAGACCAAAAAAAGCTCTTCTGGCCTTAGAGATATTAGTACTGATAGATTCACTTGCAGAGAGGTTCCCTTGCCATTGTATCCCAAGGCATCTAGCAGAATTCTTTGTTACATATACATGGTCTCCAATGAAGACTTGAATTGATTCCTAGACTGTGAGATACGAATGAGTTCAAGTTTAGATGGATTTAATTTGAGGCCAGCACTCGTAACAAAATCGTTGATTTCAGAGAACAGAGATGCAACGGATTGGATATTAGGAGCGATTGAACGAACATCATCAGCATGGACTGCAGTTCCAATAAATGCTCCGTGAATTGATCCTCCACAATTAAGGTCTCGCATTCGCTGCAACAAGGAGTTCATCACAATTAGGAATAATGATGGAGATAATACCGAGCCCTGCTTTACCCCAAGATTGACCAAAAAAGAAGAGGACAGGTTGTTTCCATGCTTCACTCGGCTTGTAGGTGAGTCGTACCAGGATTTAATTAATCTCCAGGACTTGCCATTAATTCCTGCAGTAAAGAGATGAGTTAGAAGAATTGGGAATTCAACAGAATCAAATGCTTTTTCAATGTCATAAAAGCAGAGAAAAGGGTTTTCACCTTGACGAATATAGTTGAGTAGGACTTTTTGAGTACTGAAGATGGCATCATTACATGAAATCCCTCTTCGAAAAGCTGTTTGATTTATGTCAGGAAAACCTCGTTCATCAAGAATTGGAGACATACGTTTTAAAATTACCACTTCAAAAGTCTTAGCAATTATTATTGAGGATAGAGTAATTCCACAGTAACTCATTGGATGGAGTGGATCTTTTCCCTTTCCCTTGTAAACAGGGATGATGATACCTTACTTGAAACAGTGAGGAATCTCTTCAAGGGAGATGATTGAATTAAAGATCTTCCTGAGCCAAAGCACAACTGTTTTACCACCATAAAGGAGATGTTCTGCATTTAGGCCATCAGCGCCTTTAGATCGACCGAGCTTTAGAAATGAGAGAGCTGATTCAACTTCATCATCTGTCACTTCAAAATCAAGAATCTGATTAAGGAAGGTGAAGGAATCTGCTTCTAGTGAGCTGAGAGATTTTGCAGCAGAAGAAACTGCACTATTGGTATGCATATTTGAAGAGGCAAGATCCGAAAAATATGAGCGAAACAATTCAAGGATATGTGATGGGTCAGTTAGAGATTGTTGATTTCCATCCAGCAATTTTGAACAAACATATTGTGGTTTAAAAACACGAAACCGTCGATTATGACATTTCTTAAAGAGTAGGTCACGTTTTTGAATATCCAATCTTTCTCTTCGTGCTCTACAGGCAGAGACATGTTGTTTAACAGCACGTGATGCATCTTGTTTCTCACGGTGTAACAAACCATGGGTAGGACGCCCTGCATTTTTCCATCTGCTCTCCGTCGCGCGCGCGCGATATCTAGACTCCAGGCTCTTCCGCTGCTACGGCGCACTTGCACAACCTGTAACCAACCGCATGCTCCTGTGTATGCGGATATAATCTTTGAGCTATAGATGGAATACTCCGGACAGCCGGAGACTATGGACTGTGCTACATGTATTGAGCTCTCTTGCCAAAGGCAATGTGGGAATGACACAGGAAGACTTCATAACCCACTACTGAATGCAGTACAATACATGTATGGTCAGTGGCTGCAGTCAGCTTGGCTCTGTCCTTGCAACTCAGCAATGACAAGTAAAAGGGAGTAAACTCCAGTATAAAATAGAAATTAGACTAAGATATGAGAGACACTGTAATTCATTCATGCTGCACAAGCACTAACTATACCACCAGTCTTATTTTTTGTGAGTGAGTTCAATTGCAGCCAACCTTGACCCCAACACATGCGTACACAATATTGAACACATCACATGCACACAGAAAAGCCAATGATCCAGGAGCACTATTTCATCAGAGATACCACACTATTTCCCCTACCTCCACAAAATAACCAGCGTGTAGAAATACTCAAATTCTGGTAGCTAGCAGGCAAATGCAGAGGTGACCCTATCCAACGTTAGCATTGGATTTATGCGTATTTGAAGATGCCATGGTATTATGTTATCCATGCTTTTATACTGAATTTGCATTCTATTTCTCTAGATCTTGTAATAGCTATTGCTTTTTGTAGCTACATAGTTCTTACACAAAATGTTCCTTGCTGCAAGGTACACATCATAATTCATTTATTAGACTTGTATGCCAATGGTAACTAAGGCTAAATGGTGTGTGTGGGAGGTTGGTTACATTTACTACTGTTGATTACCACATGCAATCATTACCAATAATGCACTGCAGGAAATTCTAACAATGGCCGTATAGCAAATGGAGACTGCCCTGAAATTCTAAAAGTGATCTAGCAACTGGAGACTGCCCTAGACAAAGTATATGATATTCAGGCACTACAAGCGAACATTTTTATAGCTGCTGGTTTTAGTATTCATACAGGTAGAGGTAGGGAATTAAAGTGCTCTGTGGTTAGGGAGACTCAGAAGGATAAGGTACATTCTGTATATATATATGCAGTTATGGTAGCTACATGTCATGAAGGCACGCATATATTATAACACCTCCAAAATAACATATGTTGGAGGAGTGGTATTACACATGTATTAGTTCCAGTGAATGTTTGAGTATTGTGTGTATTAACAAAATTATAATGCATGACGGTAATCATATGTATGCAACACTTCCCAAGTATGGAAGACATGGCATCACTCCAAGGCAATATTTATTATAATAAACAGATTGCAAAGAGGTTATAGCTATATTCATGCAGACAACTGTCCAGTGAGCCCTGAATGTGCACTGGTGTTGTTATTGCAACAAGTCTATAGGGCATTAATTTAGTCAATCAAGACCTATGCCACAGAAATAGTATAAGGCATTATGATTTTGTACTTACCACTTACCACAATAAGTGGCAAGAGTCTTCCTTACCACTTCATAGATATAGATGATGGGAGGTATGTATGGCAGAATTACTAATAATGCCTGAAAGGTACACATGCAACAGCACACATATGCAGAGAGTGCTGTTTTATGTATGACCTTTGACCCACCAGAACACACACAACACACACACACACACACACACACACACACACACACACACACACACACGCACGCGGACAACCCTCGCTGCGCATGCGCGCCGAGGAGCGACACGCGCAAGTTCAAAGTTTTATTTCTTGCCCGTTAGGGATAATACAAATAAAATAAAATAAAGGGAAATATGAGAGCACAGATAAGAAGGAGTTAGACATTAATTATGATGTGCATATAGGCGCTTTAGCTCAAATCCCACAGAGAACAGGTGGTCATCACAGTTTATGAGAAGGGTGAGGATACTCAATAGAGGTAATGAGAGGTGGACTGTGGAGATGTGGTGAGCAAACATAGAATCCCTAGATAGTTCGAAGTCACAGAGGGGGCATGGGCCTCGGTGCGCATGCGAAACAAGGGTTACTCTACTTGTGTGTCGGTGTGTCCATAGATAGTTATTGTCTGTCTGTCTCTCTGTATGATGCCCTATTTCTCGGACACCGTAAGCGTATATGTTGAAATTAAGGTACCAACGGATTCGATGCAACATGTACACAGAGCAGACTTTTATAAAAACTATAAATGCTTTGTTCAAAAGTTATGACGTTATCAACTGCAGCGACATTCCGCGCACTTTTACGACGGCAGAGTCTTCTAAAGGGATAACAATAGGCTGAACGCTACCTGGAATACGACCTGATGTAAGACAGCGAGCTTTAGTCTCCGTCTTTGCCCAAGTCTTCCGTATACTTCCCGTTACACGTCATTGATTAGGATTCGCGTACGCGCGCGTTATATATGTACACTCCAAAGGTGTACACTTCAGTGCTGTTTATTTTCCTTTGTACTTTGAAATCTGCACAAGCGCACTACGAAACATCAAAGAAAAATGGGTATATCGCTCAAAAAACGCTGTAGCATTTCACTAGTCCAGGTTAGACCTAGGAACTACTTTCATGATTTAAAGGGAGATGGGTTGTGAAGTCCGAGCGTAGCGAGGACGCATGCAGCAGCTATAAGGATCCGAGGCCTAAAATCACGTATATAGTTACCTACGCTCCATGGCGGTTCATTGCACGAAGAGATTCAAACTGATATTGACCGGCTAGAAAATGTCCTTCAAAATCGTCTTCTCTCACTCTGTACTTCTTTAACCGATTAACAGCGGCAATTACGCGCACGGCACGCTATGTGTAGCGGAAATTAAAATCGAGTTATGATGCGTTTTAAAATTGTTACACACAGTAAAAACCAGTGAAACAAGATTAAAAGATTTTCAGTACAAAATTATTTTAAATGTTGAAGGCTGTAGGGATTGAAGTGCTAAAAAGCATAGAAACAAGGTCCAGCATGGAGGCAAATTCAGGGGATGATAGCATGCAACAACAATAACATGTGTAACTCAATATCCTTACATCTGTAAACTTACTAAAAGGAGTTATGCATGTTGTTATTGTTGCATGCTACCATCCCCTGCATTTGCCCGCATGCTGCACCTTGTTTCTATGCTTTGTAGCACTTCATTCCCTACATCCTTAAAATATACAGAGACAGAGAACCTGGGGGGTAAGGGGGGCTTGAGCCCGCCCACTTTTTGAGCAGGGGGCTGAGCCCCCCAAAATTGGAGGGCGTCAATGGGTCAAATGTATTAAATACTATGTGATAGCTAACAGACTATATATATACAGGATGTATTCAAGACGAATGTGTGTTTAAGATAAACTACCCACTTCATGAACCCCCACTTTTCACATGCCGTCTCTGCCTATGCATTTTACTGAAAATGTTTTGAATTATGTTTTGTATATTTCTGCAGTGGAATTTTTTGTAGCTACATGTATATACTTTGATAATATGCACTTCTCCAACAGATCTAGAACTTGCTTCACACCCTTACCCATTATATACAGTATATAATATATCTTCTATCAAGCCTCCCTATCGTAGGCTATGTGTATATATGCAACAAGCCTATCCCGTTACCTCATGAAAAGTAGGATCCATAGACCAATACTTGACACGTACTGTATGTAGCTATTATAATATCAGTCATAATTGTATTATAAAGATCAAAACAGCTCATTATTCTAGCAAGTGTTTAACTATAAGCAAAAACTACTTCATCTTTTTAGGCCATGTACCTGCAGAAGGAAGCATTGATCCATATATATGTATAGTTCAGTCACAAAATAAATGTATTTTGGGTGAGCAGGAGCAAACACACTTAGGCATGCAGCTACAAAATAAACACGATACCATGTGCATTCTGACAAGTAAAAAAAATACATGTAAAGAGGATATTTGGTATTTGACAGTAAAATTACACACACCTATATATGCAAAATTCACAGCTGTATATTACTAGGTGGGCTCACTTACACTTGCCTAATTGGAACTGACACTGTTAAGACATTGATGAGTTAATCCCAACACATGTCTCTTTGCATGTTACATGCATTAGCCTTCATTTGTTTCTGTGAATGCTGTCCCCCCACTGATACCATTGATACATCCATCAACATTATAAATATAATTTCACTGCTTTACCGGTTCATGATAATCATGGACAAATAGCAAAACGATCACCAGGAGTACGGGTGGCACATTCTGAAAAGAAAGTCAGACTACACTATAGTACATGTGGTAAAGTCTAATTGACACTTACCTTCAAGATCATCAATAATAAATTCCCTTCTGCATCGTCCATTTTGCATAGTAAACCCTGGTCTACAACTACACAATGCCACTCCTGTGCCAGTATTAGTGCAGACTTGATCACAGCCTCCATTATTTGTCCTACAAGGGTTTGCTAAGGGAACAAGAACATAGGGAGATATGATGAGAGGAGACAGAGATCTGAGACTACAGTCTTGGAGGTATAAGTTATTTTAGTGTGTCAACAACGAAGAAGAGAACTCACAAAAGATTGAGGACCATGGTAGCTATGACAAATAATAATAGTATACGTACCAGTGCAAGTCCTTCCATCACTGTTCAAATCAAATCCTGAGTTACAAGAGCAGGTGTAGGAACCAACAGTGTTGTGACATTGCTGTTGACAGTTGTGATTTCCTGTCGCACATTCGTCTAAATCTACATAAAATTCAACAGAACACACCTGTCTAGGAATATTCTGCATTGCATGACTACTCAAACTGTAATTATCAAGTGTAGTCGGCACTCATATGAAGCAAGATTTATGAGTTAAGGGAGGGTCTGGCAGTATGCAACATATTCAACTTCAGAGCATGTATATACGGTGAATCATCAGAAATCGCTTAGCTTGTGGCTCATGAGTAGACAAACATTCAGTTATTGTAGCCAAAAATTTTATACCTAGAACAGCAATCTTCCTAACTGAAAGCATATCTTTTTGCATGATACTTATTCCTGCATCAACATGACGCTCATATACATAAAAACCATGTACATGTATGACAGCAATTACACAAATTTGTATATGAATTGCAGTGTATACAGAGAAAAATTGAACAATGTAGGGATGGCAGAAAAATGTATTAACAAGTACAGGGATGATGGCATATGCAATAGTAAACATGACTAGTATAAAGGAAAGGAGAGAAACAAGTTTACTATCCAATACTTTGAAATTGTTGGACATAGTTTCACCTTTTGAAAGATATTTGGCACTGGTAATCCCCGAAAACAGTTGTTTGGTGTAAAGATTGAGTTTAAGTAGGTTTGATTTTCAGTATCAGTGTATTGGATGTCTTAACCACTATGCAGGCGGCCAGACTTATGACTGCCTCTTCCTGGACCTTCTAGTATTAGGTGTGTGTGTGTGTGTTAGCACCATCCTTGCATATACATGTAGGTACTGACTCAATCCACATGGTTTGTCAGTAGACTTAATGAGGGATGCAATAAAGACCCAGAGTACTTGGTGGACAGCCCAGGCCACATTACATTGAATATGTGATAGAAAGGACAAAGACACAAAATAGTCTGTACATGAGTTTACCAACACATGACTTCCAATTATTTCCCGGTGGTACATATCCAGGATTACAGGAACATGTGAATGAGCCAATATTGTTGTGACAATTATGTTGACAGCCACTAGTTCCCTCTACACATTCATTAATATCTGTAAGAAGGTTAAAGGTAACACTGTATGTACCTAAAATCCACAACAAAGAATTTGAGGACATATAAAAGTAGGTATAGAGGCATGTAACAATAATATATAATGCTTTCCTACTTTTATCGTTGCGTACTGTACTTTGTTTGGCACTAGCATCTCATAATATGCGTCATTTGATGGTGTAAATTACATGTTTTTGTGTGACTATACCACTGCAGGCCTTTCCATTTGGTCTATATCCAGGGTTACAGTCACAATCAAAGGAACCAGGAGTGTTTCTACATATCTGAGCACATCCACTAGTTCCCTCTGCACATTCATTGATATCTGGATTAAAAAAGGTAATTTGCTAATAGTGCTACATAAACTGTTACTTATATACCGGCTTTTGTCATCGGCCATGCAGTTAGTATTCTAGGTTATGTGTGGAATTTGTCATTGAGTTAATGTAAGAGCTAGTTTTGTGTCCTTTGACTACGAATCTTCTAAACAGAAAAGCATTATTGTGCACACAAATGGAAAAGTGTAGTCAGGTAACATGCATAAGAAAGCTGAATGTACATACGCAATACAAAAAGGGCTAAACAAAGCAGCATCTCAAAACATTGCTTAGTCTGGGATAGAGGTTTACTGGGTACTGTGCACATGTACTTTGTACCAAGGGCTTAGGGTTTTATGTCATGATGAATGTGTTGTCATAAAATGCTGTTACCAATGCAAGCCTTTCCATTTGGCCTGTATCCAGCTCTACACCGACATAAAAAGGAGCCAACAGTGTTTTCACATATCTGCTCACATCCCCCATTTCCAAATGCACATTCATTGATATCTGGGGTAGAAATTGGAAATAGTTATTGTGCACATGGTTTACAAAAGGGTGAACTCTAACATACCAACACAACGTTTTATGTTGTCATGAGCTGGTTGGTATCCAGGTCTACATATGCATTGAAATGTTTCCAGAGTATTGATACATTCATGCTCACACCCTCCATTATTAATTAGACACTCATTAATATCTACAAGAAAGAAAGAGAAATAGTCACAATGTAATACAATGTAAACACTAATTGAATGTACCTCTCATCTTCACACTTGCACAAGGTCACATAAGGGTGCAGTTATGACTTACCACTACAGCTGCTGCCATCCGTAGAAAGTTTGAAGCCAGCCCTACAACTACATGTGAAGTATCCATCCTCATTTTCACATTCGTGATCACAGTTATCGGTTCCTTCGGAACATTCATCCACATCTACATTATGTCAGTTAAGAATGATGGCTAGGACTAAAAAAAGTTCCATCAAATCTAACTCTGTACCTGTGCATGTTTTTCCATCATTAGAGATTTGGTAGGAGCAGTTGTAGCATGAGCACAGGTAAGATCCGGGAGTATTAGTGCACACTTGGTTGCATCCATGTGCATTTCCAGATGAACACTCATCAACATCTAGAAAGTGGAAATGAATGCAACAAAAGTAGTCCATGCATGTGTAACACACTATCAAAGTGTATGTGCATACCAACACAGCTCTTTCCATTGTTCTTTTCCATATAGCCCTGCTCACAAGAGCAAGTAAAGGAGCCTCGAGTGTTGACACATACTTGTTCACAGTCGTGACTGCCATCTTCACATTCATCGACATCTTCATAATCAAGAGTACATACATTTCAGTGTAAGCAAATGCACAATAAAATTTCAAAATTCCTATGTAGATGTATTGAGTGTGTTGTTAACATACCTTTGCAACTTCGCTTATCTTCGGCCAACATGAAACCATTTTTACATTGACACTGATGTGAGCCGGCTGTGTTTTCGCAGCCTTGCTCACATCCTCCATTAAGTATAGCACATTCATCAACATCTGCACATTAAATGACATCCACATATCATTGCATTCTAATATACCAGAGTGATATTGCACTTTACACCTTCACAAGTCGTGTTACTTTCATCCAGTGTGTAGCCAGGCAGACAGCTGCACTTTGGACCATCAGTTGTGTCAGTACACAATTGATTACATCCTCCATTGTAGTCAGAACAATTACTAGGCCCTATTATATATTATTAATAAACCAATATATATATTTATGTATATTCAAAAGGTGTATGCTGTATTGCAGTGTACCTTCTATATCTGTTGTCCCTAATTCTAAATGAAGATCTGCAAGATGATGTATAGAGGTGAAATATTGTATGTACATGTAAATGTGTGCATATGGAGAGACTGCTTTAAAAAATTCAGTGTTCTTACCTAATGATAGTGTCATTGGCACTTCAACTTCATCACTACTAACGACACCTTCTCTTTCACTGACACCCACCACAACCGAGAGACTGTATTCCCCAAGGTCTTGTGGCTTAATCGACGTGAAGATTAAAGAAGCAAAAAAGGGTGGATGGGATGCTGTAGGCTCAACAGTAACTCGAGGTTTGTCAAGAAGAGAAGGATTTCCACTCCACACAGCTTCCACATTTAGTGGAACATCAATTACTGTAGGGTCTACCACAATTAGAAATGAGATACTGAAAAAGTTGGGATCAATGAGTGGAACTGTGCCATCATCTTCAAGTACAGGGGTTACCTCTGGTTGTGGAACTACACAGAACAACAGTTGTACATGTGAATATGCACAACTTCCATTGCAATCGCCATATTATGTCAACTTACCCTTTACGCTGACCAAGGTGCTAGCTTCCTTAATAGAGCCGGCCACTTCCACAGTAGATATACACCTATAGAGTCCTGCATGTGAGACTCGTAGCGGATGGAAGGCAAGGGTACTCCGACCTAAGTCAGCAGCATCTATCAATGTCACTCCCCTGCCACTCCTCACTGGACCATCAGGGCCCACCCAGGTCTGCACAGAGGGTATGCTGCTCACAGATGTGCACACTAGTACCACCACCCCTCCAGCTGGCACTGCACTGTCACTGGATCTAGTAATGCTGATTTCATGTTCAAAATCTAGAACACATGAAAAATATTGCATGCAGGATTGAATCAGTACATAATCTGCTTACTAACTTTTAATGATGATGGGCGCATCTTGAGAGTATATGGCTCCAGTAGTACTTTTTACTACACACCTGAACATTTGTGTACCAACTTGTGATGGGTTTGGGGTGATAGTGAGTTCATTGACACCAGTAGCAGAACGTAATTCAAGGTCAAATCCAGCAAAAAAGAACCTCCATTCTATCCTGGCCACATCAATATCAACTGCAGTACATGTGAGGTCTTTAGAGAGACCAACTACTAGTGGAGTCTCATTTCCAGTCACGACTACACCTGATGAAAGAAAGTGCACATTGTAAAGGACAGCATGTATATACCTTCCGTACATCTTGATTCGCTTGCAATACTAAAGACTTGCTTGTTGTATTATAATTGCAACACTATATATATGCCGTGAGGGCATCTAACCTGGTTGAGCTAACCCAGAGTCTGCTGTAAGTCCTACGACTAGGAGTAGCACCACGTGAGAAAACGCACGCCTAGTCATGATTATAACACCACTCGTTCGTCTGCAGCAGTAGTCTTTTGCTTGCTTTTAAACCCAGCGAGGCAGTTATTTCGCAGTGTGCTCCCTGTCGCCGCACGATATCTAGACTCCAGGCTCTTCCGCTGCTACGGCGCACTTGCACAACGTGTAACCAACCGCATGTTCCTGTGTATGCGGATATAATCTTTGAGCTATATTGGAATAATCCTCCCCGCTCGAACTTGAACTCTCTTGCCAAAGGCAATGTGGGAACGACACAGGAAGACTTCATAACCCACTACTGAATGCAGTACAATACATGTATGGTTAGCGGCTGCAGTCAGCTTGGCTCTGTCCTTGCAACTAAGCAATGAGGAGGTAAAGGGAGTATAATCTCCATTATAAGGATAACTGAAAGACACTGTCATTGATTTATGCATATCAGCAAGCTATACCACCAGTCTTTACAAATATGTATTTTTTGTGAGTGACTTCAACTGCAGCCAACCTCAACACCAACACATGCATACACATAATATCAGAGAGCACTATTTCCAGTATTTCCACAAAATACAAGCACGTAGAAATGCTCAAATTCTGGCAGTAGACAAATGCAGAGGTGACCTTATCCAATGTTAGCATTGGTATTATCCGCATTTGAAGATGCTATGGTATTATGTCATCGATAGAATTTGCATTCTATTTCTCTGGTAATATTGCTTTTTGTAGCTATGTAATTCTTTACACAAAATGTTTCTTCTTCAAGGTACACATCATAATTCATTAATTAGACTGGTATGCCAATGGTAACTAAGGCTAAATGGTGTGTGGGGGAGGTTGGTTACATTTACTACTGTTGATTACCACATGCAATCATTACCAATAATGCACAGCAGGAAATTCTAACAATGGCCCTATAGCAACTGGAGACTGCCCTGAAATTCTAACAGTGACCTAGCAACTGGAGACTGCCCTAGACAAAGTATATGATGATATTCAGGCACTATAAGCAGGAAAGTGACATTTTTATATAGCTGTAGGTTATGGATATATTTAGGTGAAGTAAGTGCACTGTGGTTAGGGAGACTCAGAGGGATAAGGTACACATTGTATATGCAGTTATGGTGCATGAAGATACACATATATATAACACGTGGGAGGAGTGGTATTACACATCCAGTGAATGTAGCTTCATTTTGAGTATTGTGTGTACTAACAAATGCATGAAGGTAATCAATCATATGTGTGCAAGTATGGAAGACATAGCATCACTCCAAGGCAATAATAAACAGACTATCAAGGACAGAAAAGACTTGAAAATAGGGTACTTATTCATACAGACAACTGTCCAGTGAGCCCTGAATGTGTACTGGTGTTGTGGTTATTATATTGCAAAAAGTCTATAGGGCATCAATTTAGTCAATCAAGACCTATGCCACAGAAACAGTATAAGGCATTATGATTTTGTGCTGGCCACATACCACAAAGAGTGATAAGAGTCTTCCTTGACTTCATAGACTAGTCAAAGTCAATGATGATTTGGTGTGTGTGTGGCAGAATTACTAAACGGTAGACATGCAACAGCACACATATGTAAAGAGTGCTTCTGTTAGTAATTATTCTTTATCCTCAGATTCAGAGTGTGCTACCAATAGCATTATGTAACAGACAAAAATATAAGGAAAGAGGACACACATAACTCAGACCAATGTCATGTAGAAAGCTGTAGACAACATAAAATATAAGGAGAAGGTGGGCATAGCAATTCTAGTGATACAGAGAGGTAGTAAACATTAGTAGGAGACAAATAACATCATAGAATTACGTCAATCTAATGATGAAACTTATCTAACTGCAGGGCAAAAGTGAAGTGGATATGCAACTGACTGTTTCCACATTAGAGCACCCTCTACTCAGGGACACATGACAGTTCCCTCTCTTCTTAATTTTGTGAGGGGGTAGCACTTCCTGCTGCTGCAGGGGACCATTGTTGGATGGAATTTCCTGCTGCAAATATTCCATACAGTTGTGAATGTATCCATCCTCCCTTACACGATCCCTTGGTGGGAATAAAACTCTCTATGCATACATATCAGTATGTAACTAGAGGGAGGAATGATTGTGTGAGACATAGTGTCAAAAATATTTCATTGAAATGTTGAAGGATGTAGGGATAGTAGTAGATTGTAATAACCCGAGTTGTGCACAGTGAACAACTGATTATGATATGACCATACACAATTATGTATATGGGAAATGATTGAAAACCATGTGAAAATTATGCATGCACGACAATTAATGTAGACTAACAACATAACATACTATATAGTTCAGAGTTCAGAGTTCACGCTATCACAAAGATGAATTACAATTTAATTTTTCACTTAAAATGTTGAAGCATGTAGGGATGGAAATGTCAAAAAAGAGAGGAGAATCAGAGATGCAATCAGACAGGATATATGGCATTCGGTTGAAGAGAGATGGTGACGAAGGAGATGCCTGGCTTTCAGTTATTGGTGTCTACCTTTCTGTTTGGATCTAGGAAAGGAGCTGTACCGGAACACCCTGATTGAACTGGAGAGAGTTAAGTTATCTCTGAGTCAGCTCAGTTAGATCCAGTCATTGTTGAAGGAGATTTCAATGCACACCTTGGTTCCCTTTGGGGCCCGAGGGCTCATGACCATCCCAATGTTCAAGGTCTGCTTCTTAGAGAATTACTGGATAGATGCAAACTGCATGCCACATCTATCAGTGAAACAGCTAGTGGCCCGTCTCATACATACCGCTCTGGAGACATCATTACAACTGTTGACTATATCCTAGCTGATATTGAAGCATCATCATGTATCGAGCATTGTTGGACCCATGAGGAGGACAATCTTAATACATCCGATCATCTTCCAATATCCGTTACAATCTCCTGTGAAGTTGCCACCCAACATCCACAAGATCCAAACTTGATCAGGATTAATTGGTCAAAGCTGAAAGTCGGGTGAACTCCGTGTATTTCAGGATGCAGTGAAGGAAAGACTGAGCCCATTCATTGGACGTTCCCGTGGTAGCATCACACAAGTGGAATGTGAGATCAAACATGTCGCATGGTTGATTAAAGATTCTGCAGAGAAGACACTACCACATTTTAAACCAAGGAGGGTACACAGATTCAAAGATAGAATGCTGTCGAGACTCTGTGCTAGGAGTAAGGAAGCCTGGAGGGCATTGTGTGAGGATGGCAGGCCTTCGGAGGGCCCACTGTATGAAGCTAAGTGTTCACTGTGTAATGAGGTACGAAGGCGTATCAGGCTATGTTCTGCCATCAGAGAGCGTAAGAAGGTACAGCAAAGGGAGAATCTCTTTAAGACCAATGCACACTGTCGTTTCCACACACGTCAAAACAGAGGGAAGTCACGATGTACACGTTTACGTGTGGATGGTGCTCTTCTATCAGATCCAACACAACTACTGGAAGCATGGACCAATCACTTCCAAAACCTTGCTAAATCACAACTCAATACGCGAGAAGGTTTGCAGCAGGGGTCTACATCAATGGTTTCATCTAACTTCCAGAAAGAAGAACTCTTCTTAGACTTTACTTTCTCAACGGATGAGGTTACACTTGCCATAAATAGGATGAAACTCAAGAAATCTCTTGGTCCCGACAACCTCACCTCTGAACACTTTCGTTTCAGCGGACATTCCGTTGTCACTTGGTTGACTGAAGTTTTAAACTTTGTTGTTGAGCTGGAACAGGTACCATCATCACTCAAGTCAGGTATAACCATCCCCATCTACAAAGGTGGTGGCAAAGACCTTCTGGATTTGAACAGTTATAGAGGGATCACTTCGAACTCAGTTATCTCAAAGATTCTGGATAGACTGAATCCTCTATTTACTGAAGCTCGACTTCCACACCCAAATCAGTCTGCATATAGGAAGGGAGTGTCATGTGCCGATGCTATTTTTACCACTCAGGAAATTATCAACAGGTATCTCCAAGAGGGTAGCAGAGTTTATATGTGTCTCTATGATTTACTGACTCAGTTGAGATCCCAGTCCTCTTAGGGTGACTTTTTGCATTGCCCTTAGTTGGAACTCCATACACTCTATCTGCACCATCAGAAAGTTGAGATTCCTCTAGGGCTATGACAAACCAACAGAGTGTCTGCTACAGGGCCTTCTCTGCACTGGTTGACAATGTAGAGTCCATAAGTCTTGTCCATGAGTGCAGAGAGCTGAAAGAATGGTATAACTGTAATTTTACATCAGAGCTCCTTAATACAATGGACCCAGAGGGAAAACTGAGATTGTTAGTGAAGCAGAGAACATCATCAGCAAGAAGAACTGCACTCTATTACTAAACAAGGGCTCAACACATTATCATCTCTGTCTGATTGCTGAGTCTGTTGGCTGGAAAAAGCTATGGGATCACGCGTTTGACCACGGTCCTTCCACTATTAAAGCTGAATCTTGTCAGAGTCATAACCTATCCAGATTATGCTGGAAACAAGTGTCCATTAACATTCCCCTACCAGAGCACGTCCTTAGCCAACACACGAACAGTACAGGCACATGAGAAGATCTCATGAACTCATTAAACACTATAGACTCTTCATTCTACAGTCACATTTTGTGTTTGGCCAATGTGTTTTAGTTCTCTTTGCTCATTACTTTAACAAGTGTAAAAACATTTTCACTAAAATGTTGAAGGATGTAGGGATTGAAGTGCCAAAAAGTATAGAAACAAGGTCAAAGTACACCATGCATGCAGACAAAGGCAGGGGATGATAGCATGCAACAATCATAACATGCGTAACCCCATATCCCTACATCTGTAAATGCTAAAGTTGCGGTAGAGTATGCTCTAGGGTTTGGCGAATTATGCTTGGTTTTCTTTCATTATGCTATGCTAGCAATGCTCATTTATACCACAAATATGCTGACAGGAAGTAGCTTATTATGCTCACATTATGACATATGAGCATGCTCAGACATGCATATGCATAAAATGGGCACTGTTGAGTCATTTGAAATGCTTACACCTGCTATATAGTGATAGGTAGATGTACTGAAGCTGGCTGAATGGGCTAAGATTGAGAAGCCTGAAGCCTCGGGGAAAAGAAAGCAGAAGACCTCAGTACACTCAACAACACTTTTTTCTATGATCAGAACAGGGCTCTTGAGGATATAGCTACAGCAACAAAAGACGTTCTGTGTTGTCTATTGAATATTCGTCTATTATGCTAGCATTCGTGGAAGTTACAATTATGCTCAAAATTATGCTAGCATAATTCGCCAAACCCTAGTATGCTGACGTAGTAGCGCGTCATACGTTTATTTAGCGGAATAGTTGTGGGTTTTGATATGCGCAGGTAAATGGAGCCAAACGACGCTGCTATTTTGCGCTGATATTTCCAGCGCTTTTTCTGTTCGTGCTGTCTTGCTAGCTTCTCTCCTAGTAAGTTAACATCGTTGTTCAACTAATTTTTCTGTAGAACAGATAGGATATCGGTTTCTAAATAACGCACGCCTACATTCCGTGCGGTTAATGGCACGCTCTATACTTTGCTTATATGATACAGCGATCTTCGGACTGGTAAGGCGTAGGGCTTTGCAAAAGGTACCAAAAAATCGTAGGAGAATAAGCTAGCCGTTGGTGTTTGAAATTTTGAAATTGGACAAGATATAAGAAAGTTATTGCAAATATTCGAGGTTCCAGGTCAACGCGAATGGACTTTAGTTTAGTGGCTAAGGGTCAGTGCAGCAGTATAACTTGTTCAAGACTCACTGATATTGGCGCAGCTAAGGCAAGACCAGAATAGTAAGGGGGACCGTCAGCGGCAAGGGGGGAACGTCTGCGGCGCCATACATGGTCCTAGGGGGACCATATTTTCTGCCGTGGATGGTCCGGGGGGACCAAGTTTTCTGCCGCGGACGCTCCGGGGGACCGATTTTGGGGGTACCAATTATCGTATGACAGTGGATCTTGAGGGGGTTCCGCGAGTAGATCTAATATGGAACACGGTTACACAAATGACACTCGATCGCAAACCACGTGCATGTGAAAATTTTGCGCGTATGCTAAGTTACATACACTTACGGGCGCATGCATAGCTAATAAAGTACAATGCAACCAAGCACCCTCTCCCACCTGGAGGTGGAATAACAATGGATGTGTCAGAACTTCAAAGACAAAGAAGCCGTCAATTCTGATAGGTGTTTCTCCAATAGGAAAGCTAGAGACATCTAAATGAACTGAGAATGTTAAGCCTATAGCAGTGATACATGAAGAAATAGTCATGTATACAAATGTATGGAATTGTTGTAGTTGCAGGCTCACCCTTTAGGTCCAGCCTATTCATTTTCCCAATTATTTCTGTCCTGCCGCTTATAAGTTAATGACTTGTTTCAATCACCACATGTACAGCATACTTTGAACCATTGTAATAATACTCATGAAGCTATATACCATAGCATTACTGCCATTGACTACGTACCCACAATCATGGGCGGAGCCACACATACATGTACATACAGGCAAATCCTTACCATCTGTTCCTCCCTCACCTGAGGAACATAACTTACTATCCCCTACCCCTCAACTCCAGCCAGCTGCAGATCCTCAGCCAAGGACTGAAGTTGACTAGGGCGTGAGTCATCACCGTACAGGTTTTGTTTACACACATCACTCCCAGATACCTACAACATATTCCTTCACTAAGCTGAGTAAATCGTCAAAGTCATATTCCCAGAGCTCATGATCACTTCCTAATACATATGCAGTTTTCTCTATACTATTAAGCTTGTCAAACTCTGCATATCTGTCTCCTAAAAGCTCCCTAATATAAGCTTCTCCACAAAGATGCCTCTAATATTACTATAGGCTGAACACTCCCACAACACATGAACTACACTCTCACACTCAGCACCACACAACACACACTCTGATTTGCCTTACCTCTATGCCTGCCTAGCTCTCCATTCAAGCCATGTGTTCCTGAAAACAATAGTCTAGTTCCTGCATCGCCAACCCCATGCAAATACCTCTTGCCTCCTTCGGTCAGTTCCAGCTACTCAACAGAGCCTGTATCAGCTGTCACTGCCAAACGTGTGCCAATGAATAAAACTGCACCTTCAGGTATATATTTGCCTGGGGTTGTTGATGCCTGTCTTGCTGAATATATACTGCCCTCATCCCTGTCTTGCTGCATATATACTGCCCTTATCCCTGTCTTGCTGCATATATATACTGCACCTGTTTCTCTACTTTTTGGCACTGTCATCCCTACACCCTTCAACATTAATGGAAATGTTTTTACTCTCTTGTAAAACAAGGCATACATGTGAAAAGTACAAAACAAGGCATGAATATGCAGGGAAGGAAATGCGATATTATCTTTACATGATTGAATAAAGCAGCACTGGCAAGTTGATTACACTGTAAACAATGTATAAAGGAAGAATTGGACAAGCAATGTATATTACAAGTTTACATAATGTGCCATCTGCTTCCTCTGAATAAAAGGGATCACAGTTTGCCTCAGTACCTTTTTGACAAAACAAACAAACAGTACAAAGAAGTACAATAGAGGCAGAAAGGAAAGGATGACAAGAAATATACACACAGCAATGACATTGACTTGTTTTTCATAATCAAGTAACAGCATTATCAGAAACAGGCAATATGCGCTTATCATGAAGATGAAGAATACATCAATTTTATTGTAATGTGTATAAGGATGCCTGTAAGGTTGAAAAAATACGAGAACTAGTGCTATAGCAAGTGAAAAAAAGATTAACAGTGGGTAAATAAGGGGATTCAATGTGATACTGAAAGCCAAAAAGAGTCCAATACGCAATGATGGATACATGGCAGCATAATATCTGCACTCCATCCCTCCATCAGTTCTGTCACGATAGTAACCTTGAAAATATTGAACGAATTGTTGAAGTGTTGGAGAGTTCATTCCTAACCTGTTGAGGCACCTCTGAAAGCATATCATTGGGTAGAGTAGTAGAAACACTAAAGGTAGTGCTACAACCACTATAAGGAGAAGAACAGCACAAATTGCGTAGGGTAAGTGTCCTGCACTGAAGTATGCAATGGAAGGATCAATACTGAGGTACTTACCCTTCCAATGACCATGTATATCATACACATTAGTACTAATAAGTAAATTTGCAGATGTGTAGAGTATCTTTGTGTATGACAAAAGGATAAAAGATGCAAATCCATCAATTACAGAATGCTTGATGTGCCACTGTCTTCTAAAACGAGCTGAAAACTGATGAAATGGTCTCAATATACACACAACCACTTGAATACCTCTTTCATATGCAGTTATCAGAGCAAAGAATATGAGAAGGAGAACCAATGGATAGACAGCCACAATGTAATCAAGTGCTATTACTTGTGGTATAGTCAAAGGTAGGCATACTGGTGGAATGACAGTGCGGAAAAAGTCAAAATTCCAAATTCCATAAACTGTGGTCAACATTTTAACAAAGAAGCTAAATTTTGTGTCCTTTGTCGAAAGAAGATTTCTGATGTTAATAGGACTAGTTATAAGCTGGCATGCTACAATAACACAATTAAACTGTGGTGAAGAAACATTGACGCGGAGGAGGAAGATTATGAGGAAAAAAATAGTCAGAGGAACAAATGCAACCCCCACATACCATATCACATTGCTCAGAACACTAGAAGTACATTTCATACACTTGACATCAAAGGAATAAGTTGGTATGTGAAAGTTTTCTCTACATTGTCCACATAACCTTCCTCTACGATTGAAGGAGTGGCATGTTTCTTCTAGCTTTGAGACATTTTGAGAAACTTTGACATACATTTTTCTTGAGGAATCAAGGGTTTTATGAGGGAAGATGCATTTGCCAACAACTGTTGTATTATCTTTGTTGTCGTAAGTCATACAGAACCACGCTAGTACAGCAACCTCCCGTGTTGAGTTGTCACAGGAAACAGCACCACCCAGGTCAGCCCCACACACACACTCTTGATCTCCCTTCTGTGGGTGATAGAACCACGTCCATGGACACTGCTCATCTCCAGTCACCAGCACAAGTAGCACAGCACCAAGTATCACTAGAGTTCTCTTCATGCTGTTCAGGCTTAACTTTACAATCTAGATCTGCTGTTATGATCCGTTCCTATATGTGACCATATGCATGCAAGCATAAGCCAACCTTATGCCGCGAAAGTATAATTTCAGCATGAACAAAAATAGTTTGCACTTTCTCTTTATACCCCATACACACAAAATTCCTTATAACTTTGGAATAGAAAGTCCAATCAAAAATCAAAAATTTCACTATACAGTGAGCTTGAAAATTGTTATTCACTGCAGCAGCTATGCTTATCTCAAAAATGATATAAGGTTAGTTTATGCATGCATGGTCACATATAAGCTCGAAGTGAAACAAACATGTCTCCAATATAGAGGCACACTTTCATGATAAATAATAATGTTGACTGTGCGTATATAAATAGCTCATGCAGGACCAGGCTATGCATGGTATGCTCATGCATGACTTACATACTTGTACATGTGTGTGATGAATTGAAAACAGTTGATGTAGTCCTACAGTGGGAGCCGATTTTTTCGGCGATGAAAGCAGAGTATGTTGTGATTGCGGAGAGGGCTCACCCTTTAGGCCCAGCCTATTCATTTCCCAATTATTTCTATTCTACCGCTTGTAGGGAATCGACTTGTTTCGATAACCACAGCATACTCTATAGGATTTGAACTGTAAATCCCTCAGGCCTCCCCCTTGGCAGAGTGGTTATGCGTTCCGTCCGGTCAACGGTTGAACGTAGGTCCGAGTCCTACAGCGGGAGCCGTTTATTCGGCAATGAAAGTAGAGTATGTTGTGGTTGCGGAGCAGGCTCACCCTTTAGGCCCAGCCTATTCATTTCCCTCCCTACATTATATTTTGTGTGTTACGTACGCATGCAAGTATTGTTGCATGCGATTATCCCTTGTCTGCATACATGAATTATAATTCATATTGTGAGAACTCTAAACTCCGAACTGGTGTGTTCATTGTCGTGCATGCATAATTAACCCTCGGCGCGCATGCGCAGCGAGGGTTACTGTAGTTGGTCCTCTGTGTGTGTGTGTGTGTGTGTGTGTGTGTGTGTGTGTGTGTGTGTGTGTGTGTGTGTGTGTGTGTGTGTGTGTGTGTGTGTGTGTGTGTGTGTGTGTGTGTGTCCGTTACTCAACATCTCACTTCTCGAATGAGTAATCGTGCTATAAAAAAACATACATACTCAGTGGCATATGATCATCAATACTATTGTGCGGATTTTTCTGAAACGACTGCGTTCAAGGGTTATGGCGTGAAACACAAGCGAAAGAGCCAATATGCTAATTACTCTGGCTTACCCGTGATCAGTTTTTCCTGTTCGATGTACAACGAAGCACCAGAGGTTACTGCATGAGGGATTACAAGTATGCGTACTGCTCTGGTCAAAGCTATAGCGCTTCCAGCAGTGTAGGTGTACAGAGCCACTTGGCTTGCTAGTTAGCCTATTACGCGCACGGTACGCGAGGCGGAGTTTACGTTTTGCGCATGCGCACCGCCGAGGGTTCTGCACTTTAGTGCATTCATTATGGTTTTTAATCATTTTCTGGAAGTACTGTGCGCGCGCGCGTCTACCACGCCCTTCATCCTCATCGTTTTTGGTGTGCTCGTGCGTGCCTCTTACACAGTGGCGTAGACAGGGGGGGGTGCTTTGGGTGCTCGAGCACCCCCTTTATGCCTGAGGCTATAGGGTCTACTGTACTGTACATCGAGTTTACATCTTACCTAAAGATTCAGCGGACTCGGAGCACCCTGTTTATCTCCAGATTTAGCTCGATATTTGGTGAGCGGGAGCGACCTAATCAAGTGATCTGAGAAGGCGCGTACGTCGTGCTAGTGCGCATGCGTCGATATTACCCGCTTCGCGGTATAGTGCGATACGTCGTTGAATAACAGACAGGGAGAGAGAACATCGTGCCCGCGAAACTGCTGAGAAGAGGCTCGACTGAACTTGAAGTTTTGCCATTATCACATAGTACGTAGGGTAGGCGACTGTGCCCTTTGTTTCATAGTCGCGCGCACGAGCCACAGGAAATTACATAATAAATAATAATAATAATAATAATTTTAGAGACAGTAAGGCCAGAAATGCCTATTAGTCTACAATAACTACTATAATGAAACTGCATGAGATGACAGACCTTTGTAAACAAACTGTGCCAGTGATTGTAGGATTACAGGACACTTTGACGACATCATGTAAACAAACTTGTCTTTTGCTGACATTCCTATAAACTCTTTGTTTCTCTCCTGAACAAGTTGAAAAAGTTTTCCCCTTAAGTATTCGTGCTTCTTGCATACACATAAAAAATGTATTTCATCTTCTAACATATTGCATTCGGTGCATAATCTTTCTGAATCACTTGAAGGTTGGGGAGGGTGCTTGTATCTGCCTCTTTCTATCTGTAGACAATGACAGCTGGTACGGAGTCTTGTGAGTGCAATTCGATGCTTGGTTATATTGACTTGTGTGAGGTAATCCTCTAACAAAAAGCTTGACTTGAATAATGCATATGTTCTCAACTTATTTCCAGTATCTCCTCTCTTGCCTGTAGGTCTTTGCAAGTCATTCCACCACTGTTGTCTGAATTGATCAGCCAATCTATTCATCACCATATTAATGTTCTCTGAACTGCAACTCTGCAAATGGAAAAATTCAAAATATCCGGCCTTAATAAATATCGCTTCCACCCTTGACCACCAAAATCGTCTTTTTCCAACTGGCTCTTTGTTTGCGATTGATATTGAGCATTTCACAGCATCTTTCAAATACACAGGTAAATCCCAGCTGCATAATCTCCCCCAATATTTTAGAATCCTTTCTGTCTGCCAAAGATACATTGGTAACTGACCAATTTCTCCCCGTACTGCAGTAGTAGATGCATGAGGTGGCAAGTGTAATATATATTTCATAAAACGCTTTTCAATTAACTCCATCTTATTACACTGACGAAATCCCCAAATCTCACTTCCATAACACATTATTGGAATGATAAGTGCTTCCCATAATTTTATAGCGATGGTAATGGGAGGGTACTTCATTTGAGCTAGCACACTCTGTAAGGCAAATAAGCCTCTCTTACACTGTTCAGCCACATAATCCTGTGCCTTAACATGCGTTCCTTTTTTTGAAAACCATATACCAAGATATTTATATTCCTTTACTATTCCGAGAGTAATGCCACTGATGTGTGCATTGAATGGTCTTTGTATAATAAAGGGGTGTGGCTTTAGGCCGAAAATTTCGCGCTCGGCACCTCCTTCCTCTAAATCCTGTCTACGCCACTGTTACATATGCAGAGAGAGACTGTTTATTCTTCTGTACTATTATTTTGTGAAGAATGTAAGGCATGCAATGATTTCTTGTACGCCATCTGCTACTACCAAGATGAATTGACTCTATATCCATGTAGGTGGTAGTATGAATTTAATATATATATATATTGTGTAGGTGATTACATCATTCAAATCCAGGTAAAGAATCCAACGTATGTATGTTCGCCAGGGGCGTAGTTGTCCGGCGCAATAATTTTGCACTGCAATACGCCCAACGGAATATCTAAGCCTCCGCGCGCCGCGAATGTTCGTAGTTTGGAACTTTAGCCCCACGAAGCGAGGAAAATCTCGGCACGTGATTTGAATCGCAGACGCTAACTATGACGCCTTCACGTATTAAGCCTGTGCGTAAGCATTCGCACCAATTAGCAATGGGAAGAGGCCTGATGAAGCTTTGTGGAAAGTTAAGATGTTTATCAGGCACTAAAGGCAACATTACTCTTTGACATTCTATCGAAGAGACATTACTATTTAGTAGAATGATACGCATTGTGGGCCCGAACCTGCTATACACGCGCATGCAAAATTAGAGCTCACGTACACACTCAAGAAGAGCAATTTTTCTTGATTCATCAACCTTAGAGACACACTGTATAACCTCTGCATAATATAACATAAAACACACAAATTATTGGCAAAAAGACAGCAAGTCTTACAGTGTATAGACTGCAATAGCCAACAGGAAAGTAATGTCTTTAGCAATACACATGTATATCAACTGTTAAGTGGTAGACAAGGTTGCTCCAAACATTGGGGTAGTTTGCACAGGCAACTTCCTGAGTAGCATTCTCAGAGTTTATGATGAGATGAACTTGAGGAAAATTACTACCCAAAAATCCAATTCTAGCAACCCCCCACTGTAAGTCACCACTGCGATAAGTGAACACAGCGTAGGAGTCAGTACCATCTGTCAGCCTTAACCAAATGTGTATAGGCTAAATACCAAGGACAGGACTAAGAACTGATACAGGATTCATGTTTTGCACTTACTAGTTGAGCGGTAGACCTATAACTATATTCAGGTATATCCCTCCACTCTGCAGCAAGTGCCCAACTTCGGACAAAGTTAACTCCTTGTTTAGCTCTAATTAAAGAACTATAAGTTGCTCCAGTTCAGGTCCAGCATGTATTTCTAAGTATTTAACAAAACCACCGGAATCACCATAAGACAAAAGGGAAAAATTCTTGCTGTTCGATTTAATCCAAATGGATAGTCTAATGAAAAGAGCCCGTCATCTTGTACCTGTATACAACAAATATTAAAGTACATTTGTATGTGAACATGCCTACGATGCTCTATATAAACACATTTCTGTCGTAAGGGGTAGGTGATGCTAATATAATTATTTTTGTATACACCTTATGTATTTGTTAATCCATAAGCTCTGAAGGGTAGTGGATATACCTGAAGCTGTTTACTATACCACCTGATGGCAGAGGCTGAGGGTGGTATAGTAAACAGCTAAGGGGATATCCACTACTGCTGAAGAAGCTGTGGGTTAACCAATTTGTACTCTGCAATGACCGATCAAATATGCTGAATCTATGTCATGAAATTGGCGGGATTGCTATGGCAATTATCTGTGTGATTGATTGTTTTAGCTATCAGCAGTAAAGAGAATTTACGTGTTTCCTGGGAGAGATATATACCGCCCAGTGGATATGTAAACCCACCTGTTTAGGTTGGTAGTATTGAATCAGCCAAACCACTACTTTGTTCATATTTCTCCTCTAATTCAGCACAAAATTCACTATGACATATTTTTACATGAAAGTTCCTTTTCCTTGCGTACGTGATTTCTACATCTCCTTTAATGGGTTATGCGTGTTGCTATTGTTGCATGTAATCATCTTTATCTGCATTTGTAGCTCAGTGGCCATACAAATCAAAGCGCTGCGCCTCATCTGCATGTCATTGCAGCAGCGTACTTTATACTTTAAGGGCTCGTAAACTGTGCATATAGCATAACACGCTGTACGAATCCATCACTCACTTCTGCATTCTGGTATAAGGTCAAGACAGAGATAGTAGGTATGGAACATGCTAAGTTGACTTTTATTGCACCACACAAGTCTTAAAAGATGTTAGTCAGGACTTGAATAGGCTGGGCCTAGAGGATGAGCCTGCTCCGCAACCACAACATACTCTGCTTTCATCGCCGAAAAAACGGCTCCCACTGTAGGACTCGAACCTACGTTCAACCGTTTGCCGGACGGAACGCATAACCACTCTGCCAAGGGGGAGGCCTGAGGGATTTACGGTTCAAATCCTATAGAGTATGCTGTGGTGATCGAAACAAGTCGATAACTTATAAGCGGCAGGATAGAAATAATCGGGAAGTGAATAGGCTGGGCCTAGAGGATGAGCCTGCTCCGCAACCACAACATACTCTGCTTTCATCGCCGAAAAAACGGCTCCCACTGTAGGACTCGAACCTACGTTCAACCGTTTGCCGGACGGAACGCATAACCACTCTGCCAAGGGGGAGGCCTGAGGGATTTACGGTTCAAATCCTATAGAGTATGCTGTGGTGATCGAAACAAGTCGATAACTTATAAGCGGCAGGATAGAAATAATCGGGAAGTGAATAGGCTGGGCCTAGAGGATGAGCCTGCTCCGCAACCACAACATACTCTGCTTTCATCGCCGAAAAAACGGCTCCCACTGTAGGACTCGAACCTACGTTCAACCGTTTGCCGGACAGAACGCATAACCACTCTGCCAAGGGGGAGGCCTGAGGGATTTACGGTTCAAATCCTATAGAGTATGCTGTGGTGATCGAAACAAGTCGATAACTTATAAGCGGCAGGATAGAAATAATCGGGAAGTGAATAGGCTGGGCCTAGAGGATGAGCCTGCTCCGCAACCACAACATACTCTGCTTTCATCGCCGAAAAAACGGCTCCCACTGTAGGACTCGAACCTACGTTCAACCGTTTGCCGGACGGAACGCATAACCACTCTGCCAAGGGGGAGGCCTGAGGGATTTACGGTTCAAATCCTATAGAGTATGCTGTGGTGATCGAAACAAGTCGATAACTTATAAGCGGCAGGATAGAAATAATCGGGAAGTGAATAGGCTGGGCCTAGAGGATGCACACCAAATGCTACCAAAATATTGTATTTTCTAAATCCACTCACATTGGGATCTGACTGAAGTTGTTCAGTGTAAACCACACCTTCATTCTTGAACATTGGACTCATTCTCTCACTACCCATACCAAAATGGTATATATTTTTTAAGTTTCCAACCTGGCCGATTACATGGAAAAAGGTTGTGTTAATAACTAATACCCGCATGTAACACTAACTTACAACTAACCTTTTCGCGGAGTTCAAAGCCATGTTTTAGCGCCACCTTCTTAGCCATTTCTCTTCCTGCACGAAGTTCCACAGCCCAGCTATTGGTGCAAAAAGATTGCACAAACGAGGCTCTAGCAAGTAAGAAAAGAACGACGACTTGGAACAGCATCTTGATCATCCTGCACATTTAGCACACTCCCGATCGCAAACCGCGTGCACGTGAAAATTTTGCGCGTATCTGCTAAGTTACATACACTTACATACACTTACGGGCGCATGCATAGCTAATAAAGTACAATGCAACCAAGCACCTTCTCCCACCTGGAGGTGGAATAACAATGGATGTGTCAGAACTTCAAAGCCAAAGAAGCCATCAATTCTGATAGGTGTTTCTCCAATAGGAAAGCTAGAGACATTTAGATGAACTGAGAAAGTTGAACCTATAGCAGTGGTACATGAAGAAATATTCATGTGTACAAATGTATGGAATTGCCAGCAATTTACTGCATGTCTGAGTTCACTTACAGTCAATTGTTTCAGAGGGCAGAACACATACAACACCTTGTACATCATAATCTGGCTCAGTTTTTCCTGATTCATCAACCTTAGAGACACACTGTATAACATCTAAAACAAATAGACACTATGTGCTAAAGTCTTAGCATGTTACAGACTGCAATAGTCAGTAGGGATGTAATGTCTCTAGCAGTGTACATACATACCAGCAGATGGTAGAGAAGGTTGCTCTATACATTGGAGTAGTTTGCATGAGCAATTTCCTGGGTAGCATTCTCTATACATTGGAGTAGTTTGCATGAGCAATTTCCTGGGTAGCATTCTCGTTTTAGCATGTGATGAACTCGAGGAAAATTACTACCAAAAAGTCCAATAAGGATGACACCGCCCCTTATATCCCTCAAAGTACGTAAAGTGCACAGCCTAGCCTACAATGACTTACGGAAATCGGCCAAACCGCACTTTTGAAAATTTTGTTCGTCATCTTCTTCTTCTTCTTCTTCTTCTTCTTCTTCTTCTTCTTCTTCTTCTTCTTCTTCTTCTTCTTCTTCTTCTTCTTCTTCTTCTTCTTATTCTTCTTCTATTAAATTCAGTTGAACTGGCCTACTGCAAAACTGACACATGTACTCTCCTTAGTTTTTACATGAAACGGTGCTCCTTTCCCTTGCGTGCGTGATCCTTGACCAATGGGATGAGGCTCGTGCGAAAACCGTGAAGTGTAAGTTGATTTTGTCGCTACATATATACAGTGGATGTACCCATACTATTGCACACTCCCTTCTCATAAGAATTACATGCATCATTACTCATTGAAAACCACACCAGCTGTCATCTCATCAATAATTATATCCTCATTTCCTATTATGGCTTTCGTACTGTTTTACACTTTCAGTATGGAGGAATGATTGTATGATATATACATCTGTGCACAAAAAACATTTTCACTTTAAATGTTTAAGCATGTAGGGATGGAAGTGCCAAAAAGGGAGGAGAATCAGAGATACAAGAAAGACCGAAGTCATTGTGATGTATATACAGTGGAACCTCTCTATAACGGACACCGTTGGGGAAAGCCAGTTTGTCCGTTATATAGAGGTGTCCTTATAGTAGAAAGATTCAATATTTTAATGATCATTGTTGTAATACATATACGTACATGTAGTAATCATAATTCATCCAATGTAGTCTTTCTAGCTGAGGCTAGACTTTCATACAGTAAGGACACCACAGTATCCATCAGAGAATTCTACTTTGGTGGCTTAGTGGCGGATCTAGGGGGCTGCAAAGGAGCCTTCCTTTCGCCAGGGTATTTAGCAACTACGAATTCTAAGGTTTCGTCGCCCTCACGAGCGCGCGCGCAACGACATCGCCGTAAGCCAATTACGCGCATAGTACTGCGCGTTACCTGTACAGGGCTAGTATACTAGAGGTTCACGCCCGGCCGTGCGCCTGGTAAGTGAATTTGCGGTCTGTTACAGCCTGCTGAATATTGGATTGTGGGTGTAGTTATTGTGGTGTGGCCAAGTGTCCGTTATAGCGTGTGTTACTGTTGCCAGGGTATTACACATTCTGATTATGTGCAGAGAAATTCACAAAATTTTCATTCATTTACATGTTTTATGCAAAATGTCCAAGGTCTCTCAATTGAAAACTACTTACTATGGATTATGATCTCATTTGTCTACAAGAAACATGGTTAATATCATTAGATATTACAAATTTTGAAGTACCAGATTATGTTTCCATAAATAAACCCAGATCATTTAAAAGCAAAAGAGTTAAAAGAGGATCTAACACTAATACAGAGGACAGAGTCTGGATCAAGTTTAAAGAGCCATCATTGGCTGTTGTTGATGTTTTCTGTTGCTTCTGTTATATACCCCCAATTAATTCAGTAGTAATGTGCAATGAAGCATCACAGTGGACAGCATTTGAATTAGAAGTCTTGAATTTTTCAGCTAAAGGAAAGATAATAATATGTGGAGATATGAATGCTCGGACGGGGACTCTATTGGATTATATACCCCATGATACAAACATTCCCACAGGCATACCATGCAGCTACACCATTGATAGGGAGACCCCCTGCTTATCCAAGGATACAATAGTTAATATTCAAGGTAGACACCTGCTAGATCTCTGTATAAGTATGGGACTACGGATATCGAATGGTTGAATCAACTTCAATACTATTGCATAAGAGCTGGAGTTGATCATTAGCCTGCAGTAGTCTACAAAACCTCATTCAATTCTGTTCATTCCATTGTAGGGGTGAGGCTAGACTATACAAAGGTATGTTTGATACGTCTTCTGTGGTCTAGTTTGTTTCAGCTCAAATATTATAGGACAATGGTCGGATTATGTTGTCAATTCAGCAACCTGAAAGTTTAAAACTCTTTGTTTCAGATCAGCAGAAACAAGTAGATAGTCAACAACACTACAACCTCTTGGAGTAAAGCATGTATAAGCTACCATGACTATCTCCAACATTCCTTAGGGCAAAGAAGTTAGAAACCCTACTTTTTTGATTGAACGGAGCAGTGCTAATACCAAAAAATTACAGGAAAAATCACTCTCACCAGCAAAGCTAACAGGTACTGCCAGGTCTTTCCCGAAAAATGCATGGTTTGACAATCATTGTAAATGTCAAAAACGAATAGTGAATAATTGCAAACAACTCTGGCTTATCCAGCCTTCAGTGGTTGCTGTAAGAGAAGAATTTTTTATTCAGAAAAAGCTGTATAAAAATTAATTAAGAGGAAAAAGCAGTATTACCAGTCACAATTGCACAGCAAATTACTTGTTACCAACTTTAAAAGACCACATGAACTCTGGAATCTCATCAACAAATTGAACGCTGTACCAAAGAAGATAACATCAGTTAGTCCCACATTGTTATTTCTACATTTTAAGTCTTTAAGAACAGGAGGATGTTCTTACCTCAATCCCTACTAACATCATTAGCAATCAGATCCATATGTATGTGGAAGAACTGGATACTGACATTATTACCCCGCGGCTGCGCATGCGCAGAGCGGGGTTAAGCAATCGGTTCTGTCTGTCTGTCTGTCTTCTGCCTGTCAGTCGTCAAAAAAATATTGAAATCCGTCCTCTGCGCACAGTATACGGCTTTAAAGAACATTGGAATAAGAGAAAAACGGGCGCCGGTTTCGTACTACTATCACACATATGTTGCCATCTCGGAGAAAACCTTTCGAGCGGACCTGCCCCTACCTTCGTCCAATTAGATAGCACACAGAATACGGCAAGATTTCATATATTCTTAGAACAAACAAAAATAGTGTACATTCCATAGGCCAATTGCCAACTAGCTAATAGCCCGCGCGCGACGCCACGCACGCGCGTGGGCGAAACTGTATACCGTAACCTTAACTGCATTGGGAAAATATTTACTTCTATCCTTTATCATAGACTTTATATGTAGGGATGACGCAGACACGCCCATTAGCCCCATACAAAAGTAACGGCTGCGAACTCCCGAACGCAGATGTTATAGGCCTTTTCAGACCAAACAACATGCTCTGCGAGTGCTTCTATACACTATAATACTCTCAAACTCCGTAAAATATACAGCTACTAACAGTGATTTTCGGAAAATTGTGAAAACGCCGATTGTTCATCATCTTCTTCTTCGGCCTACCGCGAAACTGGAATAAGGAATCGCTCTAGTTCTTTCACAAAAATCATTTATACTGGAGCGTACATGATTCTTGATGCACAAAATCTTCATACCTTCTCCCTAAGCCGTAAAACTCCAGTTTTGCAAGCTTAGAAGCGTTAGTTTGAGACGCCATTTCCTCGTTTGCTCACGTGACGAATACGTGAATTTGCTTCAGACTCACAGATGTGTGCTGTGTTCCGAACTTCGTCACTGTTGCGTTACTGGTTCAAGTTTCTGTAGAACGACTTAGCTGTCGCACTTGTTTTTTGGGCCGATTTCGGAATCTATCATTACTTCTCTTTTCACGTCGTCATCATTTCCCCCATCCGGCCTCTTTCGTACGCAGCCAGTGCCCACGCCTAGACGAGCTGTTTCGGTTAGGTACGTTTTGTTGCTGTCTGTGCGGCACAGTTTTGGTGAATTTTACACTATAATGTACGTCTATGGTCACATCTTTCTCGTACCCGACTTAGTTTCTGCGGAACCCCCCCAGCTGTTCTGTCCTGTAGTATTCGGCTGTGGAGACATTATTGAGAGATAACATATGTGTGATAGTAGTACACTTGACTTCTGTGTGATAGTTACTGTGATAGTATTATACTTGACTCTTGTGTGGCAGTGGTATACCTGACTACTTTGTGATAGTATTATACTTGACTCTTGTGTGGCAGTGGTATACCTGACTCCTTTGTGATAGTATTATACTTGACTCTTGTGTGGCAGTGGTATACCTGACTCCTTTGTGATAGTATTATATACTTGACTCTTGTGTGGTAGTGGTATACTTGACTCCTTTGTGATAGTATTATACTTGACTCCTGTGTGGTAGTGGTATACCTGATTCCTTTGTGATAGTATTATACTTGACTCCTGTGTGGTAGTGGTATACTTGACTCCTTTGTGATAGTATTATACTTGACTCTTGTGTGGCAGTGGTATACCTGACTCCTTTGTGATAGTATTATATACTTGACTCTTGTGTGGTAGTGGTATACTTGACTCCTTTGTGATAGTATTATACTTGACTCCTGTGTGGTAGTGGTATACTTGATTCCTGTGTGATAGTATTATACTTGACTCCTGTGTGGTAGTGGTATACTTGATTCCTTTGTGATAGTATTATACTTGACTCCTGTGTGGTAGTGGTATACTTGACTCCCTTGTGATAGTATTATACTTGACTCCTGTGTGGTAGTGGTATACCTGACTCCTTTGTGATAGTATTATACTTGACTCTTGTGTGGCAATGGTATACCTGACTCCTTTGTGATAGTATTATATACTTGACTCTTGTGTGGTAGTGGTATACTTGACTCCTTTGTGATAGTATTATACTTGACTCATGTGTAGTAGTGGTATACTTGATTCCTGTGTGATAGTATTATACTTGACTCCTGTGTGGTAGTGGTATACTTGACTCCTGTGTGATAGTATTATACTTGACTCATGTGTAGTAGTGGTATACTTGATTCCTGTGTGATAGTATTATACTTGACTCCTGTGTGGTAGTGGTATACTTGACTCCTGTGTGATAGTATTATACTTGACTCCTGTGTGGTAGTGGTATACCTGACTCCTTTGTGATAGTATTAAAGTGTAAAAACATTTTCACTAAAATGTTGAATGATGTAGGGATTGAAGTGCCAAAAAGTATAGAAACAAGGTCAAAGTTCAGCATGCATGCAGACAAAGGCAGGGGATGATAGCATGCAACAATCATAACATGCGTAACCCCTTTTAGTATTTACAGATGTAGGGACATGGGGTTACGCATGTTATGATTGTTGCATGCTATCATCCCCTGCCTTTGTCTGCATGCATGCTGAACTTTGACCTTGTTTCTATACTTTTTGGCACTTCAATCCCTACATCATTCAACATTTTAGTGAAAATGTTTTTACACTTGTTTCACTGGTTTTTACTGTGTGTAGCAACACATATAGACCTACTCACTTTCGTGCAGAGTTCTACCTCCCTTGTATACCTATAAGCAGGATATCATAGGCTAGCAAATGTCAGTGACTCCTACATCCTGTCTTGTACGAATATTGCCCATTGAGTACAACAGCGGGTCCAGTTGCCTGCAACAGTTAGTCGTTCAAAGAAACGGAGCAACGTAGCCAAAAAAGACAACACAGCGCTCGAAACAGCGACAGCTTGAAAATCTGCATCACTAAACTAACTTCACGTGTTCGGCACGTGAGCAAACAAGAAAATGGCGTCTAAAACTAACACTTGTAAGGTTGCAGACCTGGAGTTTGACGGCTTTGGGAGAAGGTATGAAGATTTTGTGCATCAAGGATCATGTACGCTCCAGTATAAATGATTTTCGTGAAAGAATTAGAGCGATTACTAATCCCAGTTTCGCGGTAGGCCGTTTGAACTGAAGAAGAAGAAGAAGAAGATGAACAATCCGGGTTTTTACAAATTTCCGAAATTCACTGTAGCTGTATATTTTACGTACTTTGAGAGTAGTAAAGTGTATAGAAGCACTCGCAGAGCATGTAGCTTGTCTAACAAGGCTCAAAACATCCGCGTTCGGGAGTTCTGAGCCATTACTTTTGTTAAGGCTTAATGGGCGTGTCGGCGCCATCCCTACATATAGAGTCTACCGACTCTATGATACTTGACTCTTGTGTGGCAGTGGTATACCTGACTCCTTTGTGATAGTATTATATACTTGACTCTTGTGTGGCAGTGGTATACCTGACTCCTTTGTGATAGTATTATATACTTGACTCCTGTGTGGTAGTGGTATACTTGACTCCTTTGTGATAGTATTATACTTGACTCATGTGTGGTAGTGGTATACTTGACTCCTTTGTGATAGTATTATACTTGACTCCTGTGTGGTAGTGGTATACTAGACTCCTTTGTGATAGTATTATACTTGACTCCTGTGTGGTAGTGGTATACTTGATTCCTGTGTGATAGTATTATACTTGACTCCTGTGTGGTAGTGGTATACTTGACTCCTGTGTGATAATATTATACTTGACTCCTGTGTGGTAGTGGTATACTTGACTCCTGTGTGATAGTATTATACTTGACTCCTGTGTGGTAGTAGTATACTTGACTCCTTTGTGATAGTATTATACCCATGCACATGTACATGCAATACACTTGTAGCAACTGGTCTTGTACTATGCATGTAGCAGTCAAGATTCAGAACGGTGACATTTGTCATATGGAACACCTAGAATTATCCCCTTGGATGTTGCTGCTAGAGATGTGTCACCCCTATTGCACACTTGGGTCACTCCAGACACATTGCATACACAAATGATGCAGTTAACAAAGACCTGTCATTATAGAGTGCACCTATCCAAGTGCATGTGATACACAGCTAGTAGATGTACACCCAGTGATAGTGCTCACCTCTAATACGACACACTTGTAATTGCTTGGGCCACCTGCTAAAAGGTGAGTTATTACTAATGACAGCTGTTGATAAACTGTACCTGATGGGTTGTTACACCACAGTTTATATTGTATTGTAGTTTGGCACAACTCTCCACCTCAATTGTGATCCTTCCTTGTGTGTGTGTGTGTGTGTGTGTGTGTGTGTGTGTGTGTGTGTGTGTGTGTGTGTGTGTGTGTGTGTGTGTGTGTGTGTGTGTGTGTGTGTGTGTGTGTGTGTGTGCACGTGTGTGTGTGTGTGTGTGGGGGGGGGGGGGGGGGGGGGTGTCACATGTGTCTGTGTCTAATAGATTCTTGTTACACAAGTACCAAGAAAAACAAGTGAAAGCACAAAGCTATTGTACACTGGCATCCTCATTGCACCATTTTATATTAAAATTCATTGCATAAAAAACATATTTTTCGGTGTTTCTTTCATGTATTCAATGCAGTGTGAAGACCATAACAAGGAGTAAAACTGGAACTCACAATTACTTACTCAATGAACCTTTCATCTACTATATGTGTGTTCATCTACTACTAGCTTATATAGCTAAATGCTGTCAGAACATCAAGTGAGTGCACACCGTAACCAATTATTAGATACCCAAGAAAAACTGATTCTTTTAAAGTGTAAAAAACATTTCATTAAAATGTTTCCGGATGTAGGGATGGTAGTGCCAAAAAATAAAGAAACAAGATTGGAGTAACCTGAGTGGTGCACAGTGAACAAATGATTATGACAGGGCCATACATATATACAACCTATGTCTGCACGAAACGATTGAGAAAACACATGGAAATTCTGCATGGCAGATGAACAACATCACATGTATGGTTCGGAGTTCAGAGTTCACACTACCAAACGGATAAATTACAATTCCTGTGTGAACACAAGGGATAATTGCATGACACAATAACAACATGCGTAACCCCTCCCTACATTTCACTTTGTTCACAATAACAATATGCGGACCATCGCGTAACTCACTAATGGTAACACATTTAAACATGAAATTTGGTACAGTGATATAGTTCCACTGGGGGTATAGTGCATTGTCATGTTAATGTACTTCTTGTAAAATAAACAAAAATAGCCTCAGGCCATGTATAATAGGGGAGGCCACACAATCCTATATCTGACTAAATAATGAAAGTCCTGCTAAATGTAAAATTTTGTATGATAGTATAGTTTCATTAAAATGTTTCCGGATGTAGGGATGGTAGTGCCAAAAAATAAAGAAACAAGATTGGAGTAACCTGAGTGGTGAAATTTTGTATGATAGTATAGTTTAATACATCAATGATCAACATTGTGATAAAATCTCTGTAAACAATGTAAATCTTGTAATAATAACAACAAATAGCCTCAGGCAAGCATTTCTGTATCTCACTAACAATAGCTCCCCTAAATCTGGAAATTGGTATGATAGAAAAGCTTAATACCTCAATTATAAACATTGTGATAAATCTATGTAAACCATGTAAATCTTGTACAAAATAGCCTCAGGCAAGCATTACTGTATCTCACTAACAAAAGGTCCACTAAACGTGGAAATTGGTGTGGTGGTAAAGCTTAATACCCCAATGTGATAAAATCTCTGTAAACCATGTAAATCTTGTACAAAATAGCCTCAGGCAAGCATTACTGTATCTCACTTACAAAAGCTCCACTAAATGTGGAAATTGGTGTGATGGTAAAGCTTAGTACCCCAATGATCAACACTGCGATAAAATCTCTGTAAACCATGTAAATCTTGTACAAAATAGCCTCAGGCAAGCATTACTGTATCTCACTAACAAAAGCTGTGGTATACATGGAAATTGGTGTGATGGTAAAGCTTAGTACCCCAATGATCAACATTGTGATAAAATCTCTGTAAACCATGTAAATCTTGTACAAAATAGCCTCAGGCAAGCATTACTGTATCTCACTAACAAAAGTTGTGGTATATATGAAAATTGGTGTGATGGAAAAGCTTAATACCCCAATGATCAATGTTGTGATAAGATCTACATAAACAATGTAAATCTTGTAATATAACAACTGTTTGTCTGTTACAAATAGCCTCAGGCAGGCAATACTGTATCTCACTAACAAAAACTCCACTAAATGTGGAAATTGGTAGGCTGGCAAAGTGTAATGCACCAATGATCAATGTTATGATAAGATCTCTGTAAATAATGTAAGTCTTGTAATATAACAACAAATAGCCTCAGGCAAGCGTTACCGTATCTCACTAACAAAAGCTTCACTAAATGTAAATATTTGAATGATGGTAAACCTAAGTACTGGCAGTTACATAGTACTGGCAGTTACACAGATCACTAGAGCCTATAACTCTTCATGCACACGCTATTATCTGTACTGCTAATTCAGTTTAACTGATGTACAATGCATTAGCGAAATGTATGTACCTAGGTCCAGAAAAAAAAATGACAGGAGACAAGTAAATAAAAAATTTAGGAAATTTGAAAGGAAATGAAGGGATTGCATAAAAATGAAAGGAGACAAGATTGGGACACAGACATGTTATGATATATCAACGTACCCATAATGTTACTTTGATATATCATAACATATCTGTGTCCCAATCTTGTCTCCTTTCATTTTTATGCAATCCCTATATTTCCTTTCAAATTTCCTAAATTTTTTATTTACTTGTAAAATACTGGCATCACCTTAGCTCTGGATTTATTCCTTCCCTTCTTCAACATGCACTATTTGAGCAATTGGCATTGGATAAAGGCGGCCAAGAATGTTGGCTCTCTAAGACCAAAGATATATACGACAAAGCAGGATTATCTACTCTTCATATATCTGCTAACATGGACAATATAAAAGATCATGTTAATGCAATCATGACAAGGTTTGAGATCAATATGTTCAAGAGTGGTTTGCCCAAATACATAGACCACTGAGTATATGAGGAAACGCATTGAACAAACTCAGAACGTACAAACTATTCAAGCACCAATTTCAACTAGAAAAATACTTACTTTGCATTAATACAAGTAAATAAAACATTTAGTAAATTTGAAGTGTAATATAGGAATTGCATAAAAATGAACAGAGACAAGATTGGGACACAGACATGCTATGTACATCAACATACCTTTAAGGTACATACGTAGAGGCAGAGCCAACACACTGTACGCGTGTGCAGTGTTCTGACGGTGAGAGTAGCACAAGAATTGTCAACACATCTCTGTTTTGCTTATGTAGAACTAAGTGCTAGTTGGAATACAAATCATCAACACGTTCTCATCAGCCAGTTCACTCTGTGCCTAGTTGTTACGTGCTAGTTGCTAAGCTTTTGTGCATGCGCGGCTGGTGTAAATGACGTCATTAATGAGTCTTGTCTCATTACGTAATCGTGTTATTGTATGATGCAAGCTAACTATATACGTAAATCGTATGTACTATGCAAAATGAAATTACGTATACATGTACATGTATTGCATTGAGAGGAGTGTTAACATCAGTATTACAAGAATCACAAAGGTTAATAGCATATGCTTTTGTCATGTTGCTATTAGCAATAATATTTCTACACATGCTAACTTTCAGGTTGATGGTTACCATGGTTGCCGAGTTTTGCTCATTAGTTATCCTCATTCATAATACATTGCCGGGAGAGATAACGATTAGTAGTACATGAACTACAAGGGTTAACAAAAAGATTATACCTCTATTCCCCAGTATGTATTGATATATTTCCACATGCAAAGATTCAATTTAATTGATTTTATGATTTTTGAGTTACGCTTCTTCAAGAAGAAGAAGAAGAAGAAGAAGATGGCAAATAATTATGTGAAAAGTACTTTTTGAGATATTTCGCATATCTTACATCACATATCAACCATTTTTTGTTTCATGGTTATTTTTCCACATATTCTTCACCTTGATATCATTAAAAGTGAAATCAACTTCAAATTGAAAGTGAAAATGAACAAAATGCTTATATATGGTTTTCAATGGGAATAGACCATAGCAATCCCTATATACACAGTACTACCGTACTGTGTGATAACGAAGCATCGTATAGCCCTTACCAAATTAGAGTCAGCAGCCACTGTTTAGCAATTGAAACTGGTAGATACCACAAGCCAACATCACTTCCTGTTGATCAACGGTTATGTTCCGAGTGTGGTGTGCTAGAAGATGAAGTTCATTTTCTGTGTGACTGTGTCCATTACTCATTTCTAAGAGAGGACTTGTTTTCAGTAGCTATTCCATATTTCCCAGAGTTCTAAATGTTAAGTTCAAGAGAAAAGTTCTTATTTTTGCTACAAACACAATATACATGCATATTGAAAGCACTAGGGAGTTTTGTGTACAGAGCTTTTAAACTGCACCATTGATATTTATGTATTGGTGGTTGTTGTTGTTGTTGTAGTTGTTGCTGTTGTTTTCTGTCAGTTGACATATAGGCACCCTGGCTGTAAATGTCGTTAAAATTTATTATTATTATTATTATTACTATTGGAGTCTATGGAGCTCCAATCCGCCCAACCGGACTTGTGTAAGTGTCCGCTCTTCAGAGGTGTCCGTTAAGAGAGGTTCCACTGTACATGTTCGATCATGGACGAGAGTCACGAGAGGATATGTGCGCATGCGCAATAATTTGAACGCTATAAAACTGAAGTGTGGTGCGCGCGCGTCTACCACGCCCTTCATCCTCGTGCGCTCGTGCCTCTTATGGTATATATAGAGAGAGACTGTTTACTCTTCTGTACTATTATTTTGTGAAGAATGTAAGGCATGCAATGATTTCTTGTACGCCATCTGCTACTACCAAGATGAATTGACTTTATATGCATGTAGGTGGTAGTATGAATTTAATATATATTGTGTAGGTGATTACATCATTCAATTCCAAGTAAAGAATCCAGATCCTGCAACGTATGTATGTTTGCCAGGAGCGTAGTTGTCCGGCGCAATAATTTTGCACTGCAATACGCCCAACCGAATATCTAACTTGTTGACCAAGTCTCCGCGCACCGCGAATGTTCATAACCTAACCTTTAGCCCCACGAAGCAAGGAAAATATCTCGGCCCGTGATTTGAATCGCAGACGTTAAAATTTCACGCTATGATGCCTTGACGTATTAAGCCTGTGCGTAAGTATTCGCACCAATTCGCAATGGGAGGAGCTCCAGAGGTGAGATGTGACTTAACAGACAGACACACATACCCAACACCGTAACCCTCCTGCGCATGCGCGCCGCGATTAATAACTAGTGGAATGCTACGCATTGTGGGCGCGAACCTGCTATGAAAATATTACGGTATGTACAATGCCCGTCACTAGAAAAATCGGCCTGTTGACACGACTAGGTGGGCTCGCTTTTACTTGCCCAATTATCATTACTGGCTGATATATACCCCTACTTAAAACGTTGTAGTCAGAAGTGAATAGGGTACAGAAAATCCATAATTATTATGTTGGGGGGTGAGAAAATAAACACTACATTAATCACTTACAATGTGAAGAGCATACCCACAAAATTGGGAAATTCTCAATCCCCACAACCCTCTTATATTAGTGCATTTGCTCTTCTGAAATAGTTTTCCGCTTTCAGTGACTTTTTATATAGAAAAATTACTGATCAGCGCAAAGCTATTTTGGTATAGTATTATTTTCCGTCATGTAGCTATATATTCGCTATGAAATGTAGATGTAGCCCTCAATCCATTTTCACAAAATGTGAAAAATATTTTTTTCCTTTTTGCTATGCATGGAACCACGAAAATTAGCTACATCCGCATCGCTCACCTGCGCGGATTGTATAGCCGCCTGCGGAAATTGCGCAAACTCAATTTCCATTTTACGTATATATACCCCTAGTCTTTGTTTAGAAGCCACTGAATTCTAAAGGATTTGAAGTAAAACGCGTACTATGGCCTCCAGTTGTGTGTACCTGCTGGTTTTTATTCTTCCGACATTAACAAGTAAGTGTTTATCCTTCATGCTAAGTAAAAAGAGATGTACTTCAAGTTCGTGGTAATATCTCGGTCAGTTGTTAGCAGTGAATGAAAAAAAGGACACACTCTGAAAGACTACTAAAGTCTGGATATTTTAAAGAAACACATGGGGGCTTATGGTTCTTAGCTAGCGCTGAAACACTCTAAAGACCTTCAAATTTTTAACTGCATGGCCATTCCCTGTAAAATTGAAACAAATGTGCCAGGCCCGTACGCAGGTTCTTGAAAAGTAGGTTACATATTGGTTGGAACGGTGTGCGCGCCACCTAGGGGATCCGGGAGTGTGGGGGCATGCTCCCCCAGGATTTGAAGCCCTTGTGAGATCGCAATTTTGGAGTAATAAAGTGCCTGCAAACACTCACTCTACCTGACTAGCAAACACTGTTACTATGACAGGGATGAAGCCTGGTAGAAGCTGCATCCAAAGGTGATGAGAAACGTGGTGAGAACTGCCATGCTGCGCAGTAGATCAGTGCGCATAACGATCGTACTCAAGCGCAAGTTCACCGAGTAAATTTGATGGGTGGAAGCGTCGTGTTGGCGCGGTCGATCGCTTTCCGCGTGCGTGGTATGTCTCAGTGAGCCGGGGATGTTTAGCCAGCGCTCTCACCTAGTAAGTTTAGATATCCAGGCGACATAAGTGTGAGTCAATCATATAACTACCCAGGGTTCGTCCGAACCTCCCCCCACCCCCCACCCCCCCATGTACGGGCCTGCACTTTTTCATCATATACGTATCATACATACATACATAGCTACATAATTATGTTTAGCCCAGAGCTCTCTCCCCCAATTACGTGTTATATTCTAGGCGCCATACCTTCCAGCTAGCATTTTCTCCAAACATGAATTTTGAAATTAGAGGTTGGAGGTAATTTAAAGTGAATTCATGGTAGACTGAGTGGCCTGGCTCTACTTTACTGTATGGAACGGAGTACACCGATCTAGAACAGGTGGGTTAGAAGGATCCACCTGCCCTAGGATAAGTGGAACAAGGATCAACCAGTCCGGGAGGTCCACTGACCGTTCCCAGATCCATTTCCATTATGAAATTCATCAAAAACGAAGGGATGGTATATCGAGTTTGTGAGCAGTTTTTACGGAGACTCGGATATTTCGGCGTACATTATGCATCGGCCAGTGCACTTTCACAGTAAGCCAGTGTCTCTCCCTCTACAGTTAGTACAGTAGCCGTACTGTAGTAAAAAGCGAGACTGAGCGCTTTAATTTAACTTTATGCGCTTGCGTATAGGCGCTGCAGCGTGGTGCTACGTGAACTCCGACCCCTAAGACTTGCTCCTCTGGCACAGGACCTGTGCTATTGGGTTGAGCACAGCATCATCAAACTAAATGCGGTGCAGCTGACGATCCAAGCTTCAAGTGCAAGTAATTAGAGTGGTGATGTTGAATGTAGAATACTGTGATAGACCTATTCATGACACGTGAAGTTGAATATGAAAGTGAAAATGAAAATCTGTTTTTAACGGTAACCACTATATAACCTAGTACCATATTATAATGTGTGTAAGTAAAATACATAATTGGAATTTTTCTTCATAGCTGGCCAGTACCATGATGGTAATATCCGTCTGGTAGGAGGTTCCTACCACTGGGAAGGCCGGGTAGAAATCTATCTATCTGGAACATGGGGCACTATTACTGACTCTGAGTGGACCAACAATGATACACAAGTTGTCTGCCGCAAGCTGGGATATTTCAGGCCAGGTTGGACTTTCACTTAGCAATGTCCTACATTCTATATGAGGTCATCATCTGTTTATTACTAGGGGCTTTACAGCAGAACAATGCATACTTTGGAGAGGGCAGTGGTCCCATACATCTGGACTATGTTCTGTGTTCTGGTACTGAGTATAATCTGACTGACTGTCAAATTGGAAATAGAACAAGACAAAGCAGCCACTCAGAAGATGTCGGAGTCAAATGTCAAACTAGTAAGGAGAGTTTGTGATTTTCATCAGAGGTGGTATAGATAGGGCATGAGGGATGGCACTGAGATGCTCATTAGTCATGGTTCAGAACTACCAGGTGCCTCTACCCTACATGTAGGAGTATAGTCTGCACCTACTCAGCTTGTTTCTACATTTATTAACTACGTGCACTTATTGCACTTCATACCTAGGGAAAATTTACACATACATGTTACTACATATACTATACCTGCAGTTGACTCCTCCTACCAACAAGGGGATATTCGGCTAGTAGGAGGTCCCTACAACTGGGAGGGTCGAGTGGAGATATTCTATTCTGGGACATGGAGTTCTATTTATGACACATCCTGGACTACCACTGATGCTACAGTGGTGTGTAGACAACTTGGACATTCCATTCAAGGTATGATATGTATGGTAAATTCCTGATCTGCAAGTAAATTATTAAATGTGAGTTATGTAACATGTACATAAGCACAAAGCCATTCTTGAGACCTAGCTATAGCGAATAATCACTATGTAGTAGTATGTGAATCATTGAAAGGGTTTGCTGAGAGTCTAATGTTGGGTGCAACTTTCTTATGCAGGACACCTGTTTCTATTCTTCATTGCAGTTTAACTACATATATCCTTATACACATATGCATATAGATGCTGTTCCTCGCTGTTGTGGGTACTATGGTCAAGGAAGTGGAATAGTTCGGGTTCTGTCAGTTTCTTGCTCTGGATATGAAGAGGATATCAATGATTGTTATTATTCAACATCTAGCACATATAACCACCAGTATGATGTTGGAGTGCAATGCCTACAAGGTTACTAATATAAGAAAACGTATTTTCATTACAATGTTTAAGAAGTAATAGGAGGGCAAAAAATCAAGAAACCCATTTGCCTGTCCTCCATCAACTGACACTGGGAGTGATCACATATATACACTTAATTGTAATGTCCTTTCAGCCTGTGGCTGGTCTACCAAGGAGTCCTGTGTACATACACATGTTTACAGTATTAACCAGCACTGTTACAGTTATTCTTTCTCTTCTAGGTAATGACTCTAAGGAAGGGAATATTCGTCTGATAGGAGGATCCTACAACTGGGAGGGTCGAGTGGAGATATATCTGAATGGAGAATGGGGGACTATTACTCATGATGGAGCAGGCTTTCATGATGCTCGTGTTGTTTGTAGGCAACTTGGATATGACATTCGATGTGAGCTTGCTAGAAGTATGCACTGTATACAATTCAGACTCTAACTTCAGACAAGGTAACGAGGCAATCCAAAAACTGACAACTATGCACAAATCAAAACCAAAACCAACAGTTTAGTCTATATAGATATAGATACTGTATAATGTAAGTTTCAGGTTGAGATGCTTTGGCTTAATTGTTAGCCTTGATTTATTCCCTACTTACTGCATTGGCATTCCACAAATAGAGAGTGGCTTCCAGAAAATAGGGAATCTTAACTTACTCGATTACACATAAATGTACAAGGATTGTCTTGGTCCACAGTCATACATATAAGTAAAAATCAAGGGCTGTATATACATGTCAGGTAATTTAGTGTCAGTCTTCTTGCTAGTCATTGTATTTTACTTACTTTGAGAGACTTATGTATAAAGACTTAGATGATGTTAGTGTGTCTAAAGGGCTTATAACAGTTCTGAGCCTTTTTTATGGCTCTGCAGTGAGCAGTGGGCAAACACTGCATAGCAGGGGCGGATCTAGGTGGGGGGGAATCCTTGGGGTCCATGGACACACCCTTGGACTTCCTAACTGAACTTCTGCTAGGACTCGAGTTGATAAGGTGCACGCACGCTCATTTTTACATGACACTAATCCTAGCCTTGTTCCCAGGCCTTCTCCCTCCGCACCCCATTACAAAATATGGAATTTTTTAAAATGACTTTATATGAGGGCCTATACATTAAGCAAAACAAAAGCAACCAAGATCTACCAAAGATGTATAAAGGAGAATAAATCAAGGTAACAGAAATACAAAGCACATAAAGACAAGAGCACATGAACAAAAAACAAAAACAAAAGAACAAGGGCAAATACATAGAAGAAAAACACCAACAGCATACAAACAAAACAGAGTGTAAATAGTCATAACACGAAGGTGCTCGGATGGGGCACTGGCAAATCCACATTGCCTCTCCAGAGGGAGATAGCACATCTCTGAAATGAATGCATCAGCTGGCCGACTGTGAGAGTTAGGGATCAAAGATGGCAGCTCTTTCCTCAGCGCAAGAGCAGCAGACTTGGAGAGAGTCATGTTGGTAAATCCTGTCCCCATTACCACCACACCCAACCTGAAGGTTTCCAAAAGGTCAGCGTGACAAACAGGACATTTAGTCGCATCTTTTGACATCTGCAAACCAAGTCAATAAATTATTATTGCAAACATAAACGGAACTCCCGATCTTGGAGATAAAGACCAAGGGCAGATGATGGCACTACATTCAGCCAATCACCAGCATGCTGTATTGCAGAGGACACAGCCAGAGTGGTGTCTGGAGAGCTGACCAAAAGGGCTGAGAACGAAGCCTCATCCACTGCATGGGAGAGGCAGTGTTGAACAGGGGAGACATCAATCTCATGGTATGAGCACCACTCAGGCCTTGCAGCAGCCTTGGCTAAGAGTACTAGAGAGATGTGAGGGTTGGTTAGGTGGATCTTTAAAATGAGAGGCTTGCTAAGCAGTAGGGGCATGTAGGGAAGCCTGACGGAGGCTCAACCCACCAAGAGAGGGAGGGAGAGATACCTTCATCCAAGACCAATCTGACAAGGGGCTAGTGCTCCCAGCTGAATCCGAGAGAGCTTGCCTCAAATTGTCATCAAAAGCACTCAGAGCCATCTTGATACAATCTGGAGGACAAGTGCAAAGTACATAAGTCACTTTTGGGAGGGCCAGGCAAATACATAGAAGAAAAACAGAAAAGTAGCAGTAAAGAAGGGTTGGCTCCATTTGAGAGTCCTGGAGATCACCCAACTTAGAGAGGATGTCCAGAACCTTATGAACCATCTTTAGCAATATAGCTTCACAATGGCCAAGGGGAGTACCCAACAGATCAAAAACCCCTGAGACACAAGGAATGTGGGGGCATCAGCTACAGCATGTAAAAGAGACTTAGATCTGTTCAAATGGAGGCCTCGGACAGGGTCCTCTGCCTCAATGATAGCAAAAGCACACACCAGATCATCGAGACCATCATACAATGTGCCATCATCCAGATACTGGGCATGCTGGAACTTCCATCTTGATCCTTTCAACAATGTTAAATTTCTAAGTCTCTTTTTCATGCTGTAGCTGATGCCCGATCTAGCAGATCCCCTAGGGTTTGTTTGCTTGTCACTGCTAGATCCCCTAGGGTTTGTTCTTTCCCTTCATTTGTAAGGAAATGGCTTGGGTATGCGTACGTAGTTCATAGATTAGCAGCGATGAGGTGACACAGTAATGACACTCAGCAAGGTGATGCTAAGTGCCATTGCCGCCATCTTCTGTAATGCTAAGCATAACAGAACGATCACATTACGAGATGACGTCACATGAAATTTTGCGCTACCTTGGACCCTTCTCCTGGATCCACCCCTGCATAGTGAGTCTATGGACTCCCTGATAACTAAACCCTTATGCATACCCTACATATTAACAATGAAAGACTTGATTGAATCATTGTAATCTTTTCTGATCATGTACAGATGGCTATGCTGACACCAGCTGGTGCTGTGCCAGATTTGGAGAAGGTAGAGGACCCATTCACATCGACAACCTACAATGTTCTGGCACAGAGTACAAACTTACAGACTGTACCTATGATAATAATACAGACCTCTATGACTATCACTATGAAGATTGGAGTGTCACTTGTAGGAATGGTAAATAGCAGTTGTATTTGCTAACAATATTGTATATTTCACCTGACAAAAGTGAAATTTTAATATTGAAGAGTGTATAGCTAAGGGATGACCCTACCCTAATCAGAGATATGCAGTAAGACTTGTATACTGGGGATGATGGCATGTAACTATAATTGGCGAGCGGGAGCGAGTATATATATATAAAGGGAGTAAAAACATTTCCATTAAAATGTTGAAGGATGTAGGGATGACAGTGCCAAAAAGTAGAGAAACAAGTGCAGTGTATATGCAGCAAGACAGGGGATGAGGGCAATATATATGCAGCCAGACAGGGGATGAGGGCATGCAACAATAATAACATAATAAAAGAGATGTAGGGAGGGGTTACGCATGTTATTATTGTTGCATGCCCTCATCCCTTGTCTGGCTGCATATATATTGCCCTCATCCCCTGTCTTGCTTCATATACACTGCACTTGTTTCTCTACTTTTTGGCACTGTCATCCCTACATCCTTCAACATTTTAATGGAAATGTTTTTACTCTTGGTTTTTCGTTGCATACTCGCTTGCAAATACAATGCCCTTTGCGTTGGTTCGAGCCCCACCCCATTTTGCTGCTCGTGGTCATGTGGTATGCACGTGTGTAATAACGAGGAAATGGCGTTCAACTACACGGAAGTGCTAGTAGATTCTTGCTGTTCTCGTTCGAGAAGGATCCTAGGAAGATTCTGATGGCCAAGGATCATGCACGGGAGAGAAATAAGCCGTTTTATGCCAAAACTAAGGTGAACGCGTGTGCCAATTTTGAGGTAGGCCGTTTGATAAAGAAGAAGAAGAAGGAGAAATCGGCGGTTTAGCAATTTTCTGTAAATCACTGGAGCGGTGTATTTTACCTACTTTGAGAGTTTTATTGTGTATAAAAACACTTGTAGGCCATGTTATGTGTCTGAAAAGGCCTATAACTGCCCCGTTCGAGAGATCTGAGCCGTTTCATTTGTTAAGGCTAATGGGCGTGTTGGTGCCATCCCTACATATAGAGTCTACCAACTCTATGACTAGTAGAATGCTAAGCATAGCAGCCAGAGGAGGTTGGAACCCATCACGTGAGAGGTCACGCGCTGTAGACTGTCTTGTATGAAAATATTTTCTCCGTCAACAAGGTAGCTAGTGTAAATGTAAGCATATCACCTGAAAGTACTAGGTGAGTATACTCGAAATATGGCCAGTACCCCAGGCGTAACCTTCGGGTTTGGTTGTTACAAGTCTTAGAGTGTTTTTACTCGGTCTGCCTACAAGAAGCCAAAATGTTGGCATGTTTGCCCTTGCCTAGCTCTACCAAACCTTGGTGTAACTGTTGAGATCGCTGAGCCTTCTTTGCAAAACTCCTGTGCTAAAATACTGATCCAAGCTCCTACCAGAAAATCAATGCGCGTACATTCTTTACAGCTTACGCGGGCCCGATCATCTAATAGCGCGTGCGTAAATCACATGATAGTTACGTAACATTACATTCGGTTCCAACCTCCTCTGCGTAGCAGCAAAGAAAAAAGCTCTTTGTACAGAGGTGAAGGTGAGCAAACACCAATTATTAATGTCAATTTTCTACAAGTCATATTGAGTGAAAAGTCAAAGAAGTCAAGTCATATTTGGATAACTGTGACAAATACAGAATAGCCTAAATGCAGCATTCAAGACTTATTTTGATCACATAAAACTTTATTCTGCACATTCATGCAAACATGCATGCAAAATAGGGGGGAGGGGGGGGGGTAGAGGGGGGTCGAGCACCCCCTCTTTCAGTTGCGCACTAGCAGCGATAGAGCCTCCGAGCGAGAAAGCTACTCGTAGTATGTATTTGTGACTAACCTTCGGTTTAGCTAAGCACGGCAGGCTAGCTACTGTAGATTCACAGCGCGTCAGCTCGAGCGCTCGTGCATACAATATACAATGTAGTACATGAACACCCCTCTAGCTCTACTCACAGACTGTACAACTACAGCACTACTCCGGATCGTGGGCCTATGTCTCACAGTCTGGATGAAAACTAAGGCAGTATTTGCCTATATCTAGGCCTCAGATGGTGTCTAAATTGACCGTTGCAATTGCTCAATCTTCTGACACCAGATCCTTCTAAAGTTTCTTAAAAGGCTAACTACAGGCTAAATGCTACCTAGAATATGATTTAATATAAGACAGCAAGCTTCTTCTCTTTTGTCTTCTCTTACAAATACTTCCCGCATTCCAATAGTGTGTGCACTTTTTCATGCATGCGTGTGCTATTATATGCGCTTTTCATTTGGTCCATGCAATCATAACAACAGGTATGCCTGTTTGTATACAGGTCACACATCAGTGTCCCCATCTTGTCCCCATCTTGTCTCCATTTGGAATCCCTATATATAGCTGTGTGTACATGGCACCTCTTCATATGCAACTTATAACAAATATATTTTCAGCATTAATGATGTGTTTATTTGATACATAACCTGGATATAGCTATAGCCTGAGTTTATCAGTAGAAAGCAAAAAATATACACTCTTAGATGGTCCAAGTTCTGGTGAAGTGAAGCTATACTACACCTACTATTACCATAACTACTACTATGGTCTTGTGGAGGTGTATCTGTCAGAGGAGTGGGGTACTGTGGCTAATGATGGTTCATGGACACTAGAGGATGGAGAAGTGATATGTCGTCAGCTGGGATATGAAATTCCAAGTAAGTTGGTTGTAGTCAAATTGTAGCATTCAAAGACACCATTTTACATACAGGTACTTCAATCTCCTTATCTTCATACTACTCACCATATCATCGTGAGACTACTCCTGTACACATGAGTAATGTACAGTGTGTGGGGACAGAGAACAAACTAACTGATTGTCCTTACAGCTCTGGAGGAAGTGGATCTGGTGCAACTCTGAGGTGTTATGACTCTAGTGGTACGTACAATAACTGGGATCTCTATAAGAGTAAGAACATTTTATTAAAGGATGTAGGGATGACAGTACCAACAATCAGAGAAACAAGGGCAGTATATATGAGCAAGGAAGGAAATGATAGAATAAAACAATAACATCCATATCCCATAATATAAAAGTTGTAGAGATATGCATGGTCTTATTGTTTTTTTTGTGTGTGCATGAACCCTGCCCCTCTTTGCTCATTCATCAACATTGACTAGTACATTGCAGCTTTACTCGTCAAGGAAAGCCCCTACAAGTATTCTGTTGGTTTAATGTGCTGCGCATGGGAATAGAAAGCTGTTTGGAACACAAAATGTGTTTTTGTGCTAGGTTGTTTGAAGACAGAGAAATTGGTGTTTTATCAGTTTTATGCATCAAGTGTAGCTATGTATATTGTCTACTTTGAGAGTCTTATGGTGTTTAGAAACACTCGCATGTGATGTTTTGTGTCTAAAAGGGTTCATATGTACACACAGCATTCAGGAATATTGAAGCATTTCATTTGTTATAACTACTGGGCTAGCCTTGTACCCAGGCGTTCGGGAGCAGTGACCGGGTTAGGTTTTGATAGTGATGCAAACATATAGCTGATTGACAGCTAGTACGGTGCCATCAATGGCCAGCACTTCCACAATTTGTCATTTGTTTCGAGATGTAGTAGCTGGTATTACTGTAACAATATGTAGCGAGCATCTGGTACTTTTGGGCTTCAATAATACTTCACTGCTTTCTGTACATGTTACTAGCAACTACAGCCTCTCGTGTTTAATATGTAGTGGCTTTTTAGCTTTTGAAGAGTTTACAATTAACTGTGCTACCTACTATTGCAGACTACTAACAGAATGGCTATTCCAAAAAAGGAATTTTACCTCATCATTACACGGAACATTACATGAGTACATTGGGATTGCATAAAAGGAACAGAGACGAGATTTGGACACAGAAATGCTATGATACATCAACTTAGCATTATGGGCATGTTGATATATCACACCATGACAGTGTCTTCATTCCTTTTTATGATGTTTTTTATTTACTTGTTTCTTGTCATGCTTAGCACACATACATATGTGTAGCTATGTAATGATTGGTAGGGTGGGGTGGGTTGCTAATACAAAGCCGGCACAAATAGTATAGCGGTACAGCATTAGCCGTAACAGTCAAAATTATTGCGGGCAAAGTTTTGGTAGGTGGTGCTAGCACAAGTTGTTATAATATACCTCAGAAAAGTGGCCAGCTCTCTGCTCTGATTTCAGGGCAGGGCTGATCGAGCCTGGTTCTGTTTCTGAATAGTTGTCAAAATGGAATGCTACAGCATTTACTGCCAGTGTTATGTTGCGATGACTTAATATTGATAACATCAGTTCAACAGAATGTGTTTCAATACCTTACAATAGAAATCTTGTAACCACTTGTGAGAAGTGGGAAGCCATACCCATTGTTCAAAAATCCAAATTCCCCCTCAGGCCTAGAGATATGTAGACTCTTTATGAAGGGATGGCGCTGACATAGACACATCCAAGATAAAACAGCTCCCGAACACTACAGTTATAAGACACTTAACAGGCTCTACGAATATTTCTCTACTATATACAGAGTATGTAAACTACATGACATACTGCCACACCTCCGTTTTTCATCTTCTTAGTTCAAATGGCCTACCTCAAAACTTGGGGCAAGTATTAGCCGTTATTCTTTCTTCATTTAGGAGCATGCATGATCCTTAATGAACAAAATCATCTTAGCTTGTCAAATACACTTAAATTGATCTATAAATGGTGCTATGTGTTGGTAGCCATTTCTTACTGTAGCGTCACGTGACCCATGCTCTGCACAAAGGGAGCAGGCTCATGTGACGCATGTGCCCTTCCGTGGAGAATAAAGCATCATGCTATGAAACAAGGGTAAAAACATTCTATTCAAATGATGAAGGATGTAGTGATGGAAGTGCCAAAAAGCATAGAAACAAGGTGCAGCATGCAGGCAAGGGCAGGGGATGATTGCATGCAACAAGCGTAACCCCTTTTAGTGTTTACAAATGTAGGGATATGAGAAATGAATAGGCTGGGCCTAAAGGGTGAGCCTGCTCCACAACCACAACATACTTTGTTTTCATCGCCAAAAAAGCCCCCCTCTGCAGTACTCGAATCTACATTCAACAGTTGACCTTATACAGTGTAAGCGCAGTATGCACGTGGAATATTGACAGTGCAAACGCAGACATCTCGATGCCAGTGTTGTAAGATAAGTTGTCACCCCTCAGATGTGTCCCCGGATTCGTGGTCCTTGTCCCCCTGTACTTACTGTCCTAGGACCAGAGGTCCGTCCCCCTAGACAGTGTATCCCGGTGTTGGAGTGAATACTGTGCCCCATGAATAATGTCCCCCTGGACATTATTCACTAGTGAATACTGTCCTCCCTTACTGAATAATGTCCCCCATCGTAGCTCTGAAAGCCTTCGAACATACCAAATGTGATAATTTTATGGTGGGGTGAATACTGTCCCCCTCATTGAAGTATTTAGTATCGCGCCAGCACTCACATAATGTTGGCAAGCGAATGGCAACAGTGCATTATTCTCTCTCTCTCTTTTTTTGTTTTGAAACTCTTCACTGCAAAGGTGAGTATAAGATAGAGCAATGAGGGGGTGAGAGAAATGATTTTTGCTACTTTAAGATAGAGCAATGAGGGGGTGAGACAAAAAACCACTAGGAAAGCTCTAAACACATGACCACTGTGTTGCGCATACACCTAGCCTCACCTATATAGCACATGCAAAAAACTACACTACATAAACTAAATTCACAATGTCATGTTATATAGTTCCTGGAGGTCCAAATCCGGAAAGACCCCAGGAGGGTAGTTCGGATAACATCCAGACAGAGAGTTGTGGTTGTCTTGAGCGATGTCTGAATAGCTGCACAGAGGTCATCAAAATCTGAGGCAGCGAGCATACCACGAGACCCTACTTCAACAGTGATGAGAGTTGTCTTGTAGCTGGCATTTCTCCCCGCCTCCACCAAGTTATGGTACTTCACTCTCTTTCTTCTGTGAGCATCTGCCACAACTGACTCGTAGCTGATAGTAAGCTCAAAGAGCCACAGTTCTCTCTGACTGTCACACCACCACACAATGTCGGGACGAAGGTCAGTTGGAGTGATGTGGTGGGGGAAGGTGTATGGCTCAGATGGGTGGTCCACAGAGATTGTAAAATGTGGTGGCAGGTTTGCTCTAATGAAGTCCCCAATGACTTTGAGGACTTCATCATGCCTCCTGCTGTACCTCCTCAGTTCCATTGCTGTCTTACAGTTGTTAAGGACATGCAGGAGTGACTGTCTAGCCTCTTGGCAAACGTCACTGTCCTTCTTGCCCCAGAGATGGAGATTGGCATTGGTCGGGAGTGTATCAGTGGCTGCGTTGATAGCAAACTTCATCACATCTGGAGGGAGGCCTTGCACTGCCTTTACCCACAGCTTTGGTGAGATTTCCCCCCATGATCTTGCCATCTCACCGTGAGCTGGGAGCTGGCTTAGATGGGAATTAATGGTTGGCTTCTTCCTCAGAGAGCATGATCTTGGCAGCTCCTGAGAGAGCCCGTCGACTCTGAGCACGATCTGCAGATCGGAGATCATCATCCAACATAGCTGGCCTGAACTTTGCCCTGAGCCACTTCCTCTCCTCAACCAGTTGGAGATCAGCCACTTCTGGACTCCAGGATCACTGGACATGAAGAGCTGCACCATGCGGGAAGCCTGCTGCCTCTTGTACAGGCCAACCAGAGAGGGGAGGGCCAACCCACCTCGCTTCACTGGATAGAGGTGCAAGATGACTTGGCTAGGCCTGCCAACCTCTTCAATGCTTTGGTTGCAAGTGGCTGTAGATCTTGTTCAAGCCAAGAAAATGGGGAGGTTCTCATTGAGAAAGGGCCAGGACAGTCTGGGGCACACACCAAACTTGAAGAGCCTGAGTTTCTGTTGGCGTGTCAAGGGGGTCTCATCAATAGAATCTCTCTCTCTCTCTCTCTCTCTCTCTCTCTCTCTCTCTCTCTCTCTCTCTCTCTCTCTCTCTCTCTCTCTCTCTCTCTCTCTCTCTCTCTCTCTCTCTCTCTCTCTCTCTCTCTTCAATTCCCGGACATTATTCACTAGTGAATAATGTCCGGGGGACAATTTTGTCAATGGTGTCGGAGGACCAGGTGTCCCCCCAGACATCTCCTCCTAGGACCACCTGTCTACCCTGCGACAGAATCTAATCTTGTCTTACAGAATAGTATTGCTTACTTAGTGCAGCAGCGGGTCCAGTTGCCTGCAACAGGTAGTCATTCAGAGGAACGGATATATAGTAGGCCTACTACTAAGTAACAACGTAGCCAAAGAAGACCAGACGAAACAGCACGATGAACACTGAACCAAACAAGGCACCAAACAAACTTCGCATGCCCAACATGTGAGCAAACAAGCATTAACAGTGACATGTAAGGTTGCAGCCCTGCAGCTGGTTTTGATAGAGGATGTATGAAGATTTTGTTAATCAAGGATTTTGTTAATCAAAGATCATGTACGCTCCAGTATAAATGTTTTTTGTGAAAGAATTGAGTGATTACAAACCCCAGTTTCGCGGTAGGCTGTTTGAACTGAAGAAAAAGATGAAGATGAATGGTTTCACAATTTTCTGAGAATCACTGTAGCTGAGAGTATTATAGTGTATAGAAGTACTCGCAGAGTTCTGAAAAGTCTTAAAACATCTGTGTTTTGGAGTTAGGAGGGAGATTGCTGGACAATATTAATCCTTAGGGACTTGATAGAATCCTAGTAGTTGCAGTTAACAAAATGCACATATAATATATGAGGCTTTAGCTTTCTTATTATGTAGCTTGCTTGGTGGCTCATCCCAGTTTATTACATAGTTACACATAAATTAGGGCCTATAGTACTTTTTGGTTACATGTTTATATTGAACATGTATGGTATAACAAGATATGGACATAGACCTGTCAACGTGTTATAGAATGTTTGTATTTCAATTCTGTCTCCATTCCTTTTATACAATCCTTATACAACATTTCAAGTCTCCTAAATTTATATTCACTCAGAACGATGTTATGCTGGTGATATTCGGCTGGTAGGAGGTGACACAGATATGGAAGGAAGGGTAGAGATATGTGATGACTACAGCAGATGGGGTACAGTATGTAATAGACAATGGACTTCATCTCACACTAAAGTTGTCTGCCGCAACTTAGGATATGATGACACTGAAGGTAAATTTTCAATGCAACTCTTGTCAATGTCACTTATATTGAGGTAATATCCATACATAAAAGGATACTTCACTAATGAAAAGCATATTTCAAATCACTGCACTCTTAATAGCAACTATTGTAATATAATTTATGAAGATGCATCAAAAATCAGCGTTTTGTATATTTAATGTGTAGGCTCCTATCAAGAATCTCATACATTTGGTGGAGGAACTATCCCCATACACATGGATTATATCGATTGTAATGGGTCAGAGTACGGACTATGGTATTGTCATCATTTCACTCACAGCTATGGATGTAATCACAGTGATGATGCAGGAGTGCAGTGCCAGCTAGGTATTTAAATATAATACATGCTTTTAAGTTTAAAATGTTGAAGGATGGAGGGATGGAATTGCCAAAATGTAGAAACAAGGAAGAGGCTAAGGAAGGGTATGTAGCAAAGCAGGTGATGATGGTACAAGAATAAACAAGTAACCCCTAAAATGTAAAAGATGAGGTAAGGGGTTATGCATGTTATTTATGTTGCATGCCATATCCCCTGCTTTATACAAGTGCAAAACATTTTCACTAAAATGTTGGAAGTATGTAGGGATTGAAGTGCCAAAAAGCATAGCAACAAGGTCAAAGTGCAGCATGCATACAGACAAAGGGAGGGGATGATAGCATGCAACAATAATAGCATGCGTAACCCCTTTTAGATTTAGGGATATGGGGTGTTATGCATGTTATGATTTTTGTATGCTATCATCCCCTGCCTTTGCCTGTATGCATGCTACATCTTGACCTTGTTTTTATGATTTTTGGCATTTCAATCTCTACATACTTCAACATTATAGTGAAAATGTTTTTATACTTGTTTTACTGGTTTTTATTGTGTGTAGCAACACGTATAAACCTAATGACTTTCGTGCAGAGTTCTACCTCTTGCATACCTATAAGCTGGATAGCTAGCAATTGTCAGTGACTCCTACATCCTATCTTGTACGAATATTACGAATACTGAGTACAACAGCGGATCCAGTTGCCTGCAACAGTTAGTCGTTCAAAGAAACAAAACTAACTTCACGTGTTCGGCATGTGAGCAAACAAGAAAATGGCGTCTAAAACTAACATTTATAAGGTTGCAGGCCTAGAGTTTGACGGTATTGGGAGAAGGTATGAAGATTTTGTGCATCAAGGATCATGTATGCTCCAGTGTAAATGATTTTCGTGAAAGAAATAGAATGATTACTAACCCCAGTTTCGCGGTAGGGCGTTTGAACTGAAGAAGAAAGAAGAAGATGATGAACAATTGGCATTTTTACAATTTTCCGGGAATCACTGTAGCTGTATATTTTACATACTTTGAGAGTATTATAGTGTATAGAAGCACTCGCAGAGCATGTAGTTTGTCTGAAAAGGCTTAAAACATCCACGTTTGGGAGTTTTGAGCCATTACTTTGGCTAATGACGTGTCAGCACCATCCCTACATACAGAGTCTACCACCTCTATGATACTGCATAGATTTTTTACTTGTTTTTGACACTTAAATCCCTACGTCCTTCAACATTTTAAATGAACCATTTTCTACACTTGTTTCACTGATTTTTTTATTGTGCAAATGCTTATACACATGAGCCCCACCCCTTTTACCCCTTTTATGGTGTGTATGATGTGTGCAATGCATGTGCTCAATATAAATGGCTCACTTGTAAGTTTGTCGATTTACACAGTTGTCTTGAGGTTAATAGATTCTCTGAATCAAGGATTATGCATGCAATGGACAGTCATGTACAAATCAAGGTGAGTATACTTACGTGGTAGGTTGTGAAGAAGTAGAAGAAAAGGAAGGAGAAGACAAAGACTAAGACAAACACAAGACCAAAACTAAGAGAACAAGACCAAGTATGATACAAAGAAGAAGAAAAGAAATTTTGTGCATGTGACTGTAATGGTATACTTTACCTACTTCGAGTCTTAATATAGGTTAGATCACAAGGTGGAGGTATCGCAAGAAAATAGATAACCAGCATAGCGAGGTATCCCATTTCCTGCGATATTGATGAGTGCTGTAACTGATTTAGACTTACTGCAAGTATGCAATTAAGGACTTTTGATGTCACTGTTACCATAGCAGTACCCACAAAAGGGATTTATATACCTCATTAACACCTCACTATCAGAGCTAGTTATTCATGACTAAGTCTAATCATGTATTCATGTATAGAAACTCATAAGCTGTGTTATGCGTATGTGTCTAATAACATGTGTAATGAAAAGTCAATAAGACCTGACCAGTGTAGCTATATTGAAATGAGTGCATGCTGATGGGCGTTTTGCAGCTTGTGATCACATTCTGCATGCATAGTCTTTGTTGAAAGTTAATGCTACCATTATCTAACAGCTGACCAAATATTAGCAATGGCCACTACAGTCACTTTCCAGTGCTATTCCATAAAACACTCTAAGTGCAGATATTTTTTTGTCCTTATCAGAGAGTCGGTAGACTCTATATGTGGGGATGGCACCGACATGCCCATTAGTCTTAACAAATGAAACGGCTCAGATCTCTCGAACGGGACAGTTATAGGCCTTTTCAGACACATAACATGGCCTAAAAGTGTTCTTATACACAATAAAACTCTCAAAGTAGGTAAAATACACTGCTACAATGACATACAGAAAATTGCTAAACCACCGATTTCTCCTCCTTCTTCTTTTTCTTCTTTATCAAACGGCCTACCACAAAATTGGCAAACGCGCTCACCTAACTTTTGGCATAAAACGGCTTCTTTCTCTCCCATGCATGATCCTTGGCCATCAGAATCTTCCTAGGATCCCTCTCAAACGAGAACAGCAAGAATCTACTAGCATTTCTGTGTAGTTGAATGCCATTTCCTCGTTATTACTCATGTGCATTTCGTATGACCACGAGCAGCAAAAGGGATGGGGCTTGCACTCACACCAAGAGTATTGCATTTGCAAGCAAGTATACAACGAAAAATCAGTGAAACAAGTATATAACACATTTCCATAAAAATGTTGAAGGATGTAGGGATGACAGTGCCAAAAAGTAGAGAAACAATAGCAGTATATGCAACAATACAGGGATTGAGGGCATGCAGCAATAATAATATGCGTAACCCGAATCTAAGTATATATGCAGCAAAACCGGGGATAATGGCATGCAACAATAATAACATGCATAACTCCTCCTTACATCCTTTCACTTCGGGTTACGCATGTGATTATTGTTGCATGCCCTCATCCCCTGTTTTGCTGCATATATACTTAGTTTCGGGTTACGCATATTATTATTGCTGCATGCCCTCAATCCTGCATACATACTGCACTTGTTTCTCTACTTTTTGGCACTGTCATCCCTACATCCTTCAACTTTTTAATGGAAGTGTTTTATACTCTTTGTTGACGAGTGTAGCGAGCCTTCCTGGTGATGTGAACGGGCGATTCTCTCTCTCTCTCTCTCTCTCTCTCTCTCTCTCTCTCTCTCTCTCTCTCTCTCTCTCTCTCTCTCTCTCTCTCTCTCCCTCCCTCCCTCCCTCCCTCCCTCCCTCCCTCCCTCCCTCCCTCCCTCCCTCCCTCCCTCCCTCCCTCCCTCCCTCCCTCCCTCCCTCCCTCCCTCCCTCCCTCCCTCCCTCCCTCCCTCCCTCCCTCCCTCCCTCCCTCCCTCCCTCCCTCCCTCCCTCCCTCCCTCCCTCCCTCCCTCCCTCCCTCCCTCCCTCCCTCCCTCCCTCCCTCCCTCCCTCCCTCCCTCCCTCCCTCCCTCCCTCCCTCCCTCCCTCCCTCCCTCCCTCCCTCCCTCCCTCCCTCCCTCCCTCCCTCCCTCCCTCCCTCCCTCCCTCCCTCCCTCCCTCCCTCCCTCCCTCCCTCCCTCCCTCTCTCTCTCTCTCTCTCTCTCTCTCTCTCACTATATATATACAAGTGTAAAAAACATTCATTAAAATACATTTCATTAAAATGTTGAAGGATGTAGGGATGGTAGTGCCAAAAACTAAAGAAACAAGACTGTAATAACCCGAGTGGTACACAGTGAACAACTGATTATCACATGACCATACATAACTTGTGTATATATGCAGGAAATGATGAAAACCCATGTAGAAATTGCATGCAACAACATGCGTAACCCCACGAAATAAAATGTAGGGAGGGGTAACGCATGTTGCTATTGTTGCATGCAATTTCTACATGGGTTTTCATCATTTCCTGCATATATACACAAGTTGTGTATGGTCATGTGATAATCAGTTGTTCACTGTGTACCACTCGGGTTATTATAGTCTTGTTTCTTTAGTTTTTGGCACTACCATCCCTACATCCTTCAACATTTTAATGAAATGTTTTTTACACTTGTTTCACCAGTTTTTTCTACTTGTTAGTTACTATACTGTTGCAACAAGAAAATTGTCATACTCAGAACTTATAAAAATACAACATACCACTATTTGATCATAAGGAAATATTATTGTCAGTGTAAATCAGTAGTAAGACTTGACAAGGAAAGTAATTTCAGTGAGTTCTACATCCTGTCTACTTCAAGTTTACTCAGAGCAGAGGGCTGCGCATATATTGTTGACGCAGGCGCGATCGTCTAATAGCACATGAGTGATCACATCATAAATATGCAATCAACGAGGAAATGGCGTTCGACTATACGGAAGTGCTGGTAAATCCTTGTCGTTCTTGTGCGAGAGGGATCTTACGACGATTCTGTTGGCCTAGGATCATGCACCGGAGAGAAAGGAATCGTTTTATGCTAAAACAAAGGTGAGCGTTTGTCAATTTTGAGGTAGACCGTTTGAAGAAGAAGAAGAAGAAGAAGAAGATGAAAAAATCGGCGTTTTAAGAATTTCCGTGTACCGTTGTAACGGTGGATTTTACCTACTTTGACAGTCTTACTGTGTATAAAAACACTCGTAGAGCACGCTGTGCGTCTGAAAAGGCTTACAACAGCCGTGTTCGAGAGTTCTGAGTCATTGTTTTTGTTAAGGCTTAATGGGCGTGTCGGTGCCATCCCTACATAGAGAGTCTACCGACTCTTGATATGTAACCGGCACTGTTCATACTGTAATGCCGTATGTGCTTCTAATTTTGCGTCCACACTCCCGCTCGCCAACAATGCGTAGCATTCAACTAGTCTATAAGCATGTACTCCCCTGCTTTACAAAGAGCTAGATGAGACATCTATTTGATGACACCGGCAAGGTATCAATCACCTGCTTACATGCTATCTTTAGAGCGCGGTCAGAACCTACCTGGAACAATAACAGAACTCTGCAGACTTAACTGTTATTTACTTGTAATTACCCTCTTAAATTCATGTACATGTAGATGTGTGTACTGCCCTTGCCAAGCGCAACTAGTTACCTGTGTTTTCACAGTCTTCTTATGGAACCTTGTTGCCCTAGGGCCTTTCTTTTATGTTGTTTTCACTTCATTGCCTGTAACTATTATTATTGAAGTTGGTTTTCCCCCTATCTGATTGATTAGAACATGAAATTCTGATGCAATAAAACCTAGAATCTGCAACTGCTACATTCATCAATCATTCATTCATTCAAGTGATCTACCATATCCATACAGCACAGTGTAATGATGGTGATATAAGGATACCAGATGGAGAGTTACGTGGCCTACTGGAGGTGTGCATTAATGGAAGATGGGCAACTATATGTCGGGATGGGTGGTCCTATTATACTGACTCTACTGTTGCATGTAGAGAGCTAGGATATTCTGATGGTAAGTGTCTTCATATACACGTATATACCTAACATACATGCATAACACTGTACTATATGCACTATCAATACTATTGGCACCAGTACTCTAGGGATCCTACTATTGATACAATTGATGTAGGGATGGGCACTACCAACATTTTTTTAGATATTCTTGATTCGCTATCTAATCATCAGTGACTCCTACATCGTATTTTCCGTGACTTATCAGAGAATTAGTAGACTCTCTATGTAGGGATGGCGCCGACACAACACACCCATTTTTCCAAATAGAATGGCTCAGAACTTCCAAACTCTTGATTCGCTATCTAATCATCAGTGACTCCTACATCGTATTTTCCATGACTTATTAGAGAGTCAGTAGACTCTCTATGTAGGGATGGCGCCGACACAACACACCCATTTTTCCAAATAGAATGGCTCAGAACTTCCAAACCTAGCAGCAGTTACAAGCCCTTTTGACACATACACGTACTCTACGAGTGTTTCTGTAACAGCTAAGACCCTCAAAGTACATAAATTACACAGCTACAATGACTTACAGAAATCGGCCAAACCACACTTAATTTGTTCATCATCTTAATTGTTCTTATTATTACTAGAGTTGAACTGGCCTACCGCAAAAGTGGCAGAGGTACTCACCTTGGTTTTTACATGAAACAACTCCTTTCACTTGCATAATAAAAAAACCAGTGAAATAAGTGTAACAACATTTTCCATTTAAAATGTTGAAGTATGTAGGGCTGGAGGTGCCAAAAAGTGTAGAAACAAGGAAGCATCCATGCAACAAAACAGCATGGAACAATAATAACATGCGTAACCCCCTCCCTACATCTTCTATCAGAGAGGCAGTAGACTCTCTATGTAGGGACCGAAACGTCCATTAAATATAAGGCTCAGAACTCTCAAACGCGTCAGCTATACGCCCTTTTAGACACATAGCTTGGCCTACGAATGTTTCTATAATTATGTGGTAAGACTCTCAAAGGTGGTAAAATATACTGTTACGATGACATATGTGAAATCGCTAAAACCCCGATTTCTCTTTCTTCTTCAAATGGCCTAGCAAAAAATTGGTACAAGTATTTACCTTGAATTTTGTATCAAAAGGATTCTTATTCCCGTGCGCAGTGCCTTTCACCAACAGAATCTTTGTAGGGCCCCTCTTGGATGAGTAAAGCTACGATATACTAGCACTTCCGTATAGTTGAACGCCATTTTCTTGTTATTATCCACGAGAAGCAAAATGGGGTGGGTCTCGCATAAACGCGAAGATCATTGTATTTGCAAGCGAATATACAATGAAAAACCAACGAAACAAGGGAGTAAAAACATTTTCATTAAAATTTTGAAGGATGTAGGGATGACAGTGCCAAAACGTAGAGAACAAGTACCGTATATATGCAGCAAGACAGGGGATGAGGGCAATATATATGCAGCAAAACAGGGGATGAGGGCATGCAACAATAATAACACATCATCATCCATTATCATTCCCTACATCTCTTATTATTGGGTTACGCATATTATTTTTGCATGCCCTCATCCCACATACATACTGCCTTCATCCCCTGTCTTGCTGAATATAAACTGCCCTCATCCCCTGTCTTGCTGCATATATACTGCACTTGTTTCTCTACTTTTTGACACTGTCATTCCTATGTACATCCTTCAACATTTTAATTGAAATGTTTTTACTCCCTTATTTTACTCCACCCACTTTTATTTGCATATGGTTACATGAGAAATCAGTGTATGAATGAAAAACACAGAGTAAATAAATTACGAAGTCCACATTTCATGGCTTTGTTAGTAACATGTTAAGCTCCATGAAATTGTTGTAGTACAGCTATGTACTGTGCAGATGGATAGCAATACATTGGCTTCAAAGCTTTTTTCCATTGATTCTGGTAGAGCAGGTAGTTATTGATAATTTACTGATGTAACCAAATTAGCACAACCATCCCTACATCCTTGTTTATAACTATTTGGAAGTTGTATCAAACATTGCAGTGTTTATTCCTTATACACAGGAATTACCTACTACACCTATATATACAGCAGAAGAAGGATACAAATAGCAGGAGTGTCCTGCTATGGTAATGAGTATAGACTAACTGACTGTGACTACACAATAAATGAACTTGGTGAATGTCAATATGACGATATTGGAGTTACATGCAATCCAGGTACTTATACCAGTCCTACTCTACAAACCTGTATGAAACCAATGTAAAAACATTTTCACTAAAATGTTGAAGGATGTAGGGATTGATGTGCCAAAAAGCATAGAAACAAGGTCAAAGTGCCCCCTTTTAGTATTTACAGATGTAGGGATGTGGGGTTACTCATGTTATGATTGTTGCATGTTATCATCCCCTGCTTTTGCCTGCATGCATGCTGCACTTTGACGCCTTGTTTCTATGCTTTTGGGCACTTCCAATCCCTACATCCTTCAATATTTTAGAGAGAGGTTTTTATGTACACTTGTTTCACTAGTTTTTTACTGTGTGTATCAGCACGTATAAACCTACTGGCTTTTGTGCAGAGTTCTACCTCCCTTGCATACCTATAAGCAGGGTAGCTAGCAATTGTAAGTGACCCGTCTTGTACGAGTATTGCCTACTGAGTATAACAACGGGTCCAGGTGCCTGTAACAGTTAGTCATTCAAAGAAACGGACACAAAGAAGCAATGTAACCAAAAAAGATGACACAGCACTCAAAACGGCACTGAAACTGGACAAAACTGCACAAAACTAACTTCACGTGTTCAGCACCTGACCAAACAAGAAAATGGCGTCTAAAACTAACACTTGTAAAGTTGCAGGCCTGGAGTTTGATGGCATTGGGAGAAGGTATGAAGATTTTCTGCATCAAGGATCACAAGCGCCTTAATGCGAGGCATCCTAATTCTGCAGCGCATTCTCGCTTTGTGATGCTTGTATGTCAGTCACACTTCAGGAATTCAATTATAGTCACGCTTAGGAATTCTGGGCGGAGCGTGTAGGAGTCGGCACGCGCGCACGCTAGCGAGCGATCTGACGAACTCTGCCGCTGGGAGTTGGCAAATATACGGAAAGGGAAAGAGATGGCCTCAGAATGCGGCCACGTTTTACGGTATTAGTCTCTTGCTGTACTAATATAGCCTCGTAACCAGTCTTTTTCTTTCCCCCCCCTGAAAGAGGCTGGGCACGAGGCTAGCTGTAATACTACAATTCTACTGTAAAACTTGGCCTTGTGTTCGACGAGGTAAAAATCGGCCGTGTTCGGAAACCCCTGGAAACCCCGCCCCTACTGTACTTATGCACTTTACTCCTCGACTAGGTCAGCTAGACTTGAGGCCATGAGGGAGGCAGAATGTAACAGGAGGACCAGAGACATTAGCATCATTATTGACCTCATTCTCTTCTATATCTACATTTCTGCTTCCTTTAACCATACTATGCATTTACTGCGCGAGGCACTAATCTACACTGAGTGTATACCTAGTAAATGATTTTTGTGAATGATTACTAAAGCCAGTTTTGCGGTAGGCCGTTCGTGGTTAGGGCTAGATAAATTATTCCGGCATAATTTTGAGAATAATAGGTGTACAAAAGAATTGAGAATAATTCCGAGAATAATAGGCAGTATCTTGCAATAAGTAGGCGTGGTCCTATCCACACATGCACAGTTGAAACAGTACATGGTGAAAAAATGGCGTGTACTACAGTAGTAGCCCAGAGAAATCATACTTTCACTTTTGATGAAAGCATTTGGTCATCTTCAAGAAGCATTATTAGAAGACTATATATATCTACACTACAATATAACAAACGATGATTCATATTCAATCATCTTTTTGTGAAATTAATCGTTTTTTGAGGTGTACTTAAAAGAATAATAGGTATACTTAAAAGAATAATAGGTAGAAATACAAGCATAAAAGAATAGAATAATAGGCTGAAAAAAAAGAATTGTTTATTCACCCCTATTCGCGGTAGGCTGTTTGAACTGAAGAAGAAAGAAGAAGTTTGAACTGAAGAAGAAAGAAGAAGATGACGAACATTTTACAATTTTCCAAGAATCAATGTAGGTGTGTATTTTACGTGCTTTGAGAGTATTACTGAGTGTAGAAGCACATTTGTTAAGGTTAATAGGCGTGTACATATATTGATTATCATATGTAGGGTAGACGACGTGAAAAATCGACCTTCAGGAATCACGTCTCCCACTAGCGTATCACGACACCCTCTAGCGTACCATCACAACTCTGTCATGTTGGCCTATGCTTCTCTTACAGATGTAGATTCACATACTGGGGACTGCTCACAGCTGATCTAGAGAATGTGAAGCAGTTGATTGTGAAAGATCTTCATATGACTCTTTCCTCAGCTCAGAACCCTAGATCTTTCTCACTATCAACTGCTTCACATTCTCTAGATGGTTGTGAGCAGTCCCCAGTATGTGAATCCACATCTGTAAGAGAAGCCATAGGCCTGACAACGCTCCACCCACAAAGCGTATAAACCACGCCCCCTCTCATACTGTGCACGCATTCGTTCCAGATGGCGACAACGACAGGTCCTGACCACATTCTCTGACATACATCTACTACTCGTCTACTACAAAGACATGTAGTGAGCAAGCCAGATCCACCACAACTAGCGAGTCCAGAGACACAAATGTGCACGCAGTTATTTTTTAACGAGGCTTTTAAATACTAGAAGCAGAGGAATATGGCGTACCTCATTCGTGGTGAAAGGTAGACTCATAGGCGACCAACCAGGCAAGAGTCGACTTGCTCTCGGCGCCTCTATGAAGTCCAGTGCCTTGACCTTTGACCCCGCTCGCGAAAATTTTTAGTGCTGCGCATAGCCAGCGACAAGGAGGACTAGTGGCGGTTTCGAGTGTGGAGTTGTGATGGTACGCTAGAGGGTGTCGTGATACGCTAGTGGGAGACGTGATTCCTGAAGGTCGATTTTTCACGTTGTCTACCCTATCATATGTATTTCTTGCTGTAAAATATGACGTATATATAGAATTATTGACAATGGTAGCAAGATGGAGAATTAGCAGTTTAGCAATTTCCATGTGGCATTGTAGTGAATTACCTACATTGGAATCCATATTGTGTATAGAAACCACACATACAGCAGGTTGTGTGTTATCACTAAATTTGGGAGTTCTGAACTATTTTACGTATATGTAAGGCCGAGTTTGTCAGCACCATCCCTACATAGAAAATCTACTGAATCACATATACACTATGCCGTAGTATTAAATCATATATACTGCAGCTGACTGTTTTGATGGAGAAATAAGACTAGTGGAGGGTGATTCAGAGATTGAGGGGAGATTGGAGGTGTGTTTTGGTCAGAGGTGGGGCACTGTCAGTAGTAATGGATGGACACAAACCAACACTAAAATTGTCTGCAGTGATCTTGGATATGAGATGACCACAGGTAATCACACTCAATAATGATGTCTAGTGATTATTTTGTTCTAAAAAATTCTAAAGATTTGGATTACACTACAAGATCTGCCACTAATTCAAAACCTATCTATATGAACAATGTCCACTGTTCTGGTCAAGAACGGACACTACTTGACTGCAGCTATAGCAGAAACCTTTCATTAAATGAACATCACAAAGATGTTGGTCTACAGTGCAGGAAGTGTAAGTTACATATTATTACTAGAGTCAAATCACTTTCAATAAAGCAACGTAAGAATAGCAGTCATGAAAAACAGAAGTATATATGTAGTATATAGGTAGCAAGACAGAGAATGGCATGCAAAAATACTGCCATGTGTAGCTCCATACAGTATATGGAGGTCTAGGGGCAATGCATGGTATTAGGGGAAGGTTGGAAGTGAAATAATTGCGTAATGCGCATACGCTTAGTATATGCGAAGAATGCAATTACCGTAGTTATGCTCCACCCCCAATAACAGGTAAAGACTTGCTTCTAGCTTTCCCTAGTAAGCTGAAGGCTTTATTAGTCTTAGTAGCGGTTCGTACTGTCAAAATAGTTCCTGACAAGGGTTTCAAGTGGTCGTTACTGTTCTGTAGAGAGAAGCACAAGCAACTTTCTCGTTTACAAATTCTGAAGGGCGGACAGATGTGGACTCAACAAGAATGCTTTTTTATTGCTGTTTTAGCCATCTGTTTCAAGTCTCAGAGCTCAATTCTACGAAGTTCTTTAGCTACAGTCCTCATCCAATGTGAATGGCAAACTCCATGTATAAATTTAGACCACACCCACATCTCGTGATTGCTAATTATACCATTTCCAACCTCCTCTGGCATAGTATTGTGCAATTAACCCCTTTCTTACTACATACACAGCATTTTCTGTATATATAGTAAGGATGTATATTTTGATGAGAGCACTATCAGTAGTGATGGATGGACAAAAATAAGGTGTAGTACATAGGTCTATGCAGGTAAGGCAGTAATGATGGCATGCAATAACATCATGCTTAACCCAATAAAAACAGAGCATGTTGTTATTGTTGCATGTCATCATCCCTGCCTTATCTGCATAGATATATATATATATCAGAGAGTCGGTAGACTCTCTATGTAGGGATGGCGCCGACACGCCCATTAAGCCTTAACAAAAGTAACGGCTCAGAACTGTCGAACGCGGCAGCTATGATCCCTTTTAGACACATAACACGGTCTACGAGTGTTTCTATACACGATAAGACTCTCAAAGGTGGTAAAATACACCGCTACAATGGTATACGTGAAATTGCTAAAACCCCGATTTCTCCATCTTCTTCTTCTTCTTCTTCTTCTTCTTCTTCTTCTTCAAACGGCCTAGCACAAAATATTTACACGTATTTACCTTGATTTTTGTACCAAAAGGCTTCTTATTCCCGTGGGCAGTGCCTTTTACCAACGGAATCTTTGTAGGACCCCTCTTCGACAAGTAAAGCTAGGATATACTAGCACTTCCATGTAGTTGAACGCCATTTCCTCGTTATTACTCACGTGCGTTTCACATGACCACGAGCAGCAGAATGGGTGGGGCTCGTACACACGCAAAGAGCATTGTATTTGCAAGCGAGTCTACAACGAAAAAGCAGTGAGACAAGGGAGTAAAAACATTTCCATTACATGTTGAAGGATGTAGGGATGGCAGTACCAAAAAGTAGGAAAACAAGTGCAGTATATATGCAGCAAGACAGGGGATGAGGGCAGTATATATGCAGCAAGACAGGGGATGAGGGCATGCAACAATACTAACATGCGTAACCCTCCTACATCTTTATTATAGGGTTACGCATGTTAGTTTTGTTAGCATGCCCTCATCCCCTGTCTTGCTGCATATATACTGCACTTGTTTTCCTACTTTTTGGTACTGCCATCCCTACATCCTTCAACATGTAATGGAAATGTTTTTACTCCCTTTATATATATATATATTCACCTTGTTGCTTGATTTTTGGCACTCTCATCCATACATCCTTTAATGAAATGCTTTTATACTTGTTTCACTTGCTTTTCATTGTGCAAACTACATTTTGCTAATGTGCTAGAGCTCCACCCTGATTCTGTTTGCATGCACTAGAGCCCCACCCCTTTTCTCTGCACATGAAAATGTGTAATGCACATGTACGAATAAAATTGGGCTTTCAACAAAGGTTCTTGAAGATACATAGATTCTGTTGGTCAAGGATCACACATCTAACAGAAAAGAGCCGTTTCATGTCACACAGTATGGTAGTACTGTGTATATAGGGATTGCTATGGTCTATCCCCATTGAAGATTTTGTTCATTTTCACTTTCAATTTGAAGTTGACTTTTGACGATATCAAGGTGAAGAATGCGTGAAAAATAACCAGTATACAAAAATTGGTCGTGTTGTGATGTAAGATGTGTGTAATAACATAAAAAATGCTTTTCACATTTTTGCCATGTTTTCCATCTTCTTCTTATTCATCTTCTTGAATCAGCGTAACTCAATAATCGAAATTGAATCTTTGCATGTGGAAATGTATCAATACGTACTGGGGAATACAGGTATAATTTTTGTTAACCCTTGTAGTTCATGTACTACTGATCGTTATCTCTCCCAGCAATGACATCATCGCTAATAGCATCATAACAAAAGCATATGTTATTAACCCTTGTGATTCTTGTAATATTGATGTTAACACTCCTCACAGTGCAATACGTGTACATGTATATAGCGATTACGTAATTTCATTTTGAATGTGCATAGTACATACGTTTTACGTATATAGTTAGACTGCGCCATACAATAAAACGATTACGTAATGAGAACGAAGAATAATAAAACGATTACGTAATGAGAAAAGACTCATTAATGATGTCATTTACACTTGCCGCACATGCTTAGCAACTAGCACACTGGCTGATAGAGAACGTGTTGACGATTTGCACTATAGCAACTAGCACTTAGAAATAAATATAAAATTTAGGAAATTTGAAGTGTAATATAGGGATTGCATAAAAATGAACAGAGACAAGATTGGGACACTGTCAGACATGTTATATACATCAATGTACTAAAAGGTATGTTGATGTACATCTGTTCATTTTTATGCAATCCCTATATTACACTTCAAATTTCCTAAATTTTTTATTTACTTGTAAAAAGTGAGTGCTTATTGGGTAGATTGCTTGATGGAGAAGAAGATGAATTGATGCTCTCACAAACTTCTGGGAGTCACTCTAACTGCATACAAATCATGTATAGACTCGTAAGAGCATGTTACATGGCCGTAGCAAGCGGTCCGGCTGGTCTGGTTTTGGCCGGACCAGTTTTAACGGGTTCTTTCACGCCTGTGCCGGGAGTGCACCAATCAGGTGAACAATCAACCGCTAGACAGTCTCACACGCGCTAGTGTTAATCGCTGCGGGAGGTGTGGTTTAAAGACAGGGCTTAGACCACACCCATCGACCGGACCACTTCAAAAGTGCTTGCTACGGCCCTGTGTTATACTTCTAATGTATGTAACTGCAGCATTAAGTATTATGAGCCATTTTATCACGTTAAGGGCTATTGGCCATGTTGGTGCCATCCCTACATATGGAGTCTACCGACTCTATAATACAGCTCTTGTATCACAGGCATTCCTACATGTTTCTATATTGCATCAATGTGCTACTAACCTATCCACTTAGTGCATGCTCTGAGCCCCACCACTGCTACACATGCCTGCCTACATTCTTTGATGCTGATGTCAGCACAATTGTCTCATGCCTCGTGAGTAAATCTCACAAGAGTTATGTGACATTAACAATTCTCTACTACCATGAGGAGATAGCATTCAACCATACAAAGTGCTAGTATATGGGACAAAAAGGATTTGGTCAACGATCATGCACAAGATCTGCATTTATGATATTCTTTTGGTCAACGATCAAGAGAGAAAGAAGCCAAGATGAAACTGAGTACTTTTGGCAATTTAGATTAAGAGATTGGTGCTTTAGCAATTTTTATGTGTAATAGTGGCAGTGTATTTTAAGTGTCTTACTATGTATGAAGTGTAAAACATTTTCACTAAAATGATGAAGGATGTAGGGATTGAAGTGCCAAAAAGTATAGAAACAAGGTCAAAGTTCAGCATGGATGCACACAAAGGCAGGGGATGATAGCATGCAACAATCATTACATGCGTAACCCCTTTTAGTATTTACAGATGTAGGGATATGGGGTTACGCATGTTATGATTGTTGCATGCTATCATTCCCTGCCTTTGTCTGCATCCATGCTGAACTTGTATCTATACTTTTTGGCACTTCAATCCCTACATCCTTCAACATTTTAGTGAAAATGTTGTGTCACTGATTTTATGTGTGTAGCAACACGTATAACTGTCTACTGGCTTTTGTGCAGAGTTCTATCTCCCTTGCATACCTATAATCAGGATAGCTAGCAACTGTCACTGACTCCTACATCCTGCCTTGTACGAATATTACGAATACTGAGAATTGATATAGTCCATGTGTATGGGGATAGTTCCTCCAAATATATGAGATTCTTGATAGGAGCCTGCATATTAAATATACAAAACGATTTTTGATGTATCTGCATAAATTATATTGCAATAGTTTACTGAGGGCGTGGTTTGGTTGCAAGCTATATACAAGCAGCTGCGTACACTTTGGTAACTACAAATACTAGAACTATAAGCAAACCTGCTAGCAACGTACTATCAGTCACCAACGCTTTGGCTTGGTGGTATATAGTATCGTGGTAGAACAGCGTGTCGTTTCTCTAGCAGACGGTATATCAGTAAGCTTACCGAGGTACATACGTAGAGGCAGAGCCAACACATTGTACGCGCGTGCAGTGTTCTGACGGTGAGAGTAGCACAAGAATTGTCAACACATCTCTCTTTTGCTATGTAGTACTAAGTGCTAGTTGCTTTACAAATTGTCAACACATTTCTCATGTTCTCTATCAGCCAGCTCTCTCCGCGCCTAGTTGTTACGCTAAGCTTTTGCACATGCGCGGCAGATGTAAATGACGTCAATAATGAGTATTGTCTCATTACGTAATCGTTTTAGTGTATGACGCATGCTAACTGTATACGTACAACGTATGTACATATGCTATGCAAAATGAAATTACGTAATGACTATATACATGTACATGTATTGCAATGAGAAGAGAGTTAACATCAGTATTTACAAGAATCACAAGGGTTAACAACATGTGATTTTGTTATGTTGCTATTAGTGATGATATCTCTGCACATGCTGACTTTCAGGTTGAAGGTTTCCATGGTTGCTAATTTTTGCTTATTAGTTATCCTCATTCATAATACATTGCAGGGAGAGATAACGATCAGTAGTACATGAACTACAAGGGTTAAAAAATTATACCTCTATTTCCTATCCTTTAATGATACATTTCCACATGCAAAGATTCAAGATCATTGGTTTTATAGTTATTGAGGTACGCTGCTTCTAAAGAAGAAGAAGAACGTGGACAAAATGTGGAAATCTTTTTTTCCAATATTATGTGCTTCTTACATCACAGCACAAGCAATTTTTGTATACAGGTCATTTTTCACACATTCTTCACCTTGATATCATTAAAAGTGAAATCAACTTCAAATTGAAAGTGAAAATGAACAAAATCCTTATATTATATGGTTTTCACAGTATGTGTACATAGCCCTGATCTGCTGTATCTGTTTTAATGTGTACAGCCTCTTGTGATAATGGAGATTTAAGACTGATAGGAGGTGACTCTGAGTATGAGGGGCTACTTGAAGTATGTTTTGATCAGAGGTGGGGTACTATCAATGTGGCTGGATGGACTCTGAGTGATAATCAAGTTGCTTGTGGACAACTGGGATTTGATAGTATCGGTGAGTGAAGCTAGAATTATGTGTATGCATATTGACCAAGCTATACTCTATATGTACTTGTTAAAGCACAGTTGTGAGTATACTATGAGAATTATTGAACGAGGATGTGGTCGAGAGGCTAATAAGGCACAGGCGGAGCTGAGTGCCTTATTAGGCCTCAAGACCACATCCGCGTTCAATAATTCCCGTAGTATACGAACACGAACGGTGCTTTAACTGGTTTGTAGCACAACGGTTTGCTGAGAAAAGCGCGTGTTTTGCTCAATGATCTGCTTAGCTGGGATTTCTTGAGCAGCGTGGAGAACGAAGGTACTCCTGCTTCTAAGAAGAGTTAGGCGAGCGCTCTTGCGGCAAGAGGCCTTTGAAGGACGTAGGCAACTCTAAGCGGTTTGCATCTCCATTGAGGCAGGAAAGGCATAGGCCTGACCTAAGCAGTGCAGCTCTTCGAGCTTTTCGTGTTTCTGGCAGACAATTAGCATAGCCTAAGTTCCCCCGTGCTATAACTTCTCACCACAAGAATATATGGACGGTAGTACGCTTTATGGCATTTATAGAACGGGCGGCACCTTTGATACGCCCACGCACTCTGCTAAGTAAACAAGAGAAATTTGAAGTGTTGTATATAGGGATTGCATAAAAAGGAACAGTGACAGGATTGGGAGAGACATGCTATGATCCATTATATAGCAGGTCTGTGTCCCTATTTTGTCATTGTTACCATTACACTTCGAATTTCCTACACACGGTGCAGTAAGTCTCTAACTGGTTATCAACCAGAAGTTCACTTAGTCCAGCATCAGAACATTTGCATGTGTGGACTGTATTTCATGCACAGCTGGATCAGTGTTAACACTTGACTTTATAACTCCATGCGATGGTTTGATTTAACTTTTGATGTATTACTTTATGTTGATGTGTAGCAACAGTATAGCCAACAGCACATTTCATTCTATGTATAATATTCTTCAATAGGACACTATGATACTTCTAAGAACAGAGGTACTCTGTCTACTCCAATATTCATGGACAATGTTGCCTGCTATGGAACTGAATCTAAACTGATAGACTGTACCTATCACACTGATACAAGTGAAGATGAACACTCTGAAGATATTTGGATCAATTGTGGCACACCAACCAGTACTTCTACACCAGTCAATAATACACCACCAAGTGATCCTACACGAGACACAACTTCTGCAACTGATAAACCGACTTCTGACAAACAGCTCCAGACAACTTCAACTGCATCACTGGTGGTGGCCTTCATTGCTCTGGGTATTAGCATTCTTGTAATTATTTTCCTGATAGGCTATATATGCAAACACAAAAGCAAGAAACATAGCAATGAAAGGTGAGTCTATACATTACACTGTCCATGAATATATACACTGTCCTCAATCAGAGGGTTGGTACACTATAGAGAAGGCCATGCTGAGCTACCTAAAAATACCTTGTAACTCTCAAACACTGCTGCAATGATAACACTTTAGACCTCAAAATTCATTGTATATAGGGATGGCAGTGTAAAACTAGTAAAATAAGTGCAGTATGTAGCAAGGAGGGGATGATTTTGTTTCTGTAGAGTACACAAGTGATCAATAATCAGATGCCATGTGTATCATACTGACTCTCTATGTAGGATGCCCATCAAGCCCTAACATTATGAAACAGTTCACAACTCTCGAATGCTGCAGTTATAAGCCTTTTTAGATACATAATGTGGCCTACTTGTGTTTCTATACATGATAAAACTCTCAAAGTAGGCAAAATACACCACTACAATAACATTCGTAAAATTGCCAAAACCCCAATTTCTCCATCACCTTCTTCAGTAAACAAGCCTATCTCACAAACGGTACAAATATTTACCTTTATTTTTAAATGATACAGCTTCATATTCCCCTGCAGTGTGCCTTTGCCCAACAGAATCTTCATAGGACCTTTCCTGCATTAGTAGAGCTAGGAATACATGTATTTCTGTATACACGAACACCATTTCCTTATTACTATATATGCTCGTGTGATTTCACGTGACCGCGAGGACCAAAAGGGGTGGGGCTTGCATGGCGAAATACTATTGCAGCAAAGTAAAACAAGAGTAAAGAAACATTTCTCTAAAATGTTAAAGGATGTAGGGATGACGATGCCATGAACAAGAGAAAGTGATGATGGCATGATAAATATGGAGCAGCATGAAGGCAAAGGCAAGGGATGGGCATGCAACAATCTTAGCGTAACCCCTCCCGACATCTTTCTATTATGGGTATTTACCAGATGTAGGGATATGGGGTTACGCATGTTATGATTGTTGCATGCTATCATCCCCTGCATTTGTCTGTATTCATGCTGAACTTTGACTGACCTTATTTCTACACTTTTTGGCACTTCAATCTCTACATCCTTCAACATTTTAGTAAAAATGTTTTTACACTTGTTTCACTGTTTTTTACTGTGTGTAGCAACACGTATAAACCTACTGGCTTTCGTGCAGAGTTCTACCTCCTATAAGCACTGAGGATAGTTAGCAATTGTCAGTGACTCCTATATCCTGTCTTGTACAAATATTGCCTACTGAGTACAACAGCAGGTCCAGTTGCCCCCCCAACAGTTAAATGTTCAAAGAAACAGACACAAAGGAGCAACATAGATGGGCAGAGCCCGTCTTCAGCCAAAAAAGAGAGGACAGGTTGCAAGCCTAATTGTTCTACTACACGAAAAGCGGCAGCACCAATCAGATTGCAGTATTGAAATGGTTACATCACTACATTACATCATCATCTATGAAACGGCAACATCCTTGGCACAGGGAATTGGTCAGAGAGCGCCTGTCTCTGGCATTTGGAAGGTCCAAGACAATATATCTAGCTCACTGAGTCAACTTTACCACGCAACTTTACTGAAGCCAGGTCACTACCACTGATTACGTAATAGTCTGTCATGTTAATGTTATTCATAAGGATTACATCATTATTGCAAGAACAAATCCAGGGTTAGGCTTGCAACCCATCCTCCTGTTTTCGGCTGATGACAGGCTCCACCCATCTAGGAGCAACATTGGTAGCCAAAAAGACGAAATATCGCAACGAATTACAACAACAAAACTAACACTCAGCTTGCAGACCTGGAGTTTGACGACTTTGGGATAAGGTATGAAGATTTTGTGCATCAAAGATCATGTACGCTCCAGTATAAATGATTTTCGTAAAAGAAATAGAGCAATTACTAACCCCAGTTTCACTGTAGGCCATTTGAACTAAACTCTCTTTGGGTTAGGAGGTCTGTCACATTGTTCACAATCAGAATCAGAGGAGTCACCAGACACTGAGTCAGAGTACGCAGGTTCAGTCATTCTTTGCCTTTGTGTTAGCCCAGCCACGTGCAGTGCCTATAACGCATTCCGTGTGTATTTATGACCTTTGGTACCTTTTATATCATGATATGTGGCAATAATAGTGTGATTGATGGTGAGAGCGTGTGAGTAAAGAGGAAAAAGTGTGTCACACTACCAAATAGTGTGAGTTGAGAGGTCTGCGGCTAGCTTTGTATTCTATACTACATGCATGAAATATCAACTCAGATCATAGGGTAAAACATTGCAGTGGCTATGAATTACAGATCTTAGTAATAATATCTTGGTACACACAGTGTCTACTATCGCAACAATGACATCAGAGATGATGAAACTAAGAAACAAGCCGACAAATATAGAGATGTTCTTCCTCAACATGTCACCCATGCGGGTGGCATGACAGAGCCATATCAACCACTCATTACAGGCAATACAGAAGAAGATGAGAAGTTTGAGGAAGGCAACAGGAGTGGAATTGAACCCCAGCCAATTGCAACAAGCACCAAGTATCAATAAGTTATTAACCATGTGAGAATACAGACAAAGTTGTTAGCTGTATGCCTATAGTAGAACTGTGGTATAAAATGCATGACTGATATATTTTATAGTTAGCAGTATATATATATATGATGATGTATAGTTGTGTATGATTGTATAATTGTATATCGAAACTTAACCCTGCCCATGTCATTGTCTGAGGGTCTTATGGAAGAAGGCCATGTTATGTGTCCAAAAAGGCTGCGAGTTGTGAGCCATATGTTGCATGTTATATGCAATCCCTCTGTATAGAATCCACTAGTATACTCTATGTAAACTAACATATATATATATATATATATATATATATATATATATATATATATATATATACCTAAAGTTTAAAACTGTTGGAAAAACTTCTAGTCGTACTGGACTCTTGTGTTCACAACTCTTTAAGTAACTCATCCTAATTAACCCTCGGCGCGCATGCGCAGCGAGGGTTACGGTACTTGGTCGTGTGTGTGTGTGTGTGTGTGTGTCTGTCTGTCTGTCTGTCTGTTTGTCTGTCTGTTAAGTCACATCTCACTTCTGGAGCGTCTGTTCGTCCTGAAAATACTGTTGAGTACTCAGCGGGCAACGGAGGTCAAAATATTTGTGGGGTTTTCTTTGAAACCGCTCCGTTCAAGAGTTATGGCGTGAAACGGAAGCGAAAGAGCCAATTGCTAATTAGCCTCGTACCCAGGCTCTCGAAGAAAGAGAGCCTGGTACTGACTGCTTGCGCATGCGTGAAAAATCCCAGCATTCCGGGATTTCCGTATAACTTTGGTACACTTTCCGTATCATGGATGGGCTCTGACGTCATGTTTTTCTACCGTTTGCTATAGCGCGCCCTTACCATCGTCAGTAAAAGCGCCATTTCGTTCGCTCTACACTGTCTGGATAACCATAACCTCGTTCTGAAGCCTGGACAGAGCTAGAGAGAGGCAGTGAGGTTGGTGTCGAGCCGCTCTCCCACAAACCTCAAGTCAAACTACCTCGCACTGAGTGGTAGGGATTAGTAGGTGACTCCCTTACCTTTCGTTAGGGAGGCAGCGCCTCTCTGAAGTCCGCCAAATCTTTTCTCTGTTGGTGTCGCGGCGCGCGCTTTATTACGTTGGGCCTCGCTTTACTCTATATTTAAACGTCATAACCGACAAATATTTGAATTAATGAGACGCATGCGCGAGCAGTCAGTACCAGGCTCTCCTATCGAGATCGAGAGCCTGGGTACGAGGCTCCTCTGGTGAGGCTAATTGCTAATTAGATCTAGCTTACCTGCGATCAGGTATTCCTGTTCGATGTACAGCGAGGCACCAGCGGTTACTGCATGAGGGAGTACAAGCATGCGTATATACTGCTCCGGTCAAAGCTATAGCGCTTCCAGCAGTGTACAGAGCCAATCTTGAGTTTCAATCCCACGTGCCTTTCCAGCATTCGCGCACGCGCGGACGCCGAGGGTTCTGCACTTTAGTGCATTTATTGAAGACATCACAGCATCTCTATAGTGAGTAGCTGATCATTATACGTAGGTGATTTGCATATGTCTTGGTATTTACAACTGGTTGAATACAAATATATTGGTTGTGTTCTTTGCGAACTTCATAACCCTCGGCGCGTATGCGCAGGAGGGTTACTGTAGTTGGGTCTGTCTGTCTGTCTGTTAAGTCACATCTCACCTCTGGAGCGTCTGTTTGTCCTGAAAATTCTGTCACGTACCCAGCGCGAAACGAAGGTCAAACAATTTGTGGGGTTTTCTCTGAAAACGCTCCGTTATAGAGATCCAGCACTGCTTCGTTGAAAGCATACGCATGGTCCGCCATTTTCCTGCGGAAAGCGCGCATGCGCATTGCATAGCGCCTGCGTTTTCAAGGTGGAGCGTCTGTTCGTCCTGAAAATACTGTCATGTACTAAGCAGGCAACAGAGGTCGAAATATTTGTGGGGATTTCTCTGAAACCGCTCCGTTGTAGAGATACACCGCTTCCTGCGTTGTAGGGTACTGCCCATAGGCGGTGGAAGCGGGGGGGGCTTTGGGGGGGGCTATTATTATTAACCGTCGGCGCGCGCATGCGCAGGGTTACAGTAGTTGTGTGTCTGGTTCTGGAGCATCTGTTCGTCCTGAAAATGCTGTCACATACTCAGCGGGCAACGGAGGTCAAACAATTTGTGGACGTTTCTCTGAAACGGCTCCGTTGCAGAGATCCAACACTCCCTCCGCTAAAGGCCATACGAAGAGGCGGCCATTTTCCTGCGGAAAACGCGCATGCGCATTATGCCCTAATAGTACGTACGTGGTGCCGAGGGTTCTGCACTTTAGTGCATCCTATATACTTCGTGCAACCCTAGCCCGTGAGCCTATATTTGGGGGGGGGGGGGGCTTCAGCCCCAAAGCCCCCAAGCTTCCGCCGCCTATGATTCCGCCCACTTTTTCGACGGCAGAGCCTTCCAAGGGTCCTAAAAAGGCTAACAATGGGCTAAACTCTACCTGGAATACGACTCGATGTAAGGTAGCAAGCTTCTTTCTGTTCAGTCTCCGTCTTTTACCTAAAGTCTTCCGTATACTTCCGTTAACATAATTATAGATCTAGCGCGTGCGCTTTCAAGGATTCGCGCACGCGCGTACGCCGAGGGTTCTGCACTTTAGTGCATTCATTATTTGTTTGATCTTTATGCTTAAGCTCAATGTTCTGATAGCATTATATAGATAATTATCATCGTTTGTTTGACATTAGTATGCAGTGGCGGAACTTTTGCTGCGACTGTATAATAGCTCACATCTTGCGAACACGCGCAGCTGACTTACTGCCGGCTGATTTCATGCGTTCGTCGCGCGCGAGCGTGCGTTAGCGCTGGCAAGCAATAAGTATTTACGGACGCCTGGCGCCTACGCAGCGATTATCGCTCACTTGCATGTAAACTCCAGTACCATTTACTGAAACTGGGTAGGGGTGACAAGGGTTACGTGTATGCACACACCTACCACGAACTCCGCAGGCGCGCGCATATTTTAACTAGGTGTGGCTTCAAAACGCGCGCCCCGCGAGATGCTACCTGTCACGCGATAATTGGTCCGGGGTAAAAAGTGGACCCCCCGGTCCAATTTTTGCCTGCGAAATATGGACCGCCTTGGCGAAAAGTGGTCCGGGCATACAAAAGCCTGCAGCGGTAAGCGAATAACCACTGTCTATTCCAGTGTGATCACCGACAAGTGCAGTACGCCAGAATTAACACAACAAGGGTGGTAATTCTCAAACAACACAAGTAGAACGCTGCCAGGAGTTTATCTGCGTCGTTCGCTGTAGTAGAACTATGAATATAGCGCATTTATCGTGAAAAGGCAATCTGAGTGTGGAGCCAAGCCAGCTTTACTATTGTACTGACTTTTGTTTCAGAAAACTCGACTCGAACCGGGTCCACTTTTGGCTGAGCGAAAACTGGACCGGGTCCACTTTTGGCTGAGCGAAAACTGGACCGGGCCCACTTTTGGCTGAGCAAAAACTGGACCGGCTCCACTTTTGTCCATATTACTTCGTGTTAAGTGTTTTTATAAGAACCATCAGGAAGTCTGGTAGCATCAGGGTTGAAACAAGAGCCCCATTTCCGCAACAAGCATACAAAAGCCTACACCGCGCTATGCGAATAGCCACTGCATGTGTATGCCAGTGTGAATATACTGACAAGGGCATGTAACGAGGGTGGTAAGGCTCAAACAACACTGACAAGTAGATCGCTGCCAGGAGTTTATCTGCTGTATAGTAAAACTATGAACACATAGCTTAATATCATAATCTGAAAAAGCGATCTGTATGTGGAGACCACTTTTGTTCAACAAAACTCCCCTCAAACCAGGTCCACTTTTGGCTGAACGAAAACTAGACAGGTCCACTTTTGGCTGAGCGAAAACTGGACCGGGTCCACTTTTGGCCGAGCAAAAACTGGACCGGGTCCACTTTTGGCTGAGCAAAAACTGGACCGGGCCCACTTTTGGCAGAGCGAAAACTGGATCGGGTCCACTTTTGTTAGACGAAAACTGGACGAGTGTGTATTTTACTCAGACGACAGTCAGCAAGCCATAACTGCAGCTATATAGTGCTTCAAGCATTTCAAGGTAGAGGGAGCAGTATACCATTTTTACTGGTAATGCAGCGAATCAGTAGCAGTAACGTATACGTGGCCACTAACCTGGTTGGTGATGTGAATAGCAGAAAAGCCTAAACTCTCCGTCGTAGCACAGCACAATCATAAAGGTATCATTAGTAATGGTTTTTATACCCCCACAAACGGACTAATGATCTAAAACTACACCCGGTCCACTTTTCGCTAGGGTGGACCGCTTTTTGCAACGAAAAGTAGACCGGGGGGCCAATTATGGCAACCAAAAGTGGACCGGGCGGTCCGCTTTTGGTTGCCATAATTGGACCCCCGGTCCACTTTTGGTCCGGTCCACTTTTTGCGTGACATACCCCCTTTACAAAATCCTAGATCCACCACTGGTATGTACTGAATATAGTAGACTTATCAGAGCGTCAGAAGTCTCTATATATGGGGATGGCGCCAACACGCCCATTAGCCTTAACAAAAGTAACAGCTCAGAACTCCCGAACGCGGATTTTTTAAGACAACTGCATGCTCTGCGAGTGCTTCTATAGACTATAATACGTATGTAAAATATACAGCTACAGTGATTCTCGGAAAATTGTAAAAACGCTGATTGTTCATATTATTCTTCTTCTTCAGTTCAAATGGCCTACCGCAAAACTGGGGTTAGAATTGCTCTAATTCTTTCACAAAAATCATTTATACTGGAGCATACATGATCCTTGATGCATAATATCTTCTCCCAATTCCGTCAAACTCCAGGTCTGCAACCATACAAGTGGTAGTTTTAGATGCCATTTTCTTGTTTGCTCACGTTCCAAACAAGTGAAGATTTCTTTGAACGACTGACTGTTGCAGGCAACTGGACCTCTTGTTGTACTCAATACGCGTAATTCATACAAGGCAGGATGTAGGAGTCCTGCTTATAGGTATGCAAGTGAGGTAGAACTCTGCATGAAAGTGAGTAGGTTTATGTGTTGCTATACACAGTAAAACCTTTTGTTCCTTTGTTTCCGTTTCTTTGAACGACTAACTGTTGCAGGCAACTGGACCTGCTGTTTTACTCAGTAGGCAATATTCGTACAAGACAGGTCGTTAGAGTAACATATCAAAGGCTAAAGTGTACCAACATATCATATGTGGCACACTTATTCCATCACTAATTACATGAGGCTAGTAAGGGAGTGGTTAGGGGCTGGGAAACCATAGAAATGGTAACAAGTTAATTGTTGCATGGGACCTTGTGCTCACACAGGATATGTTGGCACTCATGCAGGCCCATGCAACAACTATTACATGTAGGAGTCACAGCCAATTGCTAGCTATCGTCAGTTCTTATAGGAAGTAGAACTCTGCACGAAAACCAGTAGGCTTATATGTGATGTTTTGGTCAATTACTAACACTACTGGACTGTAGCTATAGCAGAAACCATTCTACAAACCAACATCATAATGATGTTGGTACACAGTGCAGAAAGTGTAAGTTACATGAATACCTATAGACTTTATCACTGATATATAGCTGATTCTATGTCCTTTTAACAGCATCTTGTAACAATGGAGATTTGAGACTGGTTGAAGGTGACTCTGAGTATGAGGGACTGCTTCAAGTATGTTTCAGTCAGAGATGGGGTACTATCAATGTGGCTGGATGGACGTCTAGAGATACTGAAGTTGCTTGTAGACAACTGGGATTTGAGACTACTGGTGAGTTGAATACAACATAACAAACAAATTTGAAATATACATATCTTGTACAAGTAGACCATCAGTCCACCGAAATATCTAATGCCACATAAAAATGTGATGTTGCAGCCCTGGAGTTTGACTGCATTGGGAGAAAGTATGAAGATTTTGTTTATCAAGGATGATGTACGCTCAGGAGTTTTGAGGAGTTACTTTTGTTAAGGCTAATGAGCGTGTCTGTGCCATCCCTGTATATAGAGTCTACCTGTTCCCTAGGGATTGTACATGTGCACGTAACCACTGCTTCCACCCCCCAAAAAACTTATTTCCTGTATGAAATGCTGTAGATGTTAGCATCAATGCTACTTCATAATACTGCATTTCCACTGTTGACCAGTGTGTGCGGTCACCTCAGTTGCATTACGTACATGACTATAACTGGTCTTAATTGGCATTCAAAAGATATGTGGAACATGATTTCCTCCGTGAGATAAGGTATTATCACAGGGAGTATCATTGTCACTTGAGATACACAGACGTCATTCCTTATGGATATCCTATACGTCTTGGGAAGTTGTAGTTACAAAAAATAGCTATGTTGCAACTGAGGTAACCATGCACACCTAATGGTTAAAACAACCCAGCAGTGGCATGCAGTATTCATAGTAGACACAATTTGTGAGAAATTCTGTTTACAGTACACACCTAGCTACATGCAAGTGCACACATGCATGTACCTACACAGAACAATGATATAATACCTCGATAAACAAATGTCAGTACATATATGTCTGGAGGCTGCTGGGTGCAGGGTAATTAATTACTCTTGCTTTTATAACAGGTCACTATGATGTCTCTAAGAGTACAGGTACACTATCTAGTCCAATATTTATGGATAATGTTGCCTGCTATGGAAATGAATCTAAACTGATAGACTGTACCTATCACACTGATACCAGTGAAGATGAACACTCTGAAGATATTTGGATCAATTGTGGCATGCCTGCACCAACAAGTATTTCTACACGTATTTCAGACTGTCGCACGACAACAAGTAGTCCTACACTAGACCCTCCCACTTCTACAAATGAAAAACTGGACCAGACATCTCATGCAACAATATCAACTGTATCACTGGTGGTGGCCTTCACAGCACTGTGTATTAGTGTCCTCGTAATTGTTTTTCTGATTGGCTATATTACAGTCTACAAGCACAAAGAGAAGAACAGTTACTTTACCAATGATAGGTGAGTATTTAAAGGATGTACAAGTGTAGTAACAATAACATGTTGAAAGATGTAGGGATGGAAGTACCAAAAACAAGGAAGGCATCTATACATCTATCATTAGTGGTGCCATAACTTGTTATATAAAACATGTTTAGTATGGTCTGAGGCTGTGTGTAAATATCATAGAGTCGGTAGACTCTATATGTAGGGATGGCGCAGACACGCCCATTAGCCCCATACAAAAGTAACGGCTGAGAACTCTCGAACGCGGAAGTTATAGGCCTTTTCAGAAAAACAACGTGCTCTGCGAGTGCCTCTATACACTATAATACTCTCAAACTCCATAAAATATACAGCTACGGTGATTCTTGGAAAATTGTAAAAACTTATACTGGACCGTACATGACTCTTGATGCATAAAATCTTCATACCTTCTCCCAAAGCCTGTCAAACTCCAGTTTGGCAAGCTTAGAAGCGTTAGTTTAGACGCCATTTGCTTGTTTGCTCACATGCCGAAGACGTAAAGTTAGAGTTTTTTTCGTGGTTGTGGTTTGTTGCGCTGTTTGGCTACCAGCGTTGCTCCTTTGTGTCCGTTTCTTTGAACGACTAACTGTTGCCATAACTGGACCCGCTGTTGTACTCAGTGTGCAATATTCGTACAAGACAGGATGTAGGAGTCACTGCCAATTGCTGGCTATCCTGATAGGTATGCAAGGGAGGTAGAACGAAAACCAGTAGGTTTATACACTTTTCTACACACAGTAAAAACCAGTGAAATAAGTGTAAAAACATTTTCACTAAAATGTTGAAAGATGTAGGGATGGAATTGCCAAAAAGTATAGAAACAAGGTCAAAGTTCAGCATGCATGCAGACAAAGGCATGGGATGATAGCATGCAACAATCATAACATGCGTAACCCCATATCCCTACATCTGTGAATATGGGGTTACGCATGTTATGATTGTTGCACGCTATCATCCCCTGCCTTTGTCTGCATGCATGCTGAACTTTGACCTTGTTTCTATACTTTTTGGCACTTCCATCCCTACATCCTTCAATATTTTAGTGAAAATGTTTTTACACTTGTATATGTTGGCTTGAGTCTGCCCTCACCTTTGTGTCTTAAAACACATACAAGTGCTGCTGTTTGCTACACATTGAAGAATATGGCTAGCTTTGTATTCTACACTACATGCATGAAATATCAACTCAGATTTTGGGGTAGAACATTGCAGTGACTAATGAATTTCCAACATCTGATCTTATAGTCACAATTTCTGGTATATACAGTGTCTACTATCGCAACAATGACTTCAGAGATGATGAAACTAAGAAACAAGCCAACAAAAATACAGATGTTGTTCTTCCACAACATGTCACACATGACCAGGAGTTGGCTGGCATAACAGAGCCATCCAATGCATATCAGCCACTCATTAAAGGCAATACAGAAGAAGATGAGAAGTTCGAGGAAGGCAACAGGAGTGGAATTGAACCCCAGCCAACAAGCACCGAATATCAATAAGTTATGGATGTGAGAATATATATATACAGACAAAGTTGTTACCTATATCCTTATATTATAGAACTGTAGTATGTTGTAGCGGTATGTATACATGTACATGTATAGTTGTGTATGAATGTATATTTGTATATCGAAACTTTTAACCCTTTACCAATGTTATTGTCTTAGAAGGCCATATTATGTGTCTAAAAGGCTTATTACTGCTACATTTAGGAGTTGTGAGCCATATGTTGTGTCAACTCTCTGTATAGAATCCACTAGTATACTCCTTACAAACTAACATCACGTTACAAAGTGTATTTTACTGCTGGAAAAACTTCTAGTCATACTGGAATCTTGTATTATAACTCAAGGATGTCATGTTACTGTCTATGGAAAATATGTGAGGTCCTTTATATGCAGTCAATAAATAAATTTACAGGATGTGCTGCTGTTACATTTCAAGTTGAATATCAGCCATTGTACACAGCATTCTGTCTGAAGTTACATGAGTGACATGCAACTGAGATGAATGCAGAATCCTCAGTGCCACCACGTGCATATAATGTTCATGCGCACTATCTGCAGGAAAATGGCCAACCACACATATTTGACTTTCGTTGTCCGCTGAGTACGTGACAGTTTTTCAGACGCTTCAGAGGTGAGATGTGCAGACAGACAGACACACCTCCTGCGCAAGTGCACCGAGGGTACACATCTTTGTTTAATAGCCATTAAATTGTCAATTACATGAATGAGTGACTCTACACATGAAATTAAAACTAAGATAACAAACAAAACTTTTTTGTGTGTTGAAATAATATGTTTTACAGTGTTGAGAACCACACCCACTATGATAGATGACCTTATAATTATTAAATGTAAACAATTCAGGTGAACTCCATTTTTAACAGTTATGGAAGTGTATAGCTTTCTTGAAAGGAGATCCTCAGTGAAAGTGAGCAAATATAAGCTCTCTGTGGTGTTAACATAAATATCATGTGTATAAGGTGTAACTACGTTAACATTTATTAGTCCATTGATATTTTGGTCTTACGAATCATGCACAATAACAATTTTTGTCAGAGATAGCTTTGGAGCTTTGAGGACAAATCCATAGAGCTTTTCGGGATATGGGGACAGAGTTGTTAGATTGGAGACTGCAGGGATAGTTAGCACCTACCTTCTGTGGAATGTACAAGTTGTCCACACACCACTGTAGCCTCAGAGAAACTCCAGGATGTGTCATAAATAGAACTCCATATCCCAGAATAGACTATCTCCACTCAACCCTCCCAGTTATAGGAGCCGCTTATATTACCAGACAAATATTCCCTTATTGGTAGGAAGTCAGCTGCACATATTACATATACAGTATTGTATAGCATGTAAAAGTCAAACTTAATTTACTCTTACTAGTTTGATATTTGACACCCATATCTTCTGAGTGATTGCTTAATTTCATTGTTCCCATTTCAATTTAACAGTCAGTCAGTACAGAACACAGACCAGATGTATTGGGCCACTGCCTTCTCCAAAGTACGCTCTGTTTAGCTGTAAATTCTCTGGTAATGAGTTCTGACAAATTTTGCAGCATTATATATTACATGGGATGTCAAATCACAACGGCAAATCCTGGGAACGTTTTGACCATTTGTGAACATTTCTGACACTACACAACCTTCAAAGCACACACAAAATATTGGAAATGTTTTGGCCATTTTTGAACATTTCTGACAAAGTACACTGCCTCTCAGTACAGAGCATGTACACAAAACCACTTCAAAAAGTGTGGTAATCTTTTTTGAAATACGTGGGATGTCAAAGTACAGACATCAAATTTCGCGGACATTTTGGGCATTTGTGAACTTTTCTCACGAAGTGCACTGCATTTTAATACACAGTATGAAAGCACAGACAGGAACGTTTTGGCTATATATATACTCTATATATTTTATCACAGGTTCAGGACCTTCTAGCAACTGAACAATTACGGCGGGTTTGCACTATTGAGTTACAACAATGGTGTACACTCAAAGGAAAGATAGATACAGTAACAACTCACAGTTCAGTTCAGTCAGTGTATGAAATATACCGTATACTTCACGTGCTGATAACAAAACGAGACGAACGAACGAACGTGCAGTGACGAACAAACGAGAGAAACAAATGACAGAATGAGACGAACAAGATATTCACGATATGGCCAGAGTACTAGTTCAGATTTAGTCAGTTGTCACCAACTCCAACGTTCAATCATAGATATTATACACGGAGCGTTCCGTGTATAATATCTATGGTTCAATATGCTGTGAAACCGCGGTTGATTACTTCCGTAATGCCACCAGTATTTAAATTGGCGGCCACTATTTTGAACCACTCAATTCTATGATCTCGAAGTGAAAAGCACAAGGAATATGATCTGCGGTAGTGCGTATCTGCTGCTTTTTGTTCTTCCGACATTAATAAGTAAGTCGTCCACACCCTAAGTCAGGTCCCCCTAATTCTATATAGTCTGTAACACTTAAGCTAGTGGTAGTTTATAGGGACGAAGTCGCATTCGTACGGCCTAGGTATATAAATAGAAACTGAGTAGAGAGCGTCTATATTAAAAACGCGCGAGACTATAAAGATATATGCATCAAGTTAATAAATGCGCTCTGTAAACTTAAACGAGCACGGTCATGATCCATCTGTTTCTCGTATCCTGGCCGCCCTCATCCAACTTCAATATTTTTTGTATCGCATTCTGACTTCACATGACTAACCGCCAACTTGCATGAGCAATCACTCCAAGAGATGCTGAGGAAGGAACATAACAACAACAACACAACAGAAAGGCAAAGCAACACAACACAACTCGCCCGAAAGGAAATATTGGCTGCCTCGTGTGGGACTCGAACCCACGACCATCGGCTTTCCAGGCGACGCTCTTAAGCTACCGAGGCAGCTCAGCTGGCTGGGCCGAATCCTGTATACAAATCAGCATAGCATCTAAACCCGATGCGTATCTTTGAAGCCCGAGTCCATTGCGGTTTTTTCTCTCTGTGTGATGGAGTGCGGATGCAAGTGCGTGTACTCATCGTGTGTGTTTACATGGCATGATTCCAGTCATACATTTGTATATTATTTTCCTATTTTTTCCTTTTTAATTTTCGTATACTTATCCCTACATCTCTATGTGTATATATGAAAAAAGCAGTTTACATGGCTTGCGTTAAACTAGAGTAAACAATCGATACGTATACTGACGGATCTAATTTTAGACACTTATTTCAACGTCACTGAAGGACTAGAGAGTGTGTAGATAGCATCAATAGATAGAACTAGACAATCAACAGTTCTAATAAAAAATCGCTTCCATACGAGTTCTACAGCCGGAATGAGAAAGCGCCAAATTCAGTGTCCGAAGACCGCAGTTTTAGGACGAAACTACCAATATTCGGATTTTTCGGACTGAGCAGTATACTTGATAAAGAATTCAAAGTGCATATAAAAAGAAGTACCACTTTTTTTTGTATCAAATAACCCATAGGTAGGATGGTTTCGATTTTGCTTCTTTACACACAAATGCCACGAACACAAAGATGTTACGCTATCAATTTAGGGAGATCTACGTATATCGTATGTATTTCTAAGGTAAAGCGGGGTAATTCCGCTCATTCTTTTCTTACGTCCTGTAGCTCATAAAATACACTTGCCTAAAATTTGATATTCTGGCTAACAACACTGCTATGGAAGTGCTACTTGCAGACTGTCGCTCATCGACCAAACAGTTGTACGTAGAGTCACACAGTCACTTGTTAACCCTCGGCGCGCATGCGCAGCGAGGGTTACGGTAGTTGGGTCTGTCTGTGTGTGTGTGTGTGTGTCTGTTAAGTCAAATCTCACCCCTGGAGCGTCTGTTCGTCCTGAAAATACTGTCACGTACTCAGCGGGCAACGGAGATCAAAAAATTTGTGGGGTTTTCTCTGAAACCGCTCCGTTCAATAGTTATGGCGTCATTTGCTTACCCGTGACATCCTACGAAGTACTGCAGCGACATATTCCGCGCACTTTTTCGACGGTAGAGCCTTCTAAGGGTCCTAAAAAGGCTAACAATAGGCTAAACACTACCTGGAATACGACTCGATAGTAAGGCAGCGAGCTTCTTTCTCTTTAGTCTCCGTCTTTGACTAAAAGTCTTCCGTATACTTCCCGTTACACGTAAGTTTCTATAGCGCCTGCGCGTTCGAGAATTCGCGCATGCGGTATTATATACACTCAGGTCTAACTCATGATCATGGCGCCGAGGGTTCTGCACTTTAGTGCATTCATTAGTGAATGATCGGAATTACCCCGTTAATTTGAATTCACAATAATTATTTAGAAAGTTCATTCCAGTTTTAGTGATGCTATAGGCTCGTGCTTTGACTTTTTAAACTTACACGAGTGTTAGCTGTGTTTTACAAAATGCGAAGCTGAACGCTTCAGCCAAAAGCGAGAAACTTATACCTAACAATTTCGCAAGCGTCATGGCTTTACCGTGCATAGGTTTTTCCTCCAAGAGAAGTAAGGTTACAAATTTAGTTTCAAGTGAATGCTAGATAAGTGATAAACCTACCTTTATGACATGAAACCTTGTAGCATTGATGGTATAGTAAGGGTTATTTTTTAACGTGATTGGAATTACCCCGTGATCGGAATTACCCCGCTTTACCTTACCGATTATCTCTTACAGTATATAATTTTACAATTTTAGAATATACTACCATCCACTCCAATTGTAATTGTGCAGCTTGTTCACGATTGTCCAAGATATGAGTTTAATATCCAAAATATAAAATAAATGTAGCAAATTTGGTAAAAACAGCTCATATAGTTTGTGCAGATCTAGTAAGATCCATAGAAATTTTTAGATCGTAACTAGACCTATATGCTGTAGGTGTTACGGAAAATATCTTCATATTTCGTCCGAAAATTGAGGGCGTGACACTTCTCAGTTCGCGGCGTCTGCTTGTAAAGCGAATAGGTCAAAGGATCCTAGCTATTGCTTGGTGAATAGGCAAGAGATAGTACTTTTTTCATGGAGATTTCAATTCACTTTCATCAACTATTCTGTTCTCAGGCCGAAAAGTCCGAATATTGTTTGTTCCGTCCGAAAACTTCGTCCGAAAACTGCAGTCTTCGGACGGTGAATTTAGCGCCTTCTCATTCCGGCTGTAAAACTCGAATAGTTGGTGGTATAGGTCTATACTCTGTAGTCCTTCAGTAACGTTAAAATAAGCGCCCTAAATTAGATCCGTCCGAAAATTGATCGCTTACTTTTTGTACACGTATACGTACGCATCATTAATTTTCCATTAAGGGCACGATAAACAGGTATTTTATAAGTCATGGCCTTATAATAGTTAATACACCTTTTTTGCTTAGTGTATAGAGTGGTATTGGAGTCTATACGACATGTTCAGCTACATTGATGCGCTTCTACAAGTATTAGAGAAATTTATGGGCAGTGCATGTGTGTATATCAGCTGCATTACATGACGTCATTTCCCCAAGCGGCGGGTCGCTGCGCATGCGCAGACGGCCGGACCAATAAAATTATGCTTCCGCCGGGCCTGCTATAACTTGACTTGTATTCAAAGAAGATTTTATCTGATTACATTCATGAACATCTAGGATTGCATACATAGATATGTAGAACAATTTTTCAATGAGTTACTTCTTCATTACTAGCAGCACAGTGTGGTTAAAAATGTGATTTCCTTTGTGAGATAAAGTCATAAGGAGTATATAGCTATGATTGTCTCTTGAGATGCTGACATAAGTCCTTGTGGATATTCTACATATCTGTAGTGAATTTGAGCAACTCTTTTAAATACTTGAAATTCATATTAATTTAAGGTCCATAAGTATGATCATCCAGACTAAACCCTCCTCCCCTTGCGTGCTTTCAATACGAAGTGCACATGGAGTATCCCAAAGCTGTCACATGTATATGATTTCATAATGTGGTTGGTCCAGACAAACAGACATGAGAACAATTAATTAGATGGATATACACTCATGCTCGCCCCCAAGTTCACTGGCAATATTAGATGTATATAAAGAGAGTAAAGACATTTCTATTAAAATATTGAAGGATGTAGGGATGACAGTGCCACAAAGTAGAGAAAAAAGTGCAGTATATAAAGTGTGTGAAAAACATTTGTTAAAGGATGTAAGGATGACAATGCTAAAAAGTTCAGGAACAAGATTCAGGCAAAACCAGTGATGATGGCGTAAGAAATAATGAGCAGCATGAAGGCAAAAGCAAGGGATGGGCATGCAACAATCATAACAAGATGCAGGGAGGTGTTACGCATGTTATGATTGTTGCATGCCCATCCCTTGCTTTTGCCTTCATGCTTCTCCTTATTTCTTATGACATCATCACTGGTTTTGCCTGCATATATTGCATCTTGTTCCTGTACTTTTTAGCAATGTCATCCCTACATCCTTTAACATTTTAATGAAATGTTTTTCACACTTGTTTCACTTGTTTTCATTGCCAAATACATGCAGTAGTATTTCACGCGCGAGCCCCACCCCTTTTGCCTCTCGCGGTCACGTGAAATCACACGCGCGCGCATAATGAGAATGGTACGTAGCTCATGTGTTGTGGGAATGTCTAGTGAGAGGAGGGCAAGTTTGAAGCAAAGGTTAGCTTAGCAACATATGGCTCAAATGAAGAGTTAGGCAGGTATAAATATAGAGAAGGCAAATCAAAATGCACGTTGTATGGCATACGCGCAATTTATGTAGGGGGGGCACTACATGATTGTTGTGTAGGAGATCTATGCTCACTTACAGTTCGTTTGATAGGTTCACCGTTGTGAGAAGAAGTAGTAATGCCGCGTTGCGCTTTGTCTCTTCATGATATCTAGCATGTGCTTTGTATATAGCGGCAACTGGGCCCGGGCGTGGCTTCACTTGCACGTACGCGATTGTGGGGCACAGAGCGTACATCAATATTTTGTGGGGGCACGTGCCCCCAGTGGCATGCTGCATGGTACTGTGAAGTAATTATATAGTTAGTGGAGCATGAACTGAAAATCTCCCATTTCCACTTTAAATTATCATTTTGTGGTAACTCAATTCTAGCACTTTGCAACAGTCTGTTAAAAAGTCATCACTTGCACATATTAATTGTATGAATCATGAGTACAGCAATTCCATGAAAGAGTTTTGTGGCAATTTGTGTAGCTGGCCAGTACCGTGATGGTGATATTCGTCTGGTAGGAGGTTCCTACCACTGGGAAGGCCGGGTAGAAATCTATCTCTCTGGAACGTGGGGCACTATTACTGACTCTGAGTGGACCAATAGTGATGCACAAGTTGTCTGCCACAAGCTGGGATATTTCAGGCCAGGTAGGGTTATGCACTTTTACCTAGCAATGTATATCAGGTGATCATATGCATCTGTTCATTACCAGGGGCTTTACAGCAGACTGGAGCATACTTTGGAGAAGGCAGTGGCCCAATACATCTGGACTATGTTCTGTGTTCTGGTACTGAGTATAATCTGACTGACTGTCAAATTGGAAATAGAACAAGACAAAGCAGCCACTCAGAAGATGTTGGAGTTAAATGTCAAACTAGTAAGGAGAGAGTGTGATTCTCATCAGAATTGGAATGTAGACTCTTTATGGAGGGATGACGCTAACCAATGTCCGTGCTTATTAGAGAGTCAGATGACTCTTTATATGTAGGGATAGTGCTGATATGGCCTTTAATTATAAAATAAATGTATATCATGTGATTTACACATGGTTAGTTAACAGCTCCAGAATTAAAATCAGTGTGAGGTCTTAGTCTTGAACTTTGCACTCATGGGTTAGTACTTTAATCCACCCACACAACTAAATGCCTTGTATATAAATCTGGTCTACTATAAAAGTGTTTCTGTATTTGCCTTAATTAAATTGTTTGTATATTTTGCCACATTCTTCAGCATTGACCTATTACCTTTGGAAATTAGTATAATTATAGGCTATACCTGCAGTTGACTCTTCCTACCAAGAAGGGAATATTCGGCTGGTAGGAGGCTCCTACAACTGGGAGGGTCAGGTGGAGATATTCTATTCTGGGACATGGAGTTCTATTTATGACACATCCTGGACTTTCTCTGATGCTACAGTGGTGTGTAGACAACTTGGCCACTCAGTTGAAAGTACGTTTGGTACATTAAATTTTATGATGTGAAAATTATCTCTAAAGGTTAAGATAGCAGTTGCTTCATTAACAAAGTGTGAATACCAATTTGACGGTGTGTGTATATGCAAAACTAAAACCTAACATTGGTATGCCCATACCTATTTACTCACTGAATTCACTCACTTTCTGAATGTTCCAGAAGTAGAATGTTGAGCTAACAATCAGAGATATATATGCAGCAAAAGAGGAGATGATGATATGCAACAATACATGCATAAACAACCCTCATGAGGAGGGGTTATAGATAAATATATGCATGTGATGAGGAATTGTGTCCAACAAGTACAGCTACAAGTGTTTCTATGCACAATATTATTAATAACTGTCAAATTAATACACCTTTACTATAACAAAAATAACGACTGAGAACTCAGCCTGTGTTTCTATACACGGTAAGACTCTCAAAGTAGGTAAATCCACTGCTACAATGGGTACACGGAAATTCCTAAAATGCCGATTTCTTCATCTTCTCCTCCTCCTCCTCCTCCTCCTCCTCCTCCTCCTCCTCCTCCTCCTCCTCCTACTCCTACTACTTTTTCTTCAAATGGTCTACCTCAAAAATGACAAACACACTCACCTCTATTTTAATATAAAAGGATTCCTTTCTCTCTGGTGCATGATCCTAGGCCAACAGAATTGTCGTAAGATCCCTCTCATATGAGAATGAGAAGGATTTAGTACGTCCGTATAGTTGGATGCCATTTCCTCATTGATTGCATATTTGTGATGTGATCACTCATGGGCTAACAATCGCACCTGCGTCAACAATATATGCGCAGCCCTCTGCTCTAGGTAAACTTGAAATAGGCAGGATGTATAACGCACTGAAAATTACTTTCCTTTGTCAAGTCTTACGATTGATTCCACTGACAATATAAAAACTAGTGAAACTACTAATTAATATAAAAACTAGTGAAACAAGCGTAAAAACAGTTTCATTAAGGATGTAGGGATGGTACGTAGTGCCAAAAATTAAGAATTGTAATAACCCAAGTGGTGCACAGTGAACAACTGATTATGATATGACCATACACAACTTATGTATATATGCCGGAATGATGAAAACTCGTGTGGAAATTATGCATACTTGACAATGAATGAATAAAAAATGAATGAACGCACTCTCTAAAGTGCAGAACCCTCGGGGCTACGCGTGCGCGAATCCATGAAAACGCATGCGCTAATAATGCGCATGCGCGGCCTCCAAAATGGCCGACTACACGGACAGGCATACAATGCAGGAAGCGGTGTATCTCTGCAACAGAGCGGCTTCAGAGAAATCCACACAAATATTTTGACTTTCGTTGCCCGTTGAGTACATGATATCCTTTTCAGGACGAACGGACGCTCCTGAGGTGATATTTCGATTAACGGACAGACAGACAGACCGACCGACCGACCCAACTACAGTAACCCTCGCTGCGCATGCGCGCCGAGGGTTAATTACAATTTAAGAATGAAAACAAGAGATAATTGCATACAATATAACAACATTTGTAACCCCTCCCTACATTTTATTTCGTGGGGTTATGCATGTTGTTATTGTTGCATGCAATTATCCCCTGTCTGCATACATGAATTGCATGTTTTTTTCATATGAAACACTAACAGAATCATGTTCTACCTTGAAATTGGCAAATGCACTTACCTTCAAAACGGCTTATTTCTCTATGTGCATGATCCTTGACTAACAACTCTACCGTGTAGTTGAATGCCATTTTCTCACTGTGAATGTTAACGCATGGGCTATTATAGCCACTCACACTTTTCAACCTGTCTCCTGTGTATATGTGTGCTTATGTTGTTACAAGTATTCTGCCAACGACATAAAATTGTTTATCTTACACACACCTTTTCAACTAAGGCTTGCCAGCTTAATACCTTACAATTTAGCATTGACCTAGTTACATATGTAACTAGGACAATACACATGTATTGTGTTTTTGTATTTACTCTATTGCATTCATGTATTACCATTATCCACACATATTAATAGATGCTGTTCCTCGCTGTTGTGGGTACTATGGTCAAGGAAGTGGTATAATTCAAGTACGTTCAGTTTCTTGTTCTGGAGATGAAGGAAACCTCACTAGTTGTTCTTACTCAACATCTACTACATATAATAACCACCAGTATGATGTTGGAGTGCAATGCCTAAAAGGTTACTAATAAATAGCTACAAGGGAAAAATGTTGAAAGATATATGTTCGTTACATAAAAACTCATAATACCCTTTGGCCGTTTGAACTGAAGGAGAAAGAAGAAGATAAACAATCGGCGTTTTTACAATTTTCTGAGAATCACTGTAGCTGCATATTTTACGTACTTTAAGAGTATTATAGTGTATAGAAGCACTTGCAGAGCATGTAGTTTGTCTGAAAAGGCTTAAAGCATCTGCATTTGGGAGTTCTGGGCCATTGCTTTTGTATGAGGCTAATGGGCGTGTCTGCACCATCCCTACATATAGAGTCTACCGACTCTATGATATGAATGGTGAGGACTACTGCCCTGGTTAATGTCCTTGGGTGGCAATCTGGAGATTATCAATGGAACCATTGGCAGCTTATTGAGTACTCTTCACTAATAATAATCTAGGTAATGACTCTAAGGAAAGGGATATTCGTCTGGTAGGAGGATCCTACAACTGGGAGGGTCGAGTGGAGATATATCTGAATGGAGAATGGGGGACTATTTCTGATGAATCTTCAGACAGTTTTGATGCTCGTGTTGTTTGTAGGCAACTTGGATATGACATTCGATGTAAGCTTGCTGAAATATGTGTTGTTATAAATTCAGACACTAACCTCAGCCAAGTATGAATGTACCTGTATGTAGTGAGAAAATGTTGAGGGATGTAAGAATGGTAGTGCCAAAAAGTAACAAAATAAGATTGTAATAACCTGAGTGGTGCACGGTGAACAACTGATACTACATGGAAAATATGAATGCACGACAATGGCAGACTAACAATCTAACATGAGTTCTGAGTTCAGAGTTCACACTACCACAAAAATGAATTACAATTCGTGAATGCAGACAATTGCATGCAACGATAACAACATGCGTAACCCCTCCCTACATTTTACTTCGTGGGGTTACGCATGTTGCTATTGTTGCATGCAATTATGCCTAATTTTCTGCATACACGAATTGTTTCATCTTTGTTATAGCATGAACTCTGAACTCTGAACTATATATGTTACATATTGTATAGATTCATTGTAATTATGTACAGATGGCTACGTTGACAACAGTTGGTGCTGTGGCAGGTTTGGAGGAGGTAGGGGAGCTATTCACATGGCCAAACTACAATGTTCTGGCACAGAGTACAAACTTACCGACTGTACCTATGATAATGATACAGCTATCTATGATCATGACTTCGAAGATTGGAGTGTCACTTGTAGGAACGGTAACTATAGCAGTTTTGTTGGCTAATTCACTGTGACAGAAATATGACAAGTTTAAAATTGAAATTACACTGCCCTAATCAGAGAAACAAGTGTACAGGGGGATGATGGCATGTAGTAGCGTGCATTACCAAATGATGTAAAAAGGGGGAGACCTGAGGGATATATGGGTGTGGTCATCGAAATATGTCAATAACTTAGAAATGGAAGTGAATAGCTATTCTTATTATTTACTTGAGTGGATATTTGAAACAACCTTTATTATGGAGTTCCAAAGCTAATTGCATATAAGGTAGCTAAAATGTGATTCAATGCATTAGCAGCTATATATATGCAATCATAGCAATCATAGAAACATATATCATATATCATAGCATCATATATGCAATCATAGCAACAGTCATACATGTTTGTATGTTACACAGGGGCGTAACTAGAATAATCATAGCGAAGGGGAGAAGGCTAGCCTCGTTCCTAGGCTACGCATCCTATGCGCCGATGCCATAACTGCGCTACGCTAAGTTACTGATGTTGAAAGCCGTGGGACAACTGCCCCAATGGTAGTTACGCTCATCTCTATCCGCCACATATTTATGTCCCCATCTTGTCTCCATTTGAAATCCCTGTAACTTACATATAGACAAGTATGACCATTTTTATAGATTTTCAGCATTAATGATGTGATTGTTTGAGGACATATTGTAGATATAGCCTGAGTTTATCAGGAGAAAGCAATAAATATACACCCTTAGATGGTCCAAGTTATGGTGAAGTGAGGCTCTACTACCACTACAATTACCCTTACCATAACTTCTACTATGGTCTTGTGGAGGTGTATCTGTCAGAGGAGTGGGGTACTGTGGCTAATGATGGTTCATGGACACTAGAGGATGGAGAAGTGATATGTCGTCAGCTGGGATATGAAATTCCAAGTAAGTTGGTTGTAGTCAAATTGTAGCATTCCAAACTGAGACACATTTACATACAGGCACTTCAATCCTTTTGTCTTCATCTTACTACTCATCTCATCGTGAGACCACTCCTGTGCACATGAATAATGTACAGTGTTCAGGAACAGAGAACAAACTAACTGATTGTCCTCACAGCTCTGGAGGAAGTGGATCTGGTGCAACTCTGAGGTGTTATGACTCTAGTGGTAGGTACATAACATAGAAAGTGGAAAAAACATGCTGAAGGATGTAGGAATGGCAGTGCAAAAACCAGAGAAACTAGGGCGGTATATATGCCGCAAGACAAAAGATTATGGCATGTAACAATACTACCATGCATAACCCCTTCCTACATCTCTTTTTAATTTGAGCGAGCCTGAGCGAGCACCACCAGGGCTGTAAATCGGCTACGTTGTCATGTCTATATGTGTATAAACCATGGCCAAGAGGTATATGCTAGATATATCACAAATAAACTTATGAACATATCAGGTGTGTATCTGAAAATATATACCGATTGGACATGGTTTATACAATATATTATACTATATTGAATATTTGTTAAGGTGTATATGCAATGTATAAACCTGCCGTTACCATAGCAACATATTTTATGTATAATTATAAATAATTTTATAAACTAGTTGAATGCTTAGCATTGATGGCGAGCGGGAGCGATCCAACTGAACTCTGTCAGATATGACAACCATGCATGAGCTTATGTGAGTAGTTTTCATTGTCAGACAGCAAATAAAACAATTTTGACCAACAATATTTATTAACAATTTACCAAGAGGGTGCCTATGAACTCTGTACAAGAGTAAATGGGTAAAGAATGCATAAAAGGAATGGAGACAAGATTTGGACACAGTAACAAAGATAAGATGTACAGACATGATACCATATACAGAGAGGTAGGAGCAAGTTGAGAAGAGGGGGGCAAGGGGGTCCTGCGGCATTTTCCTACAGAAGGTGAATGATTTTAGACTCATTCTGGTGAATTCTAAGCTGATATTTTGCCCTAACCTCGTCCCAGAAAACATACTGTTGTCCATAAGATTATATAGGGAGTGCAAAAGTTGGGGGTGCAACTGCCCCCCCCCCTCCCACCTCCCCCCTTCTCCTACCCCTCTGATGTATCAAAGTGTCTGTGTTCCAATTTTGTCTCTATTTGTTTTTCATACAATCCATTTCATATCTCCTAAATTTTATACTCACTCAGAACGATGTTATGCTGGTAATATTCGGCTGGTAGGAGGTGAGACAGATATGGAAGGAAGGGTACAGATATGTGATGGCTACTACAGATGGGGTACAGTATGTAATAGACAATGGACTTCATCTCACACTAAAGTTGTCTGTCGCAGCTTGGGATATGATGACACTGAAGGTAAAACTTATCTCCTGGCCAATGCAACTCTTGTCAATGACACTTGTATTGAAGGAATATCCTTAAACATATTAAAACCCTGCTCTCCTCAATTATAAATCTCTTAATTGCAAATCCCTATTGAACATATATCCATCAATAACCTGTTTGTTTTTGTATATTCCATGCGCAGGCTCCTATCAGGAATCTCATACATTTGGTGGAGGAACTATCCCCATACACATGGATTATATCAATTGTTCTGGGTCAGAGTATGGACTGTGGTATTGTCATCATTTCACTCACAGCTATGGATGTAGTCATAGTGATGATGCAGGAGTGCAATGCCAGCTAGGTATTTAAACATAATACAAGCTATACAGTATTGAAAGTTGGAAAGATGGAGGAACAAAATGTGTAGAAACAAGGAAATGTCTAAGGACACATGTAGCAAAGCAAATGATGATATATAATAATAGCATGAGTAATCCCATAAAAGAGATAATGAAGGGGGTGTTCCTCACAAGGAGTGAGCCCCCGTAGGCAGCACTCCCTACCACTTTTTTGGAGTGGGATCGTGCTGGACATGCAGCTTCTGTCCTTGCAGTCTCCGAGATTTGCACATGGGTGTCTGAGGCAATGAGGTAGCCATGAGCAAACAAGTTTTGGCACTTACATACCTATATCTTTCAAAAATTTAGAATTAACCATTTTTTACACTTGTCTCACTGATTTTTTAATTGTGCAAATACACACACATAAGCCTCTTCTACCCCTCTTATGCTATGTATGAAGTGTGCAATGCATGTGCACTTGTTTTACAGATTTTTTGAAAAACTATGCATGCAAGGGAAACGGAGTGATTTCATGTTCAAATCATGGTGAGCTTGAGTACTTAGGCAACTAAGATGAAGAAGAGGAAGAATATTACGCATGTGCCTCTAGTGGTCTCTTTTGCCTACTTCTCACAGGCCACACTGTGTTATGCATCTAATAACATAAACTGTTAAGATGCTCTACCAGTCATGCTGATGTGCTCATTACAGCTTCTGTGTATGTAGATCACATATGCATACATGGTGCTGATGAGGGCCAACCAGCCTGAAACAGGTGTACGCCGATTGACTGGTTTAATTGCTCTGCACATACCTTTTTTTGTACATAGTAATTGCCTGTTGGAAGTTAGTGCTGCCATTATAGCAACAACAACTAAAAACTGGCCAAAACCTAGCAATGGCTACTACATGCAGTCACCTCCCATTCCACTACACATAACCCATTTTAGTGCATGTCTCTAAGCCCATATCCAATTGCATATTAAATTTTTATGGGAATCTTCAACTCCTACATTCACTATTATAGTATACATACACCTCTATATTCATTAGTCTTCACTATACCATACAGCACAGTGTAATGATGGCGATATGAGGATACCAGCTGAAGAGTTACATGGTCTACTGGAGGTATGCATTAATGGAAGGTGGGCAACTATATGTCGGAATGGATGGTCCTCTACTGATGGTGCTGTTGTATGTAGAGAGCTAGGATATTCTGGTGGTAAGATATGCTACATCTTCACATACTTATTCTAACATACATGCATAGCACTGCACTGTATGCATGTTAGCATTATTAATTATGGACCATCAATAGTGCAAAAAGGCCTGTGTGGCTAGGAGGATCCGTAGTTAAAACACACTAACCAGAATATCAAACATTTCAGGAGCTATACAGCAGCGATTCTCAGTGAATATGAATGTCAATCATATTTCCTTATGATCATTGAACATGTTCTCATTTAAATAAGAAAACAATTTTTAATGTTGTGCCACCCCTAAATGGAAAAATAGCTCACACTTTTCAAATATGCCGGAAACATGCTTCCTGCACATGTAGGAAATTCTGAAAAATGTGTAGGAAATATTCCTGCAAAATGCAAATGTGCCGGAAGAAATGGAACACATTGTAGAATATTCCTGCACGTGTAGGAAAAAAAGAAGTTGTATTAAGAAGGGCAGGAATTCTTCCTACATGTGCAGGAAGCATATTTCCGGTACATCTGCAAATGTGTAGGAAACTTCTGTGTGAGGTGGTACCATCTTTTAAATTTATGCCTCAACTTGAAAAAAGGTTTTCTTATTTATATGAGAATATTTTATTGAATAGTGGTACATGTATGTTGCATTTTGTTCTCAGTTCTAAGTATGACTATAACAATATTCTTGGTGCAACAGTACAGTGGAACCTCTGAATAAAGGACACTTTGGGAGCAGAGGTTTTGTCCTCTTTTCGGAGGTTGTCCTCTGGTGGGAGGTTCAAGCCAATAGGTCATTTATAGATGTAATATACCTAAATAATATGTTCTAAAAGCCCTTAAGTACATATCTACACCCTGTACCACAATTTATAGACAAGATCACCAAAGATGAACTACAAAAACATGTCAGTTTCCATAACAACACTACAAGTGAACATGCATGGGTAATAACATATAATTATATAAAGAACAGTTTAGCCACAAGCATGCACATGTCACAAGTGTTAACTCAGTTAAATTGATGGGTCTGAATACAACTATGTTAAAAGTTTGACCACAATTGAGTACAATTTACACACTTCACCGACCTAAACAAACCCCAAACCCCACATAGAAAAGTTGAAAGAGCTAGTAGCGTAGCTAACAGCGTAGCTAACAAAAGATTAGCCTAGTGTATTGCAGAACAATGATTATAATTGTACTAGTGAAATGCTAAGCATTGTTGGCGAGCGGGAGAATAATTAGAAGCACGTATACGGCATTACGATATGTACAGGGCGAGTTACATGAAAATCGCCCGTTCGGAGGGCTTGCTACGCTCGCCAATTAAATTCACACATGAAGGATGGGTGTGGTTTCCTGTTTGTCTGTTATAAGATTGTACAGAGTTGATCAGTTGGGAGCACGTGGCTTGTCCGCTGTCAGGAATCAAGAGGCGTCCGCTCGTGGGAGGTTGGCTTAACAATAGTTGTATTGTAGTTTCAATCCGTGCCATAGCCAGTGTCTGTTATAGAGAGGTGGTCCGCTCGTGGGAGGGTCCATTATGGGAGGTTCCACTGTATAGTAACAAGTAGGAAAAGCTAGTGAGACAAGTGTAAAAAACATTTCATTAAAATCGTGAGGGATGTAGGTATGGTAGTGCCAAACATTAAAGAAACAAATTATACATACAGGACAATGGCAGACTAACAACATAACATTATATAGTTCAGAGTTCATGCTACCACAAAAATGAATTACAATTCATGTATGTACTCTGAACTCCAAACTATATAACGTTATGTTATTAGTCCGTCATTGTCCGGTATGCATTAATTTGTTTGTCTTGTTTCTTTAATTTTTGGCACTACCATCCCTACATCCTTCATTATTTTAATGAAATATTTGTATTGACCTGAGACCTCAATATTAATCTACAAATCTAAAATAAGCTCAATATTGACCTACAAGTCTATATGAAATCAACATACAGCTTATCCGTACACATGAACAAGATTACAAAATACTGATAAAATGAATGCACTAAAGTGCAGAACCCTCCGCACCATGAGCTCATGCCATTGTGGACAGACCGCCCAATGGCAACTCATGAAACGCATCTTACGCCACACGTTTTCTGCAGGAAAATGGCCAACTGTACGTATGGCTTTCAATGGAGGGAGTGCTGGGTCTCTGCAACGGAGTGGTTTCAGAGAAAAACCCATAAATGTTTTGACCTTTGTTGTCCGTTGAGTGCGTGACAGAATATTTAGGGCGAACAGACGCTCCAGAGGTGAGATTTGACTTAACAGACACACAGACACACAGACAGACAGACCCAACTACAGTAACCCTCCTGCGCATGCGCAGAGGATTAACAAGTGCAATGCACTAAACAAGTTAGATACTGGAGTCTGCGGCATTCACAAAATTCAAAAACTCTCGATTGTGGCAATATACCTTTCCTCTGACTTACGTGATATCCGTGATTTCATTGGACAATCATACGTACACTCCATGGAAACGAAAGAAATTGATGCGTAAAAGATCTCTTCTAACGATACAAGAAGCAGTGACCTAGTGTCGCCTCTTTCTGAACAGACAATGCAGTGAAAAACGCCTTCGAATTCCTGTGCGCAGTGTCTTTCACCAGCGGAATCTTTGTAGGACCAAGTAAAGCTATGATTATACTATCACATCCATGTAGTTGAATGCCATTTCTTTGTTATTACTCGCGTGAGTTTCTTATGACTGCGAGGAGCAAAAGGGGTGCATGTGACATTCCTAGAGCATTGTATTTGCCAGCAAGTATACAACCAAAAATCAGTGAAACATGTGTAAACCATTAAAATGTTGGAAGATTTAGGGATGACAGTGCCATAAAGTAGAGAAACAAGTATATATGCATCAACACAGGGGATGAGGGCATGCAACAATAATAACATGCATAACACAAAAAAAAGGATGTACGCAGGGAGCCGTTTTTTTGGCGATGAAAACTGAGTATATTGTGGTTGCAGAGCAGGCTCATCCCTTACGCCCAGCCTATTCAATCCCAAATTATTTCTATCCTGCCACTTATAAGTTATTGACTTGTTTCGATCACCACAGCATACTCTATATGATTTGAACCATAAATCCCCCTTGGCAGAGTGGTAATGAGTTCCGTCCAGTCAAAGGTTGAACGTAGGTTCGAGTCCTACAGTGGGAGCCGTTTTTTTCAGCGATAACAACTGAGTATGTTGCGGTTGCGGAGCAGGCTCATCCCTTAGGCCCAGCATATTCAATCTCAAAGTTATTGACATGTTTCGACAACCACAATATACTTTATGGGATTGAAACCATAAACCCCTCAGGCCTCCCCTTTGGCAGAGTGGTAATGTGTTCTGTCCGATCAACGGTTAAACATTCGAGTCCTACAGTGGGAGCCGTTTTTTTCGGCGACGATAACTGAGTATGTTGTGGTTGTGGAGCAGGCTCATCCCTAAGGCCCAGCCTATTCAATCACAAAACTAACTAAAGGGGAGGGGTTATGCATGTTATTATTGTTGCATGTCCTCATCCCCTTTGTTGTTGCATATATACTGCACTTGTTTCTCTACTGTCATCACTACATCCATCAACATTTAATGGATAGTGCCATATTCATAATTATAAGCAAGTGGTACATAATACCATATCGATCTGAAACTGACACTTATCTTAGCACAACCATCCCTACATCTTTTATATGGAAGTTGTATCAAACATTGTGGTGCAAATTGTCTTTATTCTTTATATACAGGAAGTACCTATTACACCCGTATATATAGCAGGAGACCAATACAAATAACAGGAGTGTCCTGCTATGGTAATGAACTCACCGACTGTAGCTATGAACTTGGTGAATGTCTATATGACGATATTGGAGTTAGATGCAGTCGAGGTACTTATACCAGTCTTACTGTACAAACTTTTATGCTTATTGATTATCACATGTATTTGCCATAAAATATGGAATTATTAGCACTGGTATTAAGAGAGGATAAAGAAAAAGAGAAGAATTAGCATGCAGTTCAAGCAATATTAATTTCCATGTAGCAGTGTAGTGGATTACCTGCATTGGAAGTCTAATATGTACAGAAACAAACATAGCAGATTGTGTGTTAAGATGCTTATTGATGAATTTGTGAGTTATGATCTAAGGGTGTAATGCAGTGTGTCAGCACTATTTCCACATAGAAAATGCACTTTCAAAGAATACTTTTGAATATTCATACTTCAGCTGGCTGTGTTGATGGAGAGATAAGACTAGTGGAAGGAAAATCAGAGATCGAGGGGAGAGTGGAAGTGTGTTTTGGTTGGAGATGGGGTACTATCAGTAGTGATGGATGGACACAAACCAACACTAAAATCGTCTGCAGTGATCTTGGATATGAGATGGCCACAGGTAATCATGATGTTTAATGATAATTTTTGTCCTAAAAACTTCTATAGATTTAGATAACTATTATATGGAAGACTACACTCCAAGATCTGCCACTAACTCAAAACCTATCTACATGAACCATGTCCACTGTTCTGGTAAAGAAGTAACACTACTGGACTGTAGCTATAGCAGAAATCTTTCCACAAACGAAAATCGTAAACATGCTGGCGTACAGTGCAGGAAGTGTAAGTTATTTATATTATTACAAGTGTAAAATCACCTTTAATAAACAATGTAGGAATGGCAGTCCTATAAAAACAGAGAATTAAGGTGAGTATATATGCAGCAGGACAAGGGATGGCACCTAACAATAATATCATGCGTAGCTCCATAATAATATGGAGGACTGGGGGTAATGCATGGTATTATGCCATTAACCCACATAGCTATAGGCGGATGTAGCTAAGGATGAGAGTGCGAAACATCTAACAAACAAGGTGCAGTAGATCTATGCAGGTAAGGCGGGGATCATGGCATGCAACAATAACAACATACCCCAATAAAAAGATGTGTAGCGGTATGGGTTATCAGAGAGTCGGTAGAAGACTCTCTATGTAGGGATGGCACCGACATGCCCATTAAGTCTTAACAAAAATAACGACTCAAAACTCTCGAACGCAGCAGCTATAAGCCTTTTCAGACACGCACCCTGCTCTACGAGTGTTTCTATACATGGTAAGATTCACTAGGTACACAGAAATTCCTAAACTGCTGATTTCTTCTTCATCTTCTCCTCCTCCTTCTTCTTCCTCTTCTAACAGTCTACCTCAAACTTGACAAAGGCACTCACCTTTATTTTAGTATAAAACGATTCCTTTCTCTCCCGTGCATGATCCTAGGCCAACAGAATCATTGTAGGATCCCCCTCTCACGAGAACGACAAGGCTTTATGAGTATTTTTGTAAATTTGTGATTAACATATAGTCACTCATGTGCCATTAGACGATCGCACCTGCATCAACAATATATATGCACAGCCCTATGCTCTAGGTAAACTCGAAGTAGACAGGATGTAGAACTCACTGAAAATTACTTTTCCTTGTCGAGTCTTACTATTGATTTGATCTACCTGACAATAATATTTGCTTACAATAAAATAGTGGTATGTTGTATTTTGTTCCCAGTTCTAGGTATGACTTATAAAACAATATTCTTGTTGCAACAGTACAGTGAAAACCTAGTGAAACAAGTGTAAAAAACATTTCATTAGGATGTAGGGATGGTACTGCCAAAAATTAAAAAAGACAGACAAATAATTATGCATACGCTAACAATATAACATTTTATAGTTCGGAGTTCAGAGTTCACGCTACCACAAAAATGGATTACAATTCATGTATGGAGGCAAGGGATGATTTCATGCAACAATAACAACGTATAATCCCTCCCTACATTTTAATTCATGGGGTTATGCATGTTGTTATTGTTGCATGCAATTATCCCTTGCCTGCATATATGAATTGTAATACATTTTTGTAGTAGCATGAACTCTGAACTCCGAACTATATAAGGTTATGTTGTTAGTCTGCCATTGTCACATATGCATAATTTGTTTGTCTTGTTTCTTTAATTTTTGGCACTACCATCCCTACATCCTTCAACATTTTTGGCACTACCATCCCTACATCCTTCAAAATTTAGTGAAATGTTTTTTGTTATTGTTGCATACCATCATCCTTGCCTTATTGTTGCATGCCATTATCCTTGCCTACTATACCTTGTTGCTTGATTTTTGGCACTCTCATCCATATATCCTTAAAGGAACGCTTGTTTCATTATTGTGTGCAAACTACATTTTGCTGACGCACTAGAGCCATGCATCCCTACATAGTCTTCTGCCTTTCTAATATACCAATTTATTATTATCTCATAGAGTCCTCATTTTAAATTTTGGTTGATCTATTGTATCTGTGTTAATGTGTACAGCCTCTTGTGATAATGGAGATTTAAGACTGATAGGAGGTGACTATGAGTATGAGGGACTACTTGAAGTATGTTTTGATCAGAGGTGGGGTACTATCAATGTGGCTGGATGGACTCCTAGTGATACTCAAGTTGCTTGTAGACAACTGGGATTTGATACTATCGGTGAGTAAAGCTAGAAGTATGTGTATGCGTATTGACCAAGCTTTGATAACAAGTAAAGGAAATTTGAAGTGTTGTATATGCATAAAAGGAAACAGACAGGATTGGAACTGATATGCTATGATCCATACCACTGAAGTGTGAAAAACATTTCATTGAAAGGCAAAAACATTTCATTCAAAGTGTGAAAAACATTTTATTCAAAGGCAAGAGATGGGCATGCAACAATCATAACATGCGTAACCCCATAAAAAAAGCTGCAGAGAGGGGTTATGCTTGTTGCATGCCCATCCCTTGCCTTTGCCTTCATGCTGCTCCTTATTTCTCATGCCATCATCACTGGTTTTGCCTGCATATACTGCATCTTGTTCCTGTACTTTTTATTGTCATCCCTACATCCTTTAACACTTTAATGAAATGTTTTTCACACTTGTTTCACTTGTTTTTCACTGCCAAATACATGCAATAGTAGTTCACATGCGAGTCCCACCCCTTTTGCGGTCACGTGAAAATCACACATGCAAAATAATGGTGATTGCATATGCGGAAATGCATGTATTCCTACTTCTATATACTCGTGCACATTGGGCAAAGGCACTCCACAGGGCTGTTTCATGCAAAAATGAAGGTAAATACTTGTACCGTTTGTGAGATAGGCTTGTTTACTGAAGAAGATGTTGGAGAAATTGGGTTTTGGCAATTTCACGTATGTCATTGTAACAGTGTACTTTACCGCATTTGAGAGTGTTATCGTGTCTTGAAACACTCGTAGGCCATGTTATGTTTCTAAAAGGGCTTATAGCTGCTGCTTTTGAGAGTTCTGAGCTGTTACATTTATTAAGGTTAAATGGATGTGTCGTCGCCACCCTACATAGACAGTCTACCGACTCTCTGATAGCAGGTCTGTGGCCCTATCTTGTCATTGTTCCCAATTTCCTACACGCAGTGCAGTAAGTCTAACTGATTATCTATCTCTATCAGCTGGGCTCTTATAGCTCAGTGGGCAGATCAGTACTAACTTAAGGTCACTGGTTCAAGCCCGGTAGAGCTCACTTTTCCTCCTATGCATGATCCATCACACTGTCCACCATGCATATTCATACAGTTTCTAATGTATCATGCCAGTGCAGCATCAGAACATTTAAGTGGAACGTATTTCGTGCATGAATAAAACATCTGGGTCAGTGTTAACACTTAACTTTATAACGATTAGTGTATATCATGCAATACCTTTTGATGTATTACTCAATGTTGATGTGTAGCAACAATGGAGCCAACAGTGCATTTCATTCTATTCTACAACAGGACACTATGATACCTCTAAGAACAGAGGTACTCTCTCTACTCTGATATTCATGGATAATGTTGCCTGCTATGGAACTGAATCTAAACTGATAGACTGTACCTATCACACTGATACCAGTGAAGATGAACACTCTGATGATATTTGGATCAATTGTGGCATACCAACCAGTACTTCTACACCAGTCAATACACCAACAAGTGATCCTACTGATAAACAGACTTCTGACAAACAGCTCCAGATAACTTCAACTGCAACACTGGTGGTGGCCTTCATTGCTCTGGGAATTAGCATTCTTCTTGTGATTATTTTCCTGATAGGCTGTACATACAAACACAAAAACAAGAAACTTAGCAATGAAAGGTGAGACATAGTCTATACATTACACTATCTGTGAGTACACTCTCTGTGATCAGAGTGTTAGTACACTATAGGGCTGACATGCCATTAGTTACATAAACCACCTATAATAACTCTCAACACTGCTGCAATTATAACACTTTAGTCCATAAAATTCATTGCAGGGATGGCAGTGTAATAAATAGAGAAATAAACGCAATATATATATATATATATATATATATATATATATATATATATATATATGATGGTATGATGGTATGCAACAATGATGACTACTGTTCTCGTCACCCTTTGATGCCTACATTCCTATTTTAAAGAGTGATATGTAACTACTTGAGACTTAAGCAAATGTCCCTCTCAAGGATTTGTGACTGTGATTGTAGTGTGTCTGTTAAGTCACATCTCACCCCTGGAGCATACTGAGCGGGCAACGAAGGTCAAAAAAGTTTTGTAGGGTTTTCTATGAAACTGCTTCGTTGCAGAGATCCAGCACCCCTCCATTGAACGCCATATGTACAGTTGGCCATTTTCTTATGGAAAGCATGCATACCCATTATAATTTGTAAGCAGCCCGTGTGGAAGATAGTTTTCTTTTTCCTGGGAAATGTCAGCTCAACTATAGTTGTATAAGGACTGTACATGTGCATGCTGTTTTAAACTGCAAACTAATCTTTGTATATACAGTGTCTACTATCGCAATAATGAATATGCAGTTCAAACAAGTGATGAACAAGTTACCAAGAAATCCCATCCAAATACTTCTACTCAACATGTCCAGGAATCTGCTGCTGTAAAGGAGTCAGCCTCTCCATATCAACCGCTTACTATGGGGACTTCCAAAAAAGATGATGTCTATACAGACATGGAGGTAGGCAAAAGGAGTGGCCCGTTAACCTTAACTCAGGATGAAGACATATATGACACATGCACCTGAGAATTTGGAACTGCAAAGAAAAGAATATGGTAGAACTGCTAATTTCTTTACTATTTTATTCATGACTAGTTAATACATAGAGACTTTAAACATATTTTGTTGTGGTAGTTAAGTTACATTAGTTATTGTGTAGCTATGATAACTTTGTGCTGTCTGTAGCAGTTCTGTTAAGCTATTACTGTAACAAATTTAAAATCTCTAGACCTCACTGTCAGCTCAGGTAGATCTAATACTGAAGCTGGGTGTCAAACACGAATGGGACAGATAAGAGTTGTGCTCTCTCAGGCAAGCCTCGCCCAATTATTGCTGACTCAGGACAAAATGGCGCCGGCCGCGATTGGAATGCGCGTTATGTAATCAATCTGACGGCGCGCGCCAATTTGAATGACGTAATACTTGCACTAATACAATGGAAATCGACCTAGAGATATATGGAAATCGGCTTGGCACACTAGTTTCAAGAGAAAGTACATGTATATATCATATCTAACTGCCAACAGCTGCAGATCGAAGTCTCACATTTCGCGGGAAGCAGGCGCGATGTAGCATGGACTTCGAACTCGCAAGTAGATCTACGTGTGACTACAGTCCGTTTCTATGATCTACATAGCAAATATATATCTCATCATCCAATGAATTTACAGCACGCAAATCTAAGCAGGTTAGACGTGCAGCATAGGGAGTTACGTGATTTAAAAGGCCTCGGGCTCTTAGTAGCGTCCGAGCGTAGTGAGGACGCTGCAGCCCAGGGTCCTCGGGTTTTTAAATCCCGTAGATCCCTACACTGCACGTCCAAACCCGTAGGCTGGGGGAGGAGGGGGATTAGGACGAACTGCTCGCACACAGGCAAGGGTCCGCCACCAGTGGCCCAGACAGGATGTAGACGAAGGGGGTGCCGCGCGCTAGCGCTTCGGATATGAATTTTCGGCCAGAAGCCACACCTCTTTATTATGTAACCTCCTGCGGCTCGCGCGCGACTAAGAAAAATGCATTATACATCGCAAATATCCGGAGATAAACAGGGTGCGCCGAGTCCGCTAAATCTTCAGGTACCTTAAGGTGACAATTATTTACAGGTACTTTTTTGCGAATTTAGGATTCTGTGCATTTTACTGGTATAAAATATTGCTATTGGTAGCCACCGTCGTTGCGCATGCGCAGAGAGGGTCGGCTTACCTCGACCAGATTGTGCTCTGTGAACGCATCAGAAATTGGTGTTTTATGGGATCTACTTAGCCTCCCTTGGACCACAGCTTTCTCATAGTCCCTGTACGTTTGATCGCGTGTAATAATGCGTGCATGCGTTTTACACCCTGAACGCACGCGTGCTTGTGTGGCGCCGCCGCGGGTTTGTTCAAAATTTTTGCGAGTATGCGTTCTGATGCAAATCCGCAAAACATCACACTTTAGTACCCGCAAAAAATAGTCACCCTAAGGTAAGATATAAACTTGATCCTAGGCCTAGCACCCAAAGCACCCCCCTGTCTACGCCACTGGCCACGGACCGCCAGTCGTGCGGTGAGTGGGCGTGGTATAGCATGTGAACACATCGCTGGGCTATGGAAGCAGCTGTTGTTTGCCAGAGCCTGAAACGATACCTGCCCCCCAAAATCTGGTTTGGCTCAGCCTAGTTTCTCGGGGTCTGTTAGTGAGACTTCCCTGGCTTCAACTTCCGTCTGTCGTATACTACACAGCTGCCCAGTCTGAGTAACATATACAAGTGCAGTGCAATTACAGTTACCTTACCATGGTAGAAAAGTGTCCCAAAAGCAACAGAATAGATCCCAGAATGTTAAAAATATCCTGGGGGGGATGCCACCAGAACCCCTAGGCACTTTGCACACACATTGCTCTGGGTCCACCTACTGAGCCCCCACACTCCATGGTCAAGCTATGGGCTTGACGTCTAACCTATATGTATGTTCAACTACATGTACATCATATTAGATGGTCCAAGCTCTGGTGAAGTGAGGTTGTACTACGACTACTGACTATTGCCCTATCTACTACCGAGGTATTGTGGAGCTGTATCTGTCAAAGGAGTGGGGTACTGTGGCTAATGATGGTTCATGGACACTAGAGGATGGAGAAGTAATATTTCGTCAGCTGGGATATGAAATTGCACGTATATTTGATCATGTTTTTAGGTTACATTGGATATCACAGGGAAAACAAAGTACCGTCACGTACCTCAACGGAAAACCGTATATACGTTATACACGGACATTTTACGTATGGTAACGGTCTAAATTTTTGGCGGAGTATAACGGGCACCGAGATTAACAAGATACGGACATGGACGGACATTATCGTTAATTGCTCTTGAATACGGGAAAATTCGAACTATCGTAATGGAAGCCCAAGGGTCAAGTACATCCAGCTGTAGTACAAATCAAGACGACATGGTCACGGACGTTGTCTACACAGTCACCGACGACGACACTGACCCTGTTTGCGTGCACCAAACACGCTATCGATGTAATACCGTGGAAGAAAAACGGCATATGAGAAATGCACGAAAGCCGAGACGGTTACGCCAGGACAAAGCTAAACCTGTGATAAGAAAGATAAAAACACAGCTTGAGGTAAGGTTGACTGTCAAACGCGAATTAGTACTCTCAAGTATATGACGCGACTTTTTGGGAGAGGTGGAGGTGGGAGCTTGAGAAAAGGAAAGAGGGAATGATTATGAATATATACTCGTATTGGAATTCACCTTCAAGCTCACCAAGATGTTGCAATGCTAGAAAGTCCCATCATAAATGGGGAGGTTGAAGAGCGCTCTATAAGAAGAGGTTCCTTTGGCGCAGTTTATTGTGGTGTTCATGTTAGATGTAAAGAAGGAGGCCAAAGTTCTAGCTAGTTTGTGTCATCCATTACCTCTTTGCAATTTGTACCACTTCAAAACCATTACGAATTGTGATGCAGTTTCAACTGACTGCAAGGATCTAAATCCACAGTCAATTACCCTTGCCCATGAGCTACAACACCCTCAGCTTCAATTGTTTCCAGATGATTGGCTGATTACATGTGCTCAACTGCTAGATGCAGTAGATTGTCTACATGCTACAGTAAATATACTGCACAATGATAACAACTTAGTCCTAGGAAAGTCAGTCATTCCAGCAAATGGTAAATATCATAGATATTCTATGGTACCGCAAGCGAATTAGTGCTCATAAAGCATTAATTCTTCTCCAAGAAATTGTAGATTGAAATGTGCATATTTGCATATTATGTGGAAATGACAATCAGTATAATTATACACAATAATCTGATTATCAGTACGTACTTATACGATATTGTCAACTGAAAGCCACGCCACGCCTTTTCTTTTAATTCGCGCATGCGTAGTAAGTACTAGCTGGCAGCTGCAATAGCAGCTGTTATTATTTCGCAGGTGCATTAGCTGCATGATGCATTCAGGGTCGTTTTATAGCAATGGACTGCCTCTAACATCCAGCCTGAATTCTCCGCCAATAACGCCTTGTGGGGGTGGTCATAGGATGGCCTTTTCGTCCCCACTTACTGACGACGTAGCTGCGATTTGGCAGAAGTTGGACAGCCGCCTTATGGCCACTTTTTCATAACAGACATCGCTACAACAAGAGCAGAGAGTGAGTTATATTAAATATGCTGCTTTGTTAAAATTCAGTCAGCTAATGTAGCTACGTCACAGCTAGCTGAGCTGCCTAGGTAGCTCAGTTGGTACAGCATCTGCCTAGAATCCAGAATGTCGAGGGTTCGAGTCCCGCCTGAGGCAGTTGCATTGCGTTGTGTTATATTGCTTTGGGAGTCACTTGGTCTGCTATTTCATGTAGCTATTTTATAACTGTTACACAGACCTGCACAGAGAGAAGAAATAGCCTCTTTAAGTGTGGAAGTTCAAAAACTAAAGGAATCAGTTCTGGAAGGTGTTCAGAATGCTACAAGTACTTCTCAGCAGAAATTGAGGATCCCTTCTGCTCTCTCAGTAAGTGTTAGATATGGACCATGATATATATTGCTGTCCTTGAAACATTCACCCAGAAAGGTCAAAAGTAAGTAAAACTTAACTGTTCCATCCTAGCTGTGTGTGTGTGTGTGTGTGTGTGTGTGTGTGTGTGTGTGTGTGTGTGTGTGTGTGTGTGTGTGTGTGTGTGTGTGTGTGTGTGTGTGTGTGTGTGTGTGTGTGTGTGTGTCATTTTTTGGCTGTCAAGATGCTCATCTTAGGCAGGGGAAGTCGCCGTTTTCAGTCATTTGTATGTTTGTTATTGTGTATGACCCTTTGGCTGTCAAGATGCTCCATCTTTAGGCAGCTACCTGTCAAGATGTCTCATCTTTAGGCAGGGGAGTCGTTTTCAGTCATGCATGTGTGTGTTTGTTAATGTGTATGGCTCTTGGCTGTCAAGATGCTCCATCTTTAGGCAGCTACCTGTCAAGATGTCTCATCTTTAGGCAGGGGAGTCGTTTTCAGTCATGCATGTGTGTGTTTGTTAATGTGTATGGCTCTTGGCTGTCAAGATGCTCCATCTTTAGGCAGCTACCTGTCAAGATGTCTCATCTTTAGGCAGGGGAGTCGTTTTCAGTCGTGCATGTGTGTGTTTGTTAATGTGTATGGCTCTTGGCTGTCAAGATGCTCCATCTTTAGGCAGCTACCTGTCAAGATGTCTCATCTTTAGGCAGGGGAGTCGTTTTCAGTCGTGCATGTGTGTGTTTGTTAATGTGTATGGCTCTTGGCTGTCAAGATGCTCCATCTTTAGGCAGCTACCTGTCAAGATGTCTCATCTTTAGGCAGGGGAGTCGTTTTCAGTCGTGCATGTGTGTGTTTGTTAATGTGTATGGCTCTTGGCTGTCAAGATGCTCCATCTTTAGGCAGCTACCTGTCAAGATGTCTCATCTTTAGGCAGGGGAGTCGTTTTCAGTCGTGCATGTGTGTGTTTGTTAATGTGTATGGCTCTTGGCTGTCAAGATGCTCCATCTTTAGGCAGCTACCTGTCAAGATGTCTCATCTTTAGGCAGGGGAGTCGTTTTCAGTCGTGCATGTGTGTGTTTGTTAATGTGTATGGCTCTTGGCTGTCAAGATGCTCCATCTTTAGGCAGCTACCTGTCAAGATGTCTCATCTTTAGGCAGGGGAGTCGTTTTCAGTCGTGCATGTGTGTGTTTGTTAATGTGTATGGCTCTTGGCTGTCAAGATGCTCCATCTTTAGGCAGCTACCTGTCAAGATGTCTCATCTTTAGGCAGGGGAGTCGTTTTCAGTCGTGCATGTGTGTGTTTGTTAATGTGTATGGCTCTTGGCTGTCAAGATGCTCCATCTTTAGGCAGCTACCTGTCAAGATGTCTCATCTTTAGGCAGGGGAGTCGTTTTCAGTCGTGCATGTGTGTGTTTGTTAATGTGTATGGCTCTTGGCTGTCAAGATGCTCCATCTTTAGGCAGCTACCTGTCAAGATGTCTCATCTTTAGGCAGGGGAGTCGTTTTCAGTCGTGCATGTGTGTGTTTGTTAATGTGTATGGCTCTTGGCTGTCAAGATGCTCCATCTTTAGGCAGCTACCTGTCAAGATGTCTCATCTTTAGGCAGGGGAGTCGTTTTCAGTCATGCATGTGTGTGTTTGTTAATGTGTATGGCTCTTGGCTGTCAAGATGCTCCATCTTTAGGCAGCTACCTGTCAAGATGTCTCATCTTTAGGCAGGGGAGTCGTTTTCAATCGTGCATGTGTGTGTTTGTTAATGTGTATGGCTCTTGGCTGTCAAGATGCTCCATCTTTAGGCAGCTACCTGTCAAGATGTCTCATCTTTAGGCAGGGGAGTCGTTTTCAGTCGTGCATGTGTGTGTTTGTTAATGTGTATGGCTCTTGGCTGTCAAGATGCTCCATCTTTAGGCAGCTACCTGTCAAGATGTCTCATCTTTAGGCAGGGGAGTCCTATTCAGTCATGCATGTGTGTGTGTGTGTTAATGTGTATGGCTCTTGGCTGTCAACATGCTCCATCTTTAGGCAGCTACCTGTCAAAATGTCTCATCTTCAGGCCTGTGTATGTGTGTAAATGTGTGTGAACATGCATGTGTGCATGTACATGTATGTGTGGTTCTTAGTCTGTCAAGGTGCTCCATCTAAATGGAGCAGAGTCACTTCAGTGGTGTCTTTAAGTTGCATGAATAGCTTGTTATGCATAAGGATCTATGTCTGTGCCTTTTTTGTTGCTCAATCTATAGAGCTATTAGAGTTTGATGAATATTTATGTCTATTGCTCCATAGAAGCTGTTCACCGTTATTATGAGAGCAGAAGATAGATATTTAATGATAATCAACCTCATAGACTTGAAGCGGTTCAAATGACTAAGAGAACCTCGAGAAGATGAGCCCTTCAAAAACAGGTTTGTGCTCTCAGTGCATGCAGAATATCTGGAACCAATATATTTATACAGCTGGATTTTGCTGATGTTTAGATGCATATACAATCTGACTGTCCTTATGCAGCTCTATGACCGACATAAAAAAACAATCAAGAAAGACAAAGAGTTACAGAGATGGAATGAAATTGATTATCATTACATGACAGAAGAAAGTGAAGGTGGTATACTACAAAATAAATTGACATGGCGCTCAGAAGGTATGTATATAGTGCATATTTTGATCTCATTTTTAAGTGATTTCTTTTATGTTTACATATAGTATTAAATCGGCTCATCAAAAACTTGGATAGCCGATTTACTAGAAAGGACCACAGGGGGTTTCAAATGAAGACCAGAGTACTTTCCACTGCCTCTACCTCACAACCACCACAAAACTGGGCTGTTCAACTTCTTATAGACAGAAGAGACTCAAACTGATTATGCATTGTACATTCTACCTTGTATATTGCCCAGTCTTTCCAAATATCGTGTGAATATAAGTGATGTGACTATTTAATATGGCTAGCTACATGAACGGCGTATTATACTATACTGAGACGGATGTATTAACGGTACGTGACTGAGGCCGCTCCGTTATGCCAGGACGGGCACTAATACGAGTAGAGCGGACCATTTCACGGCGTCCGCTTTATAGTTCCGTGCTGAAGTTGTCCCACAACGTAAACACTCGGAGTCCGTGTGACGGTTACGCGGACACCGCCTTTGTGTCCGTTGTTTAACAGTTACGGAGCCCGTTCCCCACACAGACGGCCACCGTCATTACAGTGCATTTTCCATGTGTATATTAACACTATTTCACTGAAGGTACTGCTATCACATTGTACTCCTACTACGTGACATCTTATTGGGAGTCTACCCCTATACACATGAGTAATGTACAGTGTTTAGGGACGGAGTCCAGACTTATTGATTGTCCTCACAGCTCTGGGGGATGGTCATCTGGTGCAACTCTGAATTGTTATGACTATAGCGGTTGGTACACAATATGTCTATAAGTGTAAAAATTATACCTAATCTCTACATTATACATGTGACCTGCACTAGCTAATTTGATTTTACAGATGCACTGACATTTAAAATCGGCCCATTTTCATGAGTAGCTGGGCTCTCTCCACTTGCCAGAAGTATACACTTCATTCACCTAGCTAGTATTCAGATCTACTTATCAATGTTTGAAATAGCGTTAGGGATGTCCATCAATTATGGGAAATTGTGTTCATCAAAGCCACCTCAATTCAGCTCAAGCTCCAATAGTTTTGGTTTCACAGTGATTCATCTCTTATATAGTCAACATGTGCATGTGTTCAATATACACACGTAAAAAGATAAACTTAAACGCATGACAATATTTTCGTTTCTTTAGAATGGTGTAGTGATGGTGATATTCAACTAGTAGGAGGTGAGACAGACATGGAAGGAAGGGTAGAGGTGTGTAGTGGTGACTATCCATACCGATGGGGCACTATATGTAATAAACAGTGGACATCATCTCACACTAAAGTTATCTGTCGCAATTTAGGATATGATGACACTGAAGGTATAGTATAATTCTCTTTCAATAATCTATTCATTTGGTATATGTATGTTGGATGGGTTATTAGTACTAAATTATGTCAGTAACGGGTTCACACGGACCAGAGCACTCCCATTTCTTTCTCTGTACATGTGCACATGCAACATTTGTCGTCAGTGTGGGAGTTCTTCAGCTACAACGCACTGGTCATCCTCATTAATAGGTATGGAAACTCTCTCTTTACATGCTGGTAAGCTGAGTCATAGAAAAATGGCTTTGAGGCCAGTGTGACACCCTTTACCAAAGTTGTACCTTTGAGTTCTGTGGATCTAATGCTCTAGAGCAAAGATCCAGCAGGCTCTTTATGGACTTACACAGCTTTATTTAGCAGTCTCCTACCTGTTATCTACACATGGTCCTCCCCAAAACCCTGGGCATTTGTTTGGCTTGTCAGCATCACGAATATCTACGGACTCTATGTTGTTGGTAATTTTTTCTGATAAGCCTTGTTTTTTGTTGTGACGGCATTATGTGTACTCACAAAAGCGAACACAAACAATGAACTTAGCTCTTAAATGCTATACAGGATTCGATCAAGCAGCAGCAGAGCGTCTTCAGACCACACAAACTGCTATAAGTTGCAGTGAATGTCCAGGTGACATATATGTAAATGTGAATACAGTACGACCCACACTATGTATCTGAAAATGATTATGAGCAGTGTCATGAACTGGGATGAGACCACCTTGGTAAAAAGGACATTAGTACATGGCCTATGTATATTACCTGAAAGTTATTGCGATTGTGAATCGGCGCAGTAGCGAAGGGCCTTCAAGACACACAAACTGGCGGGACTCTGTATTTATGAGAAAAGATAAAAGTGGATACCAAACTACAGTATAACTGATGTACCTGAGAGTGATTGTACCGCCGGGGTGAAATAGTCGGATGAATGAAAAAGTGGGGCAAACTTGAGCGCAGAGAAGTGTCCAAATGACGATGAACGGCAAGTAGATGACCAAGCAGCACGTATACTAGCCGCCCGCTTTATGTATGTAACCAATGCACGTGATTACATTCGTCAGGGCTGCGCATATTATGTTGACGCAGGCGCGATCGTCTAATAGCGCATGAGTGATCACATCAATCAACAAGGAAATGGCGTCCGATTATACGGAAGTGCTCGTAAATCCTTGATTCTGTTGGCCTAGGATCATGCAACGGAGAGAAGGAATCTTTTTATAAAGGTGAACGCGTTTGTCAATTTTTGAGGTAGACCATGATGAAAAAATATTCAAAACGGAGGTGTGGCAGTTTCCGTATGTCATTGTATCCGTGTATTTTACATACTTTGAGGGTCTTATATGATAGAGAAACACTCGTAGAGCCTTGTTATATGTCTGAAAAGGCTTATAACTGTAGCGTTCGGGAGTTACGAGTCGTTTCATTGTGTCGGCGCCATCCCTACATAGAGTTTACCGACTCTCCTATAATATGAGCCCCACCCTCATCTACTCCTGCGCGCGCGCGAGCTTGAGCATGCATGCAATGCATGCACGCGCGCGCGCACGATTAGAAAATGGCTTCCATCAACAATGAACAAATAAGGAAGTTCTCGATTATACACTTGCGAGTGAAGTTACAAAGATTCTCTTGGTCAAAGATCACACACGAAAGTGAAAGCAGTAGTTTTATGCAAAAACCAAGGAAAGCACTTGTGCCACTTTTGCGGTAGGCCAGTTCAACTAGCCTCGGTTCCAGGCCTTCCCCGCGAGCATTTACGTTACACGCTAATTGTGCGTGGGAGTAGAATATTGAAAAGTCGGGGAAGGCCTGGGCGCAAACGTCACGTGAGGTAGACGTTAGGTAGACGCCTGGCGGTATGGCACTTTGCGTGTCTGGGTACTACAGACGACTTAATGTGGCAACTCTGGCGTGTGGTGTTTGTTCAAGAGTCGGGAAGTCATGGATCGTCCGTTGAAGACCATCACTTACTCCTTAGTACACGTACACGATAAGTGCCACACCAGAGGAGGTACGACACTAAAATCGATGACGTAATGAATCGCACGAAAGAATGCAATTACCGATGCTTACCGCGAGGCAAAGACGTAGACCTCTTCAGTTCATTGCATAGTTTAAGAGAGCTATAGAGTCAGAATACTATCCAAACTCGGTAGAGAGATAGACCATAGGCCAAAGATGGGTGCAACTGATAAATCTGAGTTAAACTAGATATCCACGAAGTGCTACATGACCTCAACTACTTCCCGCTGTAAGTCGCTGGAACAGTAGGTGTTCGCCCGGGTTCGATTCTTTTTCTTGAGGTATAGGCTATGTTACGTACAATTGGCTACTAGCCTTTGGGGATCCTCGCTTAGCGTTGCTTCAGCAGACGCTGGAAAATGCCATGTCACGCCATGTATTTTCAACGGAAGATAGGTTGCTGTGTCAGCAAAAATTGCAATTAGACTGCGATCACGTGATACTGTCGTACCTCCTCTGGTGCCACACCGCCAGGCGTCTACCTAACGTCTACCTCACGTGACGTTTGCGCCCAGGCCTTCCCCGACTTTTCAATGTTTAATCAGCGCGTAATGAAACGGCCTGGAACCGAGGAAGGCCTGGAACCGAGGCTAAGTTCAACTGAATTAAGAAGAAGATGAACCAAAAAGGGGTGTGTGGCAAATTCCATAACTCATTGTAGCTGTGTAGGTTATGCACGTTGAGGGTCTTAGCGGGTACAGAATCACTCGTAGAGTACGTGTATGCGTCTAAAAGTGTTTGTAACTGCCGCGTTTGGGAGTTCTGAGCCATTCTATTTTGGAAAATGGGCGTGTCCTGTCGGCGCCATCCCTACATAGAGAGTCTACCGACTCTCTGATATATCAGAGAGTCGGACTCTCTATGTAGGAATGGCGCCGACACGCCCATTAAGCCGTAACAAATGTAACGGCTCAGAACTCTCGAACGCGGCAGCTATAAGCCCTTTTAGACGCATAACATGGCCTACGAGTGTTTCTATACACGATAAGACCCTCAAAGGTGGTAAAATACATCGCTACAATGACATACATGAAATTGCTAAAACACGATTTCTCCATCTTCTTCTTCTTCTTCTTCTTCTTCTTCTTCTTCTTCTTCTTCTTCTTCTTCTTCTTCTTCTTCTTCTTCTTCTTCACCGATATCCTGACTTCACATGACTGACCACCAACTTGCATGTACGATTGCTACAGCTCGATCAAGTCTCCGTAGCCTATCTTTGAAGCCTCACTCCATTGCGGTGTTTTCTTTCAGGTGCGTGATGGAGTGCGGATGCAAGTGCGCGTACGCAACATGTATGTTTACATGGCATGGATCGAGTTATTTGAATATTATTTTATTTTCCCGTTTTAATTTTGCTATACCTATCCCTACACCTGTATGTGCATCATAGAGTCGGTAGACTCTACGTATATGTAGGGATGGCGCAGACACGCCCATTAGCCCCATACAAAAGTAACGGCTGAGAACTCTCGAACGCGGAAGTTATAAGCCTTTTCAGACAAACAACGTGCTCTGTGAGTGCCTCTATACACTATAATACTCTCAAACTCCGTAAAATATACAGCTACGGTGATTCTCGGAAAATATTTATTGCAAAAACGCCGATTTTTCATCATCAAAAAAAATCACAAAATCTTCATACCTTCTCCCAAAGCCCGTCAAACTCCAGTTTGGCAAGCTTAGAAGCGTTAGTTTAGACGCCATTTGCTTGTTTGCTCACTTGCCGAAGACGTGAAGTTAGAAGTTTTGTCGTGTTGTGGTTTGTCGTGCTGTTTGGCTACCAGCGTTGCTCCTTTGTGTCCGTTTCTTTGAACGACTAACTGTTGCCATAACTGGACCCGCTGTTGTACTCAGTGTGTAATATTCGTACAAGACAGGATGTAGGGGTCACTGCCAATTGCTGGCTATCCTCATAGGTATGCAAGGGAGGTAGAACGGAAGCCAGTAGGTTTATACACGTTGCTACACACAGTAAAAACCAGTGAAACAAGTGTAAAAACATTTTCATCACAAGGAGTATCATTGTCACTGCAGATACACAGACATAATTCCTCATGGATATCCTACAAGGATGTAGGGATGAAAGTGCTAAAAAGTATAGAAACTGTCACGCCGTCGATGGTCCCCCGCCAAAATTGGTCCACCCAGACCATCTACGGCAGCCGTGATTGGTCCCCCCCTGCCACGCATGGTCCCCCCACCTGAAACACTACATGCATTAGTATTCCCGGAGGGACATGGTCTCCGAGCAGTTTCATCAGTGTGTTTTCTACGGCAAGCCATAACTTACGTGCCTGATCAATGGTTTTTATATAGGCCAACTGCTTTATTCTCTCTTTTCCGCCCACTGTGCGCAGTAGTAGCTATACCCGTACCGCGCATTGTGCGCGAAATACACTGTGTGTGCAGACTGCAAGATGGAGGGAATATGATACAGTGTGATGCGTGTAATCAATGGTTTCACGATGTGTGTATTAAAACAAATACACGTGTATGGGAAAATTTAGATTCTGCATTACTTGTTCATGAATCTGAATCCTCTAATATTGTATGTTCAATAAATAGCTTTGTTACTAGCTATTACATTAGCTGCAGAACTTCCTTACCGAACCTTACTAGATATAGATCTAGGTAAGTTCGAATATCAGCTACACTACGTAGATAACGGCTGAGAGTGCAGTATCACTTAAGAAAATACCGGCGCAGCTAAGGCAAGAAAGGGGGACCGTCAGCGGCAAGGGGGTACCGTCTGCGGCGCCATACATGGTCCTAGGGGGGCCATATTTTCTGCCGTGGTTGGTCCGGGGGGACTAAGTTTTCTGCCGTGGACGGTCCGGGGGGACCGATTTTGGGGGGGACCAATTATCGTATGACAAAACAAGGTCAAAGTTCAGCATGCATGCAGACAAAGGCAGGGGATGATAGCATGCAACAATCATAACATGCATAACCCCATATCCCTACATCTGTAAATATGGGGTTACACATGTTATGATTGTTGCATGCTATCATCCCCTGCCTTTGTCTGCATGCATGCTGAACTTTGACCTTGTTTTTATACTTTTAGCACTTCCATCCCTACATCCTTCAACATTTTAGTGAAAATGTTTTTACACTTGTATATAAAAAAATTACGTGGCTTGCGTTAACTATGTACACGTATACGTACGCATCATTAATTTCCATTAAGGGTACGATAAACAAGTATTTTGTAAGTCATTAGCCTTATAATAGTTAATACACCTTTTTTGCTTAGTGTATAGAGACAAAGAAGAATGCACTTCATTGTGGTTGTTTGACCATTCAGTGGGTGTGGTTAAGTCATTCTGTTAAAGACTGAATGCATGACTATTCTTAATTTAATTGAATATTAATGTTTTCCTGAAATAGATTATGGAAAAATACAGTGCATCTTATTTTATATGTAAATGTACTCCTCCATAATACCTACACCAGTAGATCTATATCACTACCAAATATACGTTGTCGTTTTGACAAACTCTTAAAATAGTTGCATCATATTCCCTAAACTATAACCTTTGGAACCCTTGGAATCTTCCAGAAGACAACTACACACACATATGCATGGAGCAATGTAGTGTATATATGTAAAGGTTTTTTCCTTAATTTACAATACAGTGGTGGTTATGATTTCCCCTGTGAGATAAAGCACAAGGAATCTTGCTGTGCCTTGAAATGCATATAGGTAATTTCAGTTTCAACATGGCCAATTGGCTATTCCCTTATCATGAATACAATCTCATAGTGTAGGAGGGATAATACACATCCCATGAGAGGTTGTATTCATGATAAGGGAATGGCAATGTTGAAACTAAAATCATGCCTGCTGCTCAAAACAATTACCATCTGGTTTTGCAGTGTTGCAACTGAGGCAACCCCACCTACTTGTGAAAACATAATATACACTACATTGCTCCATATGTGTGTGTTCATCATTCTCTGGAAGATTCCATATTCTTTGAATACCAATTAAGTTAAGAATAGTCACGCATGAAATGTATGGTTCTGGATAAGGCTGTAGCAGAAAAGCTAGACAGAGAGAAATGATCATGTCTTTTGTTACACTGCTAAAATAGGATAAGCAGTGCATATGTGTACCTCAGTTGCATTACATGACTATTAGTATAACCTGACTTGGTATTCAAAGAACATTTTATCTGATTAGATACTTGGGTATCTAGGATTACTGTTTGAGCCAGAACACTGCGATCATGGGTGGTACCTAATTGAAAGGTATCATCTTACATATGCTTACTCTGCACATACGTATTCAGTATGCAGCAGTCATCCTGGGCACATGCTCATGCATCATATCCAATTATCTGTGGTTAGCTACCTCAGTTGTAACACATTCTTTTATCATGACTACAACTTCCCAAGAGGTATGTAGGATATCCATGAGGAATTATGTCTGTGTATCTGCAGTGACAATGATACTCCTTGTGATGAAACCACAATGACATACAAAACCACACTGTACTGCACTGCTACAGAGGATTGCAAGATGCTTGTCCAGGTTCAGTAATAGATGGGTGGTGGCATCTGAAGTAGTTGGTTCAGTGTACTTATAAACACAGAATTGTTCTCTACTTAGACAGTCCTTCAGTATCAACACCCATCTACTACTGAACCTGGACAAGCATCTTACAATCTTCTGTATATTAAAATGTAATGGAAGACTAACTCATTATTAACCCTCGCGCATGCGCGGGAGGGTTATTGTAGTCGGTGTGTGTGTGTGTGTGTGTGTGTGTGTGTGTGTGTGTGTGTGTGTGTGTGTGTGTGTGTGTGTGTGTGTGTGTGTGTGTGTGTGTGTGTGTGTGTGTGTGTGTGTGTGTGTGTGTGTGTGTGTGTGTGTGTGTGTGTGTGTGTGTGTGTGTGTGTGTGTGTGTGTGTGTGTGTGTGTGTGTGTGTGTGTGTGTGTGTGTGTGTGTGTGTGTGTGTGTGTGTGTGTGTGTGTGTGTGTGTCTGTCTGTCTGTAAACAAGTTTTCTCGTAAACCGTGGCTGCTATAAGTACCAAACTTGGAGATATGAAGAAGTAGCGTTAGCGCTCGGCACAGTTAACGTTTGGAGCGGAAAGAAGAGACCGGACCTCCGTTGTTGAAGAAAAGCGGTAAATTGCCAATTTTCGTGAACCATAATTGTTGTGATAGCCAAACATGGGTATATTGACAAGCAGTATTGCTACTTCGTAATAGGAAGTCTGGAGCTGTATCGTCAGAAGTGTATCTGTTTTAGGCAACGGTTTATACCTGAAGGTGCGCATTAATTGGAGATCGCAGCCGCACGACTTGCTGTTAGATATAGTTTTGCATTAGCTACAAGTATGTGCAGAGCACGAAGAGAGTCAGGCGGAGCTCTAATATATTTACTTGGTAGTCATAACTGCGCGAGGGTTACGCACTTTACAAGTGCATTTCATATTTGTGTATGCAATCAGATATGATTGCTCTTCCTGGCCCAATTTTAGTCAGGAATGGAAAACTAAGCTATGTAGAGGTAGACAGAGAATGGCATGGAGTAGATAAACTATACGTGTCCTTAAATTAGGTTTGGATAAACATGGCTGGAGAATATTAAGAGAGAAGGGAGTTTAATTACCTTCATTTTTGACTTATGAGAGTATACATAACTACTAGTGGAGGGCAGCCAGATTGAAGCTTGAAATAAGTTAGCTCAGCAACACTTGGCTCAAAATGAAGAGTTATAGGCATGCATTAAGGTAGAAAATGCAACCAGAATGTACATTGTATGGTGCCGAGTTTGAGACTGTATATAGTTCAAGAGGAGGAGAGGCAGTTTGAAGTTTGAAGCAAAGGTTAGTTATATGCCTCAAATGAAGAGTTTGGCAGGCATAAAGGTGGAGAAGGCAAATCAGAATGTATGAGTGTGAGAGTGTAGCTCATGTACTGTGCAAATGTTCAGGCTATAGTAGTATTAGAGTAATTTTTGTGGAGAAGCATGTGGGAGATGGATTTGTATCAAGCTGCATGGTACTGTGATTCAGAAGTAATTATATTAGCAATAAAGTTAGTGGAGCATGAATTAAATGATACATAATCTTCCATTTCTGCTTTCATTATTTTGTGGTAACTCAATATATGAATCATGAGTAAAGCAATTATAAACTACCAATCATATACCATGAAAAGTTTTGTCATGGCAATTTGTGTAGCTGGCCAGTACCGTGATGGTGATATTCGTCTGGTTGGAGGTTCCTACCACTGGGAAGGCCGGGTAGAAATCTATTTCTCTGGAACATGGGGCACTATTACTGACTCTGAGTGGACCAACAATGATGCACAAGTTGTCTGCCGCAAGCTGGGATATTTCAGGCCAGGTAGGATTACAAATAACAATCTTCTACATTCATATAAGAATTCTTCTGTTCATTCATTACCAGGGGCTTTGCAGCAGACCGGAGCATACTTTGGAGAGGGCAATAGTCCCATACATCTGGACTATGTTCTGTGTTCTGGTACTGAGTATAATCTGACTGACTGTCAAATTGGAAATAGAACAAGACAAAGCAGCCACTCAGAAGATGTTGGAGTCAAATGTCAAACTAGTAAGGACAGAGAGTGTGATTTTCATCAGAATGGGAGTGTAGACTTTTTATGGAGGGATGACACTACTGCCCAATGTCTATGCTCATTAGAGAGTTGGAATTTTATGTAGGGATAGTGCTGATATATTGCCTTTAACTATAAAATAAATATATATCATGTGATTTACACATGGTTAATTAACAGATCCAGAATTGATAATTACATGGTTCAGGGTGAGGTCTTAGTGTTGAACTTTGCTCTCATGGCTGTGTACTTAAATCCACCCACACAACTAAATGCCTTGTATATAAATCTGGTCTATAAAAATGTTATGTACTTGCCTTAAATTTATCCTATAATTTGCCACATTCTTCAGCATTGACCTGAAATTAAGATAGGTAACTATACAAGTGTAAAAACATTTTTACTAAAATGTTGAAGGATGTAGGGATGGAAATGCCAAAAAGTATAGAAACAAGGTCAAAGTTCAGCATGCATGCAGACAAAGGCAGGGGATGATAGCATGCAACAATCATAACATGCGTAACCCCATATTTACAGATGTAGGGATATGGGGTTACGCATGTTATGATTGTTGCATGCTATCATCCCCTGCCTTTGTCTGCATGCATGCTGAACTTTGACCTTGTTTCTATACTTTTTGGCATTTCCATCCCTACATCCTTCAACATTTTAGTAAAAATGTTTTTACACTTGTTTCACTGGTTTTTACTGTGTGTAGCAACGTGTATAAACCGACTGGCTTTCGTTCTACCTCCCTTGCATACCTATGAGGATAGCCAGCAATTGGCAGTGACTCCTACATCCTGTCTTGTACGAATGTTGCACACTGAGTAAAACTGCGGGTCCAGTTATGGCAACAGTTAGTCGTTCAAAGAAACGGACACAAAGGAGCAACGCTGGTAGCCAAACAGCGCGACAAATCAAAACCACGACCAAACTTCTAAACGTCACGTCTTCGGCACGTGAGCAAACCAGCAAATGGCGTCTAAACTAACGCTTCTAAGCTTGCCAAACTGGAGTTTGACGGGCTTTGGGAGAAGGTATGAAGATTTTGTGCATCAAGGATCATGTACGCTCCAGTATAAATGATTTTCGTGAAAGAAATAGAGCGATTACTAATCCCAGTTTCGCGGTAGGCCGTTTGAACTGAAGAAGAAAGAAGAAGAAGAAGATGATGAACAATCGGCGTTTTTACAATTTTCCGAGAATCACCGTAGCTGTATATTTTACGGAGTTTGAGAGTATTATAGTGTATAGAGGCACTCGCAGAGCACGTTGTTTGTCTGAAAAGGCCTATAACTTCCGCGTTCGAGAGTTCTCAGCCGTTACTTTTGTATGGGGCTAATGGGCGTGTCTGCGCCATCCCTACATATAGAGTCTACCGACTCTATGATACCTGCAGTTGACTCTTCCTACCGAGAAGGGAATATTCGGCTAGTAGGCGGCTCCTACAATTGGGAGGGTCGAGTGGAGATATTCTATTCTGGGACATGGAGTTCTATTTATGACACATCCTGGACTTTCTCTGATGCTACAGTGGTGTGTAGACAACTTGGCCACTCAGTTGAAAGTATGTTTGGTACATTAAATTTTATTGTGTGAAAATTAGGTTAAGATAGGAGCTGTTTCATTAACAAAGTGTGAATACCAACTTGACAATGTGCAAATGTGTGTATATGCAAAACACATTGGTATGTCCATACCTATTTACACCGAATTCTGAATATCCAAGAAGTTCATTGGCGAGCGGCGCAAGCCCACCTAGTCGTATAGCTGGCGCGGGCTTTCTATATATTGGTGTATCCGACGATGCATTTTGGCCCCCTGGGGCTGCCCGCGTGCTACGCGTAAACGTAACCGGGCTTGCCAAACTTTGGTCCGGCGCCTGCCGCACCTGCTTCTCATAAAGTCGGCTATTTTGTTACATCAGTGAGCATGCGCAAAGGCTACGTACCAGGGCTGAAAAATGGCGGCGAAGTGCTCTCTCTCCAGTTCATGACGTTTATGGAGCCTCCGTACGCTCGCAATTCTCTGGTGAAGTGTGTTAGCGTACGTTCAAGAGACTTTGACAAGGCCTCAACCTGAAAATTGAGACAGAGCGACAGGGCTCTATGCGGCTGGATTATGCTCGATGGTTCCTATGACCAGAGTCAGAGCGGGGGCTCTATCCCTCCGGGATTATTCTCATATTTCAGTTTTTGAAGCTATATGTTTCGTCTTCCTACAAAGCTGTAAGAAAAGTAATAGACGCGTCCTCAACAAAGGCCTCTTAGTCTGAACGTGCTCTCTCTGTGTGTTAACAAGTTTCCTGTATGATTTTGTACATCCCCTACACTGGGGGCGAACCATTATTATTATTATGTGTATTTTGGAGAGATGGGATAGACGATGAAGTAATATGCGAGGTATGTATCAATTGTTGTTCAAAAGCCTAACGTGTACGCTACCTGAAATATAGGCTAATTAATACAGCGAGCTTCTCAAGCCTTTTCTGTGGCTGGCCAAGTTCTTTGCTATATTCCATAGCTATACTCCTAGACGGGAAGTGGAGTTCCAATGTATAGACGGCTCATTAACGCGCCGAGGGTTTTGCTATTCATACTCTATTGCAATCATGTATAATGAAATATAAATTCTTAGTTCGCCTGGTGATGTGTAGAGAAGTTTATTATTCGATGACTCAGGCGTAAGGGATGAAGAGAGAGCAGGAAAAAACGATTTCCACCGGGAATCGAACTCAGGATCAGTGACTGGAAATCCAGTGCACTAACCACTGAGCCACGACTCCCAATAAAAATCAGTCCCCCCACTCTCTCTCATATACAGCCAGGTGGTACTCCCATACTGGAGTCTCGCACCTGACCTGTCTACCACTCGATCATGTGCCGTCAGAACCCTGTTAAGAGTCGACCGGTAACACCTTTACATCAGTGAAGGAGCCATGCTGAGTGGATTTACCACTCCAGAATAATGAAATATAAATTCTTAGTTCGCCTGGTGATGTAATAATAAACTTCTCTACACATCACCAGGCGAACTAAGAATTTATATTTCATTATTCTGGAGTGGTAAATCCACTCAGCATGGCTCCTTCACTGATGTAAAGGTGTTACCGGTCGACTCTTAACAGGGTTCTCACACACACACACACACACACACACACACACACACACACACACACACACACACACACACACACACACACACACACACACACACACACACACACACACACACACACACACACACACACACACACACACACACACACACACACACACACACACACACACACACACACACACACACACACACACACACACACACACACACACACACACACACACACACACACACACACACACACACACACACACACACACACACACACTCACACACACACACACACACACACACACTCACACACACTATGACTCTGCTTGCTTTACATTACAGCTCCCATTACACAGCCTGAACATCCATTGTGCGAAAGAGCCATACACATACACTCACGTTGCTAGCCTATTGACGCTTGAGATTTCGTAATGGCTTCAGGTGGCGTTAAATATTTAATGATGGCCAGCACAGTTCAGTAGTCTAGGTGATGACTATTATTTTTCCTCTGTCCACTAATTTTCCTAGGTAATGACACTAAGGAAGGAGACATTCGTCTGGTAGGAGGATCCTACAACTGGGAGGGTCGAGTGGAGATATATCTGAATGGAGAATGGGGGACTATTACTGATGATGGAGCAGACTCTCGTGATGCTCGTGTTGTTTGTAGGCAACTTGGATATGACATTCGATGTGAGCTTGCTAGGATTATACACTGTGATAAGTCTCTCAGAAAATGGCTAGCAAACAGACTGACACAAAAATGCCTGCCATGTATATGCATGTACACCCCAGTGGCGTAGACAGGATTTACAGGAAGGGGGTTCCGAACGCTAGCGTTTCGGAATTTTTGTGTGAAAGCCACACCCCTTTATTATGTAACTTCCTGCGGCTCTCGCACGCAACAGTGATGTACAGTAGCCTAGGCCTATAGCCTCAGGCATAAAGCACACCCCCCCTGTCTACACCACTGCAGCCATTGATTTTTACATGAAACAGTTTTCTTATATGCATGACCCTTGCCCTTGTACCTTTATTTTCTGGAAGCCACTTTTGTGAAATGCAGTAAGTAGGTAAAAAATCAAGGCAAACAAGCCAAAGCACTATACAGTACCTAAACTGGTTTTGATTGGTGCACATACTATATTTGTCAGTTTTTGGATTGCCTCATTACCTTGGCTGAAGTTAGAGTGTGAATTGTATATATATATTATAAAGAGTTAATGTATCTAAAGGGCTTATTGCAGGAGTTCTGAGCCTTTGTTATGGCTATATAATGGACACATTTGGTACTATCTTGTCTCTCTGATATCTAAACCCTTATGCATCCCTACATACTAATGAGAGACTTGATATATATTAAATCTGATCATGTACAGATGGCTATGCTGACACCAGCCGGTGCTGTGCCAAGTTTGGAGGTGGTAGAGGACCTATTCACATCGACAACCTACAATGTTCTGGCACAGAGTACAAACTTACAGACTGTACCTATGATAATAATACAGATGTCAATGACTACCACGATGAAGATTGGAGTGTCACTTGTAGGAATGGTAAATAGCAGTTGTATTTGCTAACGATATTGTATATTCCACCTTTACAAATATGCATGACCAAAGTGGAATTGTAATATTAAAGAGTGTAGGGATGACCCTAATCACTACATTGATACTGTTACATGCCATCATCCCTCTGTACACCTTGCTACATATGTATGAACTATATCGCTGTCATCCCTCTGTACACCTTGCTACATATCAATCTTTACATTCATCCTACACTCCTCTGCCACAAGAGATTCAGTTACTCAGTGGTAAGAGTGACTGACTAGTAATCAGAAGGTTCTGAGTTTGAATCCCAGCTGGATCCTGATTTTTTTCAGGATGTTTAATAATGACTTGGCATTGATGTTGGTTGATAGTGTTTCCATCATTTAGGTTATGTGATAACTACATGTACATATAAAGTTATCATAAAATAGCCTAAATGATGGGAACACAATCAACCAAATTAATGCCAAGTCATTGTTAAACATCCTGAAAAAACTCAGGATACAGCTGGGATTCGGACCCAGAACCTTCTGATTACTAGTCAGACACTCTTACCACTGAGCCACTGGATCTTTTGTGGCAGAGGAGTGTAGGATGGAGGTTAATATCCTAAGGTACTCAATGTACTTCTGGCATTGTCATCCCTACTCTTTTGACACTTTGATGAAAATATTTCTTCTCCTTTCACTACTTTCTTCATTGTGTGCAGCTGTATTGAAGTGTAACCTGTCTAGTTAGTGCTGTGTATGTTCCTGTAAACTGACCATATATGCAATCATGGCAGTCAGAGCCTACAATACTCAATTTAGAAACCAACATAAAGAGCCAAGAACTGGCCACATCAATAAAACTGACACATATCAATGTAATGAATTGTTTCCAACCCCCATACTCACTGTAAGAATGAAGATAAAGCCATAAACAGGGAATATTTGATGCTACTAACTGACAAACTGACAGACTGCAGACTAACAGAAACAGTACACACACACACAAACCAAGTATCGCTGCACAATGGGCATGCAGTCTGAGGGTTAATTATTGTAGGCAGAGCTAAAGAAATAGAGCTCAGATAGATGCATGGATGAAATTGGCACATTACAAAAGGAAGTAAGAACATAATTGCTCATAAATCTGAAGTCAAACATGTAGGGACCATGGTCACAACAAACTGATGGACAAAATCAATTGTTTCACTCCATTGTGCACATGCACACATTAGCGTAAAAGCAAAGAGATGGTAACAACTCATTGCTTCTTAAACTGCATTCCACATGTAAAGTGACACTATGCCATTAAATATCTTAGTTGACCTGGTAACAGATATATTACTTTTGATGTTGACTTACACAGGCCGAAGAAAGCAAGAGGGAATAAGAAAGACAAACCTCCATCCGGAGTCGAACCCAGTGTTTGTTTAAAATATGAGATTTATACCCGAATATATACCCTCTATCACAAGTGGTAGAATGTATACCCCCTATTTCAGAGCACATACCCCCTATCACAAGTGGTGGAATGTATACCCCCTATCACAAGTGGTGAAATGTATACCCCCTATCACAAGTGGTGGAATGTATACCCCCTATCACAAGTGGTGGAATGTATACCCCCTATCACAAGTGGTGGAATGTATACCCCCTATCACAAGTGGTGGAATGTATACCCCCTATCACAAGTGGTGGAATGTATACCCCCTATCACAAGTGGTGGAATGTATACCCCCTACATATACCCCCTATCATGTATACTCCCTATTTCAGAACACATACCCCCCAGGGGCGTCGGAGCCAGTACCGCAGGTGCCGCGGCTGCGGGACCAATGTTGACGCTGCTTATTATATATATTCATAGCATTATTCACTCGCGAAAGCCGACGTGCATGTGCACTCGTTGCATTAGTTTTATGAATATCATTCTGTGGTTCAGACCTAAAGTGCTTATGCTATGAATAATTAATTACCCTGCTTTTCGTGGGACCAGTGCTTTAGAGCTTCCGACGCCCCTGCCCCCTACCACAAGTGATAGAATATATATCCCTTATTTCAGAACACATATCCCCTACCACAAGTGATAGAATATATATCCCTTATTTCAGAACACATATCCCCTATCACAACTGATAGAATATATATCCCTTATTTCAGAACACATATCCCCTATCACAACTGATAGAATATATATCCCTTATTTCAGAACACATATCCCCTACCACATGTGATAGAATATATATCCCTTATTTCAGAACACATATCCCCTATCACAACTGATAGAATATATATCCCTTATTTCAGAACACATATCCCCTACCACATGTGATAGAATATATATCCCTTATTTCAGAACACATATCCCCTATCACAAGTGATAGAATATATATCCCTTATTTCAGAACACATATCCCCTATCACAAGTGATAGAATATATATCCCTTATTTCAGAACACATATCCCCTACCACAAGTGATAGAATATATACCCCTTATTTCAGAACACATATCCCCTACCACAAGTGGTAGAATATATATCCCTTATTTCAGAACACATATCCCCTATCACAAGTGATAGAATATATATCCCTTATTTCAGAACACATATCCCCTACCACAAGTGATAGAATATATATCCCTTATTTCAGAACACATATCCCCTATCACAAGTGATAGAATATATATCCCTTATTTCAGAACACATATCCCCTATCACAAGTGATAGAATATATATCCCTTATTTCAGAACACATATCCCCTATCACAGTGATAGAATATATACCCCTATTTCAGTGCACACATAGCACCTTTTTCAGAACACATATGGAGAAGTGAGCCCCTGAATTTAAACTGTGTACCCTATTCCAAAACACCTAATATTGACACTGATCACACCCCATATACAAATACTTCCTATGTTTCAATAGCATGTGCTCTTTTTCACGCACACATGTGCTATTATATGCGCCAAGGGTGTAACACTTCTACGCTTCTCATAAGAACAGCCATATACATGTTTGTATAGTACTGTACATGTCACACATCAGTGTCCCCACCTTGTCTCCATTTGGAATCCTTGTATATTCATTCAATTTTATAGCTCTTTACACCTCTTCAAAGTTACTTCTAGGCAAGTTAGATTTTCAGCATTTGATATGTTTGTTTGAGAGCATAATGTACATATACCTGGATATAGCCTGAGTTTATCAAAAAATATACACTCTTAGATGGTCCCAGTTCTGGTGAAGTGAGGCTATACTCCAGCTACTATTACCCTAACAACTACTATGGTCTTGTGGAGGTGTATCTGTCAGAGGAGTGGGGTACTGTGGCTAATGATGGTTCATGGACACTGGAGGATGGAGAAGTGATATGTCGTCAGCTGGGATACGAAATTCCAAGTGAGGTGGTCATGGTCATAATTAACCCTCAGTGCATGTGCAGGAGGGTTACAGTACTTGGTTTATGTGTGTGTGTCTGTTCAGCAAATTCTGCGATTGCCATCAATAAAACCCCAAAAATGGACACCATATGAATCAACGCCCTATGGGAAAGATTTTTAAAAAGGCATTTTTCAAATAAAATTTAATGGTTCATTCCAAAGTTACGGCTATTTCCCGTTTAGCTATACAGTACATAAAGTCGGCCATTTTGTTACATCAGTGAGCATACGCAAAAGGCTACATGCATTTTGGAGAGATGGGATAGACGATGAAGTAATATGCGAGGTATGTACTGATTGTTGTTCAAAAGCCTAACAGGGTACTAAACACTACCTGAAATATGATACAATGCACTTCTCAAGCCTTTTCTGTGGCTGGGCAAGTTCTTCGCTTTTTTTCCATAGCTATACTCCTAGACGGAAGTGGAGTTCCAATGTGTAGCTCATTAACGTGCCGAGGGTTTTGCACTTTAGTGCTATTCATTGTTGTAACACATTTTACCTACAGGTACTTCAATCCTTTTATCATCATACTACTCCTCATCTTATCGTGAGACTACTCCTGTTCACATGAGTAATGTACAGTGTTCAGGGACAGAGAACAAACTAACTGATTGTCCTCACAGCTCTGGAGGAAGTGGATCTGGTGCAACTCTGAGATGTTATGACTCTAGTGGTAGGTACAAATATAGAGTAACTTGGAAAGTGAGAATATATGTATGACCCTCACAAAGTACACATGAGTAAAATCATTTTATTGAAATGTTTAGGATGTCGTGATGACAGTGCCAAAAAAATGATTATAGGGCAGGAGGCCTGAGGAGAAATTGGAATTTCCAGTTACCAAAATGCACATATATAGCTGGCTTTCTTATTACCTTGCTTTGTGGCTCATCTCAGTCCATTGCACAGAGTTACCCAGAGATTAGAGCCTACAGTAATGTTTGGCTATGTGTTTATATATGTAGTATGGTGAACATGTATGGTAAGAAAGTGACTATTGCTTATGATATATCATGGCATGTCTGTGTTCCAATTTTGTTTCGATTGCTTTTTATACAATCCTTATCTCTCCTAAATTTATATTTACTCGATCAGAACGATGTTTGCCTGGTAATATTCGGCTGGTAGGAGGTGAGACAGATATGGAAGGAAGGGTAGAGATATGTGGTAGCTACAGCAGATGGGGTACAGTATGTAATAGACAATGGACTTCATCTCACACTAAAGTTGTCTGCCGCAACTTAGGATATGATGACACTGAAGGTATATTCCAATGTCAATGACTTTTGAATTGAGGGAATATCCATACATAAATGAGGATATTGCATGAAATCCTTAATAGTAAAAAGCATGTTTCAAAACTCTGCTCTCTTAATAGCAAGTACTTATCCTTAATTTTACAAGAGTAAAAGCATTTTCATTAAAATGTTAAAGGATGTAAGGATGACAGTACGAAAAAGTATAGAAACAAGGGTGCAGTATGCATACAAAGGCGAAGATGAGGGCATGAGAAACAAGGTACAGTATGAAGCAAAGGCAGAGAATAATGGCATCCAAAAGTAATAACATGCTTAACCCCATAATAAAGTGATGTAGGGAGGCTACGCATGTTATTATTGTTGGATTCCATTATTCTCTTCCTTTCACCTTGTTTCTCATGCCCTCATCTTAGCCTTTGTCTGCATACTGCACCCTTGTTTCTATACTTTTTGGCACTATCATCCCTACACCCTTTAAAATTAAAATGCTTTTACTCCTGTTCTACTGGTTTTTCGTTGTACCGGTACATAGTTGTTGAGTTACTGGACTCTACAACAGTGGCATAGGCAGGAAATACTTAATGGTAGGGCACGTCATAGCAAACTTTGTGCGGGCGCGGAAAGCATACGCCTGAGCTAGGGCTAGGGGGTCTGTGGGGCATGCTTCCCCAGGAAAATTTGAATTTTAGGCTTTCTGAGATCGTTTTTGGTGCGGTAAACAACACTTTTGTGCCCTGCTAGCTCCCACCTCCTACGAGCGCTTCGAACTGCTTTAATTAACAATCCCACATGCGCGGCGGCTAGCTCATTGAGCAAGGATGTTTGGTAGGGCACAGGCCCTACCAGGCCCTACCGTAGCTACGCCACTGTCTACAACCATACGCATTTCCATAAATAATAATACATTGGCTGAGATTGTTGTTGTTATTTTTCATGAAGTATATTGTTTACATACATATTTAACGACAAACTGTTTGATACCCTAATTTAAATCAGAGTTACCTTATGGCTACTTGTTCACATTGACCAAGTCAGAACTGGGTGATAGAAACATTCGTAGATCAGGTTATGTATCTAAAAAGGCTTATAAAACTCAGTGTTCCTGAGTTGTGAGTCATTTTTATTCAGGCTGATGGGCGTGTTACCATCCCTACAGGGAAAGTCTACCAACTCTCTAATGATATTAGCAATATAACTTATGGAGATGTATCAATAATCAGCTTTTTATATATTCATTACACAGGCTCCTATCAGGAATCTCATACATTTGGTGGAGGAACTATCCCTATACACATGGATTATATCAATTGTAATGGGTCAGAGTACGGACTATGGTATTGTCATCATTTCACTCACAGCTATGGATGTAGTCATAGTGATGATGCTGGAGTCCGCTGTCAGCTAGGTATTAAAGTATTAGTTAATTCACCGCATTGAGGGATGTAGCACATTTACATGCTCACCATCGGAGGGCACGTAGCGCGGAGGGGGAAGGGGATAGTTTAGTTGCTGTGTGATTATCAGAGAGTTTACACAGTTAACTAGGTGAAAAGATCTCATTTTGTCAATTAGCATTGTGTGTAAATTACTCAAGGTCATGATCCTGTATGCAGATACAACATGCTTCCTTTCAGATATATACAGTCCTCTTAGACTAGCTTGTATAAACCACTACTACTAGTTGAATGCTACGCATTGTTGGCGAGTGGGAGAGTGCGCACACAAACTCAGAAGGACGCAAAATTAGAAGCACGTACAACATTACAGTATGTGCAGTGCCAAATACTCATGAAGCTACCATAACATTACTGCCATCGACCACACACCCACAATCATGGGCGGAGCCACACACACATGCACATACAGACAAATCCTTACCATCTGTTCCTCCCTCACCTGAGGAACAAAACTTACCATCCATTTGCCCCTCAACTCCAGCCAGCTGCAGATCCTCAGCCAAGGACTGAAGTTGACTAGGGCACGAGTCATCATCATACAATTTTTGTTTACGCACATCCCAGACACCTACAATATATTCCTTCACTAAGCTGAGTAAATCGTCAAAGTTGTATTCCCAAAGCTCACTTCCTAATACATACTCTCAAACTCTGCATATCAGTTTTCTAAAAGCTCCCGAAGCTTTTCCACAAAGGTGCCTCTAATATTACTATAGGATGAACACTCCCACAACACATGAACTACACTCTCACACTCAGCACCACCCAACACACACTCTGATTTGCCTTCTCTATCTCTATGCCTGCCTAGCTCATCATTTAAGCCATGTGTTCCTGACCTGAACTTAAACAAGAGTCTAGTTCCTGCATCACCAACCCCATGCAAATACCTCTTAAATTCTACTTACTTCCCAAACCTTTTGTACATATCTAATTTTACTTTACTATTCAATCCTTCCTCAAACTGCCTACCCTCCCTTTCACTAATACTCTCCTCTATACAAGCCAAAAATGAAACTAATGAACTCTCTCCCCTCTTAATTTCCTCCACCCATTCATGCTTATCCAAACCTAAGGACACAAAGAGTTCATCAACCACTCTACCCCATGCTTTCCTTTGTCTACCTCTACGAGGCTTAGTTTCCCATTCCCGACTCAATAATTGCTTTGGGTATCTATCCTCAGGCATTGATACTAATTTATATCACCACTTTAATTTAGCTCTATCCCTTCTACCCCTAAACCCATATCACCTCTAACTGCTTCATTACAAGTCTTAGATGAACAACCCAGAATCCTTTTAGCTCCCCCCAGAATAATGGACTCTAATCCAGCTACTGGACCCTTATTACCCTCCCAAATCTCCCCTCCATACTCTATATATACTAGGTCTAATTACAGAAAGAAGCAACAGCCTACATGCAGTTAAGTTAATATCTCGATTACTAATAACACTATGCAACTGATTTACCTTTTTCCTGCCATTATAAATGACCTTTTTAATATGCACATCCCAGGCTCCATTACTTGCAAAATCTATGCCTATATAACAGTAACTTGAAACCTTAAGAAACTCATGTTCTCCACACTTCCACCTACCCTCTACTCTATCCTTAGAAAATACCATCACTGCACTCTTACCCACATTTGCCTTTAGTCTCCACCTGTTACAGTACCTATATACAACATAAATAAGCTTCTGGAGGCTCTCCCTTGACTCACTAACACCTACAAAATCATCAGCAAACAGCATTCCTCCCATCCTCTTACCATTACTAATCTCTATCCCAAGCCCAGTCTCTTCTACATTCTTTAATAAGCCATTTATAAATATAAATTGGGGATAAGGTACAGCCCTGTGCCACACCTTGCTCAACCCTAAATGCAGGCGACTTATGTTGACGCTGCTCATTATATATTCATAGCATTATTCGCTCGCGAAAACCGACGCGTATGTGCACTTGTTATATTAGCTATTGGCGAGCAGAGCGAGCCTACCTAGTGATGTCAACGGGCCGATTTTTCTGTATATATCACACAGTACGGTAGTACTGTGTATATAGGGATTTATCCCCATTGAAAACCATATATAAGCATTTTGTTCATTTTCACTTTCAATTTGAAGTTGATTTCACTTTTAGTGATATCAAGGTGAAGAATATGTGAAAAATAACCATGAAACAAAAAAATGGTTGATCTGTGATGTAAGATAAGCGTAATATCTCAAAAAGTGCTTTTCAATGTACTACAGATCGTTATCTCTCCCAGCAATGTATTATGAATGAGGATAACTAATGAGCAAAACTCAGCAACCATGGTAACCATCAACCTAAAAGTTAGCATGTGTAGAGATATCATCGCTAATAGCAACATGACAAAAGCATATGTTATTAACCCTTGTGATTCTTGTAATAATGATGTTAACACTCCTCTCAATGCAATACATGTACATATATATAGCGATTACGTAATTCATTTTGAATGTACGTGCATAGTACACGTATATAGTTAGCTTGCGTCATACAAGAAAACGATTACGTCATGAGACAAGACTCATTAATGACGTCATTTACACCAGCCGCGCATGCGCAAAAGCTTAGCAACTAGCGCGTAACAACTAGGCACGGAGTGACTGGCTGATAGAGAACGTGTTGACGATTTGTATAGCAACTAGCACTTAGTACTACATAGGCAAAACAGAGATGTGTTGACGATTCTTGTGCTACTCTCACCGTCAGAACACTGCATACGCGTACAGTGCTCTGCCTCTACGTATGTACCTCGGTAAGCTTATATCATAGATACCATATAGTATATATGCATATATACGTCTGCTGGAGAAACGGCACGCTATTCTACCACGATACTATATACCACCAAGCCAAATCACTGGTGACTGATAGTACGTTGCTAGCAGGTTTGCTTATAGACGCAGCTGCTGCTTGCAACCAAACCACGCCCTCAGTACTAATCACGTATTTATGACAGTAGCTCAATACTTGGTCAGATGTTTATGGATATGGAGAGCACATGCTATGGAGAATTATTGCTTACAATAGTAAAAAAATGACAAGAGACAAGTAAATAAAAAATTTAGGAAATTTGAAGTGTAATACAGGAATTGTATAAAAATGAACAGAGACAAGATTGGGACACAGACATGCTATACATCAATGTACTACAAGGTATGTTGATGTACATAGCATGTCTGTGTCCCAATCTTGTCTCTGTTCATTTTTATGCAATTCCTTCAAATTTCCTAAATTTTTTATTTACTTGTATATATATATATATATATATATATACAGCCGGGAACCTCTCTTAACGGACACCTCTGAAGAGCGGACACCTCCCTTATAACAGACACTTACTCAAGTCTGGATTATAGCTCCATACACTCCAATAGTAAAGCAAACCATGAACAACGAGCACCTCGCTATTCCGTATAACGGACACGTTTTTTATCACAGTAATGCAAATCGACCTCACTATAACGGACACTTGGCCACACCCATAATAACCACACCCACAACCAATATTCAGCCAGCTGTAACAGACCGCAAATTCACTTATTGGGCGTTAGGAGAGTCAAAACCAGTCATCAACGCACTTACTACGTCTTCAGAATCAGATAAAATTTCCTTTCTTTGTGAGTCTGTAAGGCTTTCTGGAACAGCCTTGACCAATTTCGTGGCCGCCATGATTTTTTCTAGGCCAAATTTTGCAACAAACCAGCACTCCCTTGCTGGTTTTGGCACCTTCGCTGAATCAATTGCGTCAATGCCGACCAGAGTGTCACAACAGCTCGTCAGCACGTCTCTCTCTCTCCTTCTGCGCTTCGAAAGAGCAGCGATATCTGTTATATCAGGCAGAGCCATCCGCACTGAAGGTGACACTCTAGCTAGCAGCTATCCAACAGCGCACTTAGTGTGTTGCGCAATTATAGGAATGTGAACATTCCACCTTCACAAAAAATACGCATCCAAATTATTGTCCGCAAATCAGCGAGCAATTCGACGGGCGATATACATACCGTAATAGTATACGTGCTTCTAATTTTGCGTAGGCACTCCCGCTCGCCAACAATTCAACGAATATTATTCTGTGGTTAAAGTGAAAAAAACGAATATTATTCTGTGGTTCAGAACTAAAGTGCTTACGCTTATCAAAGAGCTCGCGCATGCGCAGAAACTATGAATAATTAATTACCCTGCTTTTCGCGGGACCAACCCTTTAGAGCTTCCGACGCCCCTGTAGATGTTTCGTACATATTCTTTATTACATGCCATATCCTTCCCTGCAATAAACGTAGCAACCACATAGCAAATGTTGAAGGATGGAGGGATGGAAGTTCCAAAAATTGTAGAAACAGGGTCAGAGTCTAAATGCCAGTTAGACCCTGCGTTTGGTACTCCCAGTGATATGATACCCGGGGTACTTGATTCGGTAACCCCAGTGATATGATACCCGGATAAAAGTGGACTCCTGGTCCAATTTTTGCCTGCGAAATATGGACCGTCCTTGCGAAAAGTAGTCTGAGCCTGCAGCAATAGGCGAATAGCCACTGTCTATGCCAGTGCGAATACTGACAAGGGCAGTATGCTAGAATTAACACAATGCATATGAGGGTGGTAATGCTCAAACAACACAAGTAGAACAGTGACATAGACAGGATTTAGAGGAAGGGGTGCCGAGCGCTAAGTGCTTCGGAATTTTTGGCCGGAAGCCACACCTCTTTATTATGTAACTTCCGGCGGCTCGTGTGCATGCGGGCGACTACGAAACTATTATACATCGGTTTGCTTGCGCTAAATCCGGGGTGCTCCGAGTCCGCTGAAAGGCCTAAACTCACTGTGGTAGCACAGTACAGTCATAAAAGCAGCTTTTATACCCCACAAATTGGACTAATGATCTAAAACTACACCCACCCATGTCCGCTAGGGTGGTCCAGTTTTCGTCTGGTCCACTTTTTGCGTGACAGTACACTTGCTTGTAGCTCTCTAAAAATGCCCGAAAACCTTCAATGAAACTGGAATTTGGTGTACACTTTCCAAAGAGGGGTGGGGCTGCAGTGTGCAGGACCTACAACAGTAATGTGCCAAACTGTTGTTCTCTAAATATGAGCCTGAGCTCACATGCTGTGTCAGGGATATCAATCTACTCTTGGGGAACAATTGAGGACGTGGTAAATTTGGTACCCTGGGGGTACCAAATTACCGGTAATGTGGTACCCTAAGTCATGGTGACAACGTGGTGATATTATACTGATATAGTACCCCTGTGGGTACCAAGTCACTGGTGATATGGTAGCCTAAATCACTGTAACAGCACGGTGATATAGTATCCCCGGGGGACCAAATCCCCGTGACACCGTCATGGACATCAACAGCTTGCTCGGAGAAGATTTGATAGGCTTTTGCCTTGAAAACGAAGCAACAGAGGTATATAGAGAACGACAATGTTTACCACTTGCTCCTCAGTCGTCGCGTACAAATAGCACGACGTCCCTCCCCCTCCCTACATCATTTTAAATGAACCATTTTCTACACTTGTTTCGGTAATTTTTTCTTTGTGCAAATGCTTAAGTATTGCATAAACATGAGCCCTTCTATGCCCTTTTATGCTGTGTATGAAGGGTGCAATGCATGTGCACAATATTAAAGATAAATGGCTCACTTGCACAATATTAAAGATAAATGGCTCACTTGGAAATTTGTCGATTTACACAGTTGTGCATGAAGTTAAGAGATTCTCTGAATCAAGGATTATGCATGAAATGGAAAGGAGTCGTTTAACGTAAAAATCAAGGTGTGTATACTTTTGCATATTTTGTGTTAGGTCGTTTGGAATTAGAAGAAGAGAAAGAAGCTTTTTTGTCCTTATGCCTCTAAGCCCCTATCTGATTGATAAAAACAGTGATGCATTATAATAGAATTTGTAACTGCTACATTCATCATCAGGTGATCTTTACTATACCCATACAGCACAGTGTAATGATGGTGATATAAGGATACAAGCTGAAGAAATACATGGCCAACTGGAGGTATGCATTAATGGAAGATGGGCATCTATATGTCGGAATGGATGGACCTCTAATACTGATTCTGCTGTTGTTTGTAGAGAACTAGGATATTCTGATGGTAAGACATGCATCTTCATACTTACCCAATCCTAACATACATGAATACGACTGTACATATGCATGTAGGTTGTTGTGTTTGTAACTGTCATGTGTAATGGGTTGAAGTGAGAAGGGAAGAAAATTCCTATTTTGTTTCATTGTCATTCCACCAGCTATGTACATGTATATCACTCTTGAGACCATTAGGTAGGGAAAATCTTATGCAATTCCAGAACCTTTAAAGAAATATCCATCTCCTTGACTTGTAGAGAAGGTACTAAATATAGTCACTGTAGAGCTGTTCTTTGGTGTACATCAAAACATTTCTCAAGTTCAATAAGATTGTGTAACAATGGTACTGTGATACCGCAGCAGAAGGATTTCTAGCAGTAACATTTGGTCTACGACGCTGACAGTTACAAACTATTGGCACTGATGGTGTTGAGCCTGTGTCACTACACATTTTACCATTCGTTGTGATAACTCTCTATATACATTTTCTCTCATACTCTTCAATGTCACTGGTGTAAGAAGCAGGGAGCTAGGGGGGAGGGGGGCTACATCCCCCCCCCCATGTATATGGATATAACCATTATAATTCTGATTAAGTGATATTTGTCTCAGAATACACCAGAATTGATTTCAGAGCATACAAATAACAAAGAGCATGTCCCCAGACCCCCTATCCCGAGTAGGTACATGTAGGTTGGGCCACTACAACGTCAGCCCCCCCTCCATCTAAAAGCATCTTCTTACGCCCTTGAATGTTGAAAAACACTTCTCAGTTCTGACTACGTTTTGACAATGTCCTTGGCCTCTGCTTGGAGACAAACATCCATTAATTTCCAGAGCAGTGACAAACTGTGTTGTTGTAATGGCCAGCAGTAGAGTGAGGCATCACTAATAGTCAGCAAACCATTTTGTTTACTCATTAACCCTCGGCGCGCGCATGCGCAGCGAGGGTTATGGTACTTGGTCACGTGTGTGTGTGTGTGTGTGTGTGTGTGTGTGTGTGTGTGTGTGTGTGTGTGTGTGTGTGTGTGTGTGTGTGTGTGTGTGTGTGTGTCTGTGTGTCTGTCTGTCTGTTAAGTCACATCTCACTTCTGGAGCGTCTGTTCGTCCTGAAAATACTGTCACGTACTCAGCGGGCAACGGAGGTCAAAAAATTTGTGGGGTTTTCTTTGAAACTGCTCCGTTCAGGAGTTATGGTGTGAAACTCAAGCGAAAGAGCCAATATGCTAATTAGATCTAGCCTACTCTGGCTTACCTGCGATCAGGTATTCCTGTTCGATGTACAGCGAAGCACCAGCAGTTACTGCATGAGGGAGTATAAGCATGCGTATTGCTCCGGTCAAAGCCATAGCGCTTCCAGCAGTGTACAGAGCCAACCTTGAGTTTCAATTGCACATGCCTTTCCAGCATTCGCGCACGTGTGTTATAGAGATGTAGCGTGTGCGCTTTCAAGGATTTGCGCACAGGCGGACGCCGAGGGTTCTGCACTTTAGTGCATTCATTCTGATTTAATTCTTTCCATGCTAACAAAAATTGATTAGTGAAAGCTTCTAGAAGTGATAAAGACCATCAATACTCAATCCACCATGTTTGGTACAGGTCTTTGACTGTGGCTGTTTCCTCAATAGCCTCTTCTAAGTTCCTCTAACATTTTTGTGTGTGCAGGAAAAAACATGGAATAAGTTTTAACTATCCCTATCATATTGCATACACTAATAATAAACTCACAGCAAGGTTAAGACAATGAGAAGCACAGTGAATATATACAGCAGGAAGAGGAAACTTTCATGTTACATATTTATGCTAATCTGACACTTCTCTTTTACCTGGATCACATGAGAGTGTACATGAACGTATTCAGGATATCACTGCTGTGGCTTAGACTTATCGGGTTCTAAGAACACTGAATAGTGTACTAGCTATATCTGCCATATTCATAATTTCAAGTGATACCAATGGCACATTAACACCATACCTACATGGAGAATCTGTGACACTGTACCTCTACTAGCACAACCATCCTACTTCCTTGTTTACAAGAGTAAAAACATTTTGATTAAAAGGTTAAAAGATGTAAGGATGACAGTACCAAAATCTATAGAAACAAAAACGGTGCAATAAGCAAGGACGAGGGCATGAGAAACAAGGTGCAGTAAATATGAAGCATAGGCAGAGAATAATGCCATCCAACAATAATAGCATGCATATCCCCATCATAAAATGATATTGGGACAGGTTATGTATGTTGGATGCCATGATTCTCCACCTACCTTTATTTCGTACTGCACATTATTCCCCATGTACTCATCCTTGCCTTTGTCTGCATACAGCACCTTTGTTTCAATAGTTTTTGGCACTGTCATCCCTATATCCTTCAACAAATGCTTTACTCTTGTTCCACTGGTTTTCATTGTAGCTCCTTGCAAGCTATGTCAGCCCCACCCTTTATGCTGCTCATGGTGACATGTCATTATAGTGGGAAATTGTGTTTGACTACATGGAAGTATTACTATTGTCTAGCATTACTTGTCCAGGAAAGGTTCTGCGAAGATTTTGTTGGCCAACGGCACTGCACACGGGAATAAGAAGCTGTTCCATGTGAAAAAGGAGCTATATAAGTGTACCAATTGTGTGCTAGATTTTTTGAACTGAAGAAGAAGAAGAAGAAGAAGAAGAAGAAGAAGAAGAAGAAGAAGAAGAAGAAGAAGAAGAAGACGACGACGACGACGACGACGACGACGACGACGACGACGACGACGACGACGAGGGTTTTAGCAATTTTACGCATGATATTGCAGCAGTGTATTTTAACTACTTTGATAGTTCGTGTATAGAAACTCCTGTAGAGCACATTATGTGCCTACAAACATAGCATTCCCAAGTTCTGAGTCATTTTATTTGTTAAGATTGTCGGCGCCATCCCTACATAGACTACCAACTCTCTGATACAACTATTTGGAAGTTGTATGAAACATTGCAGTGGAAATTGTCTTTATTCCTTATTCACAGGAACTACTCACTACACCGGTATATACAGTAGAAGAAAAATACAAATAACAGGGGTGTCCTGCTATGGTAATGAGTATAGACTAACTGACTGTGGCTACTCAATAAATGAACTTGGTGAATGTCAATATGACGATATTGGAGTTACATGCAATCCAGGTATATACTTATACGAATCTTACTATACAGGCCCTTTATATCCCCTTATCGTATGTATTTCTTGCTATAAAATATGGTGTATAAAATTGAAGATGAAGATAAAGAAGATGGAGAATTAGATCTATATAGCAGTTTAGCAATTTCCATGTGCATTGTAGTGGATTACCTACATTGGGAGTCTCACATACAGCGCAGATCGCATGTTAAAATGCTTAAACTTTCTATTGTATGCCTTAGTATTAAATCATCATATATACTGCAGCTGACTGTGTTGATGGAGAGATAAGACTAGTGGAGGGAGATTCAGAGATTGAGGGGAGAGTGGAAGTGTGTTTTGGTCAGAGATGGGGTACTATCAGTAGTGATGGATGGACACAAACCAACTCTAAAATTGTATGCAGTGATCTTGGATATGAAACAGCCACAGGTAATCACACTCAATAATGATTATTATTATTATATTGTCCTAAAAAAACTCTATAGATTTGGATAAGGAAGACTACACTCCAAGACCTGCCACTAACTCAAAACCTATCTACATGAACAATGTCCACTGTTCTGGTCAAGAGCTGACACTACTGGATTGTAGCTATAGCAGAAACCTCTCTATAAATGAACATCATAAAGATGTTGGTGTACAGTGCAGGAAGTGTAAGTTACGTATATTGTTACAAGACGATGTAGGAATGGCAGTCCTAAAAATCAGAGATATTAAGGTCAGTATTATACACAGCAAGGCAGGAGACGGCATGCAACAATAATACCACCATAGCTCCATAAGGAGGTCTAGGGCATTAACCCCTTTCTTACTACATACATAGCAAAATATTGAAAGGTGTAGGGCCAAAAATCAAAAAAACACAGGGTGCAGTAGATCTATATGCTGGTAGCTAAGGCAGAAATCATGGCATGCAACAATAACAACATGCTTAACCCAATAAAAAGTCATGTTGTTATTTTTGCATGCCGTCATCCCTACCTTACCTGCATAGATCTACTGCACCTCAGCTTGTTGCTCATGCGCCGTGAGTAAATCTCATGACATTAACAATTCCTCTACCACAAGGAAATAGCATTCAACTATACAAAGTGGTAGTATATGGGACAAAAGGGATAATTTTATGATATTCTTTTGGTTAACAGTCATATATACATGAGAGAGAAAGTAGCTGTTTATGCCAAAACAAAGTTGAGTACTTTTGCCAATTTAGACTATAGCTAGACCTTTTGACAATTAAAGTTGAGAGATTGGCGCTTTAGCAACTTTATGTGTAATAGTGGCAGTGTATTTAAGCTCAATTTTAAGTCTCTTACTGTGTATCATAGAGTCGGTAGACTCTATATGTAGGGATGGCGCAGACATGCCCATTAGCCCCATACAAAAGTAACGGCTGAGAACTCTCGAACGCGGATGTTATAGGCCTTTTCAGACAAACAATGTGCTCTGCGAGTGCCTCTATACACTATAATACTCTCAAACTTTGTAAAATATACAGCTACGGTGATTCTCGGAAAATTGTAAAAACGCCGATTGTTCATCATCTTCTTTCTTCAGTTCAAACGGCCTACCGCAAAACTGGGGTTAGTAATCGCTCTATTTCTTTCACGAAAATCATTTATACTGGAGCGTACATGATCCTTGATGCACAAAATCTTCATACCTTCTCCCAAAGCCCGTCAAACTCCAGTTTGGCAAGCTTAGAAGCGTTAGCTTAGACACCATTTTCTTGTTTGCTTATGTGCCGAAGACATGAAGTTCGATGTTTTGCCGTGGTTGTGGTTTGTTGCGCTGTTTGGCTACAAGTGTTGCTCCTTTGTGTCAGCCTCTTTGAACGACTAACTGTTGCCATAACTGGACCCGCTGTTGTACTCAGTATGCACAAGGCAGGATGTAGGAGTCACTGCCAATTGCTGGCTATCCTCATAGGTATGCAAGGGAGGTAGAACAAAAGCCAGTAGGTTTATACACGCTGCTACACACAGTAAAAGCCAGTGAAACAAGTGTAAAACATTTTCACTAAAATGTTGAAGGATGTAGGTTTGCCAAAAAGTATAGAAACAAGGTCAAAGTTCAGCATGCATGCAGGGGATGATAAGCATGCAACAATCATAACATGCATAACCCCATATCCCTACATCTGTAAATGTGGGATTACGCATTGTTGCATGCTATCATCCCCTGCCTTTGTCTACATGCATGCTGAAGTTTGACCTTGTTTCTATACTTTTTGGCACTTCCATCCCTACATCCTTCAACATTTTAGTGAAAATGTTTTTACACTTGTATATATACTCTTATATATACACTTCTTATCTTATATCTTATATATATTATTATCTTATATCTTATTATCTTATATCCATCTTATATATACACTTCCATCCCTACATCCTTCAATATTTTCACTAAAATGTTGAAGGATGTAGGGATTGAAGTGCCAAAAAGCATAGAAACAAGGTCAAAGTGCAGTATGCATGCAGGCAAAGGCAGGGGATCATAACATGCAACAATCATAACATGCGTAACCCCTTTTAGTATTTACAGATGTAGGGATATGGGGTTACGCATGTTATGATTGTTGCATGTTATGATCCCCTGCCTTTGCCTGCATGCATGCTGCACTTTGACCTTGTTTCTATCCGTTTTGGCACTTCAATCCCTACATCCTTCAACATTTAGTGAAAATGTTTTTACACTTGTTTCACTGGTTTTTACTGTATGTAGGTAGCAAAAAAAAAAAAAAAAAAAAAAGGTAGCAAAAAACAAACCGACAGACTACGACAAAACTAACTTCACGTGTTCGGCACGTGAGCAAACAAGAAAATGGCGTCTAAAACTAACACTTGTAAGGTTGCAGACCTGGAGTTTGACGGCTTTGGGAGAAGGTATGAAGATTTTATGCATCAAGGATCATGTACGCTCCTGTATAAACGATTTTCGTGAAATAATTAGAGCAGTTTTGGCCAGTTTCGCGGTAGTCGGTTTGAACTGAAGAAGAAGAAGATGAACACTTGGCGTTTTTACAATTTTCCAAGATTCACTGTAGCTGTATATTTTACATACTTTGAGAGTATTATAGTGTATAGAAGCACTCGTAGAGCATGTAGTTTGTCTGAAAAGGCTTAAAACATCCGCTTTTGTGAGTTCTGAGCCGTTACTTTTGTATGGGGCTAATGGGCGTGTCTGCGCCATCCCTACATATAGAGTTTACCAACTCTATGATACTCATAGAGAAAGATGTGTTATGCTCTCAGCCTCATGAGACCGTATACCTTCTCTCCGCACTGGACATTCATATGAGCCTGCCACAGAAGGCCTGTGAATATGCACTTTGCCTACTGAAGAAACAAATATTGGTCCTGGCTGAATGTTTTCTACCAGCAGCTAGTGGAGCCTTTTTAATCATATAGTTCTCTAAGCTCCACAGCCATTCCTACATGTACTGAATATGTCAGCACCACTGCTTCCCTACATAAATTTTTCACTGCCTCTCTAATATACCAACTATCTCATAGAGCCCTTATTTTGTTGATCTGATGTATCTGTTTTAACATGTACAGCCTCTTGTGATAGTGGAGATTTAAGGCTGATAGGAGGTGACTATGAGTATGAGGGGCTACTTGAAGTATGTTTTGATCAGAGGTGGGGTACTATCAATGAGGCTGGATGGACTCTGAGTGATGCTCAAGTTTCTTGTAGACAATTGGGATTTAATACTATCGGTGAGTGAAACTGGATTTATGTGTATGCATATTGACCAAGCTTTGATATGACTATGTAATTAACCCTCTGCGCATGTGCAGGAGGGTTACAGTAGGTGTGTGTGTGTGTGTGTGTGTGTGTGTGTGTGTGTGTGTGTGTGTGTGTGTGTGTGTGTGTGTGTGTGTGTGTGTGTGTGTGTGTGTGTGTGTGTGTGTGTGCGTGTATGTGTCAAGTCACATCTCACCTCTGGAGCATCTGTTTCTCCTGAAATTCCTGTCATTGTACTCAGCGGGCAACGGAGGTTTTTTTATTTTTGTGGAGTTTCTCTGAAAACACTCAGTTGCAGAGATCCAGCACTCCTCTGTTGAAAGCCATATGTATAGTCGGCCGTTTTCATGCGGAAAGTGCGCATGCATATTTATCCACATGTACACTGTAAAGCAGCCTGTGTGGAAGTTGTCGTGAGTTGAGTTGCCATTGGTCATGCCTCCAAGCAAAGTCTGTCCACAATGGCATGAACTCATGGTGTGGAGGGTTCCGCACTTTAGTGCATTCATATTATCCAAGTAAACAGAAATTAGAAGTGTTGTATATAGCTACAGAGGTTTCAGGTTTGTTGTCCAATTTCGAGTTCACATATCACGCATGCTCACAACGACTGGCCTACGAACGAGCCATGTAGCAGCCAATAGCAAGTGTGTCACTCTTTACGACGTTTGTATTTGAAAGAGTCTCGGTCAAATATGAACGTAAAGAGTGGTGCACTTACTGTTTGCAGCTACATGGCTCGTTCGTAGGCCAGTCGGTTGTGCGCATGCGTGATATTTTAAACTCGGAATCAGACAACCAACCTGAAAATCTCTGTAGCAGAGGCAGAGAACATGGGGGGGGGCAGGGGGGGGGTTGAGCCCTCCAGTTTTTGATAAGGGGGGCTGAGCCCCCAAATTGGAGGTTTTCATGAAGAACGTATTAAATACTAGCAGCCATGCTGGATGTATTCAGAATGAATGTGAATAACCCCACATTTTATGAATGCCGAGCACCCCCACTTTTGACATGCTGTCTCTGCCTCTGTATATAGGGATTGCATAAGAGCCAAGATTAGGACAGACATGTTATGATCCACTAACATACGTACTGTTATGTATAGCAGGTCTGTGTCCCTACTTGTCATTGTTCCCATTATACAGTTTCCTACACATAGCATCAGAACATTTCAGGGCCGGAGCAGCTCCACAAAGGGTGGTAGGGCAAATGCCAATGGACGTGCATGCGCGCACACATGTTTACCAATCATTCCTCCACCTCTGCTGTAAGGCTATTACGTATATCAGTCATATTTAGACAAGCAGATTTACCAGCCTTGTCCCCAGACTCCACTACATATGTACATGTATAACCAGCAGCTGTGTATGGTTGAACCTGCTTATTACGCGGCGGCCAACGTACGAAGCAAAATCAGACGACTCTGGACTATTATATCGCTTATCGCCACATTGCGTGTCTGCGAACGCAGCTAGCCTACTTCACTATCTCAAATAAAAATCATAGCACGTCATTTCCTGTATTGAGCACCAAAAAGTGGTAGGGCAAATGCCCTACCTGCCCCACCGTCTCCGCCGGCACTGCATTTATGTGGTACATATTTCATACATGAATAAAACAGGTGGGTCAGTGTTAACACTTGACTTTATAACACTTTAGTGGTTAGTACATATCATGCGATTAACTTTTGATGTATTAGTTTATGTTGATGTATAGCAACAGTAGAGCCAACAGCACATTTTATAATATTCTTCAACAGGACACTATGATACCTCTAGGAGTAAAAGTGCTCTCTCTACTCCAATATTCATGGATAATGTTGCCTGCTATGGAACTGAATCTAAACTGATAGACTGTACCTATCATACTGATACCAGTGAAGATGAACACTCTGATGATATTTGGATCAATTGTGGCACACCAACCAGTAGTTCTACTCCAGTCACACCAACTAGAAGTTCTACACCAGTCAATGATATACCAACAAGTGATCCTACACGAGACATAACTGCTGCAACTGATAAACAGACTTCTGACAAACAGCTCCAAACAACTTCAACTGTATCACTGGTGGTGGCCTTCATTGCTCTGGGTAGTAGCATTCTTGTGATTATTTTCGTCATAGGCTATACATACAAACACAAAAACAAGCAACGTAGCAATGAAAGGTGAGACAGAGTCTATACATTACATTGTCTGTGAGTACACTGTCTGCGATCAGAGAGTTGGGGCTGACATGCCATTAGCTGCATAAAATACCTATAATAACTGTCAACGCTGCTGCAATTATAACACTTTAGACCACAAAATTCATTGTTGGGATGGCAGTGTTAAAAAATAGAGAAAAAAGTGCTATATATATGTATGTATACATTGTTCTCGTCATCCCTTGATGCATACAGTCCTATTTTATTTTGTGCCAAAAGCAACCTGAGCATTCCTGCATTCAACAAAACCCTGATGTAACCAAGCCAAAAATGGGAGTTTTATTATTGGATGCCACGTCTCCTATAGCACATGATTCCTGTAAACTTTATGTTGTCAGTGCTTAATCTCCAAATTGCATGACCAAGGCATTTGGACAAGAGTCATATGTAACTACTTGAGCCTTAAGCAAATGTCCCTCTCAAGGATTTGTGACTGTGACTGTACATGTATGTAGCACCACATTTGAGATGGGTACACAGGCCCATATGCGGCCCATGACATTGGGGGGTTCGAGGTTTGCACGCGTGAGCGATCCCCGAACCTAGTTTACATAACTTTCGCTCACATAGTATAAAACATTGAATTTCAGCACTGGAGGCGAGAGGGATAAAGCCAGCTTTACGTTTGCACGTTTCGTGATCTCACACTAGTGTGCGAAGTCTGCGGATATACGGCTCAGCTAACGGGCTTGCTTTGCTCACTTAAATATGCGTGCGACTAGTGCAGTTAGGTCGCAATCCTAGGGGTTCGATTGAACCCCCTGAACCCCCTCTGGGTATGGGCCTGGTACACAATTACTTTATATAGGTGCCTGCAGTTTCAAAAAGATGTAAGGTTATTATTATCATTTGCCTGTAAACGTGTGTAGTCATCACTCTTGTTGCATTATAGTAATTCAAGTCTATTCCATACTTCTTGTTGCTTCACATTTTGTTTCTGTATACCAATTACGTAAGTGATCAATAATCAGATGCCATGTGTATTATATGATCTGATGTAATGTATGAAACTAGGCAGAAAAATTTGTCAAAGTGCCCATCCACAGTGTCTGTGGTGTTTGATCATATATACATGTAGATGCTTATCCATCACTACTGTTATCTTTTTCCTGGGAAATGTTAGCTCAACTGTAGTTGTATAAGAACTGTACATGTGCATACTGTTTTGAACTGCAAACTACTCTTTGTATATACAGTGTCTACTATCGCAATAATGAATATGCAGATCAAACAAGTGATGAACAAGTTACCAAGAAATCCCATCCAAATACTTCTACTCAACATGACCAGGGGTGTGCTGCTGTAAAAGAGTCAGCCTGTACTTATCAACCACTTACTACAGGCACTTCCAAAAAGGATGGCGTCTATACAACCATCGAGGTAGGCAAAAGGAGTGCAATTCAATCCCCATTAACCTTAACTCAGGATGAAGACATTTATGACACATGCACCTGAGAATTTGGAACTAAAAAAAGAAAACATTTTACAGAATATGGTAGAACTGCTAATTTCTTTGCTATTTTGTTCATGACTGTTAATACATAGAGACCTTAAACATATTTTGTTGTGGTAGTTAAGTTACATTAGTTATTGTGTGTGATAACTTTGTGCTGTCTGTAGCAGTTCTGTAAAGCTATTACTGTAACCAAATCTCTAGACCTCATTGCCAGCTCAGGTAGATCTAATACTGAAACTGGGTGTCAAACACAAATGGGAGAGATAAGAGTTGTGCTATAGATCTATACCCTTTCCACACATGCGCAATCTACACAGTTTTAAGTTTTCACTGGTTTTAAAGTGTGTGCTTATATCTAGGTGGTTTGTTGTGTTAAACTTCCCTCCCTTGAAGATGTTTAAGTCAAGAAACTCAATGCGCTCATTACTAATGCTCCACATGAATCTTAGAGTTCTATGTGCTTTGTTAAGCCTCCGTCTAGTTTGTTCCTAGTCCCCGTCCAGATGCATAAGATGTCATCTATGTAACACTTCCAGACAAGAGGCAGGATAGGTTCCTGAGCAAGGAAGGCTCGTTCAAATCTGTCGTGAACAGATTAGCATATGAAGGATACATCTTTGTCCCCATTGCCGTACCCTGGATCTGCTGGTAGATCTGGCCGTTGAAGCTGAAGACGTTGCACCTAAGGACTATATCAAAGAGTTGTCGTAAAGCATTCCTAGGGATATGTGAGGCTTCAGCAGCTTCTATTGCATCTAAGAATGCTTCCATACCTTCGTCTTGTGGGATATTCGTGTAGAGGCTTCATACATCTATCATAACTAGAATCGCATTGCTCGGAATATGGGTGTTTTCTAATAGGGAAATAAGATGGGGGGAGTCCTTGATGTATGGGTACCAATGGTTTAATTATGTGGTCAAGAAGTGATGAGATGCGCTTGGTTAGTCCACTACAACCACTTACTATGGGTCTAATTCAATGTGGGTCTTGTGAAGCTTCTTAAGAAAGTACATGCGTTGGGTTCTTAGATATACCTTTTCAGGGGAAAGCATGTAGGCATGTGTGTATGTGTCAAGGTAGCTTAATTTTTTCATACTGTCAACTAATTCTCCTATACTGTTGCCTGTGGAGGCTGTGGGGTCGGAGTCTAAAGGCTTGTACGTTGAAGCGTCTGCTAGGTGCGAGCTGCCTTCTGATATGTAGGTGGATTGGTCTTGAACTACGATACGACTTCCTTTATCAGCTTTCTTGATTACAATGTCTCTATTCTTACCCAATTCATTTAGAATTCTGGTTTCTTTCTTGGAGAGATTGGGTTTAGGGGTTCTTTCTTCAGGTTCTTCAGCTATGGTTGCTTCGATGTAGTCCTCTAGCATTTTGTTAGCTTTAGGCGGTATCCATTGTGACTTTGGCTTGAAGGGATGTTTATTACCTGGCCGTCTGCTGTTCCTGAAGGTATGGTATGCGTAGGTGTCTAGCTAGGGCCAGCAAGTCCTCACTAAGATTAGACCTGTCAGGTGGTGCAGGGACTGGTGCATAGCCTAAGCCTTTGGAACCGTGTCCCTTGATAGAGGTTTAGATGAGAGATTGACCACATTGTTACTTGACTTCCATTGCCATCTTTGTTCATAGTAGAGACTTGCTGGGAGACGTGGTCTTCGTGACCTGTGTGTTTGTGCAGGTTATGGATAGAAAAGAGAAGAATGGATGAACTTTATCTTAAGGATGTCATGTTACTGTCAATTGAAAATATGTGAGGTCCTTTGTTATGCAGTCAATAAATCAATTTACAGGATGTGCTGTTATTCCATTTCAAGTTAAATATCAACCATTGTACACAGCAGTCTCTCTGAAGTTACATGACGGACATGCAACTGCACTACAGTGCAGAACCCTCAGCACCACCACGTGCATATAATACGCATGCCCGCTATCTGCAGGAAAATGGCCGACCGCATGTATAGGATGTGCTGTTGTTACATATCAAGTTGAATATCAGCCGTTGTGCACAGCAGTCTCTTTAAAGTTACATGACGGACATGCAACTGAGATGAATGCACTAAAGTGCAGAACCCTCAGCGCCACCACGTGCATATAATGCACATGCACGCTATCTGTAGCCGAGCTTTCAACGGAGGGAGTACTAGATATCTACAACCAAGCGGTTTCAGAGCATATTTTTGACCTTCATTGTCTGCTGAGTACATGACAGTATTTTCAGGACGAACATATGCTCCATATATCACTGTAAAAAATTATGAAAATTTTAACCTCTCTGTGGTTATCACCATAAAAGATAAAAGTCATTTTAACCACTTAGTGGTTATCACAGTTGCAATATATGGACTACGTACTACAGCTTACTGTATGTCATAATTTTTGTGGTCTCAATATAAGAGAAAATTACCTGCTAATCATTAATGATTGGGTTTGGGTGTTGTTATAATGCTTTGGACTGTGCCCATTTGACACCCCTGGGGTGTATGTGTAATGTTTTCTGGCAGCACCAGAGGCAGTTATTGTTTGCAATTCTTCATTTTCAATGCACAAACATTGTGGAATTTAGTTGTGAAAAGTGAATTGATTGCTTGTAATTTCTGACCTTATTTTTTGCTGCTTTATTTTCAACACTAACCTTGGCTGTCAAAATAAGTGGATGGTTTGCTTAATACACAAAACCTATGTTTTCATTCTTGCAATGCTTTGACACTTCATTTTCGACACAAAAAATTAGTTGTGAAAAGTGAGTTAATTGCTTGAAATTCCTGACCTAATTCGTTGCCATTAATTTTTATTTTCAATACACAAACCTCAGTAAGTGGATTGCTTTTCAGATTACCTAATGGACCAACAAGAAAGGGACAGTGGTTAGCTGATGCATAGGAAAATCATTGCATACCTTATCATTCCTTTGCACCTCATTTTCAACAAATGAATGATGTGCAGATAAATTGACAGTCCCTCTACCATCAGAAAAAAGTCGATAATGGCAGATGGTGAATTATATTCCTTTCTACATCACGTATCAATACCCTTGGCGCACAGGCGCAGTGGTACTTGGGACATTGAAAGTGTCCTGTTTGTTGAGGCACTTTATTTTTCATACAGGGAATATTTTGCTATCAATTTGCAACTGTGACCGCAGAGTGGTTAAAATGATCTTTTTTTGCAGTGCACTTTCACATAGGTGAGATGTGCAGGCAGACAGACAGACACACTACAGTAACCCTCCTGCACATGTGCACCAAGGGTATACATCTTTGTACAGCCATTATATTGTCATTTACATGAATGAGTGACTCTACACATGTACAACTGAGATAGCAACATTTTTTGTAAATTATAACATGTTTTAGTGTTGACAACCACACCCACTATGATAGATGACTTTGTAATTAACCCTCGGCGCACATGCACAGCGAGGGTTACGGTAGTGTGTGTGTGTGTGTGTGTGTGTGTGTGTGTGTGTGTGTGTGTGTGTGTGTGTGTGTGTGTGTGTGTGTGTGTGTGTGTGTGTGTGTGTGTGTGTGTGTGTGTCTTAAGTCACATCTCACCTCTGGAGCGTCTGTTCGTCCTGAAAATGTTGTCACGTACCCAGCGGGCAACGATGGTCCAATAATTTGTGGGGTTTTCTCTGAAACGATGAAAGAATTGGTGAACTCCTTGAAAAAAAACTGGACTTCTGTAAAATATATAATGTACACGTAGCTAGCTAGACCTCAGAGCGTTTTTGTGCACAAGCGTGCGGTTTCGCTGTATACACAATGAATAAGTAATAGTGCAAGCGCTGCAATTTTAGGGCAGTGGCTTCCAGGTGTCCGCTATTTAGAGGCAAAAATGTACGGTGGAGCGCCGTTCGGAGCGAGGATTTGTCCGCTGTCCGGAATCCGAAAGCGTCCGCTTCTCGAAGGTTGCTAATGTATTAGAGCTATGGTATTTTCAATCCGTAACACGGCAAGTGTCCGTTGTAGCGTGGGTGTCCGCCTCTCGGAGGGTCCGTTTATGGGAGGTTCCACTGTAGCTCATACTACACAAAGATTCTGGCAGCCATGCACATAGTGTTGATGCGTCAGCCATAACAAGATATTTTTTCAAAAGTGGCAGCTTGTGAAAAATGCTGACACAGCAAATATTACCAAAGTGCACGGTAACATGTAGCGGAAACATACTAGAAATGCACGTAAAATCCGATACCCACGAATCATGGGGTATTTGGCGCATGCGCGAACATGTACGGTCGACCATGCCGTTTCTCCGCGGCTTTGAATCTGGAAAGAGGTAGCTAGCTGTATATGCAGTAAAAACTCACAATTCAGTCAGTAAAATCCACCATATACTTCACATGCTGATAACAAAACGAACAAACTATTGAACAGATAAAGACGAACGAACGAAACGAACGAAAACATGAACAAATTCGAACGAGACCAACGAACGTGCAGTGACAAACAAACGAGAGAAACAAATGACAGAATGAGACGAACAAGATATTCACGAAACCAGTGATATGGCCATATAGTTCGGATTTAGTCAGTTGTCACCAACTCATATACTGTGACACCGCGGTTGATTACTTCCGTAATGTCACCAGTATTTAAATAGGCGGCCACTATTTTAAACCTCACTCAATTCTATGATCTCGAAGTGAAAAGCACAAGGAATATGATCTGCGGTAGTGTATATCTGCTGCTTTTTGTTCTTCCGACATTAATAAGTAAGTGGTCCTTCATATCCAATTCGGGTCCCCTTCCTCTATATTTTCTGTAAAACTTAAATTTATAATAGTGGTATTTATAAGGACTAGATCTATATATAAGTCGCATTCGCAGGGCCTAAGTCGTATTGGTGGAGAATGTCTATATTAAAAACGCGTTAGACTATAATCATATACGTATGCATCAAGTTAATAGTGCGGTCTATAAACCTCACGAGCATGGCTGTGATCCATCCGGTTGTTTCTCGTATCCCGGGCCGCCCGCATCCAACTTTAATTTTTTGTACCGCATCCTGACTTCACATGACTGACCACTAACTTGCATGTACGATTGCTACAGCTTGATCAAGTCTCCGTGGCCTATCTTTGAAGCCTCACTCTATTGCGGTGTTTTCTTTCAGGTGCGTGATGGAGTGCGGATGCAAGTGCGCGTACGCAACGTGTGTTTACATGGCATGGTCCGAGTTATTTGATTTTCGTATACGTATCCCTACATCTGTATGGTATATATAAAAATGTTTACGTGGCTTGCGTTAACTATGTATGTACACGTATACGTACGCATCATTAATTTTCCATTAGGGGGACGATACACAAGAGTCATGGCAAATAAACATGTATTTTCTAAGTCATGGCCTTATAATAGTTAGTACACCTTTTGCTTAGTGTATAGAGACGAAGAAGAATGCACTTCATTGTGGGTGTGGTTAACTCATCTTCTGTTAAAGACTGCATGCATGAGTATTCAATGTTTTCCTGAAATAGATTATGGAAAAATGCAGTGCATCTTATTTTATATGTAAATGTACTCCTCCATAATACCTACACCAGTAGCTCTATATCACTACAAATATATTATGTTGTTGTTTTGACAAACTCTTAGTTGTGTATCTAAACTATAACCTCACTTGGAATCTTCCAAAGAATGATAACTACACACACATGGAGCAATGTAGTGTATATATGTGAAGGTTGTTCCTTAATAAAAGTATATACACTGCAAAACATGATGGTTATTTTAACAGAAAATGTTTTAACTCAGTTGCATGAGTAGTCAATCATTAATATAAACGTCAATTGAATGGTTGTTGAGAGGAGAGCCAAAAGGGGCATACCATAGACCCATAGAATATGACTCAAGGATATCAATGTGAGGTCCAATTATATAATTACTCAGACAGTAAATTATGGTGATGGTAATTTACAGGTTGAATGATTACATGTGCTCTTGCTATATAACACTCCATGTTGAATGTCTCAGCCATTGTACACAGTATTCTGTCAAAACATGAAACTGAGATAACTATATAATATCTTTGTTCAACAGACATTAAATTGTCATTTACTAGAATGAATGACTACACATGCAACTATAAGTTTAGAACATTTCATGTTAAAATAACCATCATATTTTTGTAGTGATACAGTTGTAGTTATGTATATACCCTTTGAGATAAGGCACAAGGAATCTTATTGTGTCTTGAAATGCACATAGGTAATTTCAGAGTTAGTTTCAACATGGACAATTGGCTATTCCCTTATCATGAATACAATGTCATGAGATGTAGGAGGGATAATACACATCACATGAGAGGTTGTATTCATGATAAGGGAATAGCCATGTTGAAACTGAAACTATACCTGCTGCTCAAAACAACCATCTGTTTTTGCAGTGTTGCAACTGAGGTAACCCCACCTACTTGTGAAACATATATATACACTACATTGTTCCATGTGCGTGTGTTCATCATCCTCTGGAAGGTCTTTGAATATAGTCATGCATGAAATGTATGGTTCTGGATAAGGCTTTAGCACAAAAACTAGGTTATGAAACTGGAAGTAGAACAGAGAGAAATGATCATGTCTTTTGTTACACTGCAAAAATAGGTTGTTGTTTGAGCAGTGCATGTGTACCCCAGATGCATTACGTGACTATTAGCATAGCCTGCCTTGGTATTCAAAGAATGTTAAATCTGATTACACACTTGGGTATCTAGGATTACATACACAGTGTGGTTATATATATGTGATTTCCTCTGTGAGATTATATAAGGTATTATCACAAGGAGTGTGATGGTCTCTTGAGATGCAGACATAATTCCTTGTGGATATCCTACATATATACCTGTAGTGAATTTAAACTTAAATACTTGAAATTCATAAGGTCAAAGTACGATCATCAGACTAAACCCTCCTCGCTTTCATTAAGAAGTGCACATGCGGTATCCCAATGCTGTCATGTGATCTCGTGACATGGTTGGTTGGGATGAACAGATGTGAGAGCAATTGATGGGTATGCTCATGCTTGCCCAAGTTCACTGCCAAAATTAGGTGTATATAATCACTGCAAGAAATGTAGCTATGTTTGTTACATCAGTTGCATCATATTGTTGAAGCCCATATGACTGTAACATAGCAGCTGTGCAACTTACTGTGTCATTGGTTAATGCAATAATAGGTATCATCCTACATTGTACTTACTGTGCACAAACTAATGAGCCAGAACACTGCAATTATGGCTATTGAAACAGGCCCGGCGGGAGCATAATTTTATTGGTCCGGCCGTCTGCGCATGCGGAGCGATCCGATATACAGCGATTGGCAGCCGAACAGAGCCCCACCCATATTACAGTATGCACACGAGCGCTAGCCCTGCCCACCTATATAATTGCCGAGCGCTAATCCTGGTCCACATCTTGGCCAATGCGTACGTACGTACCTACGTACCTTGTGCCACGCTATACGAATGTCATTAGTCATGGAGGAATGTCATTTATCACGGTAACTTCAGCAACTATATACGACGACAAGCGTCCATGGCGCAAGGCATTAATGCGCATGTCCTAGAAAGCCAAAAATTGGTCCGGCCATAGCCGGGCCAACCGGACCGGCTCCGCCGGCCCGGGGAAAGGTATCGTCTTACATATGCTTACTGTTCCAGTATGCAGCAGTCATCCTGGGCACATGGGCATGCATCACATTGTTTTAGCCATTATGTGTGGTTTCCTCCGTTGCAACACATTCTTTATCATGACTACAATCTCCAAAGCGGTATGTAGGATATCCACAAGGAATTATGTCTGCATATCTGCAGTGACAATGGTACTCCTTGCTACGTTATCTCACAGAGGAAATCACAATGGCATGCACATAACCACACTGTACTGTACTGCTAAAAGAGTAACTGATTGTATTCACGTATGCCATCATATAATATATTATTCTGCATATCAATGACTTTTTATAATTTTTACGACTCAATATAAAGTTCATGAGAAAATTACCTGCTAATCATTAATTATAATGATTGGGTTTGGGTGTTGTTATAATGCTTTGGACTGTGCCAATTTGACACCCCTGGGGTGTTTGTGTGCAATGTTTTCTAGCACCACCGAAAGCAGTTATTGTCAAGATTGTTTCCAATTCTTAATCTACTTTATTTTCAATACACAAAAGTTAAGTTGTGAAAAGTGAGTTGATTGCTTGTAATTCCTGACCTTATTTTTTGCCCCTTTATTTTCAACACTAACCTTGGCTGTCAAAATAAGTGGATGGTTTGCAATTAATACACAAAACCTCTGTTTTCATTCTTTGCAATGCTTTGACACTTCATTTTCAACACAAAAACTTCGTGGGATTTAGTTGTGGAGGGTGGGTTTGTTGCTTGTGGTTCCTGGCCTAGTTCGTTCCCCAAAACAAGTCCACCGTCTTGCAACCCCTGACCCAACCTGTTGCCATTTTATTTTCAATACACAAACCTCAGTTGTCCAAAAAGTGGATTGCTTTTCAGATTACCTATTCATACAATGGACCAACAAGAAATGGATATACAAGCACAGTTGGTAGTTTTAGCTGATGCACAGGAAAACCATTGCATACCTTATAATTCCTTCGCACCCTATTTTCAATATATGAATGATGTGCAGATAAATTGACGTCCCTCTACCATCAAGATAAAGTCGGTAATGGCAGATGGTGCATTATATTCTTTTCCATATGCAACTCATCACGTGTCCAGTTTGTTGAGGCACTTTATTTTTCATACATGGAAAAGCTTGCTATCAATTTGCAACTGTGACTACAGAGTGGTTAAAATGATCTTTATCAGAGAGTCGATTGTCTCTCTATGTAGGGATAGCGCCGACATGCCCATTAAGCCTTAACAAATGTAACGGCTCAGAACTTTTGAACCCGGCAGCTATAAGCCCTTTTAGAAACATAACATGGCCTACGAGTGTTTCTAGACATGATAACACTCTAAAGGTGATAAAACACCGCTACAATGGCATACGTGAAATTGCTAAAACCCACATTTCTCCATCTTCTTCTTCTTCTTCAGTAGACAAGCATAACTCAAAATCAGCTAAAGTATTTATCTTCGTTTCTGCTTCTTTTTGGCCGGCTCAGTGCCTTTCACCAAAAAATCGTTATAGAAAATACAACTAAGAGCCACGCCCACACACTTCCTCCCTGTTGTACGCCATTTGTATTTGTACACATATTCGAGCGCTCAAATCTATAAAGTGGAAAAATCATTTACACCAAATGAAAGAGGAAGGTAAGGATGTCACATCATGAAAAAGGAAGGAACAAGATCCCACACAGAAAGTCATTCATAACCCCATCCCTATACATCTTTGAAATGTGGTTTGTTTTTCAAAAATATGTCATTTGCTTAACCTAAAACCACCTGCCCCTTTAAAAAGTATATCTTCCATATACTTTCTCGTTATACACCAGAGGTGGGGTTCTACATATGCACATCATCTCCGGGGCTTACACTTCTCAGTGCTATATAAGCCTCTTTCAAAAAGGTTCAAAGATGTAGCGATGGGGTTATGAATGACTTTCTGTGTTGGATCTTGTTCTTTCCTTTTTCATGATGCGACACCCCTACATTCCTCTTTCATTTGGTGTAAATGATTTTCCTATTGTTAACCCTCGCGCATGCGCGGGAGGGTTATTGTAGTGTGTGTGTGTGTGTGTGTGTGTGTGTGAGCACGGTGTGTCTGTCTGTCTGTAAACAACTTTTCTCGTAAACCGTGACTCCTATGAGAACCAAACGTGGAGATATGAAGAAGCATCATTAGTGCTCGCCACAGTTAACGTCTGGAGCGGAAAGAAGAGACCAGACCTGCGTTGTTGAAGAAAAGCGGTAAATTGCCGATTTTCGTTAACCATGATTGTTGTGATTGCCAAACATGGATATATTGACAAGCACTATTGCTACTTCGTAATAGGAAGTCTGGAGCTGTATCGTCAGAAGTGTATCAGTTTTAGGCAGCGGTTTATGCCTGAAGGTGCGCATTAATTGGAGATCGCAACAAGCACGATTTGCCGTTAGATATAGTTTTGCATTAGCTACAAGTATGCATAGCACGAAGAGAGTCAGGAGCTCTTATACATTTACTTGGTAGTCATAACTGCGCGAGGGTTACGCACTTTACAAGTGCATTTCATTTTTTTCAGTGATAATGCAACTGAGATGACATATGCATTGCTCAAACAACCACCTGTTTTTGAGGTGCATGCATGCAGCGAGGGATACAGTTCTTGTGTCTGTTAGTTAGAGTATATACTTTTTAGAAGCAGGTTGAAATGTAGGTACCAGTGGCTTTGGTGTGACACGGAGTAGACTCTTAGAAGTATGGATTTCTGCTTCTTTCAAAAGGTGGGAGAAATAGTAATATTCAGTTGCACCGTGTTATTGATATTAATTGTAGAAGTAGGCTGTTGCTTGTTTCTGTAAATTAGTACACCTATAGAGTACAAGAGAGTAACAACATTTTCACTAAAATGTTGAAGGATGTAGGGATGACAGTACCAAAAAGTAGAGAAACAAGTACAGTATATATGCAGCAAGACAGGGGTATATGCAAAACAGGGGATGAGGGGATGCAACAATAATAACATGCGTAACCCCATAATAAAAGAGATGTAGGGAGGGGTTACGCATGCTTTTTACTCTCTTGTTTCACTGGTTTTTCGTTGTTAGTATAGAAACAGTCGTATGGTTTTTGCGTAACCCCTTTTAGTATTCACAGATGTAGGGATATGGGGTTACGCATGTTATGATTGTTGCATGCTATCGTCCCCTCCCTTTGTCTGCATGCATGCTGCACTTTGACCTTGTTTCTATACTTTTTGGCACTTCAATCCCTACATCCTTCAACATTTTAGTGAAAATGTTTTTACACTTGTTTCACTGGTCTTACTGTGTGTAGCAACACATATAAACCTACTGACTTTTGTGCAGAGTTCTACCTCCTTTGCATACCTATAAGCAGGATATCTAGCAATTGTCAGTGACTCCTACATCCTGTCTTGTACGAATATTGCCTACTAAGTACAACAGCGGGTCCAGCTGCCTGCAACAGTTAGTCGTTCAAAGAAACGGAGCAACGTAGCCAAAAAAGACTCGAAACAGCGGTAGCTCGACGAACTGTGCACAAACTAACGTCACGTGTTCGGCACATGAGCAAACAAGAAAATGGCGTCTAAACTAACACTTGTAAATTGCAAGAAGAAGAAGAAGAAGAAGAAGAAGAAGAAGAAGAAGAAGAAGAAGAAGAAGAAGAAGAAGAAGAAGAAGAAGAAGAAGAAGAAGAAGAAGAAGAAGAAGAAGAAGAAGAAGAAGAAGAAGAAGAAGAAGAAGAAGAAGAAGAAGAAGAAGAAGACAATCCGGGTTTTTACAAATTTCCGAGATTCACTATAGCGGTATATTTTACGTACTTTGAGAAGTGTATAGAAGCACTCGCAGAGCATATAGCTCGTCTAAAAAGGCTTAAAACATCCGCCTTCGGGAGTTCTGAGCTGTTACTTTTGTTAAGGCTTAATGGGCGTGTCGGCGCCATCCCTACATATAGAGTCTACCGACTCTATGATTGGAGTAATTTTTGTTGAGAAACTTTTGGGAGATGGATTTGTATCAAGCTGCATGACACTGTGAAGTAATTATACACCCAATAAACTTAGTGGAGCATGAATTAAATGATACACTATACCATTTCCACTTTCATCATTTTGTGGTAACTCAATCCTAACACTTTGCAACAGTCCATTGAATGGTCATTACTTACTTGCACATATTAGCTGTATGAATCATGAATAAAGCAATTAAAACTGCTAATCATATAGCTACCATTAAAAAGTTCTGTCGTTGCAATTTGTGTAGCTGGCCAGTACCGTGATGGTGATATTCGTCTGGTAGGAGGTTCCTACCAGTGGGAAGGTCGAGTGGAAATCTATCTCTCTAGAACATGGGGCACTATTACTGACTCTGAGTGGACCAGCAATGATGCACAAGTTGTCTGCCACAAACTGGGATATTTTAGACCAGGTTGGGATTAAAAATAATCTTCTACATTCATATAACAATTCCTCTGTTCGTTCATTACCAGGGGCTTTACAGCAGAACAATGCATACTTTGGAGAAGGAAGTGGCCCAATACATCTGGATTATGTTCTGTGTTCTGGTACTGAGTATATTCTGACTGACTGTCGAATTGGAAATAGAACAAGACAAAGCAGCCACTCAGAAGATGTTGGAGTCAAATGTCAAACTAGTAAGGACAGAGTGTGATTTTCATCAGAATTGGAGTATAGACTCTTTATGCAGGGATGACACTGTGATTCTAAAATGGTATAATTTGATTTATGATAAAGGGTTTAAAAGTTTATTTTGTGTTCATCTTCTGCCGCTGCTTCTTCTTTTCTTCCGTCCATCTCACTAATGGTAACACATCTAAACATGAAACTTGGTACAGTAAAATAGTTTCATATGATGCATGTGCATCGTCATGTTAAAAATTTTGTAAACAATGTACTTCTTGTAATAGCTTCAGGCCATGTATCATAGAGTCGGTAGACTCTACAATGTATATGTAGGGATGGCACAGACACGCCCATTATAGCCTTAACAAAAGTAACGGCTGAGAACTCCTGAATGCGGATGTTATAGGCCTTTTCAGACAAACAACATGCTCTGCAAGTGCTTCTATATATACACTATCACAGAGTCGGTAGACTCTATATGTAGGGATGGTGCCGACACGCCTTAACAAAAGTAACGGCTCAGAACTCCCGAACGCGGATGTTTTAAGCCTTTTCAGACAAACTACGTGCTCTGAGAGTGCTTCTGTACTCTCAAAGTACGTAAAATATACAGCTACAGTGAATCTCGGAAATTTGTAAAAACCCGGATTGTTCTTCTTCTTTCTAATTCAGTTCAAACGGCCTACCGCGAAACTTGGGGTTAGTAATTGCTCTAATTCTTTCACGAAAATCATTTATACTGGAGTGTACATGATCCTTGATGCACAAAATCTACATACCTTCTCTCTCTCTCTCTCTCTCTCTCTCTCTCTCTCTCTCTCTCTCTCTCTCTCTCTCCAACACAAAACACAAAAGCTACTTAGAGAGGTACACTTGATTATACACTAGGTCAATGGTACAGCACTTAGTTTACCATGCACATTCAATACACACTTCAACTCCAAAACAACAAATGCAATATTTAATGCTTCATTATATAACTTAGTGAAACTCTGTAAGCAGTTTCTTCATTAATAGTTAGGGTTAGATGCTGGATTGCAATTCGTTATAACTGATTTTCAGCTTTGGGTTCTTGAATCAGATTTAATATCTGATAAGCCTACCACTTCACTGATGAAATGTAGATGAACAAACCACACTCTCTCAAATGTACAGTATTTAGTTTAACATGTACCTTTTGATTAAGGACCCAAAGTGTTTGGAATGCACATTCAATGAACATTTCTGCTCAAAAACAACAAGTGCAATGTTTAGTGCTTTTTCATTATGATTTGATGTTACAAGTTTCATCAGTATACTGATAGATTTATCAGATATAAAATTTGTCCAAGGACCCAAAGCTGCAAATCGGTTATAGCTAAAGTGAGCGAATTGCAATCCAGCATCTAACCAATTAACTGCATGCAGAGTTTCACTTAATTATACACTATCTCAAATGTACAGCATTTAGTTTAACGTGTACCTTTTGATTAAAAAACCTAAGTGTTTAGAATGCATATTCAATGAACACTTTGGCTCAAAAACCACAAGGGCAATGTTAGTGCTTCTTCATTAGGTTTTAATCATACACCTTTTATCAGTAAACTGATAGGCATATCGGATATTAAATCTTGTCCAAGGACCCAAAGCTGCAAATCGGTTATAGCTAAAGTAAGCGAATTACAATCCAGCATGTAACCCCAACTATTAATGCAGAAACTGCTTACAGCGTTTCACTTAATTATACACTACCTCAAATATACAGCATCTATTTCAACATGTACCCTTTGACTAAGGACCCAAAGTGTTTGGAATACACATTCAATGCACACTTCCACTCCAAAACCACAAGTGCAATGTTTAGTGCGATTTCATTATGTTTTGATTATAAACCTCTCATCAGTATACTGATAGGCATACCTGATATCAAATCTTGTCTAAGGACCCAAAGCTGCAAATTGGTTATGGCTAAAGTGAGCGAATTGCAATCCAGCATCTAACCCCAACTATTAAAGCAGAAACTGCTAACAGAGTTTCACTTAATTATACACTACCTCAAATGTACAACATCTATTTCAACATGTACCCTTTAATTAAGGACCCGAAGTGCTTGGAATACACATTCAAAGCACACTTCGGCTCCAAAAACACAAGTGTAATGTTTAGTGCTTCTTCATTATGACTTGATGTTGCATATTTCATTGGTGAACTGATAGGCATATTGGATATTAACTCTTGCCCAAGGACCCAAAGCTGCTAATTGGTTATAGCTAAAATGAGCGAATTGCAATCCAGCATATAACCCTAACTATTAATTCAGAAACTGCTTACAGAGTTTCACTTAATTATACAATACCACAAATGTACAGCATCTATTTCAACATGTACCCATTGATTAAGGACCCCAAGTGTTTGGAATACACACATATCTGATATTAAATCTTGTCCAAGGACCCAAAGCTGCAAATCGGTTAGAGCTAAAGTGAGCGAATTGCAATCCAGCATCTAACCCGAACTATTAATGCAGAAACTGCTTACAGAGTTTCATAAAATTGTAAAATGCACGTTTGTAAAAACACCAATTGTTCATCATCTTCTTCAGTTCAAACGGCCTACCATGAAACTGGGGTTAGTAATCACTGTATTTCTTTCACGAAAATCATTTATACTAGAGCGTACATGATTCTTGACTGTTTTTTGCTGCCCCTGACTGATTCTTTGCCTGTTTAAGCGTGTGAAGCTGGCTCGAAGAATAAACAAAAGCGTAGCTATTAAAGCACAATGTCATCTTTGCGCTAATCACAACTATATTACGTAAGTCAGACGGTTTAGCCCCTCCCCTTACAAAATCCTGTATCCGCCCCTGAGGCTCCTGTTGCAAGGAGCTAAAATATGCTGTAAAGTGTGCCAACATATCATGTATGGCACACTTATTACATCATTAATTACATAAGGCTAGTAAGGGAGTGGTTAGTGCCTGGGAAAGCGTAGAAATGGCAACAAAATAGTTGTTGCATGGGCCCTCGTGCTCACACAGGATATGTTGACACAGTTATGATGTACAGCCTGAGGGATTACATCATAACTGTGCTGACTGCCGGCTGTACATCGTAACTGTGCCAACACAACATATCCTGTGTGGTACTCAGTCCCATGCAACAACTAATACATACATGTACAAGATGTAGGAGTCACAGGCTGCCAATTGCTGACTATCCTCAGTGCTAATGCAAGGGAGGTAGAACTCTGCACAAAAACCAGTACATAGTTTTTTACGTGTTGCTACACACAATAAAACCAGTAAAACAAGTGTAAAAACATTTTCACTAAAATGTTAAAGGATGTAGGGATTGAAGTGCCAAAAGTAGAGACACAAGGTCAAAGGTCAGCATGCATGCAGACAAAGGCAGGGGATGCATGTAACAATCATAACATGCATAACCCCATATGTAAATATAAAAAAGGGGGGTTAAGCATGTTATGATTATATGAGAGGCTCGCTGCCTTACATCAAGTCGTGTTCGATGTGGCGTGTAGTCCATTGTTAGCCGTTTTAGGACCCTTAGAAGGCTCTGCCATCGAAAAAGTGCTCGGAATGTAGCTCGAGTACCATCGTAGGATATCACGTGTAAATAAATGATTCCATGACTTTTGAACGAAGCATTTATAGGAAAATCCCTTCTTATAAAGGTCTGCTCCGTGTTGCATCGAAGCTGTTGGTACCTTCTATAAGCTACGGTGTCCAAGAAGTAGGGCATCAGACAGACAGACACAGTGCCGTAGGAAGACGTTTTACTATAGGGGGGGTTGGGCGCCAACCCCTCACGGATACGAATATTGAATGCGCACGTAAGCTTAGCATGCCTAGATGGGCGAAGTCTGTCCTTACTCTTTTACGCAGCCGCTTTTCGGCTGGGGATGGAATGCGCCCATCTAATACGTAGCGTACGTGTAAACGCCGGTCCTAGCCTAGCTAAGAGTATAAGGTAGGGTTATAAGGTAAGGCCTCTAACATGGAATAAGCCTTCAAGTAGAAAATATACGGGACGCCAGCCCCCAGAGCTCCTACATATGATACACGTATATCACCTGTACTCGTGGCCCTACATATAATATTATATGCACACATCGACAATTATAGTGGGCGTGGTTGAATGCCAAAAGTTAGTGGGAAAGTTAAAAAAATGGGAAAGTTAAAAAAAAAGTTAGGGGTGCGCCAGCACCCCGCAGACCCCCGGTTCCTACGCCAGTGAGAGAGACAAACACACAGACAGATACAAAAACCAAGTACAGTAATTCTCGCTGCACATGCGCGCGCCGATTACTTACGTTTACGCAATTGGCTTACTAGTATATGGTCGCGCGCGCAATGTCGCTCAGGCGATTGCACTGCGTACGCTCACATAATCGATCTCTTCACTTTCTACTAGTACTGTTACATAAAAACTGGCCACACTCTTCATGCATATGCTATTATCTTTACAGTTTAAAGCTAATGAACAATGCATTAGCTAATACTTTTGTACAAGTATTTAAAACTGCAACTAGCAAGTAAATGAAATATTTAAAAAGGAAAGGAAATACAGGGATTGTATAAAAAGGAAAGGAGACAAAATTGGGACTCAGTTGAAACATGTTATGATATATCAACATAGCCATAATCCTATGTTGATATCATAGCATATCTGTGTCCCAAACTTGTCTCCTTTCCTTTCTATAATTTCCTTTCAATTTTTTATTTACTTGCATAATAAATGTTTAGCAGCTCCAGAATTATACATGATAATTATATGGTTCAGTCGTAGTGTTGAACTTTGCACTCATGGTCAGTACTTTGATCCACCCACAGAAATAAATGCCTTGTATATAAAATGTGTCTGTGTTAAGTACAGAAACATTTTTTATAGACCAGATTTATATAAAAGTTGTGTGGGTGGATCAAGGTACTCACCATGAGTGCAAAATGTTTCTATAATTTGCCAATTCTTTAGCATTGACCTATTACCTTGGGAAATTAAGAGTATTATCCTAGGCTATACCTGCAGTTGACTCTTCTTACCGAGAAGGGAATATTCGTCTGGTAGGAGGCTCCTACAACTGGGAAGGTCGAGTGGAGATTTTCCATTCTGGGACATGGAGTTCTATTTATGACACATCCTGGACTTTCTCTGATGCTACAGTGGTGTGTAGACAACTTGGCCACTCAGTTGAAAGTATGTTTGGTACATTAAATTAACTCTAACAGTAAGGATAGGAGTTGCTTCATTAACAAAGTGTGAATACCAACTTGACTATGTGCAAATGTCAACTTGACAGTGTACAAATGCCTAACATTGGTATGTCTATACCTATTTAACTCACTGAATTTACTTTCTGAATGTCCAAGAAGTTTATATCAAACACATTGAAGGATATAGACTTAAGAGTCAGAGAAATGATATGTAGCAAGGGAGATGATGATATAAAACAAAACAACCCTCATAATAAAAAGATGTAGGAGGGGTTATATATAGGTGTGTTGTTGTTAGATAAAACATATGCGTGTGAATCCTTGATGAGGAATTGTGTCCCGATAAAACGGTCGAAGTATGTAAAATTAATACAATGACGTGTGGTCTAACAAATGGTCTAACACACAACTTATATACCTTTATTTCCACATGCTAACAGCTTTTTGGCCAACTGAATCACGTCAACCTTGAAATTGGCAAATGCTCTTACCTTCATAAAACAGCTTATTTTTCCTCTGTGCATGATCACTGACTAACTGAATCTTCCTAGTATTCTTCTTGCACAAGAACAGCACAGTCTACCATGTAGTTGAACACCATTCTCTCATTGTGATTGTTTACGCATGCTCCATTAGACACTTTAACTGTCTCTTAAGTATATGTGCAGTATTCTTCTGCCAAAAACATATCTTACACAGACTTTCTCAGCTCAGGTTTGCTCACTTATGCCTTATAATTAGCATTGAATTAGGACAATACATATGTATTGTGTTATTGCCGAGTGCCTTAGCGCGAGGCAATAATCCCGCATCACACCTCAGAAATAGTTTATATGTACGTACGTATATGTCACGCTTATGAATGTGCGATATGCGCAAACGTGTGCCAGCTAGTGTAGGAATGCACCACTGCAGCCAACCAGCCACTTTCACACAGGCTAGCTGGATAGGTTGACACACACAGCCAACTATAGCATTCCTCTGCATCGTCAATGCACTTCGGCGATCAATTTTGCTTCAGTGTGGCGGCGGCGCAAGAACAACGTGAGTCGGCGTAGCCCCATCGTGTACTTGCTTATAGTGACCTATTGTTAATCGCAGGGCAACTAACTGCACTAACACACAATTGTTAAGCAACACTGGTTCGATGTCTACATTGAATGTAAGTGAGCAACACTTGCTTTGATGTCTGACGGTACACTGCATGAGACTTTTCACTCCGTATACGTGTCTCTAGTTGTATTTAGTCAGGTATATAATATAGTGTTACCATTATCCACACACGTTAATAGATGCTGTTCCTCGCTGTTGTGGGTACTATGGTCAAGGAAGTGGAATAATTCGAGTACATTCAGTTTCTTGCTCTGGAGTTGAAGGAAACCTCACTAATTGCTATTATTCAACATCTACTACATATAACCACCAGTATGATGTTGGAGTGGAATGTCTACAAGGTTACTAATACATGCAAGGGAAAAAACGTTATGTTAAAAGATGTGTAGGGATAGGACTGCCAAAAATCAAGGTGTGCTACATGCAAATATATAGCCAGCCTGCTCACATCTACTCATGCTTACCTCACAATGCATTGCATTCAGCAATACATAGACATAGAACCACACCTACGTATGAAGTGTTACATACATGTATATGGTAGATATGAATGGTGACCCTGAGTTCTTGGTGGGGATTTTGGGACTGTGCCATTGCTATAGCAGCTAATAATATTTTTTTATCTCTTCACAAATATTCCCAGATAATGACACTAAGGAAGGGGATATTCGTCTGGTAGGGGGATCATACAACTGGGAGGGTCGAGTGGAGGTATATCTGAATGGAGAATGGGGGACTATTACTCATGATTATGGAGACTTTCGTGATGCTCGTGTTGTTTGTAGGCAACTTGGATATGACATTCGATGTGAGCTTGCCGAAAATATATGCTGCATAAAATTCAGTCACTAACCTGAGACAAGTACCTATCACACAGTACGGTAGTACTGTGTATATAGGGATTGCTATGGTCTATCCCCATTGAAAACCATATATAAGCATTTTGTTCATTTTCACTTTCAATTTGAAGTTGATTTCGCTTTTAATGATATCAAGGTGAAGAATATGTGAAAAATAACCATGAAACAAAAAATAGTTGATCTGTGATGTAAGATAAGCGTAATATCTCAAAAAGTGCTTTTCACATTTTTGCCATGTTCTTCATCTTCTTATTATTATTCTTCTTGAAGAAGCGTAACTCAATAACCATAAAATCAATGAAATTGAATCTTTGCATGTGGAAATATATCAATACGTACTGGGGAATAGAGGTATAGTTTTTTCGTTAACCCTTGTAGTTCATGTACTACTGATCGTTATCTCTCCCAGCAATGTATTATGAATGAGGATAACTAATGAGCAAAACTCAGCAACCATGGTAACCATCAACCTGAAAGTTAGCATGTGTAGAGATATCATCGCTAATAGCAACATGACAAAAGTATATTTTATTAACCCTTGTGATTCTTGTAATAATGATGTTAACACTCCTCTCAATGCAATACATGTACATATATATAGCCATTACGTAAATAATTCATTTTGAATGTACGTGCATAGTACATACGTTTTATACGTATATAGTTAGCTTGCGTCATACAATAAAACGATTACGTCATGAGACAAGACTCATTTACACCAGCCGCGCATGCGCAAAAGCTTAGCAACTAGCGCGTAGCAACTAGGCATGGAGTGAACTGGCTGATAGAGAACGTGTTGACGATTTGTATAGCAACTAGCACTTAGTACTGTAAGCAAAATAGAGATGTGTTGACGATTCTTGTGCTACTCTCACCGTCAGAACACTGCACACGCGTACAGTGTGTTGGCTCTGCCTCTACGTATGTACCTCGGTAAGCTCAGTTATATCATAGATACCATGCATATAGTATCTATGCTTATATACTGTCTGCTGGAGAAACGGCACGCTATAATGAGCAATATACCACCAAGCTAAAGTGCTGGTGACTGATAGTACGTTGCTAGCAGGTTTGCTTATAGACCAAAGTGTACGCAGCTGCTGCTTGCAACCAAACCACGCCCTCAGTACTAATCACGCATTTATACAGTAGCTCAATACTTGGTCAGATGTTTATGGATATGGAGAGCACATGCTAGGGAGAATTATTGCTTACAATAGTAAAAAAATGACAAGAGACAAGTAAATAAAAAATTTAGGAAATTTGAAGTGTAATATAGGAATTGCATAAAAAGGAACTGAGACAAGATTGGGACACAGACATGCTATATACATCAATGTACTACAAGGTATGTTGATGTACATAGCATGTCTGTGTCCCAATCTTGTCTCAGTTCCTTTTTATGCAATTCCTATATTACACTTCAAATTTCCTAAATTTTTTATTTACTTGTATATACTAAACTGGTGGTTTTGGTTAGAGCTCATAATTTATTCACATACATTTTTGGATTGCCTCGTTACCTAGGTTATAGTTTCAGGTTGAGAGGGTTTGGTTGTTGGCCTTAATTTTTCCCCACCTACTGCACTCCAAAAAAAATGGGGAATATCACATTTACTCAGTTACACATGAAGGTATATACAATGATTGTCTTTGTCCTAGATTATGCATGTAAGAAAAAGTATTTCATGTAAAAATCACTAAGGGTGTATTTGTTGCAATTTTGTACATAGTGAGCTGTTTGCTAGCCATTTTCTCTATGTCATTGTAATGGCACATACCATGTATAGAAGACTTGTAGACTATGTTAATGTGTTTGAAGGGCATATAATTGCGGGTTCTGATCGACGCTTTAAAGCTAAAGGGTGTGTTTTTACAAAGTTGGCCTACCCTATAATATAAAGCAAGAGTGAAAACATTTCCATTAAAATGTTGAAGGATGTAGGGATGAGAGTGCCAAGTAGAGAAACAAATGCAGTATATATGCAACAAGACAGGGGATGAAGTCATGCAACAATAATGACATGTGTAACCCCATAATAAAAGAGATGTAGGGATAATACATTGTGAGTCTATGGACTCCCTGAAATCTAAACCCTTATGCAGCCCCCAGATATATTATGTATAAGTTACTGAAGTGTAGATTGATGTGTGATTTACACAACTGAGGGCCAGAGGCTTGAGGCTGTTTCAAGCACATCAACCATACACCAAGTTGTATGTAAGTACATGTATGTAAGTACATGTATGTAACGGACTTGTACTATGACAATAGAGGAAGTAATCAAAGATCGGACGCCATTGCTCAGAAGGAGGTAGTAATATTTTATGTACAGAGGCACCATAGACCGAAGTTTGTGCCAGTGTCTGAGTGCCACTCGTAGGTGTTTCTTTTTCTGAGCACAGGCGTCCAAATATATATGGTGTCCGATCTTGGATTACTTCCTCCAGATATGTAACTGTAATATCAGAGCATCATTAGACTCTATGTAGGGATGGCGCCAACACACCCATTTAAGCCTTAACAAATTCAATGGTTCACAACTCTCAAACGCGGCAGCTATAAGCCCTTTAGACACATAACATGGCCTACGAGTGTTTCTGTACATGATAAGACTCTTAAAGGTGGTAAAATACACCGCTACAATGACATACGTGAAATTGCTAAAATCCCGATTTCTCCATCTTCTTCTTCAAACAGCCTAGCATAAAATTGATACAAGTATTTACCTTGATTTTTGTATCAAAAGGCTTCTTATTCCCGTGCGCAGTGCCTTTTACCAACGGAATCTTTGTAGGACCCCTCTAGGATGAGTAAAACTAACAATATACTAGCACTTCTGTATACTTGAACGCCATTTCCTTGTTATTATTCACGTGCATTTCACATGACATGAGCAGCAAAATGGGATGGGCTCGCACAAATGTAAAGAGCACTGTATATTTGCAAGCAAGTATACAACGAAAAAACAGTGAAACAAGAGAGGAAAAACATTTCCATTGAAATGTTAAAGGATGCACTGTATATTTGCAAGCAAGTATACAACGAAAAAACAGTGAAACAAGAGAGGAAAAACATTTCCATTGAAATGTTAAAGGATGTAGGGATAACAGTGTCAAAAAGTAGAGAAACAAGTGCAGTATATATGCAGCGAGACAGGGGATGTGGGCATGCAAAAATAATAAAATGCTTCACCCCTCCCTACATCTGGGGTTATGCATTATTATTGCATGCCCTCATCCCCTGTCTTGCTGCATATAGATCTATACTGCCCTAGTTTCTCTACTTTTTGACACTATTATCCCTACATCCTTCAACATTTTAATGAAATGTTTTTACTCCCTTTGTATGTATGCCTCTATAACTTGTTAAAACAATGTATACTTCACTTGTTAATGGCATATAGATTGATATCAACTTGTACAATGCATGTATTTAAAGCTTGTAAAAACTTGTAGGTTGCAATTGGTAAATATTATCAGATTAGGTCAAGATTAGATTTATTAGTCAAATTTAAAAGTCATAGTATACATTTGTAAATTGATCTTTTCTGCAGATGGCTATGCTGATAGTAGCTGGTGTTGTGCCAGGTTTGGAGCAGGTAGGGGACCTATTCACATCGACAACCTACATTGTTCTGGCACAGAATACAAACTTACAGACTGCACCTACACTAATAATACAGACCTCTATGACTATCACAATGAAGATTGGAGTGTCACTTGTAGGAATGGTAAATATTTGCTAATATTGTAGATTTCACTTTTACAAAAATATGCCAGTAGGATTTGAATTATAAATCCCTCAGGCCTCCATTATGGCGGAGTGTTCTGTCCAGTCAACAGTTGAACGTAGGTTTGAGTCCTAGAGTGGGAGCCATTTTTTTGACAATGAAAAGAGAGTATATTGTGGTTGTGGAGCAGGCTCACCCTTTAGGCCCAGCCTAATTCGTTTCCCAATTATTCTATCCTGCTGCTTATAAGTTATCGACTTGTTTCGATCACCACAGCATACTATAGGATTTGAACCGTAAATCTCTCAGGCCTCCCCCTTGGCAGAGTAGTATGTGTTCTGTCTGATCAACCGTTAAACGTTGGTTTGAGTCCTACAGTGGGAGCCATTTTTTCGGCAATGAAAACAGAGTATGTTGTGGTTGTGGAGCAGGCTCACCCTTTAGGCCCAGCCTAATTCATTTCCATTATTATTGTTATATGCTGTGGGTGTCATCATTCTGTACACCTTGCTACAATAACATACTTGTATGTATGTACTCCACGTAAGGCAGTGAGCTTCTTTCTCTTTAATCTCTGCTTACAAATATATACTTCCTACATGTCAATAGTGCGTTACCTTTTCCATGTACACATGTGTTATATAAGGGCTGAGGGTTTAGCACTTAAGTGCTTTTCACTTCACCCATGTAATCATAACAGGCAAATCTGTTTGTACAAATTCTATCACACAGCATAGGCATAGGAGCATAGGCGTAGGAAGCGGAATTACCCCCACTAAATTTTACCAATGGACATACTCACCCAGGTATATACCTATCAAGGAGCCCGAGCAGCTCCGGACAGCTCAAAATGATCTAATTAACTGCATGGAAAACGTTTCTGTCTAGATTGATTACACGCGTATTACTGAATCATGAGCAAACGACAGGCAGTTGATATCAGGGAATTCTGGTCTAAATTTCCTGTATTATATGACACTAAATGTTTTTATGTTAATGTTTGGTGACCGTAGCTACAGGCCCTGCATCTCTGCCCCCCCACTTTCAATCATCTTGCTACTTCTATGCACAGTATGGTAGTACTGTGTATATATGGTATATCCCCGGTTTTTCATCACTTTCACTTATAGTTTGCTGCCTACTGGACTTCTGTGAACATGAATATGTAACCATACCTAGAAACTAAGAATTGTATGGGAAAGGTGTTAAATATTAAAGTCTCTTTCATCAATTGTTCATCTTCTCATTGTTGTTCTTCCACTTCAACAAGCATACCTTACTAACTATAGCACTTGTAAGCATGAAACTTTAGGTATAGTGTGTAGTATATATCAGAGACAGACTTTGGACTCCAGTAACTTCTAGAGTAGTTTAGATGTATGTGATCTGTTTACTGTTATACCTGTACTTGCTTACCTTTGGTTTTGTATCACCTTATTACTTCATGTTATCATTATTTTATAATAGCTTAGGTTAGACTTAATTTGCTGTATGTTCTAGAACTTTCTTAGCTGCATGGTGGTCTTTGTATAAATATAAGACACACACTGCTCAGTAGAGAGCTACTAGTCTCATAACATATATTTCAAAAGATAGAAACAAAGATATTACATTATATTGGTGACGGGGATTGTGGATCAAAATGACTCGAACTATTGGTCAAGTTAACAAATTTAATCCCAATAATGACTTATTGGAGCAAAGGCATATATGATTTACTACATAGCCTACTCATCCCTACTCTTTCAGAGTCACTCAAATATGAAGAACTTGAGGACATTCTAAAAGCGTACTACGAGCCTAAACCACTCGTAATTGCAGAGCAGTTCCACTTTCATCAACGCAATCAACGAGATGGAGAATCAATCGCAGAATATATGGCTGAATTGCGACGCCTGTCAACCCACTGTGAATTTAAAACGCACCTCAACGAAGCTCTCTGTGATAGACTGGTATGTTGTCTTCGTAGTGAAAGTATGCAGCGCTGTCTACTAGCTGAGAAAGATCAATCCCTCCAAAACGCCATGGAGCACGCACATGCTGCAGGGGCGGATCCAGGATTTTTTAAGGGAGGGGTCCAATGTAGCGCGCGCCGCGCAAATTCATGTGACGTCATCCACAATGCGGCGTGATCGCTCTTACGCCGCTTTGCATCGCTGAGTGTCAATACTATGTCGCCTCGTCGCTGCAAAATATGGAACGAACTAGCCTCGTATCCAGGTCGTTTGGAATTCATTTGTGATATTTCCCAGCCTCGAATAAACTTTCGATTCCAAGGGTTGAGATTCACTCGCGCGATCGCGTACAAATATAAATATGAGCGTGCGCGCCGGCTTGGTGCGCGCGCGCGCAAGGTCAAGCAGTTCCAGCAGAAGCTCCGATCCAAGTATGAGGTCCAAGGGGGGAGAGTCCATGGAACCCCAGGACCCCCCTGGATCCGCCCCTGCATGGCATGGAAGCTGCGGAACTCAACGCATAATCGCTTAAATCACGGGAGGTGGCAGTTCATAAAGTACAAATACGACGTACAGGCTTTAGGTGTCCAGGCCCAACACCCACAACATGTCACCCATGTAGTCGTTCAAATCACAACCAGAAAGACTGCCGCTTTCAAGATGCTGAGTTTAATTTTGCCACAAGAAAAGGCACATTGCAACTGCCTGCCGAGCCAAATTGGGCGCACACCAATATAAGTCTCCCAAACACCCTGGGAGGACTCAATGTGTTGAGATCTCTACTGCATGCTCAGGAAGCTACAAAACCCAAGATAAACTCAATCGACGAGGTTATCAATTAGAACTTTCTCATTGCACACCTTGGCGAGCCACCCTCTCACCCCATGTCGAACAGATATCCAGTCGTTCGGCAGATGTACGTATACGGACTTTTATTGAAAAACGGAAAACGTCTACGTGCAAAAATTCTTTACATTAATTAACGAGCCATTGTCTTCCGGTTCTTTTATAGACCGTTTTTTCGAGAAGTGAACTGCCTGATCCGCTAAACAAGCCAGCGATTTTATAGCCCTATCCATCTGCTCTCAACATACAAGGTCATAAGCTTAGGCGTTTTACGGCTTGGACAGGGGAGCCTGCTGCGCGCACACTGTTCAATCGTTGCGTGTCTGACCCAGGGTAGCGCCACTACAGGGCATTTTTTGTGGCCCCTACTGAGCGCCATGAAAGTTGAACCATTCTGTAGAGCAGAGATAGGACTATAACATATGTGAATGTGCTTTTGGTTCCAGCTTCTGTTACAGAGATAAAACTGTTGGTATGCGGACATGAAATAGAATTATTATATGGTAAACACGCATGACACAAACTGAGCATATGTAGTGCCTCTGGGTTCAAGCTGTGTCTAGGAGGTACAGTCATGAGAAAGACAGCATTTTACACAGCAAGAGTGATGTTTTCCTGCAAAACAATACGCACACAATAGAGTGTAGTGCTCAGCCATAGTCATTATGCAGGTCTTCTTCCCCTTCATCACCACCTGAATCAAAAAAACTCATCCTTATCCCCCCCCCCCCCCCGCTACAGCAATGACAGGATTTGAGCAGTTTTCTTACACCTGCAACCAGGGCCACATTCGGAACATGTAGTGACACTTGAACACAAGCAGCCATGGAACACAACCCCCTTCGCTCCCTTATTGCTACTTGATTTAGGCAACCAGTCACACCCTACCTTGCCATGCACCCACAATCCTTTAACCAAACGTGTGACGTCTAACACAGACTGCCACAGTGCATCAAATGAGGAAAGCAACTCATTGTCAAACCGAATCCTACTCCATGCAATAGCTTTTTGTGCTGCTGCTCGTGGTCTACATCATTTTGTGTGAGTACAATGCCCAATGTGTGTTCAAAATGACAAGGCAAGATGCTTTTTAAATACACTGAGCCAATTAAAGGCAGGAATCTCACTGACTCAAAAAGGGACAGTGTCAGCTATGGTGCCAGAGATCTCCTGAATAAGCTAGGTCTGGGCCTGAGGCCTGGAGAGACCAGGGCAACAGCAGGGTTAGCATGAAGTGCTAGAAGTCCTATTAACCTCAGTTGGACGTGCATCACATACACCAGGACTAATCACAGTTCAGACCTATGCACTATAGCGCAGAACTGCTGCAACTCACTGTTCAAGCTGGAAGATGAGTGTGTGCATCCCATTGACGCTCAGTGCAGAACTGACAACAGTTCTGACAGCAAAGAGAACTCACAGCTCACTTCTGAAATACCGCGTACTTCGCGGGAAGATGTCCTGGTTCAACCACGTGGAGAATAATACACACGGAGTGCAATTTTTAATGTGCATTCCATAGCTTGTATCTCCGCAACTGGGCCGGGAACCAGAGCCAGCTCCGTATATTCTGTAGTCCTATTCCAGCTCTACAGAATGGTATAGGTTTCATGCCGCTCAGATGGGGCCACAAAAAGTGCCCTGATGTAAACCACACCCTTGTTAGGTAAGTCGCGATCGAACGGTCTCAGAACAGAGGCTTCTCCTGGCAAAACGGCATGAAGCCAAGAGTTAAAATTTTACTTGCGCAAAGTAAAAGCATAGTACTAAGATATCGCTAGTATATCTCAGGCACAAAGTCGCTCCCTGTGTGGAGCGAGCCCCTTCTATCTTACCGGAAGACAGGAAGTCTTTAATTACTAAATGGAATGTCTTCACGTAAAAGACTTCCGATTTTCAATAAATCTCCGTATACGTACATCTGCCGTACGACTGTATCGAAGTTACGGGAAACAGCTAACCCTGGAAATTGACACAGACACGTCAGTTTCCATTATATCCGAATAAAAACTAAAGCAATTTTTCCCAAACACCAGTATTGTCAAGTCCCTGCTGAGATTACAAACCTACACCAGTCCGTCATTGGGCAGACGGACACAAAAGTAAAATGGGGCCAACAAGAAAAGAAATTTGTAGTCTTGTATGTCGCGGCTCGTAACACTCTGACCCTGTTGGGACAGAACTGGCTGGAACATATCCAAGTTGATTGAAAAAATATTGGAGAAGTTAATGCAAAACAGCCTAGTCTCAATCTCCATGCGATAGTATTGAAACATGCAGAAGTTTTTAACAACGAGTTAGGAACTAGCCATTTACCATATCTCTGCAAGTGAGACCTGACGCATCACCCAGATTTTATAAAGCTCAGTTCATGCCGTCGCTATTAAAAAAGTCGATTACAGCCCATGGGCTGCCTCAGCACCTGCAATGTTTCAGAAAACCATGGACACTACTTTGCAGGGAGTCCCAAATGTTATCTGTTACATTGATGACATTCTGGTCACTGGTGCAAATGACCAAGAGAATTTACACAACTTGACTGCAGTCCTATAGCGTCTGCAGAAGCATGGCATCAGAATGAAAAGAGATAAATGCAGTTTTATGTCAGAATCCGTGGAATACCTGGGTCACCTCAAGAATTGCACCCAACCACTGGGAAAGTTGATGCTATTGTATAAGCCCCTGTCCCAAGAATATACAGGAACTAAGATCATTCTTGGGCTTATCATTTATTATGGGAAATTTATGCCAAGTCTTGCAACCACAGTCCACCCACTAAACAGAGAAGAAATGGGAGTGGACACTAGTGTGTAATAAAGCCTTTGAAAAGGCCAAAGCAAACCTAGGCAGTGTTATGAAGTGTTCTAGTGCACTACAAGCCCTCCTTACCAGCACCAGATGCATCAGCCTATATGGTGTTGGTGCAGTTGTTTCACATGTTATGCCCAATTGTGACGAACACCCAATTGCTTTTATATCCTGAACCCTTCAACCAAGTGAGTGCATGCAATTATGCCCAATTGATGTGAAAAAGAAAGTCCATCTTTCTCAGCAGCTTGCATAGCCCTTTTAAATGTTCATACAAATCATTCCACAGCTCCATTAGATGAAGGGTGATATGGGGCACAGCGTATATGTTTGATTCCATTTGATTTCATAAATGCTGTAAATTCTTCTGAAATAAATTTTCAGATACAACCTGCTGTCGTACCCCATACCTTGAAAACAACTGCCAAAGAACTTCAATTGTCTGAGTAGTTGTAGTCCTAGTCAGTTCTATGACCTCTGGCCACTTAGAGTTGGAATCCATGATGAGGAGGAATGATCTTCCAAATAAGGGACAAGCAAAGTCTATACGGACCCTCTGCCATGGTTTATAAGGACATGTCCAAGGATGTAATGGAGCAGCTGGTGGCCCCTGTTAACAGCTTGACATGATTGGCAACTCTTGGCAATCTCTTCTATTTCTGTATCTAGATGTGGCTACCAAACATGTACTCTAGCTTTTTGAGATCCCTGGATGCTTCTGATTTCTGCTTATAAACACTTGGGGGTGATCAGACGGCTTCCCCAGAGTACACGGTCATCTTCTACTGTGATCTAAGTCTTCCTTGAGGCACAGGGTTGAATGGCTTAACCCACAGTGGATGGCCAGCCTGTTTATAGAGGCTTATGATTGGTGATCAATGTAAATTTTTTTCCAAAAAGGTACTGATGGAACTTCTTTATCCCAAAAATTAGGGCTAAGACCTCTTTTCTAACTAGCTAACTTCTTATTGATGTATCGCTCTACTCCACACACCCACTTATCACTATTTTATAATAGCTTAGGTTAGACTTAATTTGCTGTATGTTCTAGAACTTTCTTAGCTGCATGGTGGTCTTTGTATAAATATAAGACACACACTGCTCAGTAGAGAGCTACTAGTCTCATAACATATATTTCAAAAGATTTTAAGTCTTATTTGTTGCTTATTGCTTGTCCTTGTTCAATAAACAAAAATAGCCTCAGGCCATGTAATACAAGTGTAAAAACATTTTTACTAAAATGTTGAAGGATGTAGGGATGGAAGTGCCAAAAAGTATAGAAACAAGGTCAAAGTTCAGCATGCATGCAGACAAAGGCAGGGGATGATAGCATGCAACAATCATAACATGCGTAACCCCATATTTACAGATGTAGGGATATGGGGTTACGCATGTTATGATTGTTGCATGCTATCATCCCCTGCCTTTGTCTGCATGCATGCTGAACTTTGACCTTGTTTCTATACTTTTTGGCACTTCCATCCCTACATCCTTCAACATTTTAGTAAAAATGTTTTTACACTTGTTTCACTGGTTTTTACTGTGTGTAGCAACGTGTATAAACCGACTGGCTTTCGTTCTACCTCCCTTGCATACCTATGACGATAGCCAGCAATTGGCAGTGACTCCTACATCCTGTCTTGTACGAATATTGCACACTGAGTAAAACTGCGGGTCCAGTTATGGCAACAGTTAGTCGTTCAAAGAAACGGACACAAAGGAGCAACGCTGGTAGCCAAACAGCGCGACAAATCACAACCACGACCAAACTTCTAAACGTCACGTCTTCGGCACGTGAGCAAACCAGCAAATGGCGTCTAAACTAACGCTTCTAAGCTTGCCAAACTGGAGTTTGACGGGCTTTGGGAGAAGGTATGAAGATTTTGTGCATCAAGGATCATGTACGCTCCAGTATAAATGATTTTCGTGAAAGAAATAGAGCGATTACTAATCCCAGTTTCGCGGTAGGCCGTTTGAACTGAAGAAGAAAGAAGAAGAAGAAGAAGATGATGAACAATCGGCGTTTTTACAATTTTCCGAGAATCACCGTAGCTGTATATTTTACGGAGTTTGAGAGTATTATAGTGTATAGAGGCACTCGCAGAGCACGTTGTTTGTCTGAAAAGGCCTATAACTTCCGCGTTCGAGAGTTCTCAGCCGTTACTTTTGTATGGGGCTAATGGGCGTGTCTGCGCCATCCCTACATATAGAGTCTACCGACTCTATGATTAATGGGAGACACACAATCCTATATCTGACTACTATAAGCCCTGCTAAATGTGAAATTTGGTATGAGAGTATAGTTTAATATCCCAATGATATTGTAATAAAATCTCTGTAAACAATGTAAATCTTGTAATATAACATCAAATAGCCCCAGGCAAGCATAATTGTATCTCACTAACCAGAGCTCCACTAAATGTGAAAATTGGTATGATGGTAAAGTGTAATACATCAATGATCAACATTGTGATAAAATCTCTGTAAACAATATAAATTTTGCCAACAAATGGCCTCAAACAAGCATTAATGTATCTCACTAACAAAAGCTCTACTAAATGTAGAAATTGGTGTGATGGTAACCAATGATCAACGTTGTGATAAAATCTCTAAAGATTCAAGTTGTTTGATTCTCTGGTTATTAAGTTATTGGTGTGGTGGTAAAAATCTTGTAATCTCGTAAATAATGGCTACTATAATACGTACGTAAATAATAACAACTTTGCTATATTTCACTAGCAAACACACCACTAAAAGTGAAATTTGGTATTGTAGTAAAGTATAATACCTAAACAATGAACAGCACTAAAGTGCTAAACCCTCAATGTATATCTTATCATAGAGTCGGTAGACTCTATATGTAGGGATGGCACAGACACGCCCATTAGCCCCATACAAAAGTAACGGATGAGAACTCTCGAACGCAGATGTTATAGGCCTTTTCAGACAAACAACCTGCTCTGTAAGTGCTTCTATACACTATAATACTCTCAAACTCCGTAAAATACACAGCTACGGTGATTCTCGGAAAATTGTAAAAACGCCGATTGTTCATCTTCTTCTTCTTCTTCTTCTTCTTCTTCATCTTCTTCACGGAAATCATTTATACTGGAGCATACATGATCCTTGATGCACAAAATCTTCATACCTTCTCCTAAAGCCCGTCAAACTCAAGGTTTGCAAGCTTAGAAGCATTAGCTTAGACGCCATTTTCTTGTTTGCTCACGTGCCGAAGATGTGAAGTTAGAAGTTTAGTCATGGTTGTGGTTCTGTCATACGATAATTGTTCCCCCCCCCAAAATCGGTCCCCCCCGGAACGTCCGCGGCAGAAAACTCGGTCCCCCTGGACCAACCACGGCAGAAAATATGGTCCCCCTAGGACCATGTATGGCGCCGCAGACGGTCCCCCTTACTATGCTGGTCTTGCCTTAGCTGCGCCGGTATCAGTGTTAAACAAGTTATACTGCGACACTGCACTCTTAGCCGCTATCTGATGTAGCTGATATTTGAACTTAGCTGTAGTGTCACTGATATATCCCCTAAGGCTCAATTCATGGTACAGGTATCGCTACTGTAGCACACAATGCGCAGAACAGGGAGCAAGCCCAGTTGGCCTATAGACCATTTATCGGACATGTAAGTTATGGTCTGCCGTAGAAAACACACTGATGAACTGCTGGGAGACCATATCCTGTCGGAATACAGTGGAACCTCTCTTAACGGACACCTCTGAAGAGCGGACACCCCCCCTTATAACGGACACTTACTCAAGTCCGGATTGTAGCTCCATAGACTCCAATAGTAAAGCAACCCACCTCGCTATTACGTATAACGGACACATTTTTTGTCCCCTACTCGCCAACAGTAATACAAATCGCCCCCGCTATAACGGACACTCCACAATAACCACACCCACAATCCAATACTCAGCTGGCTGTAGCAGACCGCATATTCACTTACGACCAGGCGCACGGCCGGGCGTGTCGACTATAAACCTATATATATCGCTCCCTAGCCCTACCGCGTATTACTATTCGCGTAATTGGCTTACGGCGATGTCGATGCGCGCGCGCTTGTGTAAAACTTGAGGGCGACGAAACCTTAGAATTCGTAGTTGCTAAATACCCTAGCAAAAGGAGAGCTCCTTTGCGGCCCGTAGATCCGCCACTAAGCCAGAAGAGTAGGTTCTCTGATGGATACTGTGGTGTCCTTACTGTATGAAAGTGTAGCGTCAGCTAAAGAGGCTACTGTTATGATTACTACTATGTATATGTTATTATAGTCATTAAAATATCGAACCTCTCTACTAAGGACACCTCTCTATAACGGACAAACTGGCTTTCCCCAATGGTGTCCGTTATAGAGAGGTTCCACTGTACTGATGCATGTAGTGTTTTCAGGTGAGGGGACCATGCGTGGCAGGGGGGGACCAATTACGGCTAAAAACTATAGAAACAAGGTCAAAGTTCAGCATGCATGCAGACAAAGGCAAGGGATGATAGCATGCAACAATCAAAACATGCGTAACCCCATATCCCTACATCTGTAAAGGTTACGCATGTTATGATTGTTGCATGCTATCATCCCCTGCCTTTGTCTGCATGCATGCTGAACTTTGACCTTGTTTCTATAGTTTTTAGCACTTCCATCCCTACATCCTTCAACATTTTATACTCTTATATATGGTTTTCAATGGGGATAGACCATAGCAATCCCTATATACACACTACTACTGTACTGTGTGATTTTCATTTGAGGGCATATATACTTTACATACATACACAATGTATACCTGGATATAGCCGTTTATCAGGTGAAAGCAATAAATATACATTCTTAGATGGTCCAAGTTCTGGTGAAGTGAGGTTGTTCTATGACTACTATTACCCTAACTACTACCATGGTCTTGTGGAGGTGTATCTGTCAGAGGAGTGGGGTACTGTGGCTGATGATGGTTCATGGACACTAGAAGATGGAGAAGTAACATGTCGTCAGCTGGGATATGAAATTCCAAGTAAGGTAGTTTGGTCAAATTGTAGCATTCCAAAGACACATTTACATGCAGGTACTTCAATCGTCTTATATTCATACTACTACTCATATTATCGTGAAACTACTCCTGTACACATGAGTAATGTGCAGTGTTCAGGGACAGAGAACAAACTAACTGATTGTCCTCACAGCTCTGGAGGAAGTGGATCTGGTGCAACTCTGAGATGTTATGACTATTATATAGGTATATAATATAATAATAATAATAATAATAATAATAATAATAATAATAATAATAATAATAATAATAATAATAAATAAATATATAAATAAATAAATAAATAAATAATAGGCATAAAAATTAGTGCACAATATTATAAATATTAGTAAGCTAGTACAATAATAAAACAAGCCAGCACCGTCTTATAATAATAGTATACTCATGAAGCTACCATAGCATTACTGCCATTGAACCACACACCCACAATATAATCATAGGCATAGCCACACATAGCATGTACATACATACAGGCAAATCCTCACCATCTGTTCCTCCCTCATGTGGAACATAACTTACCACCCCTTTGGCCCTCAACTCCAGCCAGCTATATCATAGAGTCGGTAGACTCTATATGTAGGGATGGCGCAGACACGCCCATTAGCCCCATACAAAAGTAACGGCTGAGAATTCTCGAACGCGGAAGTTATAGGCCTTTTCAGACAAACAACGTGCTCTGCGAGTGCCTCTATACACTATAATACTCTCACACTCCGTAAAATATACAGCTACGGTGATTCTCGGAAAATTGTAAAAACGCCGATTGTTCATCATCTTCTTCTTCTTCTTCTTCTTTCTTCTTCAGTTCAAACGACCTACCGCGAAACTGGGATTAGTAATCGCTCTATTTCTTTCACGAAAATCATTTATACTGGAGCGTACACGATCCTTGATGCACAAAATCTTCATGCCTTCTCCCAAAGCCCGTCAAACTCCAGTTTGGCAAGCTTAGAAGCGTTAGTTTAGACGCCATTTGCTGGTTTGCTCACGTGCCGAAGACGTGACGTTTAGAAGTTGTGATTTGTCGCGCTGTTTGGCTACCAGCGTTGCTCCTTTGTGTCCGTTTCTTTGAACGACTAACTGTTGCCATAACTGGACCCGCAGTTTTACTCAGTGTGCAATATTCGTACAAGACAGGATGTAGGAGTCACTGCCAATTGCTGGCTATCGTCATAGGTATGCAAGGGAGGTAGAACGAAAGCCAGTCGGTTTATACACGTTGCTACACACAGTAAAAACCAGTGAAACAAGTGTAAAAACATTTTTACTAAAATGTTGAAGGATGTAGGGATGGAAGTGCCAAAAAGTATAGAAACAAGGTCAAAGTTCAGCATGCATGCAGACAAAGGCAGGGGATGATAGCATGCAACAATCATAACATGCGTAACCCCATATCCCTACATCTGTAAATATGGGGTTACGCATGTTATGATTGTTGCATGCTATCATCCCCTGCCTTTGTCTGCATGCATGCTGAACTTTGACCTTGTTTCTATACTTTTTGGCACTTCCATCCCTACATCCTTCAACATTTTAGTAAAAATGTTTTTACACTTGTATATATAGGTACAAAATAACTTTAGATAATATGTTACAGTATGATCCTCACAATAGTAAGAACATTTCATTAAAATGTTAAGGGATAACAGCAAAACTCATAGAAACAAGGGCAGTATATATGTAGTAAACGCAAGAGATGATAGACTACCAAAAATCATGCAAAAAATTCCCTTGCTACATATGTATATCTCTACACCTGTAATTACTACTCCCCTTGCAGGGACCACACAGTTGTAGAGATACGCATATCGTTGCTTGTGCAGTGTGTGCATGAACTCTGCCCCTTTTGTGTTTTAATCTACATAGAAATACTAGCTTTACTTGTCAAGAAAGCAAATATTCCGTTAGTGTAACATACTGTGCATGGGAATAAGAAGCTGTTTGATAAGTGAGAGATGTTTAAAGAATTAGAAGATGGTGTTTTACTGATCACTTTGATACATTTGATTGTGGCTGTGTACTTGGCCTACTTTGAGAGCCTTATTTGTATAGAAACATGCATGTGGCCTATATATTCATATAGCATTCAGGAGTTTTGAGGCATTTCATTGGTTAAAGCTAATAATGTTGGCACCAAATTCAACTTTCTGATATACTGTTGGCCCATATGGCACAACTGTTAATGCACACTAATGATGCAAAGTACTTTCTAAATATGAGAGGTTGGTGGGCAACTGGAAAATGCTGATGAAAGGGGGAACAACGGAAATGGAAACGGGAATGGGAACAACCACTTTATGTGCATGCACATTCCATTCTACGTCTTCCTCTTCGATTCAACGGGCAACTGGAAAACGCTGAAGAGCTTACCTTGGCTTGCTGCATATTGACATGTGTAGCTTGCATACTAGAGTACTTGCCGGAACATATGCTGACGGATTTGCGAACGCAAACGTCACCGTATATTTTTTGTGAAAGTTTTTCTTACACAGGCCTGCGCGAACACAAACGTCACCGTACTGCGTATGTTTTTTGTCTTACACAAACCTGCTATATAGGCGAACGCAAACGTCACCGTATATTTTTTGTGAAACAAGTTCTAGACGGCCTGGTAGACGATCTCTGCTTCACAAGTACTCAAAACACTACACCGAAAAGAGCGGTCAGAGGTTGGAACATGGACTCAGCAACATGTACAGATCAATACACAAATTATGCAAACCCAACTGTCAGTCCATGCAAGGATGAGAATGAGCACATGCACAATCAAAACTCATATGTGCATGTGCATTCCACGTTTCATAGAAAGGTGGGCGGACCTGCGGGAGTAGAAGGGGGGGAAGTGCTATACACCTACCTGCCTACGATATCAGTGGAAGATGATTTGTCATCTTCTCACGTGATTCAAATTCGTATCCAGAAAGCTCGGAGGGCTTACTTTCAATATGCATTTCAAGGCAAGTTAAGTCCTGTCTCTTGCTGTTCAATAGTGGGACATGTGTTCTACTCGTCCTCCTGTATGGAGTTGAGAACTGGGTTCTATCATCTGAACCCATTCTATTTGGATGCTCGACTCTTTTCAGGGAGAGATTGCAAATGGGATCCTGCATTTGCTCAAGTGGTACTCTAACACATTAGCGATTGTAGCACTTGGATAGAATTCCCTCCATTACATCTGTACCATTAGATAGCTGAGATTTTTTGCATATATAGAGTCATGTCAAATTAGGAAAGCGTCTGTCATCATGCTTTCTCTGCAATGGTAAACGATGTGGAGTCACTGAGTCTCATAAGAGAGTACAGGGAGTTAGAACTGAGATATATACAACTCCACTGCAATTCTTTGTGCTAAAGAGCAAGAGGGAGTTAACATCATCAGGAATGCACAGTCCAAAGAGCATCTGCAAATTAACCAATCACTGCTGCTACAAAAGGCTTCTACATATTCGTTCCTAAATGAGATTGGTAAGTGTGTTGAATGGAAAAAGCTCTAGGACAATGCACTTGATCATGGACCCTCAGTTATCAAGAGTCTAAAGAACCTTGTCTGTGTGATCACATACACCAACCATTCTGTTGCCCACCTTGTGATACACAGAATTTGGACCAACCAACTCTGATTGATCATGTTATCACAAACCATACTAATAGTCACTCGTTTTGGAGTTGTCTCTGTGTAGCTACCACAGATTCTATATAACATATTTTATGCCTTTTACATTTATTATCATAGTTGTGCATATCCGCTTTATTTTATTTTGTGTCACCATTCCTCTGTTCTGGCCAATCAACATAAAATTTAACTTTTAAAAAAGCAGGTGGGGCTTGTGTGGACACAGGCAAGTAAGGATGGTAAAGCACTCCACAAAGAAGCAGAAATGGACACTGCTATATATATATATATATATATATATAGGTACCCAAGAAAAAACATTTCATTAAAATGTTGAAGGATGTAGTGATGGTAGTGCCAAAAATTAAAGAAACAAGATTGTAATAACCGTAATAGTAGTGCACTGTGAACAACTGAGGCACACGTGCAATAATTCACCCACCCATGGCACCAGGGAGGTTTGTTTATTTCCTTAGTAGTTGAAGTTATCAAAATACACATTGGCTTTTTTATTAGCTTGCTCCATGGCTCATCCAAGCTATTAGCAACCTGCCACACTTTACTAATCATTCAAGTAACATGAAGAGTAGAACTTATAATAGTGTATTTGTTGGCTATAGATACGTACATGTTTGTATAGTTTGGTGAGAATGTACAGGTAAGAAAGTGACTATTGCTAAAACAGTAAAAGAGACAAGTAAATTGGGTAGGATGTGCATAAAAAAGAGACAAGATTTGGATACAGTAACAGGGGCGATGGCAGAGGGGGGGCAGGGGGGGCGATTGCCCCCCCCCCCAATATTCCAGTAGGGGGGGCCTGGCCGCCCCAATAAAATAAAAGCTATGACGGAATGTGTGTTGCTGCTGCTGCATGCACTCGATGCGTTTCGAAACGTGTTACTACTATATATGCGCTCGTGCAGATAACAGCTATAATCTTATTGCGTGCCTGGAAAATTGCGTAACGTGCGCGTACGTATCTCGCCCACCAACTCCGAACTTCTGCCGCCGCCTCTGCAGTAACAGACACAAGATACACAAATATGATATCATATACAAATAAATAAAGAAATATGAAAGGAAATGTCGTACAGTGTGATAAAAGCACGTCTGTGTTCCAATTTTGTGTCCATTCTTTTTTATGCAATCCTTATACTACATTTCAGGTCTCCTAAATTATATATTTACTCAGATCGGTGTTATACTGGTAATATTCGGCTGGTAGGAGGTGAGACAGATATGGAAGGAAGGGTAGAGATATGTGGTAGCTACAGCAGATGGGGTACAGTATGTAATAGACAATGGACTTCATCTCACACTAAAGTTGTCTGCCGCAACTTAGGATATGATGACACTGAAGGTAAATAAATTTCAATGCAACTGACACTTGTATTGAAGGATACATGAAAATCCTAGTAAAAGTGTATTTCAAAATCCTGCTTCCTTAACAGAAAAATCTTGATTGATCCTTAAATTGGAGATTCTCCGAATAATGGACACTTTGGTGCAAGGCCTACCCTCAGGCTACAATCGTTTGCTACCAAGTAACTACAAAATAGCAAAATGCATGTACCTAGGTCCAGAAAAAAATGACAGGAGACAAGTAAATAAAAAATTTAGGAAATTAGAAAGGAAATATAGGGATTTTATAAAAAGGAACAGAGACAAGATTGGGACACAGACATGTTATGATATATCGACGTACGCATAATGTTACGTTGATATTTCATAACATGTCTGTGTCCCAATCTTGTTTCTGTTCCTTTTTATACAATCCCTATAATTATTTCCTTTCTAATTCACTAAACTTTGTCTAATGGGAATTTGGCCAGGAAATGAAGGGTCGTCCGTTTTTTGGTAGAAGTCCACTATTTGGAGTGTCTGTTAAAAAGAGTTTACTGTACATCAATAATCAGCTTTTTGTATATTCAATGCACAGGTTCCTATCAAGAATCTCATACCTTTGGTGAAGGAACTATCTCCATACACATGGATTATATCAATTGTTCTGGGTCAGAGTACAGACTACAGGATTGTCACCACTTCACTCACAGCTATGGATGTAGTCATAGTGATGATGCAGGAGTGCATTGCCAGCTAGGTATGTAAAAGCTGTAAAGTAATGTTGAAGGATGGAGGAATGAATGTGCTAAAAAGTGGAATGTCTAAGGAAGTGTATGTAGTAAAGAAGGTGATGATGGTATGTAACAATAATAAAAATGTAAAAAACATTTTCATTAAAGTGTTGAATGATGTATAACATGTGTAACCCCTTTTAGTATTTACAGATGTAGGGATATGGGGTTACGCATGTTATGATTGTTGCATGCTATCATCCCCTGCCTTTGCCTGCATGCATGCTGTACTTTGACCTTGATTCTATGCTTTTGGCACTTCAATCCCTATATTTTAGTGAAAATGATTTTACACTTGTTTCACTGGTTTGTACTGTGTGTAGCAACACGTATAAACCTAATGACTTTTGTGCATAGTTCTACCTGATAGCTAGCAACTGTCAGTGATGACTACATCCTGTCTTGTACGAATATTACGAGTACTGAGTACAACAGCGGGTCCAGCTAGCAGTTGCCTGCAACAGTTAGTTGTTCAAAGAAACCCACAGACTAATGACCAAACTAACTTCACGTGTTTGGCACGTGAGCAAACAAGAAAATGGCGTCTAAAACTAACACTTCTAAGGTTGCAGACCTTGAGTTTGATGGCATTGGGAAAAGGTATGAAGATTTTATGCATCAAGGTATTGTACGCTCCAGTATAAATGATTTTCGTGAAAGAATTAAAACGATTACTAACCCACTATAGTTCTAATATTTTCTACTCTAGTATGCTATATACTCGTCCAGGAAAGGTTCTACAATGATTCTGTTGGCAAAAGGGAAACTGCGCATGCGCATTATTAGTGTTTCAATAGCGTGTGTGTTTCCAAGGATTCACGCGATCGCGCACACCTGGCACCGAGGGTTCTGCACTTTAGTGCATTCATTTCTATAGCTTTTGGCATTTTCATCCTTACATCCTTATGCTTTTACTCTTGTTTCATTAGAATCTGCAACCTCATTCATTCATTAGAATTGTCGAAGTGATCTTTACTATACCCATACAGCAAAGTGTAATGATGGTGATATAAGGATACCAGATGGAGAGTTACGTGGCCTACTGGAGGTGTGCATTAATAGAAGATGGGCAACTATATGTCGGGATGGATGGACCTATTATACTGATGCTGCTGTTGTATGTAGAGAGCTGGGATATTCTGATGGTAAGACATGCAGTATCTTCATAATATATTCTTATCCTAACATACATTTATACCACTGTATGCATGTGTGTGCTATTAAAAGCAATATCAATCAGTTCACTAGAGGTTCTGCCATCATATTTCTAACTGCTGAGAAGTAATACGATGGATGTAGGGATGGGCACTACCATCCCTACATCCATCAATATTTCACTTTTATTCTTGATTCACTGGTGTTTACTGTGTTTAGCAAAACATCGTTGAATTATACCTCTATACATGCCCAAGCAGACTAAGTAGTCTTACACCGTGTCTTCTGTAGTTGCCAGTCATATATACCAGTAAGCAGTACTGTTCATGATTGCATATGTGGGGTTCTGAGAGCGATACAGAATATCAATGCGTTGAATCCACCTTGTCTTTGCCTGTGGCTGTGTTTCCTCAGTAGCTTCTAACTTCCTCTGATGTTTTTGGACATGTAGAAAAAAAAAGATGCAATCACAGATACCCCTATTATATACACTAAGTTCCTCAAATGAGTAAACCACAGCAAGGGGCGGTCTACAATCACTGGACTGCTGGACTCATTGAAATTGTTCGTAAACTTGTTACCAGGCATGAATTCCAATAGTGTGGGTTAATTTAGAGTACTCACAGGATTAGACCCGGGCAAGATAGTGATTTTTGTGACCAAAGTTTTAAGTGTTACTACGTTGTGCTATAGTCTCGCACCTAAGAGGGTCTGGCACATGAGATTAGTAGTGCTAGTATAGGTATATAAGCTTGTGCTGACATTATGTAGGTCTGTGTGATGAGCTTGCAGGGGTCAGGGTATCAGAGCTACATGTAGCATGTTGATTTGTTCAGGTACAGTGGCTGTAGACACATGCCTTAGTACATATGTACACATTACTGAGTAAATGACAGTGTGTCTCATCCGAGAACATACTTCACTTTTAAAAACTCACTGTCTTCTTGCATTTATAAATTCATAATTCATGCATGGGAACAAGTTTACAAACGATTTCAATTGAGTCCACCAATCCAGTCCACTGGTCCAGTCCAGTGATTGTTAACTGCTACAGCAAGGTCAAGAGAATGAGAAGCACATGCAGTGATATAAAGCAAGTTGTGTAAGGTCATATCATAATCAGATGTTCACTGTGCACCACTTGGGTTAATAACTTATTACAATCTTGTTCCTTTAATTTTTGGCACTACCATCCCTACATCCTTTAACATTTTAATGAAATGCTTTTTACACTTGTATAATATAACTTTCAGCAGCTCACTGCTTGGACATATCAGTTCTAAGAACACTTATATGAAGATAAGAACAATATAAAAACACTTATAGTGTTTATAACTGCCATATTCATAATTTCAAGCTGGCACAAGAGAATCTCGGTCTGAAGTTGTATTAGCACAACCATTAAATACGTCTTTGAAATAGTTTATATAACTATTTGGATGTTGTATCAAACATTGCGGTGTAAATTGTCTTTATTCCTTATACACAGGAACTACCTACTACACCTATATATACAGCAGGAGACCAATACAAATAACTGGGGTGTCCTGCTTTGGTAATGAGTATAGACTAACTGACTGTGACTACTCAATAAATGAACTTGGTGAATGTCGAAATGACGATATTGGAGTTACATGCAGTCCAGGTACCTGTACCAGTCTTACTGTACAAACCCATAAAACCCTTTATGCCTATGTATTGATTGTCACATTTATTTCTTGCTTTAAAATATGACATATATAGTTATTGACAATGGTAGCAAGAGAAGATATGGGTGGGGAATTAGCAGTTTAGCAATTTCCATGTGGCATTGTAGTGGATTACCTACATTGGGAGTTTCATTGTGTATAGAAACACACATACAGCAGATTTTGTGTTAAATGCTTATTAGTAAATTTTGGAGTTCTGAGCCATTTTAAGCTAATGAGTGTGTCAGCACTATTCCTGTATAGAAAATCTAGTAAATCACATATACAATTTCGCCGTAGTATTGAATCATCATATATACTATATACAGCTGACTGTGTTGACGGAGAGATGAGACTAGTGGAGGGAGATTCAGAAATTGAGGGAAGAGTGGAAGTGTGTTTTGGTCAGAGGTGGGGCACTGTCAGTAGTGATGGATGGACACAAACCAACACTAAAATTGTCTGCAATGATCTTGGATATGAGATAGCCACAGGTAATCAATGTCAAACTCAATAATGACGTTTAATAATTATTTTATCCTAAACAGATTTGGATAAGGTAGACTACACTCCAAGACCTGCCACTAACTCAAAACCTATCTACATGAACCATGTCCACTGTTCTGGTCAAGAACTAACACTACTTGACTGTAGCTATAGCAGAAACCTTTCCATAAATGAACATCACAAAGATGTTGGTCTACAGTGCAGGAAGTGTAAGTTGCGTATATTATTCCAAGAGTAAAATCACTTTCATTAAGCAATGTAGGAATAACAGTCCTAGAGAATGAATGCATTAGAGTGCAAAACCCTCGGCTCCACGCGTGCACGAACCCTTGAAAGCTATTGATAATGCGCATGCGCGCTTTCTGCAGGAAAATGGCCGACCACACGTCAACGGAGCAGTGCTGGATCTCTGCAACGGAGTGGTTTCAGAGAAAACCGCGCAAATATTTGGACCTCCGTTGCCTGCTGAGTACGTGACAGTATTTTCAGGACGAACAGACGCTCTAGATGTGAGTTGTGACATACAGACAGATCCAACTACAGTAACCCTCCTACATGCGCGCCGAGAGTTAATTAAGGTCAATATGCAGCAGGACAGGAAATGGCATGCAACGATACTACCATATGCATGTTCTGGTGCACCTTGCATATATAAACTGGTGGTGTGCTAGACGAGCTGTGCGTATTCCCTACTGATGAAAGCTAATAAGCTCGAAACAGCGCTGTCCAGGGAGCTTGTCTGGCCCCACCAGATATGTTCTTTTTCATGTGTAGCTTGATAGGTCTAGGGGTAATGCATGATATTATGCAATTAACCCCTTTCTTACTACATACAAGTAAATAAAAAATTTAGGGAATTTGAAAGCAAATATAGGGATTGTATAAAAAGGAACGGAGACAAGATTGGGACACAGACATGTTATGTTATATCAACGTAACATTATGGGTACGTCGATATATCATAACATGTCTGTGTCCCAATCTTGTCTCCGTTCCTTTTTATACAATCCCTATATTTGCTTTCAAATTCCCTAAATTTTTTATTTACTTGTCTCCCATCATTTTTTTGCTTGTCTGAGGCTATTTTTTACAAGATATACATGGTTTACAGAGATGTTAATATCTCCTCTATCCCTACTTCTTTAAACAAACTGATCTACTACGCCTAAGACAATTATTGTCCGCCCCAGTAGGGAGTAAATATGGGCATAAGCCCCGGACTGGAAAGGGGAGTGGTCACCCAACCCACTGAGCCATCTGTCATGCACGGAGGTTGCCCTCATGCCTGCTTGCAGCAGTCATTATGAACCCCCGCTAATAATGGTTATGTCATAAGATTGAGTACCACATTGCCCTCTCCAGCCCAAGGCTTGATCACATCAGAAAACTGATGGAGAACAAAACATACATGATAAATGGGGAGGGGAGGGGTGGGGAAGTTGCTGACTCTGTCCGAACGACGAACTCCAGCTGAAATGCACTAACTGACTTTTGCGCCAAATATCATGCTTATATAAATGTCGCGTCAATGCGCATGCGTCACTCGCGGGTTTTGCGCATGCCCGCCTCGGCCTAGAATATTAACCTGGTTTAATACTGTATTAAACCTCATTTATCACAATGTTGATCTGTGGCTTTACCACCATATCAATTTTCACGTTTAGTGAAGCTTTTGTTGGTGAGATACAGCATTGCTTGCCTGAGGCTATTTGTTGTTATATTACATTGTTTACAGAGATTTTATCACAAAGTTGATCATTGGGGTATCAAGCTTCACTATTACACCAATTTCGATTTACATTGTTTACAGAGATTTTATCACAACGTTGATCATTGGGGTATTAAGCTTTACCATCACACCAATTTCCACATGTAGCCTAGCTTTTGTTAGTGAGATACAGAAATGCTTGCCTGAGGCTATTTGTTGTCATATTACAAGATATTTACATTGTTTACAGAGATTTTATCACAACGTTGTTCATAGGTGTATTACACTTTATCACTATACCAATTTCCACATTTAGGGGAGCTATTGTTAGTGAGATACAGTAATCCTTGCCTGAGGCTATTTGTTGTTTTATTACAAGATTTACATTGTTTACAGAGATTTTATCACAACGTTGATCATAGGCGTATTACACTTTACCATCATACAAAATTTCACTTTTAGGGGAGCTATTGTTAGTGAGATACAGTATTCCTTGCCTGAGGCTATTTGTTGTTTTATTACAAGATTTACATTGTTTACAGAGATTTTATCACAACGCTGATCATAGGCATATTACTCTTTATCATCATACCAATTTTTACTTTTAGTGGGGCTTTTGTTAGTGAGATACAGAAATCCTTGCCTGAGGCTATTTGTTGTTATATTACAAGATTTACTTACATTGTTTACATAGATCTTATCACAACGTTGATCATTGGGGTATTACACTTTACCATCATACCAATTTTCACATTAAGGGGAGCTATTGTTAGTGAGATACAGTAATGCTTGCCTGAGGCTATTTGTTGTTTTATTACAAGATTTACATTGTTTACAGAGATCTTATCACAACGTTGATCATTGGGGTATTACACTTTGTCATCATACCAATTTCCACATTTAATGGAGCTTTTGTTAGTGAGATACAGTAATCCTTGCCTCAGGCTATTTGTTGTTATATTACAAGATTTACATTGTTTACAGAGATTTTATCACAATGTTGATCATTGGGGTATTAAACTATACTACCATACAAAATTTCACATTTAGCAGACCTTTCATTAGTCAGATATAGGATTGTGTGCCCCCATTAATAATACATGGCCTGAGGCTATTTTTGTTTATTTTACAAGAAGTACATTGTTTACAAAATTTTTAACATGACGATGCACTACCCACAGTGGAACTACATCACTGTACCAAGTTTCATGTTTAGATGTGTTACCGTTAGTGAGTTACGCTTGTTCAAGCGGAAGAAGAAGAAGAAGAAGAAGAAGAAGAAGAAGCGGAAGATGAAGAATTTACAAAATACACTTTTGTTAATTTAACCCCTTTATCATCAATCAAATTATACCATTTTATAATCACAGTTAGTTTCTGGGTATAGTTACATATTCATGTTAACAGAAGTCCAGTAGGTAGCAAACTGAAAGTGAAAGTGATGAAAAACCTTATATATGGTTTTCAATGGGGATAGACCATAGCAATCCCTATATACACAGTACTACCGTACTGTGTGATACAGCATTTTATGAAAATATTGAAGGATGTATATAGAGATGAGGGTGCCAAAAATCAAACAAACAAGGTGCAGTAGATCTATGCAGGTAAGGCAGTGATGATGGAATGCAATAACATCATGCTTAACCCAAAGAGAAAGCATGTTGTTACTGTTGCATGCCATCATCCCTGCCTTACCTGCACAGATATACTTCACCTTGTTGCTTGATTTTTGGCACTATCATCCATACATCCTGAAAATTTTGTTTTTCATTGTGCAAACTACATTTTGCTAATGTGCTAGAACCTGTTTCTATTTGCATGCACTAGATCACACCTTTCCTCTGCACATAAAAATGTGTAATGCACAGTACAAATGAAACTGGCTTTCACATTGTTTTTGGTGATGCAAAGAATCTGTTGGTCAATGATCACACACCTGCATGACAGAAAGGAGCTGTTTCATGTAAAAATGTGTATATTATTGTGTAGAGCATGCTATGTTCCTTCTATATACATAACTGCAGCATTAAGTATTACTATTATGAGCTGACGTTAAGGTCTATTGGCCATGTTGGTGCCATCCCTACATATGGAGTCTACTGACTCTATAATACGGCATGATATTTGCCATTGCCATTCCTACATGTACATGTATTGTTTCTATGTTGTATGTAGTTGCATCAATGTGGTAGCCTATCCACTCATGCTGTGAGCCTGACACATGCCTGCCTACATTCTTTGATGCCAATGTCAGCACATTGTCTCATGCATCGTGAGTAAATCTAATGACAGTCATGTGACATTAATGATTCTTCTACCACAACAAAATAGCATTCAAACATACGAAAGTGCTAGTATATGGGACAAAAAGCATCATTAGTGATATTGTTTTTTTCAACAATCATGCACGAGAGAGAAAGAAGCTGTTTATACCAAAACAAAGCCGAGTGCTTTTGACAATTTACATTACTCCTTTGGAATATTAAAGTTAAGAGATGGTGCTTTAGCAATTTTTACGTGTAATATAGTAGTGGTGTATTTGAAGTGTCTTACTGTGTAGTAGAAGTACTCATAAAACAGGATGGGTTATGTTCTCAGCCTCATGCCTTCTCTCCACATAAAGAATGACCCTTTTGTGTACAGTCATGTGACCCTGCCACAGAGGGCCTGTGCATGCCAGAATTGGTCCTGGCTGGAGGTTTTCTACCAATAGCTACCGAGGCCTTTTAAATCCCTAAGCTCCACTGATGTTTGGCAATGCCATTCCTCCATATACTGATGTGTCAGCAACACTGCATCCCTACGTAGATTAATAGTGTACTACCTCTCTAATGTAACAAAGAGCCCTCATTTTAAATTTTAGTTGATCTACTGTATCCACTATAACATGTACAGCCTCTTGTGATAATGGAGATTTAAGACTGATAGGAGGTGACTATGTGTATGAGGGGATACTTGAAGTATGTTTTGATCAGAAATGGGGTACTATCAATGAGGCTGGATGGACTCCTAGCGATAATCAAGTTGCTTGTAGACAACTGGGATTTGATACTATCGGTGAGTGCAGCTAGAATTATGTGTATGTATATTGACCAAGCATTTTCACCTATATATACTCTCTATATGCATTTATGCATGTAAATAAAAAGTGTTGCAATTGTGTATAGAGATTGCATAAGAGCACGGGACAGACATGCATGATCCATTAACATACCACTGTTATGTATATAGCACCTTTCTTGTCATTGTTCCCCATTGTATACACTTCAAATTTCCTATATACACAGTTAATACAGTATGTCTAACTGGTTATCAACCACATGTTCACTATAGTCAGAAAGCTCATGTCAGCATCAGAACATTTATGTGGAACATATTTTATGCATGAATAAAACAGCTGGGTCAGTGTTAATACTTGACTTTATAATCTTTTAATGGTTAGTATATATATATCATGTGATAGCTCATATTCTTCAACAGGATATTATGGTACCTCTAAGAACATAGGTACCCTATCTAGTCCAATATTCATGGATAATGTTGCCTGCTATGGAACTGAATCTAAACTGATAGACTGTACCTATCATACTGATACCAGTGAAGATGAACACTCTGAAGATATTTGGATCAATTGTGGCACACCAACCAGTACTTCTACACCAGTCAATGATACACCACCAAGTGATGCTACAGTAACACGAGACACAACTTCTGCAACTGATAAACAGACTTCTGACAAACAGCTCCAGACAACTTCAACTGCATCACTGGTGGTGGCCTTCATTGCTCTGGGTAGTAGCATTCTTGTGATTATATTCCTGGTAGGCTACATATGCAAACATCAAAACAAGAAACTTAGCAATGAAAGGTGAGTCTACACATTACACTGTCCGTGAGTACACTGCCTGCAATCAGAGAGTTGGTACACTCTATAGAGAGAAGGCCATGATGACATGCCCATTAGCTACATAAAATACCTCATATATAACTCGCAACACTGCTGCACTTTGACCAAAAAAATCACTGTAGTGATGGCAGTGTAAAAACATAACTTTAAAAATTCAGTATGTAGCAAGGAGGGGATGGTGGTATGCAACAATATTGGCTATTGCTCTCATCATCCCTGCATACATCCTGTAAAATGTTTTATTCTTTTGCCAAAAACAACCTGCATGTCTGATATAGCTTCGAGTATTCCTGCATCCAACAAAACAGAAGTACCCATCTGCAGGTACCACAGTGGTGTTTGATCATAATTATGTGGCACCTGCTTACCTGCTTATCATGCTGTTTTGAACTGAAAATAACTAATTATAACATTTCTTTGTATATACAGTGTCTACTATCGCAATGATGAATATGCAGATCAAACAAGTGATGAAAAAGTTACCAAGAAATCCCATCCAAATACTTCATCTCCTCATCGTGACCAGGAGTGTGCTGCTGTAAACGAATCAGCCTCTTCATATCAACCTCTTATAACAGGCACTTTCAAAAAAGATGGCATCTATACAAGCATTGAGGTAGGCAAAAGGAGTGCACTTCAATCTCCGTTGACCTTTACTCGGGATGAAGACATATATGACACATGCACCTGAGAATTCGGAACTGCAAAAGAAAACATTTTAAACTGCTAACTTCTTTACTATTTTGTGCATGACTGTTGATACATAGAGACCTTAAACGTATTTTGTGGTGGTACATAAGTTACATTAGTTATTGTGTGTGATAACTTTGTGCTGTCTGTAGCAGTTCTGTTAAAATATAGGGCTATTAATGTAACAAAATCTCTAGATCTCATTGCCAGCTCAGGTAGATCTAATACTGAAACTGGGTGTCAAACACAAATGGGAGAGATAAGAGTTGGGCTATAGATCTATACCCTTTCCGCACATGCGCAATCTAAACACAGGAAGTAGCTATAGGGATTACAACCTGTCATGCTCAGGGAACACAATTTAGTGTCTGTCGCTACGTGGAATTGTAGACCTGACCTGTTGACCTGAATTGTTGACCTGATTAAATCTGGAGTTGACATAATCATTCTGCAAGAACCTTGGACTCAGTTCATCCACAGTATGATTTCACAGCAATCTCAGACAAATGGCTACATGCCAGTTCTAACCTTGTACGAGGATGCGGTGGCATTGCTATACTTTGGAATAAGGCACTTCCCTGTTTTCCAATTTCAGCTCTTGATAGTGATAGAGTCTGTGGGGTTCGCCTGCTATTACCTTCCACTCGGGGACACTCTAAATGCTACCTTACCATCCTCGGTGTATATATGCCCAGTGCTGACCAGCCTCAGGAAACGTACACCTCCTATCTGGAAATCGTTGAACATGCTGTCTCTCAATTCTCGAATGATGGTCCACTGGTGACCTAAATGCTCATCTTGGTAGTAGAGTCTGTGACAACCCTCAACAGTCATGCAATTCTAGGGGTCAGCAATGGCTCAACCTCTGTGAATCTCTCTCACTGCATAATATATCATCAAGCTCACTCTCATTTGGGCCTTCCTACACCTACAGCTCAGGAGGTCACATATCCACAGTTGACTATGTACTTGGGAACAGTGTTGGTGTTAGAGGAGTCTGCTCCTGCAATACTCTGAAAGAGCATCCCCTTAACACATCTGACCATCTTCCCATCCACAGTACTTTTGATCTCGCTCATGTAAGACATCCAATTCCTCCACCATTCCCATTCCAGCATTTAGATTGGCACCAAGCCAAGAAAACTGGCTTAGCCACGCAGTATGCCAGGATTTGCAATGAAACAGTCAGTCCTCTTCTGGGAAAGGACTACTCCTCTATCGAAGAGATAAATGAAGACATAAATGTAGTCTGTAAAAAGATAACTGATGCTGCGAATAATCTGCTTAAGAAAAAGAAATCAAAAATAAGTGGCAGAGTGAAAGACCCAATGTTATCCCATCTCTGCTGGAAAAGTAGATGTGCTTTTAGACAATGGAAAGATATAAGGAGACCTATTTGTGGTCCAGAGTGGGACCGAAGAAAGAAGTGTAAAAAGGAAGTGAGTCGTATTTGAACAAGTGCAAAGCCAGAGAGGAACGCAAATAGATCCAGCAAAGGGATAAAATGTTCCAGCAAAACCACCCAAAACGCTTCCATAACCAACATCACAGAAAAGCAGCTTGCAATAAGCTCTTTTCACAGGATTCTCTAATAACTGACACAGACAGCCTGCTGGGCTGACTACTTCAGTTCCCTCGGTCAATCTCAATGCCATTCAAATGATTCTCTTAAGAAGTCACAGCTTTTCATAAATGATCTAGCATCTGAGTCTCTCAACAGCTGTGACAACATCCTGTACTAAGAGATTGACGAGGAGGAAGTGGATTTTGCAATTCGCCGCCTCAAGAAGAACCGTGCTGGTGGTGCTGATAATATCTCTCCAGAGCACCTAAAGTTCAGTGGCACAGTCTTTAGGAAGTGGCTCTGTTACATCTTTAACTGCATCTGCCAGCTGGAGCATATCCTCAGTGTTTCAAAGATGGAATTATAATTCCAGTATTCAAGGGCAAAGGGAAAGATCCCTTGGTAACCAAAAACTATCGAGGGATAACTTTTACCTCAGTCCTTGCAAAAGTCTTTGAAATCATCCTTGGCCAGCTCATAACTCCTATGCTTGAGGCAGCTGGGATACCTCAAGTCACCCAAACTGCCTACAGAGAAGGAGTCTCCTGCACTGACTCTATGTTTAATTTGCTAGCATGGAAGCTTGTGCTCACCTCAGATCAAATGGAGACCATGTCTACCCATGTTTTTACGATCTGACAAGTGCCTTCGACACAGTAGAATTCTGTGTGCTGTTGCAAAATCTATTTCAAGCAGGGGTTAGAGGGAAATGTTGGAGGCTCCTCCGTAACTGGTATTCAAACTTCAAGTCAAGTACGACTGGGAAGCCACATTTCTAAGCCCTTTCCTATCTGTCGTAGAATTCGCCAAGGATCTGTCCTATCCCCATGCTCTTCAATCTCATCATGGACCCCCTATTGTCCACTTTGAGTTCAAGATCACTGGATATCAGCATAAATGGTTTATTCCTTGGAGCCTTTGCCCATGCTGATGATCTTTGGACAATTGCATCAAATATAGAGGACACCACTGATCAGGCAATGTTTGTTAACAATTTTTTAAAATCCAGAGGACTTTGACTTTGTCCCGAAAAATGTGCCCTCGTTACTTCAAATAAGTATCTAACAACTTCATGTTTGATGGTTGACGATGAAACATCTCTTCCTATTGAAAAGTCAGTGAAATGTCTTGGTGTTATGTGATACAACTCAACCTCAAGCAAGGCATGTGTAAATGAGCAAATACAAAAAGCCAGAGCTGCATTTTTTGCTAACGGTCAACTGGGTGCTTTCCAGGGACTACTCAACCCATTATCATCTCGTAGCATCATTGCATAATTCCAATTCTGTTATATGGTTCTGAAAACTGGGTGCTTAACTATTCACTGTTGGAGGCACTCGAATCTTTTCAAGCTGAACTTGGACGACGTGTACTGAAGCTCTCCAAATTTACTTCCAATACTATACCCCTGCTTGTGCTAAACTGGCCAACTGTGTGCGCCAGAGTTCTTTGCAACAAATTGTCATTTCTGTCTCGTGTCTATTGCTGTATCTGATACGACCTACATGAATATTGTCAGACGGTGTCACTTCCTTGACTCAGTTCTGGGATCTGAATTCACCGATGAGGTTTTGAATGAACCCAACCTATGTTTGAGAAATCTGAAGAAACGTGTCATAGATGTAGACCACAAGAGGGTTGAGGAAAATCAAAAGACCATCCTTCTCTTCTCTGTATACTCCATGTTGCAAAGGAAAACCTATGGCTAAAGTTCTGGGATGTGGCCCTTGAACATGGCCTGGATGGATCAAAATTGTCAATGGCTCTCCTTAGCCAGACTCTATTTAGGGATTGACAGTGTCCAGTGTCCAACTGTGCGCACACTGTTCCACAAGATTCTCCACTTTGTGAGCACTTGTTTGAGTGCCACACTGATGTCGATCCAAGTGTTACCCCTGCTTTTGTGACTGACAACATTATCTCATCTACATCAAACCCTGAACACTTTCTGACCCTTATACCACTTGGTCTGTCACTTCTAAAGGTTTTACCATTTTAAGTCAATATAACTTTGTGTGCATTTTATTTTTGTGTTCATAGAGTCACCACTCTTCCCTGGATTGGGTAATAATGATATTTTGAACTTTTTTTTTGATACCAGGCCGTTTCTCCGCGGCTTTGAATCTGGAACGAGGCTAATACGTAGCTAGCTGTATATGCAGTAGTTCAGTCAGTATATGAAAATCACTTCACATGCTGATAACAAAACGAACAAACAGATAGACGAACGAACGAAACAACGAACAACATGAACAAATTCGAACGAGACCAACGAACGTGCAGTGACAAACAAACGAGAGAAACAAATGACAGAATGAGACGAACAAGATATTCACGAAACCAGTGATATGGCCAGAGTTCGGAGTTGTCACCAACTCCAACGTTCAATATACTGTGAAACCGCGGTTAATTAGCTACTTCCGTAATGCCACCAGTATTTAAATTGGCGGCCACTATTTTAAACCTCACTCAATTCTATGATCTCGAAGTGAAAAGCACAAGGAATATGATCTGCGGTAGTGTGTATCTGCTGCTTTTTGTTCTTCCGACATTAATAAGTAAGTCGACCTTCATACCCTCACTCTATTTCGGGTACCGGTCCCCCTAATTTTTTATTTTCTGTAAACTTTTAAGTTATAATAGTGGTATTTATAAGGACTAGATCTATATATAAGTCGCATTCGCAGGGCCTAAGTTGTATTGGTGGAGAATGTCTATATTAAAAACGCGTTTGACTATCATATATGCATCAAGTTAATAGGTGCATGCGCTCTATAAACCTAACGAGCATGGCTCTGGTTGTTTCCGTATCCCGGGCTGCCCGCATCCAACTTTAATTTTTTTGTACCGCATCCTGACTTCACATGACTGACCACCAACTTATATGTACGGTTGATACAGCTTGATCAAGTCTCTGTAGCCTATCTTTGAAGCCTCACTCCATTGCGGTGTTTTCTTTCAGGTGGGTGATGGAGTGCGGATGCAAGTGCGCGTACGCAACGTGTGTTTACATGGCATGGTTCGAGTTATTTGAATATTTTCTACTTTCCCTTTTTAATTTTCGTATACTTATCCCTACATCCGTATGTGTATATATAACTTGGCTTGCGTTAACTATGTACACGTGTATGTACGCATCATTAATTTTCCATTAGGGGGACGATAAACAAGAGTCATGGCAAATAAACAAGTATTTTCTAAGTCATGGCCTTATAATAGTTCACTGCAAAAAATAGGTAGTTATTTTAACCATTAGGTAGGGTTACCTCAGTTGCAACATAGCTATTTTTGCAACTATACGAACTCCCAGGAGGTATAGGATATCCACAAGGAATGATGTCTGTATATCTCAAGATACTCCTTGTAATATTACCTTATCTCACAGAGGTAGTCACATACACAACCCCACTGTATTATACTTCTGTATCAAAATGTAATAGAGGAGTAGCTCGTACTCATGTATATGTAATCAGATGAATTGCATAATAATTATGTTATACATATCTTTTGCATACCAAGACAGGTTGTAGTCATGTAATGCAACTGAGGTGACCAACACACTGGTCAAAACAACCACCTCTTTTTTTGCAGTGAAAGAGTACACATTTTTGCTTAGTGTATAGAGACAAAGAAGAATGCATTTCATTGTGGGTGTTTGACCATTCAGTGGGTGTGGTTAAGTCAGATCCCTCAATGACTACTCTGAATATATGAATATTTTCTTGAAATAGATTATGAAAAATTCAGTGCATCTTATTTTATATGTAAATGTACTCCTCCATAATAGCTACACCAATAGCTCTATATCACTACAAATATATTATGTTGTTGTTTTAACAAACTCTTAGTTGTGTATGCATCATATTCTCTAAACTATAACCTCACTTGGAATTTTCCAGAAGATGACGAATACACATACATGGAGCAATGTAGTGTATATATGTGAAGGTTGTTCCTTAATAAAAGTACAGTGGTGGTTATTAATTTCCCCTGTGAGATAAGTCACAAGGAATCTTATTGTGCCTTGAAATGCACAGAGGTAATTTCAGAGTTAGTTTCAACATGGCCAATTGGTTAGTCCCTTATCATGAATACAATGTCATGAGATGTAGGAGGGATAATACACATCACATGAGAGGTTGTATTCATGATAGGGGAATAGCCATGTTGAAACTGAAACCACACCTGCTGCTCAAAACAACCATCTGGTTTTGCAGTGTTGCAACTGAGGTAACCCCACCTACTTGTGAAAACATATATACACTACATTGTTCCATGTGTGTGTGTTCATCATCATCTGGAAGATCTTTGGATACCAACACAGTTAAGAATAGTCATGCATGAAATGTGTGGTTCTGGATAAGGCTTTAGCACAGAGCTAGATTAAGAAACTGGAAGTAGAACAGAGAGAAATGATCATGTCTTTTGTTACACTGCAAAAATAGGTTGTTGTTTGAGCAGTGCATGTGTGTACCTCAGATGGATTACATAACTACTAGTACTAGTAACCTGCCTTGGTATTCAAAGAACATTTTATCTGATTACATACTTGGGTATCTAGGATTACATACACAGTGTTGTTATATATATGTGATTTCCTCTGTGAGACTATATAAGGTATTATCACAAGGAGTGTGATTGTCTCTTGAGATGCAGACATAATTCCTTGTGGATATCCTACATCCTATACCTGTAGTGAATTTAAACTTAAATACTTGAAATTCATAAGGTCTGTAAGTACGATCATCAGACTAAACCCTCCTCTCCATTGCACGCTTTCATTAGGAATTGCATATGGGGTATCCCAATGCTGTCATGTGATTTCGTGAAGTGGTTGGTTGGGATGAACAGATGTGAGAGCAATTGATGGGTATGCTCATGCTCAGTTCACTGCCAAAATTAGATGTATAAAATCACTGCAAAAAATGTAGCTATATAGGTTTGTTGCATCATATTGTGCCTATGACTGTAACATAGCAGCTGTGCATGCAATTTACTGTGTCATTGGTTAATGTAATAATAGGCATCATCCTACGTTGTACTTACTGTGCACAAATTAATGAGCCAGGACACTGCAATCATGGCTATTGAAAGGTATCGTCCTACATATGCTTGCTGTGCACATACATATTTAATTAAGCCAGTATGCAGCAGTCATCCTGGGCACATGTGCAAGCATCATGTTGTTTTAGCCATTATGTGTTGTTTCCTCAGTTGCAACACATTCTTTTATCATGACTATAATCTCCCAAGAGGTATGTAGGATAGCCACAAAGAATTATGTCTGCGTATCTGCAGTGACAATGGTACTCTTTGCTAACTTATCTCACAGAGGAAATCACAATGACATGCATAACCACACTGTACTGCACTGCTAAAAGAGTAACTCATTGTATTCATGTATGCAATCATATATATTATTCTGCATATCAATGACTTTTACGTAGCTAGCTAGCATAACCACATGACAGATAAATTGTTCTATACATATCCTTTGAATACAAAGTCGCATATATATCACTGTAAAAAAGTTATGGTAATTTTAACCTCTCTGTGGTTATCACCATACAATATAAAAGTCATTTTAACCACTTAGTGGTTATCACAGTTACAATATGTGGAATACTACAGCCTACTCTATGATATAATCTTTGAGGTCTCAATATAAAGTTCACCTACTAATCATTAATTATAATGATTGGGTTTGGGTGTTGTTATAATGCTTTGGACTGTGCCAATTTGACACCCCTGGGGTGTTTGTGTGCAATGTTTTCTGGCACCACCGGAGGCAGTTATTGTCAAGATTGTTTCCAATTCTTAATCTACTTTATTTTCAATACACAAAAGTTATGGAATTTAGTTGTGAAAAGTGAGTTGATTGCTTGTAATTCCTGACCTTATTTTTTGCCGCTTTATTTTCAACACTAACCTTGGCTGTCAAAATAAGTGGATGGTTTGCAATTAATACACAAAACACCTGTTTTCATTCTTTGCAATGCTTAGACACTTCATTTTCAACACAAAAACTTCGTGGGATTTAGTTGTGGAGGGTGGGTTTGTTGCTTGTGGTTCCTGGCCTGGTTCGTTGCCCAAAGCGATTCCACCGTCTGCAACCCCTGACCCAACCTGTTGCCATTTTATTTTCAATACACAAACCTCAGTTCTCCAAACAAGTGGATTGCTTTTCAGATTACCTATTCATACAATGGACCCACAAGAAATGGATATACGAACACAGTTGGTAGTTTTAGCTGATGCACAGGAAAATCATTGCATACCTTTATCATTCCTTCGCACCCTATTTTCAATATATAAATAATGTGCAGATAAATTGACGGTCCCTCTACCATCAAGATAAAGTCGGTAATGGCAGATGGTGCATTATATTCCTTTCCATATGCATCTCATCACGTATCATTAACCCTTGGCGCGCATGCGCAGCGGTACTTGGCACATCCTGATTGTTGAGGCACTTTATTTTTCATACAGGGAAAAGCTTGCTATCAATTTGCAACTGCGACCAGGGAGTGGTTAAAATGACCTTTATCAGGGAGTTGGTTGACTCTCTATGTAGGGATGGCACCGACATGCCCATTAAGCCTTAACAAATGTAAAGCTCAGAACTCTTGAACATGGCAGCTATAAGCCCTTTTAGAAACATAACATGGCCTACGAGTGTTTCTAGACATGATAACACTCTTAAAGCTGATAAAAACACCACTACAATGGCATACGTGAAATTGTTAAAACCCACATTTCTTGAGCGCTCGAATCTATAAAATGGAAAAATCATTTACACCAAATGAAAGAGGAATGTAGGGATGTCACATCATGGAAAAGGAAGGAACAAGATCCAACACAGAAAGTCATTCACAACCCCATCCCTAAACATCTTTGAAATGTGGTTTGTTTTTCAAAAAGGTGTCATTTGCTTAACCCTAAAACCACCTGCCCCTTTAAAAAGTATATCTTCCATATACTTTCTCGTTATACACCAGAGGTGGGGTTCTACATATGCACATCATCTCCGGGGCTTGCACTTCTCAGTGCTATATAAGCCTCTTTCAAAAAGGTTCAAAGATGTAGCGATGGGGTTATGAATGACTTTCTGTGTTGGATCTTGTTCCTTCCTTTACATCCCTACATTCCTCTTTCATTTGGTGTAAATGATTTTTCCACTTGAGTGATAATGCAACTGATTGCTCAAACAACCACCTATTTTTGAGGTGCATGCATGCAGCGAGGGATACAGTTCTTGTGTCTGTTTGCTAGACTATATACTTTTTAGAAGCAGGTTGAAATGTAGGTACCAGTGGCTTTGGTGTGACATGGAGTAGACTCTTAGAAGTATGGATTTCTACTTCATTCAAAAGGTGGTAGAAAAAGTAATATTAAGTTGTACAGTGTTATTGATATTAATTGTAGAAGTAGGCTGTTGCTTGTTTCTGTAAGTTAGTACACCTATAGAGTACAAGAGAGTAAAAACATTTTCACTAAAATGTTGAAGGATGTAGTGATGACAGTGCCAAAAAGTAGAGAAACAAGTGCAGTATATATGCAGCAAGACAGGGGTATATGCAAAACCCTCATCCCCTGTTTTGCATATACCCCTGTCTTGCTGCATATATACTGTACTTGTTTCTCTACTTTTTGGCACTGTCATCCCTACATCCTTCAACATTTTAGTAAAAATGTTTTTACTCTCTTGTTTCACCGGTTTTTCGTTGTATAGAAACAGTTGTAGGTAAGTATGGTGTGGAGTAGATAAACTATTTGTGTCTTTAGGTTTGGATGAGCATGAATGGCTGGAGAATAATAAGGAGGGAGTTCATTAGCTTCATTTTTGACTTATAGAGGAAAGTATATGTACTAGAGGACAACAGCCTTTTTGAAGTTTGAAATAAAGTGATATAGCTCATGCAGCAACACATGGTTCATATGAAGAGTTATGCATGCATAAATGTAGAAAAGGCAACCAGAATGTACATTGTATGGTGCCAAGTGTGAGAGAGTAGCTCATGTGTTGCGTGAATGTTCTGGCTTTAGTTGTATTGGAGTAATTTTTGTGGAGAAACCTTTGGGAGATGGATTTGTATCAAGCTGCATGACACTGTGAAGTAATTATATACCCAATAAACTTAGTGGAGCATGAATTAAATGTATTTTCCATTTCCACTTTCATCATTTTGTGGTAACTCAATCCTAGCACTTTGCGACAGTCCATTGAATGGTCATTAATTACTTGCACATATTAGCTGTATGAATCATGAATAAAGCAATTATAACTACCAATCATATACCATGAAAAAGTTCTGTCATTGCAATTTGTGTAGCTGGCCAGTATAGTGATGGTGATATTCGTCTGGTAGGAGGTTCCTACCAGTGGGAAGGTCGAGTGGAAATCTATCTCTCTGGAACATGGGGCACTATTACTGACTCGGAATGGACCAACAATGATGCACAAGTTGTGTGCCGCAAACTGGGATATTTTAGACCAGGTTGGATTACAAATAACAATCTTCTACATTCATATAAGAATTCCTCTGTTCATTCATTACCAGGGGCTTTGCAGCAGACTGGAGCATACTTTGGAGAGGGCAGTGATCCCATACATCTGGACTATGTTCTGTGTTCTGGTACTGAGTATAATCTGACTGACTGTCTAATTGGAAATAGAACAAGACAAAGCAGTCACTCAGAAGATGTTGGAGTCAAATGTCAAACTAGTAAGGACAGAGTGTGATTTTCATCAGAATTGGAGTATAGACTCTTTATGGAGGGATGACACTGACCAATGTCCATGCTCATTATTAGAGAGTTGGAAGACTCTTTATATGTAGGGATAGTGCTGATATGGCCTTAAACTAAATGTATACCATGTGATTTACACATGAGTTCCAGAATTATATATACATGATAATTATATGGTTCAGTGTGAGGTCAGTACTCTGATCCACCCACACAATTAAATACCTGGTATATAAATCTGGTCTATAAAAAGTGTTTCTGTATTTGCCTTAAATTGTTTCTATAATTTGCCACATTCTTCAGCATTAACCTATTGCCTTGGGAAATTAAGAGTATTATCATAGGTAACTATATACCTGCAGTTGACTCTTCCTACCAAGAAGGGAATATTCGGCTAGTAGGAGGCTCTTACAACTGGGTAGGTCGAGTGGAGGTATTCTATTCTGGAATGTGGAGTTCTATTTATGACACATCCTGGACTTTCTCTGATGCTACAGTGGTGTGTACACAACTTGGCCACTCAGTTGAAAGTATGTTTGGTACATTAAATTTTATGGTATGAAAATTAACTCTAAAGGTAAAGATAGGAGTTGCTTCATTAACAAAGTGTGAGTACCAACTTGACAATGTATGTGTATGCAAAACTAAAACCTAACATTGTTATGTCCATACCTACATATTTACTCACTGAATTTGCTTTCTGATGTCCAAGAAGTTTATATCTGAAGTTAGTATTCATTGTAATACAGGAGAAAAACTAGAACATTGAGGGATATAGAGTTAATTATACTAACAATCAGAGAAGCAATATGCAGCGAGATAGGAGATGGTGATATGCAACAATACATGCATAAACAACCCTCATTATAAAAAGATGTAGGAGACGTGTGTTATTGTTGTATGAAACATGCATGTAAATCTATGAGGAATTGTGTCCAACAAGTACAGAAGTGTTTCTATACATGATAAAGCTGTCAAAGTAGACTAAAAAAACGATTTCATCATCTTCTTCAGTTCACATGGTCTAACACACAATTTGGATGCTTATATACCTTTATTTCCACGTGAAACACCATCAGAATCATGGTGTACCTCAAATGCACTTACCTTCAAAAAATGGCTTATTTCTCTGATGTGCATGATGCTTGACTAATAGAATCTTCCTAGTATTCTTCTTGCACGAGAACAGCAAAATCTACCATGTAGTTGAAAGCCATTTTCTCATTGTGATTGTCTACGCATGCTCTATTAGACACTCTAACTGTTCAACCTGTCTCCTGTGTATATCATGGAGTAGGTAGACTCTATATGTAGGGATGGCGCAGACACACCCATTATATTAGTTCCATACAAAAGTAACGGCTGAGAACTCCCGAACGCGAATGTTATAGGCCTTTTCAGACAAACAACATGCCGCAACTGCGAGTGCTTCTATACACTATAATACTCTCAAACTCTGTAAAATATACAGCTACAGTGATTCTCAGAAATTTGTAAAAACGCCGATTGTTCATCATCATCTTCTTTCCTTTAGTTCAAACGGCCTCAGTATCGTGAAACTGGGGTTAGTAATCGCTTTATTTCTTTCACGAAAATCATTTATACTGGAGCGTACATGATCCTTGGTGCTCAAAATCTTCATACATTCTCCAAAAGCCGTCAAACTTCAGGTCGGCAAGCTTAGAAGCGTAGTTTTAGACGCCATTTTCTTGTTTGCTCACATGCCGTAGACGCCAAGTTAGAAGTTTTGTCATTGTCACGCTGTTTCGTCTTTTGTGTCCGTTTCTTTGAACGACTAACTGTTGCAGGCAACTGGATCCGCTGTTGCACTTAGTAGGCAATATTCGTACAGGAAGTAATCAAAGATCGGTTAATGGCATATATAAACCAAGCGTCCATGCGCATAGGCACGGAGGATCCATGGGCGCTTTCGGAACTGGGGGCCTGGGGGGGGGGGGGGGGGGGGGGGGGTTGGGCCATCTAGGTACTTTTACCTCTCGGTGCCTTGGTTTGTGACGGGGCCATTACGGGCTGGCTAGGGGATGGCTAATTACGCATGTGCGATTGCGGATACAGTTTATATACCCAAAGATCGGACGCCATATATATTCGGAAGCCTGTGCTCAAAAATAGAAACACCTACGAGTAGCACTCAGACACTAGCACAGACTTCGGTCTATGGTGACTCTGTACATGAAATATTACATAGCTTATAGCTCTCGGACTGCAGTAGATTTGACTGTCCGATTTATATATGCCATCTACCCAAAGATCGAGTATAGGCGACGGAAATCAAAAATCCGACACAGCCATAATCGGACGAAGGCATATAGCCTCAGACTCAGCCATTTCTTTCCAAAAATGGCTTACCACCGTTTATGTAGTGACCAGAAGAGACTGTAGGAGCCACTCAAGCCCAGCTAGCTACCTGTGCGCGCGCTTGGGAGCCACTAAGAGCAGAACGCTTACGCACCGCGCACATGCTCCAAACCGTAGAAATGCAACAGTTTACGTTAACACTATGTAGAATGAACAATATTGAAAAATGGTTAGTAAGATTATGCTTTATTTTTTGCAATATGTGAGGTGCTATGTAGACTCTTAAGTGTTGTATTTTTATATTTTGGAACAGAACTGTGTGTGCAAGCCTTTGTAGTTTACATAACAACGCTATTTCCGTTAAGTTTAATTTACCCTGAATACACTAACAGGATACATTACGAGATGACGTAGAGACATAAAGGATAATGAAACCACAAAGTTTTAAAAATATTATGGAGAAAATGACTCTATACGAATTTTGAGACCGTTTGTTGAGAGCCTCCGAACAGGAAACTCTTTTTGATCGCCACATTCGAGTGCGAGCACACATGGGCGCATGTTAACGTTCTTCTCCTAAGCACGCGCGCCTGTTGTACTAGCTAGCTACAGCTAGCTTAGCTTGAGTGCATGTGGCTCCTACACTCCCTTCTGGACATTACACAAATGGTGGTAAGACATTCTTAGAAAGAAATGGCTGAGTCCGAGGCTATATGCCTTCGACCAATTATGGCTGTGTCTGATTTTTTATTTCCGTCGTCTATAGCTCTCGGAGTGCAGTAGATTTGACTGTAATATTTCATGTACAGAGTCACCATAGACCAATAAAGTTTGTGCCAGTGTCTGAGTGCCACTCGTAGGTGTTTCTATATCTGAGCACAGGCCTCCGAATATATGGCGTCCGATCTTTGATTACTTCCTCTACAAGACAGGATATAGGAGTCACTGCCAATTTGCTAGCTATTCTCATACAATATATGCAAGGGAGATAGAACTCTGCACGAAAGCCAGTAGGTTTATACGTGTTGCTGTACACAGTAAAAACCAGTGTAGCTAAAAACATTAATTTTTCACTAAAATGTTGAAAGATGTAGGGATTGTAGTGCCAAAAAGTATAGAAACAAGGTCACAGTTCAGCATGCATGCAGACAAAGGCAGCATGCAACAATTGTACATGCATAACCCCATATCCCTACATCTGTAAATACTAAAAAAGGGGTGTGGTCCCCGCAAGGGGAGAGCCCCCCGAAGGGGGCGTGGCGACGCTCCCGACTACTTTCTCCGGAGTGGCCTGCTGCGGCTCCTGTCCTCGCAGTCTCCGAGACTTGCGCGTGGGTCTCTGAGGTAGAGGCTCGGAGGTAGCCATACGCAAAAACACCAGTCGAATATCCATACATCTGTAAATACTAAAAAAGGGGTTACGCATGTTATGATTGTTGCATGCTATCATCCCCTGCCCTTGCCTGCATGCATGCTGCACTTTGACCTTGTTTCTATACTTTTTGGCATTTCAATCCCTGCATCCTTCAACATTTTAGTGAACATGTTTTACGCTTTGTGTCCTTATGCTGTGCCAGTATTCCTCTGCCAACAACATAAAATCGTTTATATCTTACACAAGTTTTCACTTAATGCCTTAGCAATGACCTAGTTACATGTATTGTGTTATTGTTAACCGTGAATGTATGTTAGCAGCAAAAACTTCTTTTAGTACTTACTCTATTGAGGAATGTTACAATTATGCACACATTTTTATTAGATGCTGTTCCTCGCTGTTGTGGGTACTATGGTCAAGGAAGTGGAATAATTCAAGTACATTCAGTTTATTGCTCTGGAGATGAAGGAAGCCTTACTAGTTGTTCTTACTCAACATCTACTACATATAACCACCAGTATGATGTTGGAGTGCAATGCCTACAAGGTTACTAATATATGCGAGGGGAAAACCATTTTCACTAAATATGTTAAAGGGTATGTTGGGATAGGACTGCCAAAAATCAAGGTTCACTACATATAAACATGAATGCACTAAAGTGCAGAACCCTCGGCGTCCGCGCGTGCACGAATCCTTGAAAGCGCACGCATAACGCGCGTGCGCGAATTCTGGAAAGGCACGTGCGATTGAAACTCAAGGTTGGCTCTGTACACTGCTGGAAGCGCTAGAGCTTTGACCGGAGCAGTACGCATACTTGTACTCCCTCATGCAGTAACCGCTGGTGCTTCGCTGTACAAGAATACCTGATCGTGGGTAAGCCAGAGTAGGCCAGATCTAATTAGCATATTGGCTTTTTCGCTTGCGTTTCACGCCATAACTCTTGAACGGAGCAGTTTCAAATAAAACCCCACAAATATTTTGACCTCCGTTGCCCGCTAAGTACGTGACAGTATTTTCAGGACGAACAGACGCTCCAGAGGTGAGATGTGACTTAACAGACAGACAGACACACACACACACACACACACACACACACACACACACACACACACACACACACACACACACACACACACACACACACACACACACACACACACAGACCCAACTACCGTAACCCTCCTGCGCATGCGCGCCGAGGGTTAATAAAGCCATCATGCTCATATCCACTCATGCTCACCCCACAATGCATTGCATAATTTGCATTCACCTATGTATGGCAGGGTAAAAGTAAAACCCGTGCAAGTATTACATACATGTATATGGTACATATGAATATGCTGAGAACTATTCCCCTGGTTAACTTCGGTTCTTGGATTGGGATCTGGTGGTTGTCAATGGTGCCATTACTATATATGGTAGCTTATTGAGATACTATTTTTTTCCTCTCTCCACTAATTTTCCTAGGTAATGACACTAAGGAAGGAGATATTCGTCTGGTAGGAGGATCCTACAACTGGGAGGGTCGAGTTGAGATATATCTGAATGGAGAATGGGGGACTATTACTCATTATTCTTCAGACTTTCGTGGTGCTCGTGTTGTTTGTAGGCAACTTGGATATGACATTCGATGTGAGCTTGCTAGAAGTATGCACTGTATAAAATTCAGACTCTAATTTCAGCCAGGCAATCCCAAAACTGAAAACTATACGTATGTACACAAATCAAAAGCAAACCAGGATCATGCATAGAAGAAAAACCAACTATTTCGTGTAAAAATCAAGGGGTGTATATACATTGTATGTAGCAGTCTGTTTGCTAGCTATTTTCTCTATGTCATTGTATTTTACCTACTTTGAGAGACTTATCACACGTATAAAGACTTAGACCATGTTAATGTGTTTAAAGGGCTTATAACAGGAGTTTTGAGCCTTCGTTACGGCTACTAAATGGGTGTGTTGAAGGCAAACTTGGCACTATCTCTACATAGGACTCTCTCAGTCTGATATCTAAAGTATCCCCTACATATTAAAAATAATTATAAGAAACTTGATAGAATCATTGTAAATTGATTTTTCTGATCATGTACAGATGGCTATGTTGATAGAAGCTGGTGCTGTGCCAGATTTGGAAGAGGTAGAGGACCTATTCAAATGGCCAACCTACAATGTTCTAGCACAGAGTACAAACTTACAGACTGTACCTATAGTAATAATACAGATATCAACCATTATGCTCAAGACTGGAGTGTCAATTGTAATAATGGTATGTATTTGCTAACAATTAGTTCTCAAGTGGGTGTGAAATAACAAACACTTAATTAAGCTGCATCAAGCGCAGGTGTACTGTACTTGACAGTGGTCTGTCAGCCACTTAGTTGCCAGAAAAATGCGGCAAATGCTGCACAAGTCTACTATAGCAGACCCTCTCCCACTTTTAGAGAGGGTCTGCTATAATAGACTAGGGTATGAGACTACGTGATGATGATCAACATTGTGATAAAATCTCTGTAAACCATGTAAATCTTGTAGAAAATAGCCTCAGGCAAGCATTCTCACTAACAAAAACTCCACTACATGTGGAAATTGGTGTGATGGTAAAGCTTAATACCCCAATGATCAACATTATGATAAAATCTCTGTAAACCATGTAAATCTTGTACAAAATAGCCTCAGGCAAGCATTAATGTATCTCACTAACAAAAGCTCTGCTAAATATGGGAAATTGGTGTGATGGTAAAGCTTAATACCCTAATAATCAACATTGTGATAAAATGTCTGTAAACCATGTAAATCTTGTAGAAAATAGCCTCAGGCAAGCATTACTTTATCTCACAAACAAAAACTCCACTACATATGGAAATTGGTATGATGATACTGCTAAATATGGAAATTAGTGTGATGGTAAAGCTTAATACCCCAATGATCTACATGTGATAAGATCTATGTAAACATATTGTAATATAACAACAAATAGCTTCAGGCAAGCATTATTTTATCTCACTAACAAAAGCTCCACTAAATGTGGAAATTGGCATGCTGGTAAAGTGTATTGCACCAATGATCAACATTGTGATAAGATCTATGTAAACAATGCAAATTTTGTAATATAGCAACAAATAACCTCAGGCAGGCATTACTCTATGTCACTAACAAAAGCTTCAATTTGTATGATGGTAAACCGAAGTACTGGCAGTTACATAGAGCCTATAACTCTTCATGCACAGTGACACGCTATAATCTGTACTGCTAATTCAGTTTAACCAATGTACAATGCTTTAGCTAATATGTTTGTTACTAAGTAAACTGCGAAATGTATGTACATTGTACCTAGGTCCAGGAAAAAAATGACAGAAGACAAGTAAATAAAAAATTTGAAAGGAAATACACATAATGTTATGTTGATATATTATAATGTGTCTGTGGCCCAATCTTGTCTCCTTTACTTTTTATGCAATCCCTATAATAGTTTGGAGTTCAGAGTTCACGCTACCACAAAGATGAATTACAATTAGTGTATGCAGACAAGGGATAATTCCATGCAACAATAACAACATTGTGTAACCCCTCCCTACATTTTATTTCGTGGCGTTACGCATGGTGTTATTGTTCCATGCAATCCCTACATCCTTCAACATTTTAATGAAATGTTTTTTGCACTTGTAGGCAAGTATAACCAACATTAATAATACGTTCGTTTGAGGGTATACTTTTACATATCCTGTATATAGCCTGTGTCCATCAGAAAGCAATAACTATACGTTCTTAGATGGTCCAAGTTCTGGTGAAGTGAGGTTGTACTATAGATACAATACCCCTATCTACTACCGAGGTATTGTGGAGGTGTATCTGTCAGAGGAGTGGGGTACTGTGGCTGATGATGGTTCATGGACACTAGAGGATGGAGAAGTAATATGTCGTCAGCTGGGATATGAAATCTCAAGTAAGATGGTTGTGGTTAAATTTTAGCATTCCAAAGACACATTTACATACAGGTACTTCAATCTCTTTATCTTCATACTACAACTCATATTATCGTGAGACGACTCCCGTTCACATGAGTAATGTACAGTGTTCAGGGACAGAGAACAGACTAACTGATTGTCCTCACAGCTCTGGAGGGAGTGGATCTGGTGCAACTCTGAGGTGTTATAACTATGCTGGTAGGTACAACTATAGATACAAAATAACTCGGAAAGTGAGAATATATGTATGACCTCGATCACAAAACTAAGAACATTTTATTACTAGAGTATTCGAAGAATACGTACCCTGCGGTGAGTTCGGTCGCTCAGAGAGAGCTTTCTTTCTCTTCTATGCACAATAAACTACCACGTTATACTGACCGTATATGGCAGCTATCCTGTGCACATACGCATGCTCTCCGTAATTTAAAAGATCATCCGTGCATCCATATGTATTTGCACGTAATTTCCAATTATGGTAGGCAGAGCGAACTTCTCTGGGGAATGGCTTGCACTACCAAGAAAGATCCATGTAAACGAATCCGGCGCCTAGGAAGGGAAGTAAATGCATATTCAAATGTTCTTTCACTGGACAAACATGAAGTCCAAAACCCTCGGCGTGTTATTGAGCTATACATTGGAACCCCATCTACCTATGGAAAATAGCAAAGTACTTGCCCATGCCAGCCACAGAGAAGGCTTGAGAAGTGTACTGCATTGCATTAGCCCACATTTCAGGTAGCGTTTAGCACCCCTTTAGGCTTTTGATCGGTACATCGGTACATACTTGCATATTATTATCCAAATGCACGTAGTCCATTTCGCATGCTCACTGACGTGACAAAATGGCCAACTTTAGATACTGTATAAATGAGAAATAGCCGTAACTTTGGAACGAACCATTTTATTTTAAAAACGCCTTTTTAAAAATCTTTCCCATAGGGCGCTGATTCTTATGGTGTATGGTGTCCCTTTTTGTTTTTTTTTATTTGGGCGGAATGGCAGAAATCGTCCGAACAGACACACACAAACACTCACGAACCAAGTACTGTAACCCTCCTGCGCATGCACCAAGGGTTAATGATAAAGGGTAAAAAATTGTTCGTCCAGTGTTTAAATACTGTGCATATAGGATAGATTTCAATTTTGACTACTGAATGACAGACAAAACCGATTTCTTAACCCTGCTCTGCTCATGTGCAACCATGGGGTAAAAATGTAAAAGGATGTAGAGATAACAGTAAAAAAATATCGAAACAAGTATATGCAGTAAGGCAGGAGGTGATAAATGCAACAACAATAGCATGCATAACCGCATGATATAGTTTTTGCTTGCGCCATGTGTGCATAAAACCTTGCCTTTGCCTTTGCCTTTGTCTGCATACAGGCTCCCCTGTTTATATAGTTTTTGGCATTGTCATCCCTAAATCTCCATTTTAATGAAAGCCATTTGCTTGTTTGCTCACGTGCCGAAGACGTGAAGTTAGAAGTTTTGTCGGTTTGTCGCGTGGTTTGGCTACCAGCGTTGCTCCTTTGTGTCCGTTTCTTTGAACGACTAACTGTTGCCATAACTGGACCCGCTGTTGTACTCAGCGTGCAAAATTCGTACAGGATGTAGGAGTCACTGCCCACTTCCATCCCTACATCCTTCAACATTTTAGTGAAAATGTTTTTACACTTGTAAGCTTATTAGATACATAAACATGACTAATGAGTGTCAAAGTACTATGGTACGCAAAATACACTGCTACAATATGAAGAACATTACTCAAGCACTGTTGCACATGAATTGTCAGCCCTTACATTTGATAAGTGTTAGTACTGTGTTAGTACTGTGCAGTGAACACAAGCCCCCTCGTTGACTGCATGCTCGTGGTTGCATGAAACACAAGTGCATATTACATAGCAAGGAAATGCTATACATAGATGAACTAGTATATTGTAGATTCTGATAGCAAAAAGCACTGCACATTTTGTGCTGGGGCACTTTAGAAGAAGGCAAAGAAATTATTTTTATAGCATGTAGATTTACTGCCTACCAGAGGCACATGCACAATACTCCACCCAGCCAGAGTGTGTTAGCAGGTTTGTTCATTGTCTTAGTAGTTGGAGTTACCAAAATACACATTGGCTTACTTCAAGAACCTAGAAACATGCTTAATCATTCACAGAGTTACACAAAGAGTAGGGCCTATGTTAATTTTTGGCTACAGTATGGTGAGCATGCACAGGTAAGAAAGTGACTATTGCTCAAATTGGTTGCGTAGGGAATGCATAAAAAAGGAAAGCAGACAATAGTTGGACACAGTAACAGAGACAAAATACACAGATCTAGACATGATATCATCTATTTATATATTTACTCAGAACGATGTTTGCGTGGTAATATTCGGCTGGTAGGAGGCGAGACAGATATGGAAGGAAGGGTAGAGATATGTGGTAGCAACTATGGATGGGGTACGGTATGTAATAGGCAATGGACTTCATCTCACACTAAAGTTGTCTGCCGTAACTTAGGATATGATGACACTGAAGGTAAACTTCCAATGTAACTAGTCTTGGCAATGACACTTGTATTGAGAGAATATCCATGCATAAATAAGGATACTGCATGAATCCTTACTAGTGAAAAGCATATTTGAAAACCCTGCACTCCTAACAGCAAATACAATATAATTTATACAGATACATAAAAAATTAGCCTTTTGTATATTCAATACACAGGCTCCTATCAAGAATCTCATACATTTGGTGAAGGAACAATTCCCATACTTATGGATTTTGTCAATTGTTCTGGGTCAGAGTATGGACTATGGTATTGTCGTCATTTCACTCACAGCTATGGATGTAGTCACAGTGATGATGCAGGAGTGCACTGCCAGCTAGGTATTTAGATATTATACAAGCTGTAAAGTTGAAGTACCAAAATGTGTAGAAATGAGGTGATGATGGTGGATAATAATAACATGACTAATCCCTAATTAATCCCTAAGTAATAGGAGTAATGAAGGGGGTGTTCCTTGCAAGGGGAAAGCCCCGGAGGGTAGGGCATGGCAGCACTCCTGACCACTTCCTTTGGAGTGGGCTCATGCTGTGCATGCAGCTTCTGTTCTTGCGAGATTTGCACGTGGGTGTCCAACATAAGGGCTAAACATTTTTGCACACGCAACCCCTTCTACCCTTACACTCATCCCTTTTATGCTACATATGTGCAATGCACATGCACAAAATTAGAGGGAATGGCTTACTTGGAAGTTTCTCATTTTACGGAGTTGTGAAAAAGTATATGCATGCAAGGGAAAGGATTCATTTCATGTTCAAATCAAGGTGAGTACTTATGCAAACAAGAAGAAGAAGAAGAAGAATGCAATATTATACATGAGCTTGTAGTGGTCTCTTTTGCCTACTTTTCGTAGGCTACACTCATAGGCTATGCTAATAACATATGAGGCTCTACTAGTTAATGTAGCTATATTGAAATGTCATTGAGTGCATGCTGATATGCTAATTGCACATGTAGATCACGTTATGCATGCATAGTCTTTGTCTGTTGGAAGTTAGTCCTGCTGCTATCTAACAACTGGCCAAAAATTAGCAATGGCCACTGCAGCCACTTCCCATTCCATTTCACATAACCCCCTTGTGTTCCTAAGCCCATGTGATTAGAACATGGAACTTTTGATGCACACATTTTATGAGAATCTACAACTCCTACATTCACTATAATTATACATACATCTCTATATCAATTATCCAAGTAATCTTCACTACACCATACAGCACAGTGTAATAATGGTGATGTGAGGATATCAGCTGAAGAGTTACGTGGTCTATTGGAGGTATGCATTAATGGAAGGTGGGCAACTACATGTCGGGATGGATGGTCTTCTACTGATGCTGCTGTTGTATGTAGAGAGCTAGGATATTCTGGTGGTAAGACATGCTGGATCTTCATATACTTATCCATACATGCATATATAGCACTATACTATATGCATGTGTGTTATTAATTGGCATCAGTACAGCTAACACATCTATAACTGCTGAGAACTCTCAAACACTGCATCATTTATCACCTGGTATACAGTCTCTACAATTGATGGATATAGGCCTATAGATGGTGTAGCTATAAGTTCACTTTAATCTTGCACTAAAATTTTAGCAAACTATTCAGTTGCAAATACAAGCCATTATACACCAATTTGCAGCTATATACTTCCAGAATACAGGGACTAACATTTATCTAAGTATAGAGACTGCGATAACATCCAGGTAATGCACAAACAATTCTGTGAGAAATGCAGGACTTACGTATATGTATCATTACAAATAGAAGTGATAAAAAAACATGAGAACCAAGAAGGTTTTATAAACAGCAGACTAACATTACAAAATTGCAATGCGGTTGTTCAAATAAGCACAACAATTCAAGGTGCAGCATTCACTAATCAGGCAAAGGTAGGGATGATGGCATGCCACAGCATAACCCTTTTATATGTAAGGGTATTGACATTATCTCCCCTGCCTTTACCTGAATGCTGCATCTTGTTAAAAATGATGATGGATATGATGAGCACTAGCATATCTACATCCATCAACATTTTGCTTTATTCGTGATTTGCTGGGATCCAGCTATGCAAAAATGGTAGTATACATAACTCTTTGGAAAGCAGTTGTTTTGTTCAAAAATGAAGGTAAATGTCCATGAATATTTTGTGATAGGTCTGTCTAAATAAAGAAGAAAAGCAAGAAGATGGAGATTTGTTATTTTTGCCGATTATCGGTGTGTTAATTAGCGAGCAGAGTGTGAGCCACCTAGTCGTGTTGACCAGCCGATTTACACATGATTTCTAACTTTACATGCATACAGTTGTCAGGACAAGGTGGGCTCGCTCCCCTCACGAAAATGCGTTGCATTCACCTAGTATATAGTAATGTACAGTAAGTTGAAGGATGTAGAAATCGACAGTTTGGCCAATGATCTGTAAGTCATTGTAGTGGTGCATTCTACATATATACTTTGAGGGTCTTAGTGGGTACAGGAACACTCGGAGAGTAGGTGTATGTATCTTGTAACTGCAGCGATTGGGAGTTCTGAGCCATTCTTTTTGTTAAGGGTTAATTATAATAGGTGTGTCGAAGCCATCCCTATACATAGTTACTGACTCTGATGCAAGACAGGGAGACAGGTCGAATGAAGGCATGCAACAATAATAATGCATCACCTTTCCCCAGAAGGAGAAAGGTGATGTGGGCGTGGAAGTGCTGTTATGTGTTGAAAGGGGCTTATAGCTGCCACATTCGTGTGTTCTGAGCAGTTTACATTTGTTAAGACCAGGTCATCCCCTACTTAAGGGAGTCTACTGACTATCTTCAGGAAGGTGATGAATAGTGTACTTCAAAGGTTCTGGAATACGGTTAACTACCCCTATCCTATAGTGCGTACACTAACTTCCTCAAATAAGTAAAGCACAGCAAGGTTAAGACATGGAGAAGCACAGTGAATATATACAGTAAGAGGAAACTGAGAGTTCATGTTACATTTTTATGATAATCTGACATTACTCTTACAGATGCAATAACCCTTAGATGTATACTATAAGAGCACCACCCCCACAGGCATTGAAAGCAAATTTAGAGTTGGGGATATAGTAGCGTGTGCTTTACACACGCGAAACTTTTGTGGCCACGCCCTTTGACACAGTATATATACAGTAAGCTAGCGCAAGGCCCAATGTACAATCCAACCATAGGCCTATGCGCGTGAAAAGACACGGCGGCATGCATGTCGCAACGCTGCTGATTATATACTTTGTTTTACGTTCTAGACAATTCTTTTGTTCACTGTTTTATGTAGACTTATCTGGGTTCTAGCTAAAACTCTGCCATATTCATAATTTCAAGCAGTTTCATATGATACCAATGACACCATACCTACATGGAGAACCTATGATACTGCATTGATATTAGTACAACCATCCATATGTCCTTGAAAATACTTTAATATTTGGAAGTTGTATCAAATATTACAGTGTAAATTGTCTCCACCAGGAACTACCTACTATACTGGTATATATAGCAGAAGAAAGATACAAATAACTGGGGTATCCTGCTATGGTAATGAACATAGACTAACTGACTGTGACTACTCAATAAATGAACTTGGTGAATGTCAATATGACGATATTGGAGTTACATGCAGTCCAGGTACTTATACCAGTCTTACTGTACAAATCATATAACATGTATTTCTTGCTATAAAATAAAATTATTGACAACGGTAGCAAGAGAAGATGAAGATAAGGAAGATGGAGAATTAGCAATTGCCACGTCACATTGTAGTGGATTACCTGCATTGGGAGTCCTATTGTGTAGCTATAGAAATACACATAGATACGTACAGCAGATTGTGTGTTAAAATGTAATTGTGGGAGTTCTCAGCCTAAGGCTAATACGTTTGTCACCAAAATCCCTGCAGAGAAAATCTACTGAATCACATGTACACTTTCTGTTGTATGCTGTAGTATTGAATCATCATATATACAGCTGACTGTGTTGATGGAGAGATAAGACTAGTGGAGGGAGATTCAGAGATTGAGGGAAGAGTGGAAGTGTGTTTCAGTCAAAGGTGGGGTACTATCAGTAGTGATGGATGGACACAAACCAACACTAAAATTGTCTGCAGTGATCTTGGATATGAAACAGCCACAGGTAATCACACTCAATAATGATGTTTAATTATTATTTTATCCTAAAAAACTTCTCTAGATTTAGATTACTACACTCCAAGATCTGCCACTAACTTAAAACCTATCTACATGAACTATGTTCACTGTTCTGGTCAAGAACTAACACTACTGGACTGTAGCTATAGCAGAAATCATTCCACGAACAAACATCGCAAAGATGTTGGCATACAGTGCAGGAAATGTAAGTTACGTATATTATTACAAGAGTAAAATCACCTTTAATAAACAATATTAATGTAGGAATGGCAGCCCTAAAAAAAACAGAGAATTAAGATCAGTACATATCCAGCAAGACAAGGGATAGCACCTAACAATAATATCATGTGTAGCTTCATAATAACATGGAGGACTGGGGGCAATGCATGGTATTATGCCATTAACCCACACACATATACACAGCATATCTTAAGGAAGTAGCTAAGGATGAGAGTGAGTGAAATCTAGCAAACAAGGTGCAGTAGATCTATGCAGGGAAGGCAGGATCATGGCATGCAACATACCCCAATAAAAAGAGATGTAATGGTATGGGTTATGATTGTTGCATGCCATTATTCTTGCCTTACCTACTAGCTACACCTCGTTGCTTGATTTTTGGCACTTATCTATATATCCTTAAAAATTATAATGAAATGCTTGTTTCACTAATGTGTGCAAACTACATTTTGCTGACATGCTAGAGCCACTATCCCTACATAGTCTACTGCCTTTCTAATGTACCATAGAATCCTCACTTTAAATTTAGGTTGATCTGTTGTATTTGTTTTAACATGTACAGCCTCTTGTGATAATGGAGATTTAAGACTGATAGGAGGTGACTCTGAGTATGAGGGGCTACTTCAAGTATGTTTTGATCAGAGGTGGGGTACTATCAATGAAGCTGGATGGACTGCTAGTGATACTCAAGTTGCTTGTAGACAACTGGGATTTGATGCTATTGGTGAGTAAAGCTAGAAGTATGTGTATGCATATTGACCAAGCTTTGATAGCAAGTAAAGGAAATTTGAAGTGTTGTATATGCATAAAAAGAAACAGAGACAAGATTGGGACTGACATGCTATAATCCATTAACATACCACAGTTATATATATAGTCTGTGTCCCCATCTAGTCATTGTTCACAATTTCCTACATGGAGGTAATGCAGTACTGGTTATCTATCTCTATCAGCTGGGTTCTTAGCTCAGTTGGCAGATCAGTACTAACTTAAGGTCACTGGTTCAAGCCCGGTAGAGCCCACTTTTCCTTCTATGCATGATGCATCGCACTGTCCACCATGCATATTCATACAGCTTTTAATGTATCATGCCAGTCCAGCATCAGAACATTTATGTGGAATGTATTTCATGCATGAATAAAACATCTGGGTCAGTGTTAACACTTAAAACATGTTCTCATTTAAATAAGAAAACAATTTTTCAAGTTGTGCCACCCCTAAATAGAAAAATGGCCCACACTTTTCAAATGTGCCGGAAACATGCTTCCTGCAACAATTTAAATATTCCTGCAAAATGCAAATGTGTTGGAAAAAATGGAACGCATGGTAGAATATTCCTGCACGTGTAGGAGTTTATTAAGAATGGCAGGAATTGTTCCTACACGTGCAAGAAGCATAGTTCTGGCACATCGGCATATGTGTAGGAAACTTTTGTATGAAGTGGTACTATCTTTGCCTCAACTAAAAAAAAATGTTTCTTATTTATATGTTTTAACTTTATAACGATTTAGTTTATATCAAGTGATAACTTTTGATGTATTACTCTATGTTGATATGTAGCAACAGTAGAGCCAACAGCGTATTTCATTCTATTCTTCAACAGGAGACTATGATACCTCTAAGAACAGAGGTACTCTCTCTACTCCAATATTCATGGACAATGTTGCCTGCTATGGAACTGAATCAAAACTGATAGACTGTACCTATCACACTGATACCAGTGAAGATGAGCACTCTGAAGATATTTGGATCAATTGTGGCACACCAACTAGTAGTTCTACTCCAGTCACACCAACTAGAAATTCTACACCAGTCAATGATATACCAACAAGTGATCCTACACGAGACATAACTGCTGCAACTGATAAACAGACTTCTGACAAACAGCCCCAGACAACTTCAACTGTATCACTGGTGGTGGCCTTCATTGCTCTGGGTAGTAGCATTCTTGTGACTATTTTCCTGATAGGCTATACATGCAAACAGAAAAACAAGAAACGTAGCAATGAAAGGTGAGACAGAGTCTATACATTACACTGTCTGCGATCAGAGAGTTGGTACACTATAGGGCTGACATGCCATTAGCTACATAAAATAACTGTCAACACTGCTGCAATTATAACAGTTTAGACCACAAAATTCATTGTTGGGATGGCAGTGTAAAAAATAAAGAAAAAAGTGCAGCATATATGTACGTATACAATGATGACATTGTTCTCGTCATCCCTTGATGCGTACATTCCTATTTTAAAATCTTTTATTTTTGTGCTAAAAGCAACCTGAATCACCTTGAGCATTCCTGCTTCCAACAAAACCCAGATGTAATTATAACCAAGCCAAAAATGGGAGTTTTATTATATTGGATGCCATGTCTCCTATAGCACCTGATTCCTGTAAACTTTATGTTGTCAGTGCTTAATCTCCAAATTGCATGACTAAGGTATTTGGACAAGAGTCATATGCAACTACTTGAGACTTAAGCAAATGTCTCTCTCAAGGATTTGTGACTGTGACTGTAGCACTGCATTTGAGATGGGTACACAGGCCCATACGCAGCCATGTTCGAGGTTCGCGTGCGTGAGCGATCCCCGAACCTAGTTTACATAACTTTCGCTCGCATAGTATAAAACTTACCATGACATTGAATTTCAGCACTGGAGGCAAGCGGGACAAAGCCAGCTTTACGTGTCGTGATCTCATGCTAATGTGCGAAGTCTGTGGATATAGCTAACGGGCTCAGCTAATGGGCTCGCTTCGCTCACTCAATTATGCGTGCGACTAGGTCGCAACCCTAGGCCTCCAATTTCAAAGGGGGGGGGTTCGATCGAACCCCCTGGGTATGGGCCTGGTACACAATTACTTTATACAAGTGTAAAAACATTTCATTAAAATGTTAAAGGATGTAGGGATGGTAGTGCCAAAAATTAAAGAAACAAGATTGTAATAACCCGAGTGGTGCACAGTGAATAACTGATTATGATACGTATATACTTTGGAGTTCAGAGTTCACGCTACCACAAAGATGAATTACAATTCATGTATGCAGACAAGGGATAATTGCATGCAACAATAACAACATGCGTAACCCCCACGAAATTAAATGTAGGGAGGGGTTACGCATGTTGTTATTGTTGCATGCAATTATCCCTTGTCTGCATACATGAATTGTAATTCATCTTTGTGGTAGCGTGAACTCTGAACTCCAAAGTATATACGTATCATAATCAGTTATTCACTGTGCACCACTCGGGTTATTACAATCTTGTTTCTTTAATTTTTGGCACTACCATCCCTACATCCTTTAACATTTTAATGAAATGTTTTTACACTTGTTTCACTAGTTTTTCTTGGGTACCTACAGTGTCCATTTCTGTACGTGGAGTGATCCCTACTTGCTTGTGTTCGCACGAGCCCCACCCGCTTCTACTCCCGCGGACCTGCGTGCGCTTGAGCTGAGCCCCACCTTTCTATTAAACGTGATGCACGTGACCACACAGAAAATGGCTTCCGACAAATAAGGAAAATTTGCGATTATACAGTTGTGAGTAAAGTTACCAAGATTCTCTTGGTCAAGGATCACGCATGCAAGGGAAAGGAGTCGTTTCATGTAAAAACCAAGGACAGTACTTGTGCCACTTTTGCGGTAGGCCAGTTCAACTGAATTAGAAGAAGAAGAAGAAGAAGAAGAAGATGATGAACAAAACTATCCAAAAAGGGGGGTGTGGTAAATTCCGTAAGTCATTGTAGCTGTGTATTTTACGTACTTTGAGGGTCTTAGCGGGTACAGAATCACTCGTAGAGTACGTGTATGTATCTAAAAGGGCTTGTAACTGCCGCGTTTGGGAGTTATGAGCCATTCTATTTTGGAAAATGGGCGTGTCCTGTCGGCGCCATCCCTACATAGAGAGTCTACCGACTCTCTAATATGTACATGTATTGCATTGAGAGGAGTGTTAACATCATTATTACAAGAATCACAAGGGTTAATAACATATGCTTTTGTTATGTTGCTATTAGCGATGATATCTCTACACATGCTAACTTTCAGGTTGATGGTTACCATGGTTGCTGAGTTTTGCTCATTAGTTATCCTCATTCATAATACATTGCTGGGAGAGATAACGATCAGTAGTACATAAACTACAAGGGTTAACGAAAATATTATACCTCTATTCCCCAGTACGTAATGATACATTTCCACATGCAAAGATTCAACTTCATTGACTTTATGGTTATTGAGTTACGCTTCTTCAAGAAGAATAATAATAATAAGAAGAAGAAGAAGATGAAGAACATGGGCAAAAATGTGAATAGCACTTTTGTGATATTACGCATATCTTACATCACAGATCAACCAATTTTTGTTTCATGGTTATTTTTCACACATTCTTCACCTTGATACCATTAAAAGTGGAATCAACTTCAAATTGAAAGTGAAAATGAAGAATATCCTTATATATGGTTTTCAATGGGGATAGACCATAGCAATCCCTATATACACAGTACTACCGTACTGTGTGATGATCTGATGTAATGTATGAATATAGGCAAGAAATTACTCTAATTTGTCAAAGTGCCCATCCACAGTGTCTGTGGTGTTCGATCCTATGTGGCATCTGCTTTTCCATCACTACTGGTTATAGTTATCTTTTTCCTGGGAAATGTCAGCTCAACTGTAGTTGTATAAGAACTGTACATGTGCATACTGTTTTGAACTGCAAACTAATCTTTGTATATACAGTGTCTACTATCGCAATAATGAATATGCAAATCAAACAAGTGATGAACAAGTTACCAAGAAACCCTATCCAAATACTTCTACTCAACGTGACCAGGAGTCTGCTGCTGTAAACGAGTCAGCCTCTTCATATCAACCTCTTACTACAGGCACTTTCCAAAAAGATGGCGTCTATACAACCATCGAGGTAGGCAAAAGGAGTGGAATGCAATTCCCATTAACCTTAACTCGGGATGAAGACATTTATGATACATGCACCTGAGAATTTGTAACTAAAAAAAGAAAACATTTTATAGAACAGAGTAGAACTGATAATTTCTTTACTATTTTGTTCATGACTGTTAATACATAGAGACATTAAGCATACTTTGTTGTGGTAGTTAAGTAGTTATTGTGTATGATAACTTTGTGCTGTCTGTAGCAGTTCTGTTAAGATATATGTGATTGTAGCTATTACTGTAACAAAATCTCTAGACCTCATTGCCAGCTCAGGTAGATCTAATACTGAACTGGGTGTCAAACACAAATGGGAGAGATAAGAGTTGTGCTATAGATCTATACCCTTTTTGCACATGCGCAATAAACACAGGAAGTAGCTATAGGGATATGACCTGTCATGCTCAGGGAGGAACTGGTTTGCTACTTTCTACGTTGCTGAAATAAAAACCAGACGGCCCTTCTTCAAGACGTAGGCTAAGTCAATCGTCTGTAGTAGGGGAACAAAAATCTATCCATTGTAAGTGTATGTGCAGCGCTGGAGTGTCCTCAACTTCTATGTTGAAGCAATCGGAGCCTGCGTCTGATTGTTAGGGTTTTCTCCAGGCTTCATAACAACCTGAAACGGTATATCCACCTTTTATCTGTCGCTAGATCTACGCTTGCTACTGTTTTATTTGAAGGCATCCGTTCCTGTACAGAATGTATGCAGCACACCTGCACTGTTAGGCGTTGCAGCCCTGGGAGCCCCAAAGATCCTGGGTCATTGATAGGTCACGGGGACTGTTCTGTTCCACTCAAGTCTGAAACAAGACCTTGTGGTTCAGTACGAGAGCAACTGGCCTATATATTAAGTCTCTGACTGAAGAAAGCCATGGCATGTGCAGCTGATGAGACACAATGATTATCGACGACGGTGGGCGATTTGTGTTATTAAATTGTGAACATGGGATGCATATGATAGCTGGTTACTTTTCGATTTGCGCACATTTAGACACTATCCACATCAATCCACATACATCTATACTACGGACATCTTTGAGGTTTCATCACAGTTTCAGTTCTGTCAACCTAACGAAATAGAGAGATGTTTAACTGCACAATTACGGCGGGCATGCGCTATTCACATTAATGATAGTCACTCAAAGCAAAGACAACTTAGAGTTCAGTCACCAGCTACCAATGTTCGACCGCCATCAATTTCGGACGCAAATATCTCTAAAATTAATCGCGGTAGGGACTTGAGAGTTGTACCAGGAGACTATATGAAAAGTTGGTTCGGGATGACCCATGCCTAACCACGCCCACTAAACGTATGACTTCAATGACGTCAAATAGGAGTGGCTGACAACTCTATTTCCGTTCAAACGCCAGCAACTTTCGGACGGCGCCTAAAGTAACAAGCGTTTTAAAACCCTTGAGCACTAAAACTCGTACCACACAATCCTCCATCATTCTACTTCTCATATATCAAAACTAGGCCTAACTGCTCTACGTATCACTAAGAACTAAAGCGTTTTGTCAGAGAGATTTAACGATCAATAATCGGCCACACAGTACACATCCTGCAATTAAAAACAACAGGCGACGTAATGAGCACGTTTAGGAAAGGTCTACTATGCAGACCTTAAAGTTAGATGGTACATGTACTTAGGCCCCTTTTCGTTGATTGTTAGTGTCTTATTTCGCCGCCCGCATGCTCCATTAGGCCACATAAACAGTTTCTCATCCTTCTGGTTTCTCAATTTCAATGCAGCAGGCTGGGTACCTGATTTTACTTTACTACTCGTCGGTCGTGAGGAATTCCTGCTCATGCGCGCGAACAGGCGATGAGAACATGTACAGTTGATGAGAAACTCGTTCGCGCGAAACTTTATGTGGCCTAATGGAGATAAAAATGCATGCGGGTGGCTGATAAGAAATCAACGAATTGGGGTCTAAGTATTGTCGTACTCATGTAGCATCTAAGGTCAGGTCTGCATAGTAGACCTCTTCCTAAACGTGCTCATTACCTCGCCTGTTGCACTAAGATGTGTACTGGGTGGCCTACTAGCTATTGATCGCTAAATCTCTCTGACAAAACACTTTCATTCTTATTGATACGTAGAGCAGTTAGGCCTAGGACGATGGAGGATTGTGTGGTACGAGTTTTAGTGCTCAAGCGTTAAAACGCTTGTTACTTTAGGCCACTACAAATTGCATAGTTGGTTCCCGTCCACCGCCCGCATGCTTTCTAGCTGAGATTCAGATGCGGAAGCGCTCAACCTTGTGTTCTAATTTAACGTTTTTAAAAATTATTTTGCGCGAGGCAAGTCCATATCAAACACTTCCTACATAGCTTTAGGAATGTCATTAGTCACGCTAAATATCCCTGGAGTAACGTTAACGTCGTTTGTAATGGTAACTTCCGTACAAGCGCTCCGTAGGCCATGGCGCGGAGGCATTAGTGCGCATGCGCATTCCTAGTTACAGTGTCATTTCCGTCTCGCCCGCCCGCATGCACATGGAAATGGAGACAGGACAGGAACCAATTATGTAATTTGTAGTGGCCTTAGGCGCCGTCCGAAAGTTGCTGGCGTCTGGACGAAAATAGAGTTGTGTTAGCCACGCCTATCTTGACGTCATTGGAAGCCGTACGTTATAGGAGTCAGCCTGTTCTACTACTTACTACAGGCACTTTCAAAAAAGATGGCGTCTACACAAACATTGAGGTAGGCAAAAGGAGTGGAATGCAATATCCATTAACCTTAACTCGGGATGAAGACATTTATGACACATGCACCTGAGAATTTGGAGCTAAAAAAAAACATTTTACAGAATATAGTAGAACTGCTAATTTCTTTTTCTATTTTGTTCATTACTGTTAATACATCGAGACTTCAAACATATTTTGTGGTGGTAGTTACGTTACATTAGTTATTGTGTGTGATAACTTTGTGCTGTCTGTAGTTGCTGGCGTCTGGACGAAAATAGAGTTGTGTCAGCCACTCCTATCTTGACGTCATTGGAAGCCGTACGTTATAGTGGGCGGGGTCATCCCGAACCATGTAGAGTCTGCTGGTGTAACTTGCAAGCGCCTACCTGCGATTAATTTTAGAGATCTTTGCGTCAGAAATTGATGGTGGTCTAACATTGGTGGTTTACCCTCTTGCTTATGGCACAATTCCGTACATACATATAATAGATGAAATATCCACCATGTACTTTACGTGCTGGTAACAAAACGAACTAACTCGTGAACAGATGGACACGAACGAGCGAACGAGGCGAACGAACAAGCAACACGAACAAATTCGAACGAGACGAATGAAGAACGCAACGAACTAACGAGACAAACAAAATGACAGAATGACACGAACAAGATATTCGCGAGACCGGTGATATGGGTTTTCCCTCCCGGAGCTCGCAGTTAGTCAGTTGTCACCAACTCAAACGTTCTACTGTGACACCGCGTTACGTACCTATACTAATGAAATGTAATGAAATTCTCAGGTTGGTTAAGGCGGCCTCAGGTACTAATTACAGACCAGAGACACTTAAAATGCTCAAGCTAAAATGAGGAAAGGAAGAGTTACGGCAGATCATTGTGTTACACCACTTTATTGCTCAGGCTTTGTTGTTGAAATTGAATGTGTTGGTTGCCATAGAAACGCCACGCCCACGCGATAACCGGCACTCTAATTAGGCCTTCAGAGTGCTATTTCCTAAAATGCGGTGCTGGATACCAGAGATAGGGTCACTAATAGGACATCAGAATAATGGAAGAATAGACTGTGTATATAAGAACAAACTGGAAACTGGGATTCGCAAGCCTATATCACGAGAAAACGGCAAAAACTGTCATAAAAAGGCCAAAATAATACCTCATAAATTCAGCAAGACAGCCTCCTCTTGTCAAGGCGTACAGATGGAGTTTCCAGGAAGAATTTGATGAATTAACACAAGCTCAGTAGTTTAATGGAATCATTCTCACTGTCACAAATTGTTACAGGTTGTACACATGTAAGTCAAAAGTATTCTTCACTCATTGATTTAGTTTTTGTATCATCTGTTACATTTATCAGATCTTGTTCTGTAATCCCACCTCTTGCTAACTCTGATCACTGTGGTCTACTTGTTAAAATAAACACTTGCTTTCCAACAATGAATAAGAGGTCAAGGATAGTTTGGTGCTACAAACATGCTGACTTTACAAAAGCTCGCCAGCTAATCCTTGACATAGATTGGGATTCTTTACTCATCAATGATATTGACATAGCATGGGCTAACTGGTACAAGGCATTCATGGAAGTTATGAAGAAATGTATTCCTAGAAGACAGCTTCATATTAACCAGAGAATTATCCCTTGGATCAACAAAAAAATAACACAAGCTATGAAACGTAGAAATCGTCTTTACAAAAACTCTAGAAAGTCAACAACTGCAAGAAGCAAATACCAATTAGCTCGAAACAGGGTAGTGTCACACATAAGGAAAGCAAAGGAAGAATATTTTGCTAAATTAAGAACAAAGGATCAAAAGCAGTTCTGGAAGACCGTAAAACTCTTGTCTGTTCAGAAATCCATGATACCAACATTAACTCAAAATTCTACCGTGCTTTCAAATGATTTAGAGAAGGCTAGGACGCTAAATTCATTTTTCTCAGAATGTTTCAATACAAGTGTCCCTCCTATAAAGTCAATACATCATTCTCCATCTGGAACCTGTCCTGATTTGTTTTGCTATGTTGAAGAGATCGAACATTTATTATTATCACTTGACATCAACAAATCATCTGGCCCAGATGGTATTTCTGGGAAAATGCTTAAAGCGACAGCTCATGAAATTGCACCATCTATTACAAAGTTATTAATTATGTGCAAAGGTCCTCCAACAGCATGGAAACATTCAAATGTTGTCCCTATTCCAAAAAAGAACAATGCTAGCTCTGTCACTGACTACAGACCAATTTCATTGTTACCTATTACCAGTAAAGTCCTGGAAAAGCATGTACATATGTTAATATTGGAACATAATATTATGTCCTACTCATCATTATCATCTATGCAATGGGGCTTTCAACAAGGGAAATCTACTGAGTTGGCACTTTTGAGTACAATTAATGACTGGTTGTCAATCCTGGAAAAGGGCCAAGATATTGCTGCAGTCTTTTTTGATTTTAAAAAAGCCTTTGATCGTGTTCCACATTCTGCATTAATTAATAAGCTCCAATATATTGGTTTGAGTCAAGACCTTGTCTCATGGATCCACAATTATTTAGCTGATCGAACACAGTGCGTGGTGGTAAATGGAGTTTCTTCTGATAGGGTAGCTGTTTTGTCTGGGGTTCCCCAGGGCTCAATCTTGGGCCCACTACTGTTCCTTATCTATATTAATGACCTAACAGACATAACGTTCTCAGAAGGGAGCAAGCTCGTCCTGTATGCTGATGATATCTTACTGTATAAGCCAATTCTATCTCAAGATGGTTTTAATGCACTCCAAACAGATGTAAACCTTATCCAGACATGGACCGACTCAAACAACATGACTTTCAATACAACAAAGTGTAAAGTTATGAATATCTCTAGAAAACGAAGACCACTTTTCCCATTACATCCCATACAACTGGGAGAATTTAATCTGGAGTCTGTGCAGGAATACAAATACTTGGGTATTCTAATTTCATCAGATTTATCATGGTCACCACATGTTGCTAATGTGTGCAGTAAATCTAGAAAAATCATTGGATTGCTGTATCGGAAATTCTCTCAACATGCAGGGTATGCAACACTCTTACAGCTGTATATTTCCTTAGTGAGACCTCACCTAGAGTATGCTGCTGCAGTTTGGGACCCTCACTTGCAGCACGATATACAGCATCTGGAAAGTGTCCAGAAGTTTGCTTTAAGAGTCTGTACTAAACACTGGCACCATGATTATCTTGAATTATTGGAACAGGCTCAGCTGACAACCCTTGCAAAACGTAGGCTATACCTCAAACTTTGTCATATATACAAAATAATTAACAACTTGTGCCATTTTCCTTCAAATACAATATCTCTGTCAACGAACCGCTCACACAGAAGTCACTCCTTCCAGCTAAATCAACCATTTGCAAGAACTAATTCCTACTACAATTCATTTCTCCCACATGCGATATTTCACTGGAACTCCTTACCGAATCCCGTTGTATGTGCCACTTCAATCAGAGAATTCAAGGGTTTACTTCGTTGTATACTATAATTAACTTCCTAAGTGTGTTTTTGTTTTGTATGGGGTATACTATAATTACTAGCTTTTAGCTATATGTGTATCCCTTTTGCATATACAGATGCAGATAAATGTTATAAAAAAAAAGCGCTTGTGTTATGGAGCATAAAGAAGGCGACATTCAGAATACTCAGCACCGCCTCAAGCGTTTTTTTCCATGGGTTTGTTCATGCGGCCATTAATTAAGCGGCTACAAAGTCCATGCTAAATCGCGCATGCTTCCCGCGAAATGTGACACTTAGATCTGCAGCTGTTGGCAGTGAGATATGACGTGTATATGTACTTTCACTTGCCAAGCTGATTTCTAGGTCGACTTCCAGTGCAACTATTACAAATTGGCGCGCGCCGACAGATAGATTACATAATGCGCATTCCAGTCGCGGTCGACCTCGACGAATTGTGCGAGGCTGCCCTAACCAACCTGAGTTGGCGACTCCACTTTTTAAACCACTCAATCCTATGATCTCGAAGTGAAAAGCACAAGGAATATGATCTGTGGTAGTGTGTATCTGCTGCTTTTTGTTCTTCCGACATTAATAAGTAAGTCGTCCTTCCTACCACACCTTAATTAGGGTCCCCCTAATTCTTAAATTAGTGGTCTAAGTCGTATTGAAGAGACGGAGTGGAGAGTGTGTATATGCGCTAGACTGTAAAGATAAATGCATTATGCAAGTTCTCTATAAAGTTAACGAGCACGACTATGATCCCTCTGGTTGTTTCTCGTACCCGGCTACCCCATCCAACTTTAATATTTTTGTACCGCATCCTGCATGTACGATCTATCATCTACATGGCTTGCGCTGACTATGTCCACGTATCTTGTGTGTGGTATGTATCATTAATTTGCCATTAAGGACGATTAGTATTTTATAAGTCATGGCCTCAAGTTATAGTTAATACACCTAGGAAACTTTGCAGACAAAGAAGAATGCACTTTATGGTTATTGTTTAGACCATTCAATTTGTGTGGTTATAACAATTAAGTCAGTCCCCTCATATTCTGAATGCATGACTATTCTTAACTTAACTTGATGTATGAATGATCTATATCACTACAAAAAATATGTTGTTTTGACAAACTCTTAGTTGCATCATATTCTCTAAACTATAACCTCCCTTGGAATTTTCCAGAGAATGATAACTACACACACATGCATATATCATGCGTAGAGCAATGTATATGTGAAGGTTGTTCCTAATAAAGTACAGTGGTTGTTATGTATATATGTAATTTCTTCTGTGAGATAAGGCACTATCAAAAGGGATCTTATTATCTTGAGGTAATTCCTTAAGGGATAGTACACATTTCATGAAAGGTTGTAGTCATGACAAGGGAATAATATGGAACCACACCTGCTGGTCCAAACAACCATCTGTTGATGCAGTGTCACAACTGACGTAACTCCACCTATACTTGTGAAAAACAACCATCCATATTTTGTAGTGATGATTGGTGAAGTATTACAGGAAGTTTTGTTCTATAGTATTCCATGAAGGGTGGTATTGGAGTCAATACGACATGTTTACATCACTATGCTTCTACTAGAAAACTATATGGTCTGTGTAGCAGAAAAGCTAGGTTAAGAAACTGAAAGTAGAACAGAGAGAAATGATCAGGTCTTTTAATTAATTCACTGTAAAATCAATTTTGCCATAAGATGTGTACTAATAGCAAAAGTTGTTTGTTACATTTAATTTAGTTTTTTATCACATACATGGCATCGGTTCATCATGTGATACTACAATATTGTACTCTCTAGACAATGACTATTCCTTACATGTACATGTGAGTGCTGATAGAGTAGTCCGCTATTCCATAATGCCTCTGCACATGTAACTGTTGGCCCAGGGATTACATACTCTTTCAGCATGCAGTTTACATATGTGTGTCTATATATATCACAGCAAAACAGTTCGGTTAAAACTACCCAAAATTTGCAACACTTGCAACTCTGTTAACCCACCCTTTGGGTTAAGGCTACCCAATAACTTACTGGTTAAAATAATAGCTCAATCTTGATGTCAGAGCAACCTATTTCTATGGTAACTACACTCAGATGCCACAAGGATAAAGCAAATATATATAGGTTACACTACACCCACAAGGTGGTTTGGTGTATACACTAAACCACTGAGTGGGTGTAGTGCAACCGGTTTGTACCACAGAAGCCATAGAGATCAAAGAAACCGCTGCTCATCATATCTTAGTGTATGGCGTACTGACTCAGCACTAAGACAGTACATGTACTTCTTAGTGATGAGTCAGCACACCATACACTATGATATGAATATTAATGAGCTAAGACAATGCTGTTTTGATAGTGGGGCTAGTCTTAATATAGGTTACACTACACCCATGAGGTGGTTTAGTGGATATACACTACGAGTGTGTAGCACGAGTAGTGTATACACTAAATCACTGAGTGGGTGTAGTGTAACCGGTTTGTACCACAGAAGCCATAGAGATCGAAGAAACCGCTGCTCATGAATAATTCATATCGTAGTGTATGGCGTACTGACTCAGCACTAAGACAGTACATGTACTTCTTAGTGATGAGTCAGCACACCATACACTACGATATGAATATTAATGAGCTAAGACAATGCTGTTTTGATAGTTGGTCTAGTCTTACAGGATTTGTACTACAGCCGTTTCTTTGATCTCTATGGCTTCTGTGGTACAAGATATGTTATTTTTCCCAATGAAGGAAGTTGCTTCTACCAGGATGCTGCAAGCTAAAGGAACCATTTGTTGGTATTAAAGCACACTTATATCAAGTTACCATAACCACAATTGTGTGAGATAAAGAACAAATGCTAGGTCACCCTCTCCAGTTGCCATGGTTATTGGGACTAGCATGACCCAGGCTAACACAACCACACAGTAGTTTATCTCTCCAGTGACTAGTGTTGATGCAAGTTTAGTTGAAACAACTTCCTAAAAGTTATGAAACCTAGCCATGAAGTTATTATAACCAAGTTGTTGTCAGCTATATATACAAAAGTGTAAAAATATTTCCAAGGATATAGCAAAGCAACCATATTCCAGTATTGGTACTACTAGGACATTAAAAATATGGGTCAACAATATTGGAGGAGGGTATCTCAATTTGGCTGTCTGTGTCCTCATTGTGAAATGAACCTTTTTTGCTTGTCCAGAAAGTGTTGATACAGCTGTGTTAAAAGTTCCATTATCAGAGAATATGATACCCAGATATTTGAACTTACTCACAATTTCTAATTGTACAAGTAAATAAAAAAATTTAGGAAATTTGAAGTGTATATAGGGATTGCATAAAAATGAACAGAGACAAGATTGGGACACAGACATGCTATGTACATCAACATACCTTTTAGTACATTGATGTATATAGCGTGTCTGTGTCCCAATCTTGTCTCTGTTCATTTTTATGCAATCCCTATATACACTTCAAATTTCCTAAATTTTTTATTTACTTGTCTCTAATCATTTTTTTACAATTGTAAGCAATAATTCCCATTAGTACATGCTCACCATATCCATAAAACATCTGGCCCATTATTGCTAGAGGCCCTAATAATCACACTCTGAGATGTATGATTAGTAGGGAGTGGCTACAAGCAGCTGCGTACACGAACTATGAGCAAACCTGCTAGCAACGTACTATCGGCTGAGCGAACCTGCTAGCAACGTACTATTGGCTGAGCAAACATGCTAGCAACGTACTGTCGGTCACCAGCGCTTTGGCTTGGTAGCGTGCCGCTACTCCAGCAGCCGGTACATACGTAGAGCAGTGCCTGGCAGAGAGCAACACACTGTACGCGTATGCAGTATACTGACAGTTGAAGTAGCACAAGAATCGTCAACACCTCTGTCTTTTGTTATGCAGTACTAAGCGATAGTTGCTAAACCAATCATCAACACATTTCTCTATTATCAAGCAGCCAGTTCACTGCACCTATTAGTTGCTACGCGCTAGTTGCTAAGCGTTTGCGCATGCGCGGCAGATGTAATGACGTCATTAACGAGTACTCTGTCATTACGTAATCGGTTTATTATATGACGCATGCTTTTATATGCGTACAATGTATGTGTACTCTGCACATACATTCATTACGTAATCACTATACACATGTATACATGTATTGCATTGAGAGGAGTGTTTATATCAGTATTAGAAGAATCACAAGGGTTAACAACATATGCTTTTGTTATGTTGCTATTAGCGATGATATCTCTGCACATGCTGACTTTCAGGTTGATGGTTACCATGGTTGCTGAGTTTTGCTCATTAGTTATCCTCATTCATAATACATTGCTGGGAGAGATAACGATCAGTAGTACAAGAACTACAAGGAATATTATACCTCTATTCCCCAGTACGTAATGATACATTTCCACATGCAAAGATTCAATTTCATTGATTTTATGGTTATTGAGTTACGCTTCTTCAAGAAGAAGAAGAAGAAGAAGAAGAGGAATCACACAGTACGGTAGTACTGTGTATATAGGGATTGCTATGGTCTATCCCCATTGAAAACCATATATAAGGATATTCTTCATTTTCACTTTCAATTTGAAGTTGATTCCACTTTTAATGGTATCAAGGTGAAGAATGCGTGAAAAATAACCATGAAACAAAAATTGGTTGATCTGTGATGTAAGATATGTGTAATATCAAAAAAGTGCTATTCACATTTTTGCCCATGTTCTTCATCTTCTTATTCTTCTTCTTCTTCTTCTTCTTCTTCTTGAAGAAGCGTAACTCAATAACCATAAAGTCAATGAAGTTGAATCTTTGCATGTGGAAATGTATCATTACGTACTGGGGAATAGAGGTATAATTGTTAACCCTTGTAGTTTATGTACTACTGATCGTTATCTCTCCCAGCAATGTATTATGAATGAGGATAACTAATGATCAAAACTCAGCAACCATGGTAACTATCAACCTGAAAGTTAGCATGTGTAGAGATATCATCGCTAATAGCAACATGACAAAAGCATATTTTATTAACCCTTGTGATTCTTGTAATAATGATGTTAACACTCCTCACAATGCAATACATGTACATATATATAGCGATTACGTAATTCATTTTGAATGTACGTGCATAGTACACGTATATAGTTAGCTTGCGTCATACAAGAAAACGATTACGTCATGAGACAAGACTCATTAATGACGTCATTTACTCCAGCCGCGCATGCGCAAAAGCTTAGCAACTAGCGCGTAACAACTAGGCACGGAGTGAACTGGCTGATAGAGAACGTGTTGACGATTTGTAAAGCAACTAGCACTTAGTACTACATAAGCAAAACAGAGATGTGTTGAAGATTCTTGTGCTACTCTCACCGTCAGAACACTGCACACGCGTACAGTGTGTTGGCTCTGCGGCCTCTACGTATGTACCTCGGTAAGCTTATATCATAGATACCATATAGTATCTATGCTTATATACCGTCTGCTGGAGAAACGGCACGCTATTCTACCACGATACTATATACCACCAAGCCAAAGCGCTGGTGACTGATAGTACGTTGCTAGCAGGTTTGCTTATAGTTCTGTAGTTACCAAAGTGTATGCAGCTGCTGCTTGCAACCAAACCACGCCCCTCAGTACTAATCACGCATTTATACAGCAGCTCAATACTTGGTCAGATGTTTATGGATATGGGGAGCACATGCTAGGGGAATTATTGCTTACAATTGTAAAAAAATGATTAGAGACAAGTAAATAAAAAATTTAGGAAATTTGAAGTGTATATAGGGATTGCATAAAAATGAACAGAGACAAGATTGGGACACAGACATGCTATATACATCAATGTACTAAAAGGTATGTTGATGTACATAGCATGTCTGTGTCCCAATCTTGTCTCTGTTCATTTTTATGCAATCCCTATATACACTTCAAATTTCCTAAATTTTTTATTTACTTGTAATTATTAGAAGATGAAGAACATGGGCAAAAATGTGAAATGCACTTTTGTGATATTACGCATATCTTACATCACAGATCAACCAATTTTTGTTTCATGGTTATTTTTCACGCATTCTTCACCTTGATATCATTAAAAGTGAAATCAACTTCAAATTGAAAGTGAAAATGAAGAATATCCTTATATATGGTTTTCAATGGGGATCGACCATAGCAATCCCTATATACACAGTACTACCGTACTGTGTGATATTATTGATGTTAAATTGATAGGTGGTAGCTGACTGGTGTCTAGATACATTGAATATAAGAACTTTTGATTTTGTTGCATTGACTCTTAAATCCCAACTTGAGCAATATGCTTCCAGCACAGATAACGAATGTTGGAGATCTTTGTTTGTATCTGAGAATATAACCAAATCATCCGCAAACATTAGGGAATTCACTGTCTGTTCCAGTAGTCTGACTCCTTTACAATTATTGTGAACCGTCATAAATGAATCAAGGTCTGATAGAAACAGTGAAAACAATAGAGGGCTTGGATGGTAGTGCCAAAAATCATAGAAACAAGGTTTAATACAAATGTACGTATAAGTACTTACGCATGCGCAGGTAGGCAACAATAATAACATGCGTAACCTGTATATAGTATAAGATATAGGGAGGGGGTTACACTGTTATTATTGTTGCCTGCCTGTGCATGCACTTATATGTACATTTGTAGTAAACCTTGTAAGATATTTTGTGAAAGAACCGCAAATACTTGCCCCAAATGTCGTTTGAACTGAATAAAAAACGGGGGTGTGGTAGTTTCCGTATGTCATTATATCCGGGTATTATACATACTTTATATGATAGAGAAACATTCGTAGAGCCTGTTATATGTCTAAAAAGGTTTCTAACTGTAGTGTTTGGGAGTTCTGAGCCGTTTCATCTTGGTTAGTGGGCGTGTCATGTCGGCGCCATTCCTATATAGAGTCTACCGACTCTCTGGACCCAGCTAAAGTTGCCCTGCCCAGACAAAATGGGCCAAAACAACTAATTCAAGTAACTGTTTATAACACATCAACTTTTCGTTATGCGCAGGCAGTAATGATAACAGGAACCATTGGCAACTTGCATAAGGATAAACGCAGGCTGTACTCACAAATGACGGCATGCGCAATTCGTGAGTGTTTAAAACTTTTGGCTGGAAACAAGGGGGAAACTGTACTAGTAAGTGCCATTAGGCGTGACGTAATTCCCCAGATCCTTTCCGCGCTTGCGCAATAAATATAGGAAGTGGGGGGGTGGGGAGAAACGAAGGAAAGTGTCTGGCCCATCGAGTAGGCCTAGCGCGGCAGATGGAATGTGAGCGTGGGCGTAATATGTGCAGTTGTCAAACCGCAAATTACTTGATCAGTAAAGAGGCAGCGATATTCAATGACTAAGGGAAGACGTATATACGTAGCACAGGGACTTGCTGAAGCCAGTGGAAAGGCACTAGCCTACCCCTAGGGCCCTAACGTAGCCTTAGACGATCTGGTTGCTACCCTCGCGCCTGATCTAGCTCTAGTCTCGACCCACTAACATGGCCCTAGACAAGGCCACAAAACCTAGCCGAGGACCAACATCTCTCCTGAAAAGAATTCATCTGAACCGTGACAGCACACAATCTCGACCTCTGAATGGCGATGTGATTTGCTTCTCCTTCGAGACAGAATACCAGTAGCATTGCACGCGTCTTTTAGCTCTTTCTGAACGGGAATCTCAGAGAAACCGCCGTGATCCAAGTGCAGTTACAGCTAATTACATTCCTTTCTAACCGCGCCAACATTCCAGCCCTTGCTATATACTCGATGTGCCAGACCCTATCCTTCGTTTTTCCCCACCCCCCACTTCCTGTATTTATTGCGCAAGCGCGGAAAGGGTCTGGGGCCGAGACTAGCACAAACCCTAGCCCTACTTAGAAGAGTTACAGGACCCGCTGACCGTCATCGGGGCCCCTAGCAAGTGATCCATCCATGCAGGAAGGCTCCTAGCAGATGGGGGTCCACCTGTTCAGGGGGCCGTCCACTCGTCCTAGAATAGGTAGACCCTCTAGGTCCACCAGTCCAAGGAAGTGTGCACCGGGTTCCACCATGGCCAGTCCTAGGCTAGGACCGCTGGACTGGGGGTCCACCATTGCAGACCGCTAACATAATTACGTAATCCGTAATTATATTGTGCGCATGCGTAGATGAGCTTTTTGATAAGGGGGAGCTGAGCCCCCACCCCCCAAAACTTAAAAAGCTTGTCAATTGGTCAAATGAAGAACATATTAAATACTAATAGCCTATGCCGGATGTATTCAGAATGTGTTAACATAATTAACAACCCCCCCCCCCACTTCATGGTCGCTGAGCCCCCCCACTTTTGACGTGCTGTCACTGCCTCTATAAGTAACATTAACGCTTGAGCACTAAAACTCGTACCACACACTCCTCCATCATCCTACTTCTCATATATCAAAACTAAAGCCTAACTGCTCTACGTATCACTAGCGTTTTGTCAGAGAGATTTAGCGATCAATAATCGGCCACCCAGTACACATCTTAGTGCAGTTAGAAACAACAGGCGACGTAATGAGTACGTTTAGTATGAGGTCTACTATGCAGACCTTAGATGCTACATGAGTACGACAATACTTGGGCCCCAATTCGTGATTATTAGTTTCTCATCTCGTGAACAGATCGAGACGAACGAGCGAATTCGAACGAGGGGAACGAGCGAACAACACGAACAAATTCGAACGAGACGAATGAACGAACGTAACGAACAAACGAGACAAACAAAACGACAGAATGACACGAACAAGATATTCGCGAGACCGGTGATATGGGTTTGCCCTACTGGAGCTCGCAGTTAGTTGTCACTAACTCCAGCGTTCTACTGTAACACCACGTTACGTACCTATACTTCCGTAATTATGTGAAGTATTTAAATTGGCGACCCCAGTTTTTAAACCACATATGATCTCGAAGTGAAAAGCACAAGGAATATGATCTGCGGTAGCGTGTATCTGCTGCTTTTTGTTCTTCCGACATTAATAAGTAAGTCGTCCTTCATACCCACACCCTAATTCGGGTCCCCCTAATTCATAAATTAGTGGTAGTTTATAGGGACTGAGTCGCATTCGCAGGGCCTAAGTCGTATCGAAGGGACGGAGTGGAGAGTGTGAATATGCGCTAGACTGTAAAGATAAATGCATTATGCAAGTTCTCTATAAACTTAACGAGCACGGCTATGATCCCTCTGGTTGTTTCTCGTATCCGGCTACCCCATCCAACTTTAATTTTTTGTACCGCATCCTGCATGTACAATCTATCATCTACATGGCTTGCTCTGACTATGTCCACGTATCTTGTGTGTTGTATGTATCATTAATTTGCCATTAAGGGGACGATTAGTATTTTATAAGTCATGGCCTCAAGTTATAGTTAGTACACCTAGGAAACTTTGCAGACAAAGAAGAATGCACTTCATGGTTATTGTTCAGACTTGTGGTTATAACAATTAAGTCAGTGATGTAACTAAGAGTTTGTCAAAGCAACAACATATTTTTTGTAGTGATATAGATCTACTGGTGTAGTCACTATGGAGGAGTACATTTACATATAAGAATCACTGCAGCTCTCCATTCATATATCAAATTAAGTTAAGAATAGTCACCCATTCAGAATATGAGGGGAACTATAACCTCCCTTAGAATTTTCCAGAGAATGATAACTGCACACACATGCATATATCATGCATAGAGCAATGTATATGTGAAGGTTATTCCTTAATAAAGTACAGTGGTGGTTATGTATATATGTAATTTCTTCTGTGAGATAAGGCACTATCAAAAGGAATCTTATTATCTTGAGGTAATTCCTTAAGGGATAGTACACATCTCATGAAAATTTGTAGTCATGACAAGGGAATAATATGGAACCACACCTACTGGTTCAAACAACCATCTGTTGATGCAGTGTCACAACTGACGTAATTCCACCTATACTTGTGAAAACAGCCATCCATATTTTGTAGTGATGATTGGTGAAGTATTACAGGAAGTTTTGTTCTATAGTATTCCATGAAGGTTGTTATAAGTGGTATTGGAGTCATTACGACATGTTTACATCGTTATGCTTCTAGAAAACTACAGTGGAACCTCCCATAACGGACCCTCCCACGAGCGGACCACCTCTCTATAGCGGATACTGGCTATGGCACGGATTGAAACTACAATGCAACTAATGTTAAGCCAACCTCCCACGAGCGGACGCCTCTTGATTCCGGACAGCGGACAAGCCACGTGCTCCCAGCTGATCAACTCTGTACAAAAGTGCCTCTTATAGCGGACAAGCAGGAAACCACACCCATCCTTCATGCGTGAATTTAATTGGCGAGCGTAGCGAGCCCTCCGAACGGGCGATTTCTTGTAACCCGCACTGTACATACCGTGTAATGCCGTATATACGTGCTTCTAATTTGGCATGCGCACTCTCGCTTTCTTAGCATCGTTGTTCTGCGATACACTATAATCCTTTGGCTTTCAGTGAAGCTACTGCTCTTTCAACTTTTCTATGTGGGGTTTAGGTCCATGAAGTGTGTATATTGTATTCAACTGTAGTCAGACTTTGAACACAGTTGTACTCAGACCTATCAATTTAACTGAGTTAACACTTGTGACATGTGCATGCTTGTGGCTAAACTGTTCTTTATTATGTATGTTATTACCCATGCATGTGCACTGGTAGTGTTGTTATGGAAACTGACATGTTTTTGTAGTTCATCTTTGGTGATCTTGTCTAGAAATTGTAGTACATGGTGTAGATACGTACTTAAGCTTTTAGAACATGTTATCTAGGTATATTAAATCCATAAATGACCTATTGGCTTGAACCTCCCACCAGAGGACAACCTCCGAAAAGAGGACAAAACCTCTGCTCCCAAAGTGTCCTTTATTCAGAGGTTCCACTGTATATGGTCTGGATAAGGGTGTAGCAGAAAGCTAGGTTAAGAAACTGAAAGTAGAACAGAGAGAAATGATCAGGTCTTTTAATTAATTCACTGTAAAATCAATTTTGCCATAATAGCAAATATTGTTTGTTACATTAGTTTTTCATCACATACATGCATCGGTTCATCATGTGATACTACAATTATTGTACTCTCCAGACAATGACTATTTCTTACATGTACATGTGAGTGCTGATAGAGTAGTCAGCTATTCCATAATGCCTCTACACATGTAACTGTTGGCCCAGGGATTACATACTCTTTCAGCCTGCAGTTTACATATGTGGGTCTATATATATCACAGCAAAAACAATTCAGTTGAAACTACCCAAAATTTTGGGTCAAAACACTCGCAACTCTGTTAACCCACCCTTTGGGTTAAGGCTACCCAATAACTTACTGGTTAAAATAATAGCTCAATCTTGATGTCAGAGCAACCTATTTCTATGGTAACTACACCCAGATGCCACGAGGATAAAGCAAATATGATATGTTATTTTTCTCAATGAAGGAAGCTTCTACCAGGATGCTGCAAGCTAAAGGAACCATTTGTTGGTATTAAAGCACACTTATATCAAGTTACCATAACCACAATTGTGTGAGATAAAGAACCAATGCTAGGTCACCCTCTCCAGTTGCCATGGTTATTGGGACTAGCATGACCCAGGCTAAAACAACCCCACAGTAGTTTATCTCTCCAGTGACTAGTGTTGATGCAAGTTTAGTTGAAACAAATTCTTAAAAGTTATGAAACCTAGCCATGAAGTTCTTATAACCAAGTTGTTGTCAGCTATATATACAAAAATGTAAAAATATTTCCAAGGATATAAGGATGGTAGTGCCAAAAATCATAGAAACAAGGTTTACTACAAATGTATATATAAGTACTTATGCATGCGTAGGTAGGCAACAATAACATGCGTAACCTGTATATAGTATAAGATATAGGGAGGGGGTTACGCATGTTATTATTGTTGCCTGCCTGTGCATGCATAAGTACTTATATGTACATTTGTAGTAAACCTTGTTTCTATGATTTTTGGCACTACCACCCCCATATCCTTCAACATTTGAATGGAAATGTTTTTACACTTGTTTCAAAGCTTTTATCATGTAGCATGTATCACGTGATGCTACAGTGAGAAAATGGCGACCACCACATAGGCCCTGTATATAGTACCGTAACTGAAGTGTATTCGACTAGCTAAGACGATTTTGTTCATCAAAGATCATGCATATTCCTAAATAAAGATATTCTTTGAAAGAACCGCGGCAAATACTTGCCCCAATTTCGAGGTAGGTCGTTTGAACTGAATAAAAACGGGGGGGTGGCAGTTTCCGTATGTCATTATATCCGGGTATTTTACATACTTTGAGGGTCTTATATGATAGAGAAACACTTGTTATATGTCTAAAAAGGTTTCTAACTGTAGTGTTTGGGAGTTCTGAGCCGTTTCATCTTGGTTAGTGGGCGTGTCATGATCAGCGCCATTCCTATATAGAGTCTACCGACTCTCTGGACCCAGCTAAAGTTGCCCTGCCCAGACAACATGGGCCAAAACAACTAATACAAGTAACTGTATAACACATCAACTTTTCGCTATGCGCAGGCAGTTATGATAACAGGAACCATTAGCAACTTGCATAAGGATAAACGCAGGCTGTAGTCACAAATGACGGCATGCGCAATTCGTGAGTGTTTAAAACTTTTGGCTCGAAACAAGCGGGAAACTGTACTAGTAAGCGCGTTTGAACCATTAGGCGTGACGTAATTCCCCAGACCCTTGTACACAGGCCCTTTGACATGTTCAATACGCGAGTGCATTTCTGGGCGGGGCTTTGTTCTATGACTACGACGTCGCACAAGTCACCTCACTGGAATCTCAGGCTCTCTTTGAGAGCCTGGGTACGAGGCTACAGTGTCGTATGCTGTCCCGCAAGAGAGAGCGGACTGTCAGTGTGGTCTAACACTACGTATGAGCTACAGCGATGACCAGTCTGAAGCTTATAAGCGTCGCTGACTGAGTGACAAAGCCCTGACTGTTCACCTTGATTTACCAACACTTTACAAAGCACAGTCACTACAGCCTAAGTGGCGAACAAGCATACATATTAATGTCAGGTGACGTACCATGTATATGTAATGAGCAAGAAGCGAGGCAAGAAGAAATTTGAAGGGCCTTGCTTGGGTACGGAGGTAAAGCGTTTACATAAAAGACCGTACGTGCACATGGCGTAGATCTATGCAAGGAAAGCGTGCATTCTGGCATCATACAGCCCAACACATTTCGGTCCATAGTCCAGTCCATGGTCCAGTCCACGGTCCACGGTCCAGGTTTTGAAGTATCCCTAGCGCGGCAGATGGAATGTGAGCGTGGGCGTAACATGCGCAGTTGTCAAACCGCAAATTACTTGATCAGTAAATTGGCAGCAATATTCAATGACTAAGGGAAGACGTATCGTAGATGCTATCATCCCCTCCCTTATCTGCATGCATGCTGCACTTTGACCTTGTTTCTATACTTTTTGGCACTTCAATCCCTACATCCTTCAACATTTTAGTGAAAATGTTTTTACACTTTATACGTAGCACAGCCTCAGGGACTTGCTGAAGCCAGTGGAAAGGCACTAGCCTAACTCTAGGGCCCTAACGTAGCCTTAGACGATCACAAAACCTGGTTGCTACCCTCGCCCCTGATCTAGCTCTAGTCTCGACCCTAGCCTAGCACTAACATGGCCCTAGACAAGGCCACAAAACCTAGCCGAGGACCAACATCTCTCCTGGAAAGAATTCACCCGAACCGTGACAGCACACAATCTCGACCTCTGAATGGCGATGTGATTTGCTTCTCCTTAGAGACAGAATACCAGTAGCATTGCACGCGTGCTCCTTCTGAACGGGAATCTCAGAGAAACCGCCGTGATCCAAGTGCAGTTACAGCTAATTACATTCCTTTCTAACCGCGCCAACATTCCAGCCCTTGCTATATATATATATACTCGATGTGCCAGACCCTTTCCTTCGTTTTTCCCCACCCTCCACTTCCTGTATTTATTGCGCAAGCGCGGAAAGGCTCTGGGGCCGAGACTAGCACAAACTCTAGCCCTACTTAGAAGAGTTACAGGACCCGCTAACCGTCATCGGGGCCCCTAGCAAGTGATCCATCCATGCAGGAAGTCTCCTAGCAGATGGGGGTCCACCTGTTCAGGGGCGGGTCCACTCGTCCTAGAATAGGTAGACCCTCTAGGTCCACCAGTCCAAGGAAGTGTGGACCGGGTTCCACCATGGCCAGTCCTAGGCTAGGGCCGCTGGACTGGGGGTCCACCATTGCAGACCGCTAACATAATTACGTAATCCGTAATTATATTGTGCGCATGCGTAGATCAGCTGTTGCAATACACTACCGCGTAACGTGCATGAACATTTAAAGCCCATTACTAAAACGCCCCACATGATATAAATTATTGCGCAATATGTACAAAAAAATTATGAGTATTTAGGCTGAAGTGATGGCGTGTCAATATGGTCTAAGCTTCGTAGTAACAGGAGATAAGAGTCAAAGCTAACCCTCTATGACTTCATACGCTCAGGGACTGTATGATACAGCCCGTGAGCACCACCCGAGAAGTGTACTGTTGGTGCGAGGCTGCACGAGCACCCCGAGTTGATTACAAGTAATCACTGCAGTCTAAACGCGCATACCACCAATAGTTGGTCGATCAACAACGACTAGGGCTGGGCATATGGGGACCTTAGGAGCAGAGCCCGTCAGCTCGAACTTTGAACTTTTGAACTTTGCCATTCTGAAGTTCGAAAAGTGTTCGTCAAACAAAAAGTCGCATACTGTACCATGCTGATTGCCCGTCTCGCAGAACGTCCCTACACCTTTAAATATGACCACACCCTCTTAACGCACGTTAGTGCATGCGCTTAGCAACTTTGAGCTACGTACTGGCGCGGCGTCCATAATGTATTAACGTCAACAAGCTGGATAGATTCAGTATTTGCTGTTTGGTCGTGTGAAAACGGAGTCTGGTCGTGAGATCGTGTGACATGGCCTGAAATTGTGTGTCATACGGTGGGATCATATGTGGGTTGAGAGGTCTGCCATTGCTAGGACTGGTGGACTAGGGGGTCAATGATGAGGGGGGTCCACCTATGGTGCGACACCAGACCGACTGTGATTAGGATACCACATCACCGGTGAATTGGTATCCCCAGGGGTACTATATCAGTGTAATATCACCACACTGTCACTGTGATTTAGGGTACCATATCACAAGTGATTTGGTACCCCTAGGGGTACCATGTCTCTAGTTGTTTCCCAGGACTGATATCCCCAACACAGCAAGCAAGCTCGGGCTCATATTTAGAGAAGGGTAGTTTCACGTGTAGGTCCTGCACATGTAATATCTAGAGCTCCACTACCTTTTGGATGGCCTATGCTAAATTTCTGTCCATGAATAGGCCTGTTTTTTATTGTAGGTTTTCAAGTGTTTTTAGAGAGCTATATACAGGCAAGTGTACCATCCCCAGCTCAGGAGATCCCACAGTACTACATTGTCACTCTGATTTGGAGTACCATGTCACCACATTATGATTTGGGGTAGCCTCGGTTCCCAGGCCTTCCCCGCGTGCACGTAATTGTGCGCGTTTTGATTGTGCGGGGGAGGGAAACATTTGAAATTGGGGAAGAGCAGAATTGGAATATTTTGTATCAATGTCTGAGGAATCGCGAGGATAGACACCCAATTTTAGTCAGTAATGAGGTACACAGAGCAAAGCGTAGAGTAGATAAACTATTAGTGCCTATACTCTCCTCTGTTTATACTGGCCAGTAAATATAGTGTCTTAACATCCTCCACCTATTCATGCTTATCCAAACCTAGTATAGTGTTAGCTACATGTTAATGATGAGCAAAGCAATTACAAACTACCAATCATATACCATACCAAAAATGGTTTTATCTGTGTTAAAAATGTAGCTGGCCAGTACCGTGATGGTGATATTCGTCTGGTAGGAGGTTCCTACCACTGGGAAGGCCGGGTGGAAATCTATCTCTCTAGAACATGGGGCACTATTACTGACTCTCAGTGGACCAATAGTGATGCACAAGCTGTCTGCCGCAAACTGGGATATTTTAGACCAGGTTGGACTACAAATATTTTTCTTTTACATTTATAAAAGATGTTTCTCTGTTCATTACCAGGGGCTTTACCGCAGAACAATGCATACTTTGGAGAAGGCACTGTTCCCATACATCTGGACTATGTTCTGTGTTCTGGTACTGAGTATAATCTGACTGACTGTCAAATTGGAAATAGAACAAGACAAAGCAGCCACTCAGAAGATGTTGGAGTCAAATGTCAAACTAGTAAGGACAGAGTGTGATTCTCATCAGAATTGGAGTATAGACTCTTTATGGACGGATGACACTGACCAATGGCCATTAAAGAGTTGGAAGACTCTGTATATGTAGGGATATAGTGCAAATAGGACCATTAGCCTTAAAAAGTCACTTAAAGAACTATATAATGGCTATATATTGTCATGGTTTATATAACAGCTCCAGAATTACATGATATGGTTCAGTGTGAGGTCTTAGCGTTGAACTCTGATTTGCACTCCTTGGTCAGTACTTTGATCAACCCACACAACTAAATGCCTTATATATAAATCTGGTTTATATACTAAGAGTTTCTGTACTTGCTGTTTCTATAGATTGCCACATTCTTCAGCATTAACCTATTACCTTGGGAAATTAGGAGTATTATTATAGGTAACTATATACCTGCAGTTGACTCTTCCTACCAAGAAGGGAATATTCGGCTAGTAGGAGGCTCCTACAACTGGGAGGGTCGAGTGGAGGTATTCTATTCCGGGACATGGAGTTCTATTTATGACACATCCTGGACTACCACTGATGCTACAGTGATGTGTAGACAACTTGGCCACTCAGTTGAAAGTATGTTTGGTACATTAAATTTTGAAAATTAACTCTAAAAGTGAGGATACCAGCTGCTTCACTAACAAACTGTTAATATATACCAACTTGACCATGTGCAAATGTGTGTATATGCAAAACTATAACCTAACATTGGTATGACCATACCTATATATTTACTCACTGAATTCACTCACTTTCTGAATGTCCAAGAAGTTTATATGTTGAGGGATATAGAGTTAATTATACTAACAATCAGAGAAACAATATGCAGCAATACAGGAGATGGTGATATGCAACAATACATGCATAAACAACTCTCATAATAAAAAGATGTTGGAGTGGTTATATATACATGTGTTATTGTTGTTTGTTGCCTTGTAGAGTAACAGATCAAAGGCTTGCCAACATATCATGTGTGGCATACTTATTACATCACTAATTACATGAGGCTAGTAAGGGAGTGGTTAGTGGCTGGGAACCATAGAAATGGCAAAAAATTAGTGGGCCCTCGTGCCCACACGGGATATGTTGGCACAGTTATGATGTAATCCCTCAGGCCTGTGGCCCTCGTGCTGTACAGTAACATCATGACTGTGCCAACATAGCCAACATATCCTGTGTGGCACTTGGGCCCATGCAACAACTAACATACACGTGTGATGCGGAATCCAACAAGTACAGAAGTGCTAGCTACAATTAGTGTTTCTATACACGATAAAATCAAAATAGGTAAAAGTAATACACTGTTACAATGATGTGCGTAAAAAAAAGTTTTCTCCATCTTCTTCTTCTTCAGTTCAAATGGTCTAACACACAATTTAGATGCTTATATACCTTTTTCCACGTGAAACACCAACAGAATCATGGGCTACTTTGAAATTGGCAAATGCACTCACCTTCAAAAAGCAGTTTATTTCTCTCCTGTGCATGATCCTTGACTAACAGAATCTTCCTAGTATTCTTCTCTCACGAGAACAGCAAAATCTACCATAACTGTGATTGTTCTATTAGAAACTCTAACTGTTCAACCTGTCTCCTGTGTTTATGTTGTAGCCAGTATTCTTCTGCCAACAACATAAGGCCACTATTTGTTGAAAATTAGTTTCTCATCCGGGGCTTTCTCAAAACAGGATGCGGGCGGGCGGACATTACCATTATGGCATTATTAACCCTCGGCGCGCATGCGCAGCGAGGGTTACGGTAGTTGGGTCTGTCTGTGTGTGTGTGTGTTAAGTCAAATGTCACCCCTGGAGCGTCTGTTCGTCCTGAAAATACTGTCACGTACTCAGCGGGCAGCGGAGGTCGAAATATTTGTGGGGATTTCTCTGAAACCGCTCCGTTGCAGAGATACATCGCTTCCTGCGTTGTAGGGTACTGCAGCGACATTTCGCGCACTTTTTCGACGGCAGAGCCTTCCAAGGGTTCTAAAAATGCTAACACTAGGCTAAACTCTACCTGGGATACGACTCGATATAAGGTAGCAAGCTTCTTTCTATTCAGTCTCCGTCTTTTGTCTAAAGTCTTCCGTATACTTCCCGTTAACGTAATTAGAGATCTAGCGCGTGCGCTTTCAAAGATTCGCTCACGCGCGTACGCCGAGGGTTCTGCACTTTAGTGCATTCATTTATAAGTCAGAGTTAACCGCGTCTTCAGCTGTGCTGAATTGGATCCACCCTGATGAATCGTGCTCCCTCTTGGTAGTAAAACGCACGAAAGGTGGATTCACTATAGTTCTGCCAGTTGCATCGCGACGGTTCGCAGCCTTTCTACGCTCTCAGCTCCCGCCCACCCACCGCCTAACTCAGGTAGTAGTTTCCACCGAGCGCAACTAACTAAACCCGTTCGTCTCGTTCGTCTCGTTCGTTCGTTCGTCTCGTTCGTTCGTCGGGTTTCGTTCGTTCGTTCGTCTCGTTTGTTCGTCTCGTTCGTTCGTCTCGTTCGTTCGTTCGTTCGTTCGTCTCGTTCGTTCGTCAGTCGGGTTTCGTTCGTTCGTTCGTCTCGTTTGTTCGTCTCGTTTCGTTCGTTCGTCTCGTCTCGTTTCGTTCTTCGTTCGACCCTCGAGCTCGTTCATCGTTCGAGCAATACTGATACTCGTATATTTGAGCGGAACAAAGTGAGTTACTAATACAGTGTAAAGAAGCGTAATCTTTGAATCTATGCATATAACATGAGTTCTGAAGCACAATTGGACGAACATGGCGCAACAGATATATCAGAGAGAGCGCTTGTAGTCAAATGTGGGAATAAAACTGCCATGTTTTACCCAGGAAAATGTAAAAAATCAGGGAAATCAGTTGGAAAGTGCATACAGTTTCAGGGCAAATGGATTAGTCCCATAGAATTTGAAAGTTTAGCTGGTATACAAGCTAAGAAATGGAAGCAAAGTATTAAATATAGTGGGAAACCATTGGGTGCATGGATTTCTCAAAATATTGAGCCCTTGACAACAGAGAGTCAGAATAATAGCCAATCTACACCTAATGTTGATAACCACACTCAACAGAGACATGTTAGTGCTCAATCAACACCCAATGACAATGAATTACTTGTACAGCACTTAGGAAAAGTTACAAGTGATTGTTCATCCCCTGACAAAGATCTAGAGAGTCAAGGACAAGTAGAAGGAAGCGAGCATACAATTTATGGTTTGAATAGCACTCAGCTTAGTGTAGCCTCTCAATCGCCTAATCAGGAGGGTAGTATAGCACCTCCATCTTCAGTCCAACTGGGCACTAGCTTTGAAGCTATGTTTATAGAACTGGAGAAGAAACTGAGGGAGACAATTTTACATAGTATCAACAATGCACTTGAGCAACTTAGAGAACATGTAAATAAGGAGTTGCATAAGATGGTTGTCATGATTGAGAGCTTATCAGCAAGAGTGTCCCAATTAGAGAGGGTTGTTGAGAAGGAGGTACAGAACTTACCTTCCGACGCCTGTTCTCCTCAATCTGAGATAGGCTCTAAGTCATATGAAAATGTGATGTCTAGGACAGAGTCTATACAGTCCCAAGTTGATCATATCTCAGCTCAAGTAACAAATCAGCAGAGAATTATGGAAATCAATGACAGATCTAAGAGAGATAAGAATGTGGTTATTTTTGGTCTAGGAGAGGGAAGCGAGACAGCTGAATCTGAAGTTCAACGTATGCTTGAGGATAGGTTGAATATTAATGATATCCATGTTTCTAGTGCAAGAAGCTTCGGAAGAAAAAACAGTGAAATGAAAAAGCCTAGACCAATACTTGTTGTTTTTGAATCCATTGAAGACAAACAAAAAGTAATGAAAGCCAAGGTGAAGCTTCGTGGATCAAATATATACATTAGCCATGATTTAACTAAAGAGCAGCAAATTGGTATGAGAGAATCATTAAAAAAGAAACAATTTTTAATCAGGCACCCAGATTATTCCAAAAAGAAAATAACAATATTCAAAGGCAAACTTTGGGCAGACAGAGTGCAGATTACTGATGATGAGATCAAATCTGCTGGCTATTCTATATAGGATACAGGCCAGAGGCCCACAGAACATGAAACATATAGAGCACTTAAAATTTGTTCATGGAATATTAATGGATTAACTGAAGCTAAATTTCACACTCTGTCACACCAATTGAACACTTACGATATTATCTTATTTTCAGAAACTTGGTTACTGCATAGACAGGGGATGTTTGCAAATTTGAATAGCTACAGCAAAATAAATATTTGTCGATTAAAAACCAATAAAAGGGCAAAGAGAGGTTCAGGAGGATTGCTTATTTTTATGAAGGAAGAAATTGCACAAGGAATAGAGGTAATTGGCAGTCGGTTGAAATCAGATGATAGGATATGGCTAAAATTGTGTGCAAGATTCTTTGATACGAAAACAGATGTATATTTATGTTGTTTATATGTGTCTCCACAAGGATCAACCCACATTTCTTCCAGAGATAGTATTTGGGGTCTCTTAGAGGAGGAAATAACCAAATTCTCCCAAAAAGGCCCAGTAATCTTAATTGGGGACTTTAATGCTAGGACTGGATCAATGCCTGACTACATTTTGCATGATTCTCTCGAGTGTACACAATTACCTCCTGATTATATCCCAGACTGTCCCCTGGCTAGATATTCAGAAGACAATATATTAAATGGCTACGGAAGAGAACTATTGAATTTGTGCCAAGGAAGTAAATTAAGAATTGTTAATGGAAGAGTTGGTCTGGACAAAGGAATTGGAAAGTACACATGTTTCACAAAAAGAGGAAAAAGTGTTGTAGATTATGTTCTAGCTTCTTCGGAGTTTCTTAAGTCATTTTATCTGTTTGAAGTGGGTGCCTTATCAGAAGTCTCTGATCACTGCCCTCTACTGTTTGAATTAAGGTTAAAAGTTAGAATCCAAATAGTAAGCAAAACCTAATGATTTTGTAGTACATAAAAATGTACCACATACACAGCAAAGGCCATTAAATTTCATCTTAACTACAGATGCCGAGGAGAGAATTCGGAAAGGTTTTAAAAGTGCAGTGTTTAGACAGACACTTGAACACCTTATAAAGAACTTTTATCAGTCCCCCCTAGATGAAGGTGTCAAAGATTTCACTATATTGTTAAGGAATTTACTACAACAACTTGCTATTACCAAACTTAAGAAAAGACATGCCAACAATATATTTCCTGCTAACAATTGGTTCAATAATGATTGTAAGAAATTCAAGAGAGCACTCACTGATCTAGCCGCTAAAATGAAAGAAGAACCTGAAAATCTTGTGATGAGAAACCTGTATTGGACTAAAAGAAAGCAATATAAGGTATTAACTAAACAAGCCAAGCAAAAAGCAGTGGACAGGTTTCATAAGCAAATATTGGGTTTCAGAAAAACGAGTCATCAGAAATTTTGGAACATCATTCTGAAAGCAAGGAACGTTAACAGAGATAACCACATCCCTATACCTGCTGAGATAATGAAAGAGTATTTTGAAGGACTATTGAATAGACCCTCCTGCCTCTCACCAACTATAGCATTGCCTTCACATAATAGAGATGATTCACTTGATGAGTTAATAAACGAAGATGAAATCAGGTTGGCTATTAGAAGATCTAAATGTAAAAAAGCACCCGGAATTGATGGAATACCTACAGAAACACTTAAGTTATTTGATAAACAATTGTTATTGACCTTAAAAACAATTTTCAATCGTATTTTAACAGATCAACTATATCCAGAAAGTTGGAGTGTGGGTATTATTAAACCAATTTATAAAAGTGGCGACAGGCAAGATCCAAGCAATTACAGAGGGATAACTCTATTACCAATAATGGGTAAAGTTTTTACCAAAATTATAAGAGACAGAATTGAGCAGTGGGCTGAGGACCATAATAATGCACAATTTGGGTTCAGATCAAATAGGAGGACAATAGATGCCATATTTGTGTTGTCTAATATCATTGAAATGAATAAGAAAAGAAGACAGCCGGTCTTTGCCTGCTTTGTGGATTTTGCCAAGGCATTTGATACAGTCGATCATTCCATACTATGGCAGAAATTATTTACTGTTGGTTTAAGCACTAAAATGTTGAATTTACTTCAAGACATGTACAGTAAGGCATCTGCAGTAGTCAAGATTGATACAGAAGTGTCAAATCCTTTTTCTTGCAGTACTGGAGTTAGGCAAGGATGCAACCTAAGCCCTCTACTGTTCATCCTCTTTTTAAGTGACCTAGAGGAGCATATGAAAGTATGGGGTGCAAAGGGTATTCTCATGAGCAATTTGAGGGTCAACATTTTAATGTTTGCTGATGATGTTGTGCTGTTAGCTGAGACAGCAAAAGATATGAATAGTTCTTTGGCTGCCCTAAGCAGATATTGTTTGACTTCGAATTTAAAGGTTAATGCAAACAAGACAAGAATTGTTGTATTTAACAGGATTTATGCAAGTCCTAGAAATAACTCATTTGTGTTGAATGGCTGTGAACTACAATCAGTAAGAGAATATAAATACTTAGGGCTAGTGATGAAGGAAAGTGGTGATATAAACCTACAAACACTGGCTGGCCAAGCGAAGAATGCCCTTTTTTCTTTAAAAAGTGCCTTACAGAATCTGAACTACCCCAACCCAAAAATCATGTGTCATTTATTTGATTCACTAGTATGCCCTGTCCTGGAGTACGGATGTGAAGTGTGGGGGTTCAGCCAAGTAGATAGTGTGGAGATAGTTCATAGAAACTTTTGTAAGTTTGCTCTGGGTGTACCCTCATCCACAACTAACTTGGCATGTTATGGTGAATTAGCAAGGCCTCCATTGTTGCTTAAGAGAAAACTTAGAATTTTGAAGTATTGGCTAAGAATTGTTACCAATTGGCAAATCCCTTCTCTTGTTTATGATGCATATTGTATGGCTAGGAATTCATCTCTAAAGTGGGCAGTGAAGGTTAAATCACTTCTAGACAGTCTGGGTTTTTCCGAATGTTGGTTAATGACAGATTTGATTGAGCCTTCTACGTTGATGCAGAATGTTAAGGAGAGATTAATCGATCAGGAATGGAGAACAATGCTTAGTGAAACAGCAGGTAAACTTCGCACATATAAGCTATTTAAAAACCATTTTGAAATAGAGTCATATTTAAATTTACCAGTTCACCTCAGAGTACCACTTACAAAGTTTAGAGTAAGTGCACATGCACTAAGAATTGAGACAGGAAGATACAACCGCCCTCATAAACTAGCACTGGAAGAAAGGCTATGTTGGTTTTGTAAGAACACTGTGGAGGATGAAATGCATTTTCTATTAGAGTGCCCTCTTTATTCAGAGAATAGACAAGTTCTTCTGAGAGAATGTGTAACATTGAACAAGTCCTTTGTCTATTTTAGTACCGCAGACAAGTTTTTGTTCTTGTTAGGAACTAAAAGTGAAACGTTACAATATGCACTGGCAAGATTCATCAAAATCTCCTTTCAGACAAGACAAGCAGAGTTGGAAGATGCTATTACTTAGTTATTTTATGGTGGTATGTCTTTGTGGTTTTTGTTGACATATATACACTCTGACCTTTGGGCCTCTGGCCGTAACTTGTCAATAAAATCTATTATTATTATTATATATTTATGCGCCAAGGAACCGACGTTTTGCGAGCAGTCCTGTTGTACACGGTGAAGTTCACATGGTTCAGTATTTCGCAGAGCACTTAGCACGCGCCCAAAGTTCAAGGTTCAAGATGTGCACATGCACAGTAAGGAATAATGTCGTAATGGTGAGTTTCATGCAGGTGCAATATTTCATGCGGGCGGAGATGAGAAACTAATTTTCAACGAATAGTGGCCTAATTTATCTTACACAAATTTTCTTAGCTCAAGTTTGCCCACTTAATCAGAATTGACCTAATTACATGTATAATGAATGCCCTCAGCGTTGTGCGTAAGAGAATCCTTGAAAGCTCACGCGCTAGATTAGCCTCGTTCCCAGGCCGTCTCCCTCCTCCGCGCGCGCAATTAAATGCGGGGGTGGAATCCCTCCGTTTTTCCACCCCCGCATTTAATTGCGCTGAGGAGGGAGACGGCCTGAGAGCGAGGCTACGCTAGATCTCTATAACGCGCGTGCGCGAATGCACGTGCGATTGAAACTCAAGGTTGGCTCTGTACACTGCTGGAAGCGCTATAGCTTTGACTGGAGCAGCACGCATGTTTGTACTCCCTCATGCAGTAACCGCTGGTGCTTCGCTGTACATCGAAAAGGAATAGCTGATGGCGGGTAAGCCATAGTAGGCTAGATCTATTGGCTCTTTTGCTTGCTTTTCACGCGAACGGAGCGGTCTGGAAAAAAAACACAAATCTTTCGACTTCCGTTCCCGCTGAGTACGTGACAGTATTTTCAGGACGAATAGACGCTCCAGAGGTGAGATGTGACTTAACAGACACACACACACACACACACACACACACACACACACACACACACACACACACACACACACACACACACACACACACACACACACACACACACACACACACACACACACACACACACACACACACACACACACACACACACACACAGACCGCAACCCTCGCTGCACATGCGTGCCAAGGGTTAACTAGGACAATACATATGTATTGTGTTATTGTGTTTACTCTATTGCAGTCATGTATACATGTTACCAATATCCACATAACATGTTAATAGATGCTGTTCCTCGCTGTTGTGGGTACTATGGTCAAGGAAGTGGAATAATTCGAGTACGTTCAGTTTCTTGCTCTGGATATGAAGGAAGCATCACTAGTTGCTCTTACTCAACATCTACTTCATATAACCACAACTATGATGTTGGAGTGCAATGCCTGCAAGGTTACTAATATATGCAAGGGGAAAGTCATTTTCACTAAAATGTTGAAAGATATTTAAGGATAGAACTGCCAAAAATCAAGGTTTGCTACTCAGTGGCGGATCTAGGGGGGTTTCAGAGGTTTCCACTGAAACCTCCTTTTGCTACGACTGTATAATAGCTCACATCTCACGAACACGCGCAGCTGACTTACTCATGCGTTTGTCGCGCGCGAGCGTGCGTTAGCGTAAGCACACTAAAAATATTTACGGACACCTAGCGCCAGCGATTATGGATGTTCAAGGGATTTCCGTCTCTCAACTCTTCACTTACATGTCAAACTTTAGTACGTACCTTTACTCTATAACTGAAACTGGTCAGGGGTGACAACAGGGTTACGTGTACGCACGCGGACGTAACTCTGCATTCGCGCGCGTGCATATAATTAACTGGGTGTGGCTTCAAAACTCGCCCGACATGCTACCCCCTTTACAAAAGCCTAGATCCGCCACTGCTACTCATACATGTAAATGTAAAGCCGGCCTGCCCACATCCAATCAATACTCACCCCACAATGTATTGCATTGATCTATAGACTAAGTGATGTATGGCAGTGTGAACGTAGAACCCGAGTGTTACATGCCTATACATGTATATGGTAGATATGAATTTGCTTAGGACTATTGCCCGGTTACCTTTGGTCCTTGGATTGGGATCTGGTGGTTGTCAATGGTGCCATTACTATATAAAAAACATTTCACTACCATCCCTACATCCTAACATTTTAGTGGTAGTGTGAACACTGAACTCTGAACTATATATGTAAGCAGTGTATGGTCATATCATAATCTATGCACCACTCAGGTTTCTATCTTGTTTCTTTAATTTTGGCACTACTATCTCTACATCTAACATTTTAGTGCCAAAATTAAAGAAACAAGATAGAAACCTGAGTGGTGCATTGATTATGATATGACCATACACTGCTTACATATATAGTTCAGAGTTCAGAGTTCATACTACCACTAACAATTCATGTATGCAAGGGATAATTGCATGCAACAATAAATGAAACAACATGCATGTGTAACACCACAAAAAGTGTAAGAAGGGGTTACGCATTGTAGTATATCTTGTTATGATTGAAAGTAGTTATTTAGACGCTATATTTACAAGAACAGGGAATGCATTTATATACTATCCTAGGATGATGATCACATGCACAGACAATGCATAAGGGGTGACATACAGGACTTAACACCAACAGTGTTCTGAATGAAGGGGTAAATAAGGAAAACCATGTTTACAAAACTAGGGGGGTGGTAATGCATGTATGACAGGATGATCATGAATACATGCTAATAAGGTAAGGTCTGGAAGTCTCTATTAACAGTTACTATACTCCTTCCTTCTTGGATAGAACTAAGATGTTTACATCAGTCTGTTGGGGGCGTTTCTGATGTGATTAGATCTTCTAGGATTATAGATTGGTGGGGGTCTCACAGGTTGGGAACTTGTCAGGAAATCGTAATCTTCACTGGGACGTTGAACTTGATCTGGAATTGTGCGGGGACGGATATGCTCAATGTGTCGCCGTATTTCTTGTCCTGTGGTGAGGGTGATGAAAAAGGAGAGTGGTCCCTGAATCTTGGTGACCTTCCCTGGTAACCAGTCAGTTCCCTGTTTGCTGAAGTTCTTTACAAAAACTGGATCACCTAGGTGGAATGCTCGTTCTTTAGCATGAACATCATGAGCTGGCTGTGGTCGCAGTAGTGTGTTGTGTGTCCTCAATTGGCGACCCAAAAGCAGTTCTGCAGGCGAGAGGCCAGTAGTGCAATGTGGGTTCCATGAGTGGCCATAATGATTTGCCGAAGTATCCTCGTCGCCAATGTAGTATATCTTGTTATGATTGAAAGTAGTTATTTAGACGCTATATTTACAAGAACAGGGAATGCATTTATATACTATCCTAGGATGATGATCACATGCACAGACAATGCATAAGGGGTGACATACAGGACTTAACACCAACAGTGTTCTGAATGAAGGGGTAAATAAGGAAAACCATGTTTACAAAACTAGGGGGGTGGTAATGCATGTATGACAGGATGATCATGAATACATGCTAATAAGGTAAGGTCTGGAAGTCTCTATTAACAGTTACTATACACATGTTGTTGCATGCAATTATCCATTGTCTGCATACATGAGTTGTTTGTGGTAGTGTAAACTCTAAACTCCGAACTATAAGTAGTGTATAGTCATATCAGAATCAGTTGTTCACTATGCATCACTCAGGTTTATTATCTTATTTCTTTAATTTTTGGCACTACCATCCCTAACATTTTAGTGAAATTTTTTTACACTTGTTTTTTTCATTCAGTGTCCATTTCTGCTTCTTTGTGGAGCTCTTTACCATCCCTACTTGCTTGTGTTCGCACGTGCCCCACCCACTTCTACTCCTGCAGACCCGCGCGCTTGAGCCCCACCTTTCTAGAATGCACGTTCACATACCGAAAATGGCTTCTAACAAATAAGGGAATTTTTCGATATACCGTTCTGATTCGTTGTGGGAGGGGCGGGGAAACCTACACACCGACAGACACAAGCGGTCCTAGCTGCGTTGATGCGCAGCTGTGTGGCTTGATCCATATACTCTAACTACGATGACCGTTACATTTCTCCGTTTATTCTGTATGGGAATAAACGATGTATTATACGGAAAATAAACGGTAATTTTCGAGCATGCGCAGACAGTGGATACCAGGCTCTCTTCACGCACGCAACGGAAAGGAGCCGTTTTGTGTAAAAACCATCGAAAGTACTTGTGCCACTTTGGCAGTAGGCCAGTTCAACTGAAGAAGAATAAGAATAAGATGATGATGAACAAAAAATCCAAAAGTGCGGTTTGGCAATTTCTGTAAGTCATTGTAGTTGTGTATTTTATGCACTTTATGGGTCTTAGTGGGTACGAAACCACTTGTAGAGTATGTGTATGTGTCTATAATGGCTTGTAACTGCTGCATTTGAGTTCTGAGCCATTCTGTTTGGAAAAGTGGGCATGTCATGTCAGCGCCATCCCTACATAGAGAGTCTACTGACTCTCTGATATGGTAACTCTCAGATAGAGTACTATTATTCTTCCTCTGTCCACTAATTTTCCTAGGTAACGACTCTAAGGAAGGAGACATTCGTCTGGTAGGGGGCTCCTACAGCTGGGAGGGTCGAGTGGAGATATATCTGAATGGAGAATGGGGGACTATTACTGATGATGCAGCAGACTATCGTGATGCTCGTGTTGTTTGTAGGCAACTTGGATATGACATTCGATGTGAGCTTGCTAGAAGTATGCACTGTATAAAATTCAGACTCTAACTACAGACAAGGTAATGAGGCAATACAAAAACTGACAACTATACGTATGTACACATATCAAAACCAAAACCACCAGTTTAGTCTAAATAGGTACTGTATACTGTGTATCTATGCTTTGGCTTGTTTGCCTTCATTTGTTCCATACCTACTGCATTCCACAACTAGAAAGTGGCTTCCAGAAAATAGAGAATCTCTAATTTACTCAATCACACAGTACGGTAGTAGGGATTGCTATGGTCTATCCCCATTGAAAACTATAAGGATTTTGGTCATTTTCACTGAACACTTTTAATGATATCAAGGTAAGGAATGTGTAAAAAATAACCAATATACAAAAATTGGTTGATCTGTTATGTAATACATGGGTAATATCTCAAGAACCGCTTTCCACATTTGTCCAAGTTCTTCATCTTCTTCTGTGTAACTCAATAACCATAAAATCAACGAACCTGAATGTTTGCATGTGCAAATGTATCATTATGTACTGCGGAATAGAGGTATAATTTTGTCAACCCTTGTAGTTCATGTACTACTGATCGTTATCTCTCCCAGCAATGTATTAAAGTGTAAAAACATTTTCACTAAAACATTGAAGGATGTAGGGATTGAAGTGCCAAAAAGTATAGAAAGAAGGTCAAAGTGCAGCATGCTTGCAGACAAAGGGAGGGGATGATAGCATGCAACAATCATAACATGCGTAACCCCTTTTAGTATTTACAGATGTACGGATATGGGGTTACTCATGTTATGATTGTTGCATGCTATCATCCCCTCCCTTTGTCTGCAAGCATACTGCACTTTGACCTTGTTTCTATACTTTTTGGCACTTCAATCCCTACATCCTTCAACGTTTTAGTGAAAATGTTTTTACACTTGTTTCACTGGTTTTTACTGTGTGTAGCAACACATATAAACCTACTGACTTTCGTGCAGAGTTCTACCTCCCTTGCATACCTATAAGCAGGATATCTAGCAATTGTCAGTGACTCCTACATCCTGCCTTGTACGAATATTGCCTACTGAGTACAACAGCGGGTCCAGTTGCCTGCAACAGGTAGTCGTTCAAAGAAACGGAGCAACGTAGCCAAAAAAGACAACACAGCGCTCGAAACAGCGGCAGCTCGACGAACTGTACACAAAACTAACTTCACGTGTTCGGCACGTGAGCAAACAAGAAAATGGTAAGGTTGCAGACCTGGAGTTTGACGGCTTTGGGAGAAGGTATGAAGATTTTGTGCATCAAGGATCATGTACGCTCCTGTATAAATGATTTTTGTGAAAGAATTAGAGCGATTACTAACCCCAGTTTCGCGGTAGGTTTGAACTGAAGAAGAAGATGATGAACAATCCGGGTTTTTACAAATTTCCAAGATTCACTGTAGCTGTATATTTTACGTATTTTGAGAGTATTAAAGTGTATAGAAGCACTCGCAGAGCATGTAGCTTGTCTAAAAAGGCTTAAAACATCCGCGTTCGGGAGTTCTGAGCCGTTACTTTTGTTAAGGCTTAATGGGCGTGTCGGCGCCATCCCTACATATAGAGTCTACCCACTCTATGATTAACGAGGATAACTAATCCACAAAAGAAATGCAGGCGTATATAACGCACCCCTCAGCATATATAACGCACACGTTTGCAAATCCTGGAGAGCACACGCGCTATTGAAACTCAAGTGGCTCTGTACACTGCTGGAAGCGCTATAGCTGGGAATACAAGCAGTACGCATGCTTGTACTCTCTGATGCAGTACCTCGCTGTTATCTTAAATCAAAACTGATCGCAGACTATGCTCGGCACAACTCATGCCATACACTACGTGAATAAAGCGCATGCGCTTGATAACGGAGAGTATACGGAAGTTTCCAGGCAAAAGCTTAGTATTGTAGCTCACAGCCCCATATTCCAGGCAGCGTTAAATCTACCATCGGCCTTTTAAAGAACTTTAGAAGGCTCTGTCGTTGAAAAACTGCGTATCAGCACAGTAAGAGGCTGCAGTGACAAGTGACGCCATAACCTTTGAGTGAAGCATTTTCAGAGAAAGCCCCTCATATTTTTTGACCTCCATTGCCCGCTGAGTACATGACAGTATTTTCAGGACGAACAGATGCTCCAGAGGTGAGATGTGACTTAACAGACACACACACTCACAGACCCAACTACCATAACACTCACTGCAGATGTGCGCTGAGGGTTAATAAGCAACCATGGCAATCAGCAACCTGAAATTTAGCATGTTTAAAGATATCATAGCTATTTGCAATATAACAATGAGCATTCATTGTTAACCCTTGTGATTCTTGTAATACTGATGTTAACACTTCTCTCAATGCAATACATGTACATGTATATAGTGATTATGTAATTTCATCTTGAACGTACGTACATAGTACACAACATTGTAGGTATTATATGCCATCCGATTACGTAATCACACAAGACTCGTTAATGACATCATTTCATCTGCCACGCATGTGCACAAACTTAGCTAGCCTCGCGGAGCCACGCCTTCTCGCGGGGGGAGGAGAAGGCCTGGTGAATTGCCTATACGCCACTTGTTCTGGTTGCAGGAATTCCTGCAAACCAATCAGATTGCAGGATTTAGCTACGTCACGTATACGCCGCCTACGCTTTTTTGTTTTCTCTGACCTCTGTGTGTCCAACAGATCCAAGATGCAGTCAGTGCAGCCAGGGATCAACTGTACTGTACGGACCAAACGCGTAAATGACTCGGAACCTCTCCGAAGGTAAGGCTAGAAGCTAGTGGCTAGGGCTAAGCCTAGGGGCTAGGGCTAAAGCTAGGGACTAGGGTTGAGGCGAGGGACTACCCGGTACGGCTAGGGCTAAGGCTAGAGGCTAGGGCTAAGGCTAGGGGCTAGGGCTGAGGCTAGGACTAGATATATACGGCACCGTGGGGCGCGGAACATCATTTCTGCCCTAGCCCTAGCTTCTAGCCTTACCTAATACCTTCGGAGGGCTGCCGAAGTCATTTACGCGTTGCGTCCGTACAGTACATAAAGTTGGAGCAATACAAACCGACTCTACCCGTACACACGTGTGCACACAAACACTAGTCTACTCCCCCGCATATTCGTGGGTATTACGCAATGTTATGATATTGAGGTTAATTTTGACATTCCTATGGAACAAGTGGCGTATAGGCAATTCACCAGGCCTTCTCCTCCCCCGAGAAGGCGTGGCTCCGCGAGGCTAAAACTTAGCAACTAGCGCGTAGCAACTAGGCGCATAGTGAACTGGCTGAGAATACATTCGTATAGCAGGGCTGCCAAGCAGATATTTGAGGTCTAAACAGTGGCGGATCTAGAAACTTAGAAAGGGGGTTTCCAGTGGCGCGCGCCGAGGCCACGCCCACTAAATATCGCGCTATCTTGATGTTACATGGGATCCGCTTACCATCTGCATGCGTGCGCGTGCTTGGCTAATGGTACGGAGGCACGGCGCACACAGCGCGCGCACGTGAGAGCTATATCGCAGGTAATGAATTATTAATGAGCAAACAAAAGGGGGTTTCAATGGAAACCAAGGAAAGGGTCTGGATCCGCCACTGCTAAATGTAACCTTAAATCTTCCAGTCCCCCGGTGCGGTCAAAGAGTGGTGTCAGGTGTGGTTAAAATAACGGCCATATTAATTACAATCTTACAGGTTTTAAAAGTGACAAAAAGTCATTTCTTTGCAGTGGCGGATCTAGGATTTTGCAAAGGGGGTAGCTTGTCGTGCGAGTTTGGAAGCCACACCCAGTTAATTACACTGTAATATGCGCGATGACAACCTGCGGAGTTACACGTAACCCTTGCCACAATACAAACAGTACACGTGCCTAATTTGGCAATTTGTGACTAGGGAAACCCCTTGCAGATCGGTAATCGCTGCGTTGGCGCTAGGCGTCCGTAATTATAGCGTGCTATATAGCGCTAACGAACGCACGAGCGAGCCACGAACGCAAGCTAGCATGAAATCGACCGTAAATTAGCTGCGCGTGTTCGTGAGGTGTGAGGTACTACACACTCGCAGCAAAAGGGGGTTTCAGTGGAAACCTCTGAAACCCCCCTAGATCGGCCACTGCTTTGAAGTACGTGGTATTGCTCGCTTAGTAGTTTTTTGCTTGGTTCCCATGAGTGGCAGTCCTCATTGTTAGCAAGCAGCCCCTCTCCCTCTCACCCATAGATCAGTGAGAGTTCATGATTTCATAGTGAGATCTTAAAAGACTGTGCTCATATTAGTGAGACTCACTGAAAATCAGTGAGACTTGGCAGCCCTGGTATAGCAACTAGCACTTAGTATCTACATAAGCGAAAGGGAGTGTGTTGACGATTGTTGTGCTACTCTCACCGTCAGAACACTGCACGCGTTCACAGTGTTATCGTCTCTGCCAGGCCACTACAGGTACTTCGTGTACCATCTGTTGGAGAAGCGGCACTATGGCATGCTATTCTGCCGCAATCCTAGCACCAAGCCAAAGTGGTAGTGTGGAACTATTGCTTCCAATAGTAAAAAATGACAAGAGACAAGTAAATAAACAATTTAGGAAATTTGAAGAGTAATATAGGGATGCATAAAAATGAACAGAGACAAGATTGGGACGCAGACATGCTATGATACATCAACATACCTTTGTTGGTACAATGATGTATATATATTAATAGCATGTCTGTGTTCCAATCTTGTCTCTGTTCATTTTTATGCAAATTTCTAATAGGTAATTGTAGTATGCGCATGCGTTGCTGATTGAAACTATGCAAACTTTGTAGAGGGCCCGGCTGCCTTGTGGGAGATTGGCGGACCAAGATTTTTAAAGGGGGACCATTTTTTTTAGAAAAAATTCTGTCCGGACCAATTTGCCGAAAAGTTTGGTCCTGGGACCAAAATTTCTGTGACAGTCCCCCCTCGCGGGTGGATGGCTGGGCACGAGACTACAGATCATCTCAAGCGCAAAGTGTAAAAGCTATGCATTAAGCTTCAACGGAGCATCTGACAAAGGGCGATTGTAAAAAACTAATTCAGGAGGCTCGCGATCAATGACCTCTGCTGCATTTAACGTGTAGGTTACTATCCACACCCACTAAACTTGGCGTTTTATCCGCAAAACACGCTTGTGCATACGGAGAAGACAGTTACTCCACTACACAGCCTATGCCAAAAAGTGTGGCTGCTACAGCACCTACGGCCCCCACATTTTCGACGCCTATGCATATAAGAAACCCTGGCAGTATGGTGGTGTATAAAGTGTAAAAACATTTTCATTAAAATGTTGAAGGATGTAAGTACCAAAAGTATAGAAACAAGGTCAAAGTTCAGCATGCATGCAGAAAAAGGCAGGGGATGATAGCATGCAACAATCATAACATGTGTAACCCCTTTTAGTATTTACATATGTAGGGATATGGGAAATGAATAGGCAGGGCCTAAAGGGTGAGCCTGCTCCGCAACCACAACATACTCTGTTTTCATTGCCGAAAAAACGGCTCCCACTGTAACCCCTTTTAGTATTTACAGATGTAGGGATATGGGTGTGTTCCCCGCAAGGGGAGAGCCCCCCCGGAGGGGGGCGTGGCGACACTCCCAACCACTTTCTCCGGAGTGGCCTGCTGCGGCTCCTGTCCTTGCAGTCTGCGAGACTTGCGCGTGGGTCTCTGAGGTTGAGGCTCGGAGGAAGCCATATGCAAAAACACCAGTCGAATAAGAATAATACTTCCCTAGGACTTTCGGTGATCGGTGACCTTCTTCGGGGGAATGACTGGTGTTACAAAAACAGTCTTTATATACTAAAAGGTGGTGAAGCAGGACAAAATGCGTTGCGCGCGCGAGTGATCTATATGGGATAGGCGGTGTGCGGACAAAGCTCCTACTTCACCTAGGCAACGTCTAGGGCTATGCCATGCACAGTGTGCAGTGACGCTGTGGAGAGATGGCAGGGGGTGAAATACACATTATTATGATGCAGAGTCAGTGTCTGTGTGGGTGAGGGGTGAATCTGCACAGGAGGTATCTGTAGGAGAGAGACTCGGAGAAAGGGAAGAGTGGTCATAGGGGAAGAAAGGTTTTCCATAGGCAGAGTTAAGGCCATGTGGTAGTAGTGTATGTAGAGTCCTAATCCAAAATGCTTCTCGCTCCGGTAGAGCATCTGGCTCACAGTGCTCTAGTGGAACGATCCTATGGTCTCTTAAGAAGTCATGTGATTTCCTAGCAAAGTGGCAGTATAGGGGGACACGCCTCTTTATTTCGGAAGCGTGTCGATGCATGCGAAAGCGCACCCTAAGGCTGTTGGAAGTTAAGCCTATGTACAGTTTCTCACATTTGCTGCAGACATATGTGAAAGTTTCATGGAAAGTGTATGGTGTTTTGGACACCGCTGAAAATAGGATACGTCTTCCTTCAGCATTATGGCACACTTTGCAACGCTTATCGGCACATCACACCATGCGTGAGTCTAGCCTGGGTATGGGTATGGGGGGTACCTGACCTGTTGGTGGACATGGAGCTCCTGGAAGTGCTGCTTTCACCAAGGAGTCTGCAATGGTTGGGTTCCTCCGGAAACAGAGCTGGGACGGGGTAGGAAATAAAGTGGAGAGAGTTGGATCATTGTGTATGGAGGACCAGTATTTCTTTATCAGGCATGACGATGATGTATAGTAAGGAGAGTAGGTAGTGATAAGTCTAGGTATGTTTGAGGCAGGTTTGGGCTAGGGCTAGGGCTAGGGCTAGGGCTAGGGTTGAGGTTGGGAATGTATGAAGTTCTTAAGTCGTATGTGATGTTCCTAAGGATGCTGTCAACAAAGCGTTGGGGGTAATTTCTACGAAGTAAATATTTTCTGAATGTACTTATTGTATTGTAGTAAATGTGTGCATCTGTATTGGAACGTAAGAACCTGATTGCTTCTCCTTTCACGAGTCCTTTGAAGATACTCCTGGGGTGGGAAGAGGAAAAGTGCAGGTATTGAAAGGTGTTAGTAGTTTTGAAGTGTGTGCTTATATCTAGGTGGTTTGTTGTGTTGAACTTCCCTCCCTTGAAGATGTTTAAGTCCAGAAACTCGATGCGCTCATTACTAATGCTCCACGTGAACCTTAGAGTTCTATGTGCTTTGTTAAGCCTATCTAAAAAACTGTCTAGTTCGCTCCTAGTCCCCGTCCAGATGCATAAGATGTCATCTATGTAATGCTTCCAGACAAGAAACAGGATAGGTTCCTGAGCAAGGAAAGCTTGTTAAAATCTGTCCATGAACAGATTGGCATATGAAGGAGCCATCTTTGTCCCCATTGCCGTACCCTGGATCTGCTGGTAGATCTGGCCGTTGAAGCTGAAGACGTTGCATGTAAGGACTATATCAAAGAATTGGCGTAAGGCATTCCTAGGGATATGTGAGGCTTCAGTAGCTTCTATTGCATCATTCGTACCCTCGTCTTGTGGGATATTTGTGTAAAGGCTTGATACATCTATCGTAACTAGAATCGCATTGCTCGGGATATGGGTGTTTTCTAATAGGGAGATAAGATGAGGGGAGTCCTTGATGTATGAGGGCATAGTGGGTACCAATGGTTTGATTATGTGGTGAAGAAATGATGAGACACGCTCGGTGAGTCCACTACAGCCACTGACTATGGGTCTATTCCATGTGGGGTCTTGTGAAGCTTCTTAAGAAAGTACATGCGTTGGGTTCTTACCTTTTCAGGGGGAAGCATGTAGGCATGTGTGTATGTGTCAAGGTAGCCTAATTCTTTCATACTGTTAACTATGTTTTTGGCTATGGAGGCTGTGGGGTCTGAGTCTTGTATGTTGAAGCGTCTGCTAGGTGCGAGCTGCCTTCTGATATGTAGGTGGATCGGTCTTGAACTACGATGCAACTTCCTTTATCGGCTTTCTTGATTACTAGGTCTCTATTCCTTGTAGAATTCTGGTTTCATTCTTGGAGAGGTTGGGTTTGGGGGTTTTTGGCTCTTCAATCCCTACATCCTTCAACATTTTAGTGAAAATGTTTTTACACTTGTTTCACTGGTTTTTACTGTGAGTAGCAACACGTATAAACCTACTGACTTTTGTGCATGGTTCTATATACTTTTTTGCATACCTATAAGCAGGATACCTAGCAATTGTCATTGTACGAATATTGCCTACAAGTACAACAGTGGGTCCAGTTGCCTGCAACAGTTAGAAATGGACACGGTCACAAAGGAGCAAAGTAGCCAAAAAGACACAAAACACAAGCACTTGAAACAGTGCAACGACCACGACGCAAAACTCTAAACTTCTCGTGTTCGGTATATGACCAAACAAGAAAATGGCACCTAAAACTAACGCTTGTAAGATTGCAGACATGGAATTAGGCAGCATTGGGAGAAAGTATGAAGATTTGATGCATCAAGGATCATGTATGCTCCAGTATAAATGATTCTTGTGAAAGAATTTGAGCGATTACTAACGCCAGTTTCGCCGGTAGGCCATTTGAACTGAAGAAGAAAGAAGAAGAAGAAGACGACGATGAACAATCGGTGTTTTTACAATTTTCTGAGAATCACTGTAATTAGCTCTGTATAGTTCTTTATTTTTAAGGATTTTTGGACTACACATGTAGTTTTTATTCTATTGAAAATAAATATTGAAATATAAAAAAAAACACTCTAGCTGTGTATTTTACGTACCTTGAAAGTATTAGCTATAGTGTATAGAAGCACTCTTAAAGCAGGCTGTTTGTCTGAAAAGGTTTATAACAGTCGGTGTTCGGGAGCTCTGAGCCGTTACTTTTGTTAAGACTAATAGGTGTGTTGGCGCCATCCCTACATATAGAGTCTACTGACTCTATGATACATGGCAGGCAACTTTGTGTCAGTCTGTTAGCTAGCTATTTTGCCCTTGTATTTTACCTACTTTGAGAGACTTATCATGTATATAAGGACTAAGACCATGTTGTATCTAAAGGGCTTATAACAGGAGTTAACTTATGGCTATATAATGGGTGTGTTGATGGCAAACTTGGCACTATACCTACATAGGACTCTCTGATATCTAAACCCTTATGCGTCCCCTACATGTTAACAATTAGGAATTATTGTAAATTGATTTTTTCTGATCATGTACAGATGGCTATGCTGACACCAGATGGTGCTGTGCCAAGTTTGGAGAAGGTAGCGATTACTAACGCCAGTTTCGCCGGTAGGCCATTTGAACTGAAGAAGAAAGAAGAAGAAGAAGACGACGATGAACAATCGGTGTTTTTACAATTTTCTGAGAATCACTGTAATTAGCTCTGTATAGTTCTTTATTTTTAAGGATTTTTGGACTACACATGTAGTTTTTATTCTATTGAAAATAAATATTGAAATATAAAAAAAAACACTCTAGCTGTGTATTTTACGTACCTTGAAAGTATTAGCTATAGTGTATAGAAGCACTCTTAAAGCAGGCTGTTTGTCTGAAAAGGTTTATAACAGTCGGTGTTCGGGAGCTCTGAGCCGTTACTTTTGTTAAGACTAATAGGTGTGTTGGCGCCATCCCTACATATAGAGTCTACTGACTCTATGATACATGGCAGGCAACTTTGTGTCAGTCTGTTAGCTAGCTATTTTGCCCTTGTATTTTACCTACTTTGAGAGACTTATCATGTATATAAGGACTAAGACCATGTTGTATCTAAAGGGCTTATAACAGGAGTTAACTTATGGCTATATAATGGGTGTGTTGATGGCAAACTTGGCACTATACCTACATAGGACTCTCTGATATCTAAACCCTTATGCGTCCCCTACATGTTAACAATTAGGAATTATTGTAAATTGATTTTTTCTGATCATGTACAGATGGCTATGCTGACACCAGATGGTGCTGTGCCAAGTTTGGAGAAGGTAGAGGACCTATTCACATGGACAGCCTACAATGTTCTGGCACAGAGTACAAACTTACAGACTGTAGTTATGCTAATGCAGATGTCAATGACCACCATGGTGAAGATTGGAGTGTCACTTGTAGGAATGGTAAATAGCAGTTGTATTGGCTAACAATATTACCTGACAAAAAAGTGAAATTGTAATATTGAAGAGTGTAGGGATAACCCTACCATAATCAGAGATATGCAGCAAGACTTCTACAGGGGATGATGGCATGTAGCAATAATAACATGCATAACCCCATAATAAAATGATGTAAAGAGGGATTGAATAGGCTGAGCCTAAGGGCCACTAACTGACAAACTGACAGAGAGACTGTAATTTAACTATGCTACATGACACTGGGTAATAACATGTACATATATGTACATACTCTATATTGATATGAACCCAGCTCCTTTCTGCTGTGCATTGGCATGAATGGCATCTAACATTGCAGATACATCAATGAACATGGCACATATATAGTAATAATCTGTTTTGAACCATTATACTAATGCAGATAAAACTGTAATTCCAATGGTGTCCAACTCTACAGAACAAGAGTAAATATTTTTCTGTTAACAGGATGTAGGGATGCTGTCCTTTGTTGGACAAAGGCAATTGTTAGGGGAATAAGAACTGTTTATGCAAAAATGAAGGCAACAGATTTTTATATTTATGAGATAGGCTTGTCTAACAGAAGAAGAGAAAGAAGATGGAGAAACTGAATGCAGCATTTAAGACTTTTTTCGATCACATAAAACTTTATCCTGCACATGGGATGCAAAACAGCACGATGATATAATCATGTAGAACAATGTAATGACATACATACGTAGGACACCACGACAACATTAATTATTAGTCAGTAGAGTAGAAAGATGGGGGGGGGGGGCAAAATCTGTCTATTGACCAGTAACTCTCACTGTCTACTGGATTGCATGCTTGACTCAAATAAGTAGCTGGATAATAATGGAGTGGGCCAGATCCCCCTCCTAAAATATCAGGGTGGCCCTGTTCCTACTCCTATGTTAGTGACATCACCAATATTAAACTCTTGTCCCACTTGTGTTGAAGGATTTGTCTTGTGTGTGTGTCTGTCTGTTACCAGTTGTTTCTACACTCACATTACGCTATGATGTGTACCTTATAAGCTTCTCTTGATTATTAATTGAGCAGGGTTTTGAAACAACCTTCGGTTTGCATGAAAGAGCAAATGAGGTAGCTAGGCTACTCACTGCGTGCATGTAAGTGTGCATGTTTTGAGCACCAGCGATGTATAAACAAACAACCGAAAGACGAATCATAAGCAAGTGAGTGGCTTTTTCCTAGCCCACAGTGCAGATGAAAGCTAACTCTGTATTGCCTATCTATAGGCCTCAGATGGCATCTTTAACTGACCATTGTAATTGCATGACACCAGTCCCTTCTAAAGTTTCCTAAAAGGCTAACTGCAGGCTAAAAGCTACCTAGAATATGATTTAACGTAAGGCCGCGAGCTTCTTTCTCTTTTGTCTCCTCTTCCCACATTTCAATAGCACATGCCCTTTTTCATGCATGCATGTGCTATTATTATATGCGCCGAGGGTTTAACACTTCTGTGCTTTTCGTAACAACAGGCATATCCGTCACACATCAGTGTCCCCATCTTGTCTCCATTTGGAATCCCTGTAGATCTATATAGCTATGTATATACACCTCTTCAAATAAGCAAGTTAGATTTTCAGCATTAATGATGTGTTTGTTTGAGGGCATACTCTACATTTACCTGGATATTGCCTGAGTTTATCAGGAGAAAAAACATACACTCTTAGATGGTCCAAGTTCTGGTGAAGTGAAGCTATACTACCGCTACTATTACCCTTTCCTTAACTACTACTATGGTCTTGTGGAGGTGTATCTGTCAGAGGAGTGGGGTACTGTGGCTAATGATGGTTCATGGACACTAGAGGATGGAGAAGTGATATGTCGTCAGCTGGGATATGATATTCCAAGTAAGTTTGATCAAATTGTAACATTCAAAGACACATTTACCTATGTACAGGTACTTCAATCTCCTTATCTTCATCCTACTCCTCAACTTATCGTGAGACTACTCCTGTACATATGAGTAATGTACAGTGTTCGGGGACAGAGAACAAACTAACTGATTGTCCTTACAGCTCTGGAGGAAGTGGATCTGGTGCAACTCTGATGTGTTATGACTCTAGTGGTAGGTACAAAATATAGATACTTGAAGAGTGAAAATATCTCTATGCCCCTCACACACGAAATGCACAAGAGTAAAAAATTGTTAAAGAATGTCATGAGATGTTAATACCAAAACATCAGAGAAACAAAGACAGTATATACATGCAACAAGACAGAATGCAACAATATTCAAATTGTAGAGTGATCCATGTTATTATTGTTGCATTCAGCATAATAGCTTACTTGGTTTTCACACTATAACTGTTGAACAAACCATTTTTAAAGAAAATTGCTTAAAAATTTCAACCTTCATCTGCCGCTGAGACGGTTTATACTGTTTGTAGCACAAAAAAATCACATGAAATGCGAGATGTTGGGTAACAGAAACACAGACACAGACCAAGTACCATCACCCTCACTGTAGAAGCGTGCTGAGGGTTGACTAAACAAATGCAAGACATCCTTTAATGAATTAATCAATTTCCAGTTCAGTGTAATTACAAACAGCATTGTGCATCTGGTACTTCACACCAACAGGGACATAATTAACCCTCGGTGCGCGCATGCGCAGTGAGTACTTGGTTGTGTGTGTGTCTGTGTGTCTGTCTCTAAAGTCACCTCTCACCTCTGGAGCATCTCTTTGTCCTGTAAATACTGTCACGTACTCAGCGGGCATCGGAGGTCAAAACCTTTGTGGAGTTTTCTCTGAAACCGCTCCATTGCAGAGATTCAGCACAGCTCCATTGAAAGCCATACATATGGTCGGCCATTTTCCTGTGGAAAGCGCGCATGGGCACTTTTTATTGAGTTTCGTGAGTTGCCATTGGTCATGCCTCCAAGCAAGGTCTGTGGCATGAACTGCCTGCACTTTAGTGCATTCATTATAAGTTGAGTCCCTCAGGTAATAGAGAAATTTAGCATAGTAGAAAAGCAGCCGCTTAGGTAAGTACATGTATGTATATAGTAATTCTCTTTAGTGCAACAACAAAATGCTGCAACTAACTTCAGCTTTGAAATCACTGTATACAAGTGTAAATATTTGCTCTATATAAGGATGTAGGGATAGAAGTGCAAAATGGTGTACAAAAGGAAGCAAAAGTGTAGAAACAAGGAAGCATCTTGGACCAGAAGGCCTTGAACCTTCTGGTCGTAGTCACTATTATCCTTCTCACCCATTTAACATAATCAAATATCAATCAGTATATACACAGGGTATCAAAGCATTCAGTCTATATACAATCTCTATTAGGCTAACATAGGTGCACTCTTTCAGCTAGTGTGCACTATGCAGTTTGTAAGCAATGATTGAAATGCTACAAAGTTTAGTATCAAGGAGACTTCTCGAGTGTGCGTGTGGCCATAATCAAATGTTATTTCTCTCCACACTATTATTAAAATACCAGTTAAGTTGGTCTCAATGCCCAGCATTCGACTAGTATAGTATGGTGAGCATGTGTACAGGTAAGAATTGTAAAAGAGACAAGTAAATTTGTGTAGGGAATCTTAAAAAGTAATGGAGATATGATACACAGGTATAGAGTCAAGACACAGACATGCTACGATATATCATCATTATTATTTTGCAATCCTTAAACAACATAATCTCCTACATTTTATATTTACTCAGAACGATGTTTTGCTGGTACTATTCAGCTGGTAGGAGGTCAAACAGATATGGAAGGAAGGGTAGAGATATGTGATAGCTACAGCAGATGGGGTACAGTATGTAATAGGCAATGGACTTCATCTCACACTAGAGTCGTCTGCCACAACTTAGGATATGATGACACTGAAGGTAAATTTCCAATAAAATTGTTGTCAATGATACTTGTATTGAAGAATATCCATACATACATAAATACTATGGCTTTGAGTGGTTTATCAGTTTACTGAGCATATAAAATCCAATAAGCCACAAAAAAAGCCATAGTTCTACACCGTTATGGACTAGATCAATAGTAACTATGACATCAAAATGGATTATACATTATTGACCAGTGGTTACACTACTTGTGGTCACAGCTGTATACAGCTAAAGTCTTTGATCTTGACCATGACCATTGTACAAATAAGGACACTGAATGAAATCATAAACCCTGCTCATTTAATTGCAAATATTGATCCTTAATGTTATGCAGATGCATCAATAATCTGCTTTTTGTATACTCAATACACAGGCTCTTATCAAGAATCTCATACATTTGGTGGAGGAACTATCCCCATACACATGGATTATATCAATTGTAATGGGTCAGAGTATGGACTATGGTATTGTCATCATTTCACTCACAGCTATGGATGTAATCACAGTGATGATGCAGGAGTGCAGTGCCAGCTAGGTATTTAATATAATGCATGCTGTAAAGTATTTTCAAGGGAGGAGGGATGGAAGTGCCAAAAAGTGTAGAAACGAGAAAGAGTCTAAAGAATCATATGTAGCAACACAGGTGATGATGGTATGTGACTATAATAACATGAGTAACCCCTTAAAATTAAATTTTACTTGTAAGGAGTTACTCATATTATTTTTGTTGCGTGTCATCATTCTCTGCTTTATTTTTCCTTGTTTCTACACTTTTTGGCACTTAATTCCTACAAAATTTTAAATGAACCATCTTATACACTTGTGTCATTAATTGTGCAAATGCTTATTAATGCACACATGAGAAGAAGAAGAAGAAGAAGAAGAAGAAGAAGAAGAAGAAGAAGAAGAAGAAGAAGAAGAAGAAGAAGAAGACGAAGAAGAAGAAGAAGTGATTTCACTGGCTATAACTGCATGTCACAATCTTGAACGTTAGAGTTCACATTCACATCCTGGTGGAGCTCAATAATTGTGCACGTGCATATGTAAATAATGTCCTGCTCTCTGTACAATAAGGTGCCAAGTCAAGCAAAACATGATGTAATAGTACATAGGCAATCCTTCATTTCATAGTCGTGCATGCAAGCGGCAGGAAGTTACATAATAAAGATGTGTGGCTTCTGGCCAATAATCACAAAGTGCTAGCGAAGAAGAAGAAGAAGAAAGAAGAAGACAAAGACGAAGATGAAGACGAAGATGAAGATGAAAACAAAGAAGGAAGAGGAGAAAAAGACAAAGACGAAAACAAACATGAAGACCAAGACTAAGACCAAGACCAGAAGTTTTAGCAATTTTATGCATGTGACTATGGTATATGTTACCTACTTTGAAAACTCTCATAGGCCGTATTATATGCAAGGTCTATAGGCCACATAGCTATTTTGAAATGAGTGCAGGCTGATGGGCTTATTGTGCATATAGATTGTATTATGCATGCATAGTCTTTGTCCGTTGGAAGTTAGTGCTGCCATTATATAACAGCTGCCCAAAGATTAACAATGGCCAAAACATCCACTTTCCAGTGCCATTGCACAAAACCTCTTTAGTGCAGATGTTTTGTTATATCTCTAAGCCCCTATTTGATTGATTAGAACATGAAAATCTTATGCATTAAATCATATTTCATTCTGCAACTGCTATATATATAAATTATATTCATCATTCATTCATTCATTACAATTGTCCAAGTGATCTTTACTATACCCATACAGCAAAGTGTAATGATGGTGATATAAGGACACCAGATGGAGAGTTACGTAGCCTACTGGAGGTGTGCATTAATGGAAGATGGGCAACTACCTGTCGGGATGGGTGGTCCTTTACTGATGCTGCTGTTGTATGTAGAGAGCTAGGATATTCTGATGGTAAGCATCTTCATATACATGTATATATTTATCCAATCCTAATGTACACAAGTGTGAAACAAATTTCATTAAAATGTTAAAGGATGTAGGGATGACAATGCTAAAAAGTACAGGAACAAGATGCAGTATATGCAGGCAAAACCAGTGAATATGGCATAAGAAATAAGAAGCAGCATGAAGGCAAAGGCAAGGGATGGGCATTGCAACAATCATAATATTATTTTAATTGTAACGGTGTACTTTACTGCATTTGAGAGTGTTATAGTGTCTAGAAATACTCGTAGGCCATGTTATGAGGGCTTATAACTGCTGTGTTCGAGAGTTTTGAGCCGCTACATTTGGCTTAATGGGCGTGTCGGCGCCATCCCTACATAGAGAGTCTTCCGACTCTCTGATGCATAGCACTGTACTATACGCACTATCAATACTATTGGCATTAGTACACTTAGGGATCATACCAACAGATCCGTAACTGCTGAGAAGTAATATGATGGATGTAGGGATGTGCACTACCATATCTACATGTTGATTTGTGCTGGTACAGTGGCTGTAGACACATGCCTTAGTACACATGTACCTATAAGTAAAAACGACAGTGTGTCTCATCCATGAACATACTTCACTTTAAAAAAGTCACCGTCTTCTTGCATTTATAAATCACTCCAATTCAGTTCATGCATGAGAACAAGTTTACAAACGATTTGAATGAGTCCACCAGGCCAGTCCACAACGTAGTAACACTTAAAATTTGGTCACAAAAATCACTGTCTTGCTCAGGTCTAATCCTGTGAGTATTGTAACCCACATTATCGGAATTCATGTCTGGTAAAGACTTTATGAACGAGTCTACCAGTCCAGTCCACCAGTCCAGTCCACTTGTCCAGTCCAGTGATTGTAGACTGCCTCCTGCATGGCATTTTAGCCTTTGATCTCATACTCTACTAGCCAACAAACTATGATTGTGAGCACCACCCCCTTTCTCTTTTACCTGGATCACATGAGAGTGTACATGCAGGCATATAATGGTGTTTTAGTAATTCAATGCCGTAGCTTACTTTATGTAGACTTATCAGGTTCTAAGAGCACTAAATAGTGTCATAATTGCAAGTGGTTTTATATGATACCAATGGCACATTAACACCATACTATCTCTGATATATACTGCACCTGTATTAGCACAACCATCCCTGCATCCTTGAAAATCAACTGTTTTATCAAACTTTGCAGTGGAAATTGTCTTTATTCTATATACACAGGAACTACCTACTATACCGGTATATATAGCAGAAGAAAAATACAAATAACTGGGGTGTCCTGCTATGGTTATGAACATAGACTAACTGACTGTGACTACTCAATAAATGAACTTAGTGAATGTCGATATGACGATATTGGAGTTACATGCAGTCCAGGTACTTATACCAGTCCTACTCTATAAACCTTACTTTTATGCCTATAATTTCTTGCTATAAAATATGATTATTGACAATGGTTGCAAAGGAAAATGAAGATGAGAATTAGCAGTTTAGCAATTTCCATGTGGGATTATCTACATTAGGAGCCTTATTGTGTATAGAAACATGCATACAGCAGATTGTGTTAAAGTGCTTATTAGTAAATTTGGGAGTTCTGAAAGGCTAATGAGTTTGTCAGCACCATCCCTACATAGAAAATCTACTGAATCACATATATACATTTTTTATTGTATGCCATAGTTGAATCATCATACACACTGCAGCTGACTGTGTTGACGGAGAGATGAGACTAGTGGAGGGAGATTCAGAGATTGAAGGAAGAGTGGAAGTGTGTTTTGGTCAGAGGTGGGGTACTATCAGTAGTGATGGATGGACACAAAGCAACACTAAAATTGTCTGCAGTGATCTTGGATATGAGATGGCCACAGGTAATCAAACTCAATATTAATTATTATTCTGTCCTAAAACATTCTACAGATTTGGATAAGGAAGACTACACTCCAAGACCTGCCACTAACTCAAAACCTATCTACATGAACAATGTCCACTGTTCTGGTCAAGAACGGACACTACTTGACTGCAGCTATAGCAGAAATCTTTCATTAAATGAACATCACAAAGATGTTGGTCTACAGTGCAGGAAGTGTAAGTTACATATTAAAGTGTAAAAACAGTTTCACTAAAATGTTGAAGGATATAGGGATTGAAGTGCCAAAAAATATAGAAACAAGGTCAAAGTACACCATGCATGCAGACAAAGGCAGGGGATGATAGCATGCAACAATCATAACATGCATAACCCCTTTTAGCATTTACAGATGTAGGGATTGGGGGTACACATGTTGTGATTGTGGCATGCTATCATCCCCTGCCTTTGTCTGCATGCATGGTGTACTTTGACCTTGTTTCTATACTTTTTGGCACTTCAATCCCTACATCCTTCAACATTTTAGTGAAAATGTTTTTACACTTGTTTCACTGTTTTTTAGTTGTGTAGCAACACATATAAACCTACTAACTTCTGTGCAGAGTTCTACCTCCCTTCCATACCTATAAGCAGGATATCTAGCAATTTTCAGTGACTCTTACATCATGTCTTGTACGAATATTGCCTACTGAGTACAACAGCAGGTCCAGTTGCCTGCAACAGTAAAGAAACGGAGCAACGTAGCCAAAAAAGACAACACAGCTCTCGAAACAGCGGCAGCTCGACGGACACGGCAAAGTCTGCATCACTAGTGCACAAAACTAACTTCCCGTGTTTGGCACGTGAGCAAACAAGAAAATGGCGTCTAAAACTAACACTTGTAAGGTTGCAGACCTGGAGTTTGATGGCTTTGGGAGAAGGTATGTAGATTTTGTGCATCAAGGATCATGTACGCTCCAGTATAAATGATTTTCGTGAAAGAATTAGAGCGATTACTAACCCCAGTTTCGCGGTAGGCCGTTTGAACTGAATTAGAAAGAAGATGATGAACAATCCGGGTTTTTACAAATTTCCGAGATTCACTGTAGCTGTATATTTTACGTACTTTGAGAGTATTAAAGTGTATAGAAGCACTCTCAGAGCATGCAGTTTGTCTGAAAAGGCTTAAAACATCCGCGTTCGGGAGTTCTGGCCGTTACTTTTGTTGAGGCTAATGGGCGTGTCCCTACATATAGAGTCAGACTCTATGATTACTAGAGTAAAATGAAATGCACTTGTAAAGTGCGTAACCCTCGCGCAGTTATGACTACCAAGTAAATGTATAAGAGCTCCTGACTCTCTTCGTGCTATGCATACTTGTAGCTAATGCAAAACTGCAAATCGCGCTTGTTGCGATCTCCAATTAATGCGCACCTTCAGGCATAAACCGCTGCCTAAAACTGATACACTTCTGACGATACAGCTCCAGACTTCCTATTACGAAGTAGCAATAGTGCTTGTCAATATATCCATGTTGGCAGTCACAACAATCATGGTTAACGAAAACCGGCAATTTACCGCTTTTCTTCAACAACCGTTGTTGAAGAAAAGCGGTAAATTGCCGGGCAGGTCTGGTCTCTTCTTTCCGCTCCAGACGTTAACTGTGGCGAGCACTAATGATGCTTCTTCATATCTCTACGTTTGGTTCTCATAGGAGTCACGGTTTACGAGAAAAGTTGTTTACAGACAGACACACACACACACACACACACACACACACACACACACACACACTCACACACACACACACACACAGACTGACTACAATAACCCTCCCGCGCATGCGCGAGGGTTAATTACGTTCAATAAGCAATGTGGAAATGACAGTCCTAAAAAGCAGAAGTATATAAGCAGTACATATGGAGAATGGCATGCAAAAATACTGCCATGTGTAGCCGCTCCATAAACTATATGGAGGTGTAGGGGCAATGCATGGTATTATGCAATCGACCCGTATATATAGTAAGGATGTATATAGGGATGAGAGCAATATCAGTAGTGATGGATGGACAAAAATGAAATGCACTTGTAAAGTGCGTAACGAGACGACACACACACACACACACACACACACACACACACACACACACACACACACACACACACACACACACACACACACACACACACACACACACACACACACACACACACACACACACACACACACACACACACACACACACACACACACACACACACACAGACCGACTACAATAACCCCCCCGCGCATGCGCGAGGGTTTAATAAGGCGCAGTAGGTCTATACAGGTAAGGCAGTGATGATGGCATGCAATAACATCATGCTTAACCCAATAAAGAGAGCATGTTTTTATTGTTGCATACCATCATCCCTGCCTTACCTGCATAGATACAAGTTTTAAAACATTTTCATTAAAATGTTGAAGGATGTAGTGATTGAAGTGCCAAAATGTATAGAAACAAGGTCAAGTACACCATGCATGTAGACAATGGCAGGGGATGATAGCATGCAACAATCATAACATGCGTAACCCCATATCCCTACATCTGTAAATTCTAAAAGGGGTTACGCATGTTATGATTGTTGCATGCTATCATGCCCTGCCTTTGTCTGCATGCATGGTGTACTTTGACCTTGTTTCTATACTTTTTGGCACTTCAATCCCTACATCCTTCAACATATTCTTGTTTCACTGGTTTTTTAGTTGTGTAGCAACACATATAAACCTACTGACTTTCGTGCAGAGTTCTACCTCCCTAGGTAGCGATTACTACCGGGGTAAACCCAGTTTCGCGGTAGGTCGTTTGAACTGAATTAGAAAGAAGAAGAAGAAGAAGATGATGATGATGATGAACAATCCGGGTTTTTACAAATTTCCGAGATTTACTGTAGCTGTATATTTTACATACTTTTAGAGTATTATAGTGTATAGAAGCACTTGCAGATCATGTAGTTGTCTGAAAAGGCCGTTACTTTTGTTAAGGCTAATGGGCGTGATCTCTATGATACTTCACCTTGTTGCTTGATTTTTGGCACTCTCATCCATACATCCTTTCATAAAATGCTTTTATACTTGATTCACTTGTTTTTCGTTGTGTAAACTAATACGCTAGAGCTCCACCTTCATTATAGTTGTGTGCACTAGAGCCCCACCCCTTTCTTCTGCAAATGAAAATGTGTAATGCACATGTACGAATAAAATAAAACTGGCTTTCAACAAAAAGAAAATTTACTCCTGAAGGTACAAAGATTCAGGGATAACACACCTGATAGAAAGGAGCCGTTTCATGTAAAAATGAGAATGAGTACGTATTGGGTAGGTTGTTTGGAGAAGATGAATCAACATTCTTACAAACTTCAGGGTGTGACTCTGTGTATTTTACGTAATTTAACAATATTATTGTGTACAGACTCAGTTATGTTCCTAACTGCAGCATTAATAATTATGAGCCGTTTTATCATGTGGGCTATTGGCCATGTTGGCGTGATCCCTACATATGGAGTCTACCGGCTCTATAATACAGTCCTTCCATCAACTGATATTTGACACTGTCTTCCTACATGTACATATTATTTTGTAAGTAGTTATTTGCATCAATGTGTAGCCTATCCACTTAGTGCATGCTGTGAGCGCCACTTCTGCTACACACACCTTTTAAACACCTAAGTTCCATTGATATTTGGCACAGCCATTCCTATGTACTGAATATGTCAGCACCACTGCTTCCCTACGTAATTTTTTACTGCCTCTCTAATGTAACATTAGAGCCCTCATTTTAAATTTTAGTTAGTCTGTTGTATCTGTTTTAACATGTACAGCCTCTTGTGATAATGGAGATTTAAGACTGATAGGAGGTGACTATGTGTATGAGGGGCTACTTGAAGTATGTTTTGATCAGAGGTGGGGTACTATCAATGAGGCTGGATGGACTCTGAGTGATAATCAAGTTGCTTGTAGACAACTGGGATTTGATACTATCGGTGAGCGAAGCTAGAATTATATGTGTATGCATATTGGCCAAGCCTTGACTATATAACTATTATCCGAGTAAACAGAAATTTGAAGTGTTGTATATAGGGATTGCATAAGAGATATATAGGATTGGGACATACATCCTATGATCCATTAACATACCACCAGGTCTGTGTCCCTGTCTTGTCATTTTTCCCATTACACTTTGAATTTCCTATGCATTGTTAATTGCAGTAAGTCTAACATCTATTAACTAGATGTTCACTAGTCAGCCAGTTCAGCATCAGAACATTTTATGTGGAACGTATTTCATGCATGAATAAAACAGTTGGGTCAGTGTTAACACTTGACTTTATAACACTTTTAGATGTTGAGTAATGTAGAGACAGATTTTTTGGTTGAGTGATTATATCACCAGTTTTACACCTGTTGAAGACTAAAGAAGTCAAAACATCATGTGTATATAATTTAGTTTATTCAATACCTCACACCTATCTAGACTACCTAAGTACCTTAGTTCATCACTTTTAGATGTATTACTTTATGTTAATGTGTATAGCAACAGTAGAGCCAACAGCGCATTTCATTCATATTCTTCAACAGGACACTATGATACCTCTAAGAACAGAGGTACTCTCTCTACTCCAATATTCATGGATAATGTTGCCTGCTATGGAACTGAATCTAAACTGATAGACTGTACCTATCACACTGATACCAGTGAAGATGAACACTCTGAAGATATTTGGATCAATTGTGGCACACCATCCAGTACTTCTACACCAGTCAATAATACACCACCAAGTGATCCTACACGAGACATAACTTCTGCAACTGATAAACAGACTTCTGACAAACAGCTCCAGACAACTGCAACTGTATCACTGGTGGTGGCCTTCATTGCTCTGGGTAGTAGCATTCTTGTGATTATTTTCGTCATAGGCTATACATACAAACACAAAAACCAGAAGCTTAGCAATGAAAGGTGAGTCTATACACTGACATGCCCCCATTAGCTACATATAACTCTCAACACTGCATCAATTTTAACGCTTTAGACCACAAAATTCATTGTAGGGATATGGCAGTGCCAAAACAAGTGCAATATGTAGCAAGGAGGGGATGATGGTATGCAACAATGATGTTGTTATCCCTGTATTGATGCATACATCGTTGAAGTAAAAGGTTTTACTCTTGTGCCAAAAAATGTCCTGAATGTCCATAAGCATGAAATATAGCCTTGAGCATTTCCTGCATCCAACAAACCCAGATGTAAGCAAGCCGAGTTTCAGTATTAAATGCCATTTCTCCTAGCACATGGTTCCTGTAAACTCAAACTCCATATTTTGTCAGGGTAAAATTTAGTTTATCAAAATTGCATTGCAATAAATTATTATTCCGTTTGAGCAACAATCATATGTAGCTAATTGAGATGCAATTGTCTATCTCAGAGGTTTGTGACTGTGACTGTAGCACTGCACTTTAATTTTGAGAGATGGGTACACAATTACTTGATAGATGCCTGCAGTTTCAAGGTCATTTGTATCATTTCCCTGTAAATGTGTGCAACCATTCCTGTTGCATATGATCAGATGTAATGTATGAACTTGGCAGAAAATGTACAAATGTACTCTGTTATTTGTCAGAAGTACCATCTGCAGGTACATAACCGCAGAGCTGTTCGAACATATGTGGTATCTGCTTATCCATCACTAGTACTACCCTATTTTTTTTGGGGGGGGGGGGGGGGGGGGGGAATTTCAGCTTAACTGCAGTTGTATAACAACTGTGCATGTTGTTGTTTTGAACTGCAAATAACTAATTATATAAAATTTTTATATACAGTGTCCACTATCGCAATAATGAATATGCAGTTCAAACAAGTGATGAACGAGTTACCAAGAAATTCCATGCAAATACTTCTACTCAACATGACCAGGGGTGTGCTGCTGTAAACGAGTCAGCCTGTACTTATCAACAACATACTACAGGCACTTTCAAAAAAGATGCCATTTACATGAACATTGAGGTAGGCAAAAGGAGTGCACTTCAATCCCCATTAACCTTACCTCGGGATGAAGACATTTATGACACATGCACCTGAGAATTCGGAACTGCAAAAGAAAACATTTTACAGAATATAGTAGAACTGTTAACTTCTGTACTATTTTGTGCATGACTGTTGATAGGAACCTTAAATATATTTTGTTGTGGTAGTTAAGTAGCTATATTGTGTATGATAGCTTTGTGCTGTCTGTAGCACTTCTGTTAAGATCATGATTGTAGCTATTACTGTAACAAAATCTCCAGACCTCATTTTCAGTGACTGGGTGTACATGAGCAATAAACACACTATTCCCCACCCCCTACTTCTGTGTTACGGGGTGGGGAAATGGAAAGAAGGCAGTGCTACTTTCTGAAGTAAAAACCTGCTACTACTTCAAGACATAATTATATAAGTCAATCCTCTGTATTAAGGGAACAAAAGTCTTGCCATAAGTGTATGTGCAGCGCTGGAGCGTCCTTAACTTCTATGATGAGTGTACATATACGTACCACTAAGCACTAGCAGCCCCAAAGATCCCTGGGCTATTGATGGATCATCGGGATGGTTAGACGTGTTTCTAATAACGATCCTATGATTATTGAGTTACGCTGATTCAAGAAGAAGAAGAAGATGATGAAAACATGGAAAAAATGTGTAAACCATTTTTTCTGTTATTATGTATGTATTACATCACAACACAACCAATTTTTGTATACTGGTTATTTTTCACACTTTCTTCACCTTGGTATTATTAAAAGTAAAATCAACTTCAAATTGAAAGTGAAAATGAACAAAATCCTTATAGGATAGACCATAGCAATCCCTATATACACAGTACTACCGTACTGTGTGATTCATGATCTTGACTATTAATTATGACTCAGCACCTTGCTGCACACAAGTTATCAAATTTTTGAATGTGTTGTTAGTCTGTATGTCATTTGTTGTGTACGCACCATACCATGCTTAATCATAGCGCGGTAAAAGGGCATGGTCCATGTTCTTGGTGAAAGTTATGGCCGCCCCTGTCACCCCTATGCCGCTGCCCTTGTAACCAGACACTCACCACTCGAGGTGGGACTCATACACCTCAACACCTTACTGTGTCCCCCTACATCATACGTAGTGTATGTAAGCATATTAAACAAGTCTCTGTCTTCACCTACATATATATGTAATGAGAATGCATTTCAATAGTGTGCATGCTTTCTCAAGGACTCGAACACATGTGTTATATACATACCAAGGGTTTAGTACTTCTGTGCTTTCACCCTTGGTGCACATGCGCAGGAGGGTTACTGTAGTTGTCTGGTCTGTCTGTCAAATTGAGTCACATCTCACCTCTGGAGCGTCTGTTCGTCTTGAAATAATGAGCAGGCAATGGAGGTCAAAAAATTGCTTTCTCTGAAACTGCTCTGTTCCAGAGATCTCTGTTGAAAGCCATGCGTACAGTCAGCTGTTTTCCTGCTGAAAGCGTGCATGCACATTGTAGTATTTATGACGTGGACGTGGTAGTGGTCTGTGTGTGGTGGTGCAGAAATGATAGTTTCGTGAGTTGCCATTGGTCATGCCTCCAAGCAAGGTCTGTCCACAATGTCATGATCATGAACTCATGATGCTGAGGGTTTTACACTTTAGTGCATTCAATAGTCATTTTACCGTAGTTACTAGGGGTATATGTAGTGGTAATGATACTAGTGTCATCAGTAGTACTTAGTGGTACTCTAGTCAGTTGGTTTATACACTCGGTTATACAGAACGGGACATCTCCTCTCTTCATAGCCAGTCAAGAAGGACACATGGAGGTAGTGGATGTACTGGTGAAGAATGGAGCTGCCATCAACCAGCCAAAGAATATAGGGAGGAACCTATGGTACACTCATTCTGTGTATTCATTGCTTATTTCTCTCACACAGACTGGTGCAACACCTCTGTTTATAGCTAGTCAGAAGGGACACAGTGACATTGTGAATACACTAATAACAAGTGGAGCTGACATCAACCGGCCACGCAATGTAGGGAGGGTGGTACACTGTTCATCACTTTTTCCTCTCACGCAGGATGGTGCAACACCTCTGTACATAGCTAGTCAGAAGGGACACAGTGATATTGTGAATACACTAATACGGAATGGAGCTGACATCAACCAGCAACATGCGGTACTATATACATGTACTACAATCCAGTCCTAGTAGGCAGCTACATGTATAGTTAACACTGTACACAGGAGGATGGGTGGAGGCCTATTGACATTGCCAGGTCTCAAGGACACTCTGATATTTTCCATGTACTGGAGAAGGCAGGGAAATAGCTATATAGTCCCACAACAGACACTGTAGTACCTCCCCCTGACTCTATATATACTGCAGACAATATCTTCTTTTCTTGTGATATTAAAAGATGTTTTTTTATACTAGTGCTTCCACCTAAATAATATACAATAATTATAATTATATTGAGCCATGTGACAGTTTATGTGACTAGAGAATCATCTCCATAGGAGTAAGAACAAGGGGGCCTGTGCCTCCCCAATATTTTAGGAGGGGGGACTGGCCCACCCAATAATTACCACTGGATGAAAAGTAAATTTTCCTATGTGACCTACTGTGGAACAGGTCATGTTTCATGACATCTTGAATCCTATGGTGATCCTGTAGTAGATAGAGCTAAATGTCCTGTATAAGGAGATGTCGTGAAACATAACTGATTCAACAGCAGGTCACATAGGAAATTTTATTTTTCGTCCAGTGTACCCATGCCAGCTACTTGTTTGAGTCAAGCATATTCAATCCAGTACACAGGAACTGATTGGTTGGGTTTGGCCCCGACAATATTTTTATCTTCCTACTGTGAAGTGAAGGGTTGGGAGAGCTTACAGTACTACAGAAGGGTTGGGAGAGCTTACAGTACTACTCTTGACATCTTGGAGATGTATATGAAATAGGGGAAAGGGGAATTAGGGAGGGAGGGAGAGAACAGTACAATTACAAGAGGTGCCTAATGATTGTGAAGTGTGATGAGGTGGGCAGGTGTAAGGCAAGTTGTGAGGAAGCTAGAGACTACAGAGATGAAAGCCTGTAGAACATGATGCAGGACCGTGACCAAATGATCATGAGGAAGAGAAAAGGGACAGAAGAGAAGGTAAGTGGGGTTACAAACAGAGGGAGGGAGGGAACACACCATTATTACCTAATGAAATTGCGTTCAGAAAAACATTTCATAAAAATTAAATATCGGTATGTTCAGGCAAAACTGATTATCAATATGTGTATATAAAATATTATAGATGATATAAAAATAATTATTGATGTATATAAAAGTTGTGGCAGATATGGATGTAAATAGTCGTCCCATCTCTACCTTAACTTAGTGTGTTCTGCTGTAAAAATCATGAAAATGTTTTGTCATTAGCTAGAGTTCAGACTGTTCAACTTCATCTTCTTTGGAAGACTTCAGTTGTTCCAGCTCTCCATCTTCACATTCTCCACTGTCAGGATGAGAACTTAGCTCTTCACTATCATGACAGAAACTTGGCCCCTCTCTCTCTAAAATGTCAAGAAATGGGATGAAACACAATAATTATTTTGCATTGCCACCACATGCATTACAAGTAAACTATAGACTACATATATGCATATGCATAGGAAGGGTAAAAGCTCCCAATAATTAGTAAGAGAGGCCCCCAATACTATAGTCATAATAAGGTTACAGGTAAGCTCTTTTTGATACTGTGCCTATGGGAGCATGGCACTGAATTCTGATGTGTGCAGTTATATAGCCCCATATTTTTTGTGTGTGTGGTGGCAATGCAAAATTGTGTTTCATCCATTTCTTGACATTTTAGTGAGAGAAAGGCCAAGTTCCCATCAAATATACATATACGTGATACAAATATGATATGTGTGTGGACATTCACATTTGTCGAGGTGACAGCTGGGGAACAGGCTCAGTGAAGTTGGGGACCCAATAGATACTTCATATATTTATATTCACAAAATATCACAAGCTACAATTCACCCTGCACTTCATGCAATAATCTGCACTCCTGTGAGACAGCTTGGAGATCAAGTCTATATTTCTATTTCATTATTTCTTATATTGGTCCTTTTCCTTCATATTTTGATCTGTATCTGTTAATTTTTTCAGTTTCTATTTTACCTATTGTGGAGTATCTTGTGCGTCTCTATACCCTACTTGTGTCAGTATTGAGATGTTGGGAAACAAGTCAAGAAATTGCTAGAGTTACACTTGTCGATATACATGGTGAACATATTCTTCACACAGTTTTCTCATTAGACTATGTCTTAAGTAGCTCTCCTGTACTACACTCATATTTAGAGGCTAAGTACACTCCTGAACCATGCTGTCAACCTCAATAATATGAGTAAGTACAACACCACAAAGGGAGTGAAATTGCTTTCCTAAATGCGTTATTTTGTGAAGTATCAACATATGTATATTCCTACCAGAATTTAACATACCTGCTCCTTTGTTGGCTATAATGGTCTCTTCTGTGAAGCTACTGTTTGCTGCTCCTATCCCACCTTTTTCTTGTAACTGCAGAACTGCATCAGTTGCATTTGGAATAGTCTTTCGGCGGAACACAGGTAATCGTGTGCACAGGCACCCAGCAGTCAGTGCATTAGTAATACAGAGTATGACCACCATGACTGACAGTGTAGTCACAACAGCAATGGCTGATCCTTGGCTCTCAAACAGGTGATCGGAGTCAGTACTCAGCATGCCAGTTGAAGGTGTTTGTATACTAGGTTCTGTTGAGTCTGATGTATTAGTCTGGTTGGTAGTGCTGGGATCTGAGTGAAGAATATATGTATTAAAAATGTCCATTATATGGTTACTGTATATACCATTGACTGATGGAAACTAGAGGTATACTAGTGGACTTTAACTACAGTATAAATGAAGTATGGGAAAAATATCTATCCGAGAGTTGGTAGTACATCTATGCTCTAACACCTTAACATACTCTAACAGCTCAGGACCATGGATGATGGTATATCACAATGACAACATCAATAACTGACCCTACATCCTTATATTAAGGGTTTTGTTATTGTTGTATGCCATCATCCCCTGACTTGAAGCCTTCGTACTGCACTTGTTTTTTGACACTGTTGTCCCTACATCTTTTATGTTATTACTCATTTAGCTCATGTATTAAATGTTGGTATACCTGTACATGTAGCATTGAAGCAGACATTCACATTCTCAACAGTATCGTTCCTATATCCTATAACTTTTAATAGAAATGTTATTACTTGTGTAGCTAATGTCTTATTCAAAGTTTGTATATGTACCTGTAGCATTGACGCAGACGTCCACATTCTCGACAGTGATGACAACAGCTGTGCTAGCTCCAAGCACTACAATGGACTCAGTTCCATTCACTAGAACAAGTTCCAACCTCAATTGTTCTGCATCTGCTACCTCCACATCAGTCACTAGGAACAGTGGTAGTCTGGCAGTAGTGTCACCTGCTATGATAGTGACTGGGTTGTGCGGCAAGTAGTAGTCCTGAGAGACTGACAGTTCTTGTGTGGACACAAAGACTTGGATGTCAAATGAAGCTGTTGTGTTGGCGATGATTAGCACATCTATTCTCTCTCCTTCCATAGCTGTATAGGACACTTGGCTAAACTGAACTTCCACAACTGTTGATGAAAATCAGAGAGACTTTCTGACCATTAAACACTGAAACCTTGTTAAAGTGTATACAAATGACAGAAAGTCCTAACAATATGTAACTCAGCAGCATTTGTGCAATATTAATGAATGATCACAATTTATAGTTGCAAATCACAACATATCCTACCATCATCACTGATGATGTAGACATAAGCAGTTCTTTCCATAATCACTATATTCTCCTCAGATTCAGCTGCCACCACCACCATGAGTACCTCTTGCCCTTCAACTGCCTCATCATTCAGTATTGAGAGCTCCACTCTTTTATCTAGGTCTGCTGGTGACAGTACAACCATTGTATTTGATAGAGCTTCATAGTCCTCCCCAGCTGAACATAAGGGAAAGAGAATGTTACTATAGAAATATTAATTAGTCCAGTAAAATGATTACACCAATGACTATACATAAACTATTGCCACAACAAAAGATTAGATATTTAGTTATTCCAATATAGGTTAATAATACCAGTGGCTGATCCAGCTAGAGTAGTGACAGTGAGTGTGATGTCATAAGACGTGGTCCCCTCTGGCAGCAGAGTCAGCTCCACTGAACCACTTGTCTCAGAAACTGTATAGCTAGAAGATTCCCATCTCACTGATACCACTAAAGAATGTACAAGGAGTATAGAGCACAGAGATATGTAGTAAGTATCACTTACTGTCATCATCTTTAATAATCACTTCTGTACTCTGACCAATACCTCTGTTGACTACATCTACTATTACTGTCAGACTCTCAGTCAATTCTGCAATGACATCATCAGTTATCATCACCTCCACAGAATGTACTGCCTGGTCAGGTGTGAATGTCAGATCCACAGTTGAGATGACAAAGTCCTGGGCACCTGTTAGTGTGAGACAACATTAAGATACTTGTACAATCATGTGTAAAGTGCACTACATGCAAGGAAAAGAAGAGGGAAGAAAGGAGACCAAAGAAAGAGTGGAGTAGGACTATGCCACCACTACCACTACTCCCATTTAAAATCCTGAATTGGCCTGATTATTGAATCAGATATGAGTTGTAGAAGAACACAAATAGACAGTAAATCTAGTGTTCATTGAATTGTCTTTATATATATGTGGGGGTCTTGTGTGTAGGGATTGAATGATGGTTCTCACCCTGTGTAGAGTTATCTGTGGCACTGATGACTGCATTAACATCGAATGAAGTAGCCCCTACTTTGATTAGAGTGAGCCCAATAGACCCTATTCCTTCGTTAACTGTGTATGACTGAGAGCTCCATTGTAAGCTGACAGCTGTTTTAGAGAGACACCAAATTAATAACACACACAGAAACATAATTATATGAACTAACAATCTGAGTCCATTATCTGAACTGTTGTCTCGCTGATTGATCCTGTAGTTACTGTGATGTTGTCTCCACTAACAGACACCTATGTATATAGCATGTGAACCAATTTGTATCAATATACATGTACATTCTCTGCAGTGGAGTAGAAAGATAAAAAATATTGTTAGGCCACACCCAACCAATTTGTCTATTGACCAGTAACTGTTACTGCATATGCTTGACTCAAATAAGTAGCTGGGTAAGTTTTGGGTGGGCAGTTCCCCCTTCCTAAAATACTGAGGTGCACAGGCCACCCTGTCCCTCCCCCCTGTTCCTACTCCTTAAGAGAGTAAAAACATTTCTATTAAAATGTTGAAGAATGTAGGGATGACAGTGCCAAAAAGTAGGGAAACAAGTGCAGTGTATATGCAGCAAGACAGGGGATGAGGACAGTATATATGCAGCAAGACAGGGGATGGGGGCATGCAACTATTGTAACCCATTATAAAAGAGATGTAGGGAGGGGTTACGCATGTTATTACTGTTGCATGCCTTCATCTCCTGTCTTGCTGCATATACACTGCACTTATTTCTCTACTTTTTGGCACTGTCATGCCTACATCCTTCAACATTAAATTTTTAATGAAAATGTTTATACTCTCTTGTTTTACTGTTTTTTTGGTGTATAGAAAAAGTCGTATGCCATACTATGGGCTTATAACACAGGGGTGGAGAAATGGGGGGGGGGGGGGGGGCAGGGGGGGCTTGGGCACCCTCACTTTTCATAGTGAGGGGGCTGAGCCCCCCCACTTTTGCAACACGGATACATATTATTAATGTGCAAGAGCATTAGCTTCATTCCCAGGCCCACTCCCGCTCTGCGTATATATATCTTTTGCACGCGCACACTCAGTCCTGAAATTGGTGATCTTCAAACAATCGAGCTCTTGGTTTACGTATTTCTGCGCATGTGCATTGTTAAGGGCTCGCTTTGCTTCTTTGAGGCCCCCGAACCCACCCACTTTTGAGTGGCTGTCTCCGCCCTTGTAACAGCACCGTTCAGGAGTTCTGTGTTGTTCAATATGTTAAGGCTTTTTATGGGCGTGTCGGCGCAGCGCTCGAATAGCTATAGAGCACAAAATTAAAGTGGCATACAACAGGGAGGAAGTACCATGCGTGTGGCTCTTAGTTGTGCTTTCTAAAGAGTTTTTGGTCAAAGACACTGTGCCGGCCAAAAAGAAGCTGATTTGTGCAGAAATGAAGATAAATACTTAAGCTGATTTTGAGTTATGCCTGTCTACTGAAGAAGAAGAAGAAGATGTTGGAGAAATCGAGGTTTTAGCAATTTCACGTATGTCATTGTAGCGGTGTATTTCACCACTGTTATCGTGTATAGAAACACTTGTAGGCCATATTATGTAAAAAGGATTATAGGTGCCGTGTTCGAGAGTTCTGAGCTGTTATATTTGTTAAGACTTAATGGGCATGTTGGCGCCATCCCTACATAGAGAGTCTACCGACTCTCTGATGCTATACCCACAGAATATACACCTACATTTTATACTATACCTTGAATGTCTCTAATTCTTCTCTGATGTCATCATCTAGTATAGTTATTGATACTGAAGCTCCTGGATTGAAGGTCACTATTTCAGCACTTGATGTGAAGTCTTCACCAGCTGTTGGTGAAATGGAGGAATTGCATATGCAAGAGTTATGACAAAATGCATAGTTCTTATGATGCTGACTAAAATATATGTGAAAAATATAAGTCTTGCTGATTCCTATCTGGAGTCTTCGTAAAACATTAAAGAAGACTCCAGGCAGGAATCAGCTAGCCATATAGTATTACGTTTTCTAGGCAAGAGGTAGCACTGTTAGGTCATATCACTAATTACATGTGTAAGTAAAGTGACTAACCTAATATATACATGCAGGTGAGCTTGTTCAGTATTTGATACGTGCATATGCATATAGGTTGCCTACATTATAGAGCACAGATATACATGTGTTACCAATAGCAGTTCCGCTGAGTGTAGCAACGGTTGCGGTGACAGGTATACTATGTGCTCCAGTGAGCATTAGAGGGATAGTGACCACACCATCCTCCTCAGATACAGCAACACTAGATTCTGCTAGTGACACTAATACACCTGTAGGATAATGTAAACCCCCCTATACTCTGGTATAATATACACATCAAAGAGCTTCCCACAATCAACTGTCGATTTTCACTAGTGAACACCAAATCAATAGTCTTATAAAAGCAAACACAGACTGTAGGTCACAGGACATGATTTCCAATGTATAAATAGTGAGTCTGTTGTGACACTATAGCACTCACTGTCGTCATCCAAAATAGTGATATTGGCAGTATTTTCTCTCGCTATACTGAGTCCAGTCTGCTCTCCCACCAAACTCAGACTGACTATGAAAATCTCTCTGTCTTCAACCACACCATCATCTACTAGAGGGACCTCTACTACATAGCTACTGGCATTGGATGAAATATTGAATATCTCCATCACTGAAATGTAGTCAGATGAATCTGTGAAGGTAAATATATGAGCAGAGGAAGTTGTGTAGACAAGTGTGTGATAGTCTTACTCATTATACATATTTTACTTTTATGGAGGTCAATCACATATGTTTAAATGTATGAATTAAAGCACAATTCTACCTCACAAAGTCTGTAGTAACACATCACTGTAATGACATCTAATATGATTCTTGATGTAGTGCATGTGAATATACCTGTAGCTGTTCCATCCTGAGTTTGTAACATGACCTCTACTGGTATAGAACTGAGACCCAACTTAGTGACTACAACTTCCACAAACCTAGCTGACTCCGCAACAGTCAGTGCACAGGTCTCTATACCAAACTGGATTGAGACATTATCATTATCAAGAATTATTGCATCAGCAAATGAGGTTTGGTCAGCACTAGTAGCTCCTTGGCCAATATTAAGAGTGAGAAAGAACATCTCTGTATCTTCAAGCTCATCGTCGTCCACAATTTCCAGGGTTACTTCTTTTTGTATATCACTAGGAGAAAACTGCACTTCATCAAACTGCATTACGTAATCTAGTCCAACTGAAACAATAAGAGATGAACATATAGAGTACATGTTGGATCAAAAATGTGACGTCCTACCTTTTGCACTGCGTGAATGAGTTTGAAGAGATGCACTAATGCTCCTTTCATTAGTACCAATCTTCTCTATCAATACAGTTACCTCCCCATCTCCTTCAGTCCATGTATAGGTAGTAGAAGACAGTCGCACTATCACAGCTGAAGTAGTGGATGAGAACATGTTGAAATATGACACATTTCTTCTATATTGCATTATGTGGCTATACTCTACATCACCTATAGCTTTGTGTATCAGAGGTTTGCATTATCAAGGTAAACTTGTACCATGCAGAGAGACAGTCTGTCTGGGCATGTACACTCACTGTCTGTGTCCATAAGAGTGATAGTGACTGCACTCAGTGCTATCTGAAGGCCTGATGGAGCATCTGGTGGTGTACTGATGGTGAGCTCAAATACTTCATCATCTTCTGCAATGACATCATCCACTATTGTCACTGTGGATGTCTTGCTAGTCTCATTCGGAGAGAAAGTGATCTCCTCATTCTTAGCAATGAAGTCACTGGTATCTGTAGAAACAAAGGTTTGTGTTTTTGCAGTTGTCCCTGACAAGAGCGTAGTCTTTCTACAGCTAAACCTAATTCAATCTTGTGTCCCTCCCCCATTTAGTGAACATCAACCTTTCCCACCAGCTTCCACTAGCCCTGTGCCTCTATGTATACACTTCCTAAGATTACTTTGTCCTATATACTGACCAGTAGCAGTTCCATTGACAGTGGAAAGTAGAACTGATAGGGTCTGATCTGTTAGTCCACTCTTCTCTATCGCAACAGTCACTGATCCATTGTTCTCATAGAAGAATGACCCAGATAGAGACAGTCCAATATATACCTCTGTGTGAAATACATCCATTTTGGGAAGAGATGTAATGGAACATTTCTTCCCTGGTATATGTAGTTACAATATTTTTATCTCCGTAGCCTATAGTTTTCAGATTCCAGAACTTAGGAATAACACTGGTAGGGGCAATTCCGGGGAGTAATTCACAATGAAAATCTGGGTACACATATACACACACCATCATCATCAGTGACAGTGATGCCAGTTGTATTAGGAAAGGTGAGAACTGCACCAATAGCCCCATCAGCCAGCTGTAGACTAAGGAAAAATTCCTCCTCTACTTCCATGACATCATCATTGACCAATGGAATCACAATTTGCAGGCTGGTGGTGGTTGTATTGAAGGTCAGATCTAAGTCCTGTTGAAGGTAGTCATTGCCAGCTGTAGGGGATTAATGTAGCCACATATGCATATATAATCATAACCATTTACAGACACATACCCATGGCAGTGCCATCTGAAGATTTTACAGTGACAGACGTGTCAAATTCAGTGTCTCCATCTTTGTTTAGTGTTACAGTAATAAAACTACCACCTTCATTGCCAGAATAACTCATCTCAGAAAATGATACTTCTACACCTAAAGAGAAAAGGAAGAGGAAGAGGAGAAGCAGTTAAGGAAAAGGCAGAAGTATAGAAAGGGAGAGAGAGAGGAAAGAGTAAGTTACATTTAAATATATGCGACTAATAACTATTACAAATTCTCAGCAGGAGCTGCATAGTAACATCAAAGATACAGCTGCTTACTATCATCATCAACAATTGTGATGTCAATACTGTCTTGTGTGACAATAACTCCACTCATGTTGGTACCACGAAGACGACCTCTGAACCACTCATCACCCTCAACAACTGAGTCACCAAACAATCCGATGGATACATTCACAATAGATGCTGATGTGAACTGAATGACTTGTGCAGAGTCAGGATCAAAATCTGAACCAGCTACATGAACAATGTGATGGAGATAAATTTATAATTCATCTCATACTTGAATTACATCTCAGTATACCAGTTGCTGTTCCACTCTCTAGATAGAGTTCAATGTAGCTAGGGCCTGATGCCATGGCACTCAACTCCACTGATACCATTGCCTCATTTACTGATACACTGGACTCTACAAACCTAATTTGAGGATCTGGAATGAGAAAATGGGAATGAAAATGTGTGTGTGTGTGTTTGTGTGTGTGTGTGTGTGTGTGTGTGTGTGTGTGTGTGTGTGTGTGTGTGTGTGTGTGTGTGTGTGTGTGTGTGTGTGTGTGTGTGTGTGTGTGTGTGTGTGTGTGTGTGTGTGTGTAACTCACAGTTACAGCCTGAGGACTGCCCAGTGTGAATATTTTGAAAATACCTAACATGTACAAGTGTATATATACACATATTTAATCTCACATTGAAATCGCAACTCATTGGACATATTAGAGGGATTTGACCATGCATGACGCACAAGAAGGAACATCACTTTTGGAACGAAATTTTGAGTTACATTTACCATGTATTTTTGTTTAATCATCAATGCCTATAATATACAATTATCCTAGAGATTGCTCACAGAGTGGAGTTCACAGATCCTGTGCTGCTTCCAGAGGCTGTCAGAGGTGACTCTACACACTGCAGGGTAGCATCACTCCACACACAGTAAGGGTCACGAGATCCAACACATGAACTGCACAATAGGTAACAAATAAAAGGATTCACAAGCAAAATAAAATATTCATTGACAAGTCTATATGAAGCAAATAAAAATATTCATTGACAAGTCTATGTGAAGCAGATATTCTGTATCTTCTGTACTACATACATTGTACATGTACATACAATACACCTGCAGGAGTCAAATCTTGCACATCTGTGGGTAGGTAGTCTGTATATCTTGGACCATGTGCTCACATAAAGCATACCACTCCCCTCCTGAAGTACATGGAGTGATAATTTTGTAACATATGTAGCATAAATTGTACTTCAGTTCACTAATGAAAGATATATGATGGCATGTACAATCACACATGCAGCAATACATAATTTGAGGCACCTCCAAGGTCATTTTGTTAACAGCATTATCATCGTCCAACTGTAGGGAAGTAATCACAAGACATGAAACAATTTTATACTAGACATGCAACATCTATCACAAGATTGTCATGTAACCTGAATATTCTCTGCGATTACTGGGTCACTATCTCCATTATCGTCTGTTCTGAAAACCACCTTCAGAATACGACCGGAATCTGTGAAGAAGGTGGATGAGCAAAGGAGAGTATATGACCAACAGACCAAACAGAACCTTAAGACTCTGACCTAGTCCAAGAAAAAGGATGTCCTGATTAACGCAGCTGGAACTATCATCTCTTGTCACCACACACACAGAATCCTGCACAATCTGGGTCACACTGCATTAGGCGGTTATAAGTAAACTGATCAAAGTACGTACATGTATGTGATTCAGTTCTGTAGTACGATTAGTTCAGTTCTACAGTAAGTTCTCTACCTGTTGTTACATTGTCTACTGTAGACTCTCTATGTAGGGATGGCGTTGACACAACTATTACCCTCAACGAAAAAATTCTTGTTCTAATTCTACTTCAAATGGCCTAGCACAAAATTGGTTCAAGTGTCATTTTGTATCAAACAGCTTCTTATTCTGTCTTTGACAATCAGGATCATTGTACAGGGGCAGAGACACCATGTCAAAAGTGGGGGGGGCTCGGTGTTCATGAAGTTCACTATATACATTCATTCTGAAATTTTACATTCTTCATTTGACCCATTGACAACCAAATTTTGGGGGGGTTCAGCCTCCCCTTATCAAAAAGTGGGGGGGGGGGGGCTCAAGCCCCCCCTGCCCCCCCAGGTTCTCTGCCTCTGTTGTAGGGCCTAATGCTATCATTATTGCTTACCATCATTCCCTATCTTGATGTATATACTGCACCTTCTTCCTAATGAAACTGTTTTACGCTTGTATACTGTAGTCTACATAGACATACATATGACAATGGACTCACACAACATCATCAAGGACTAGGATGGGATCATTTCCTATCTGCTGTACTGACATATCAGGGTTAATGAATAGCAGCTGTTGATCACCACCTTGGCGCCCTTCAGGATCACACTGCATGAAGCATGGTGTTATTGTGATGAGAAAAGGGGGGAGGTGAGTAGATAATCTGAACACCTTAGCTTAGAAAATAGAGGCAAATAGTCATACAGAGTTTTATTGATTTCATACTCATATATCTCACTTGATGGCCTGTTAGGTGCAGGACTTACATAGGCTCAAAGTGGGGACATTTTTTTCCAGTTCAGATATCCTGATACCACATTAGGCTTGCCTGGGGTATATACTAGATATAGGCATTTACTATGCTGTGAATTAACTAGTTCAAACTAACTGTCTGATGGCTCACTCCTGTCTAGTATATAATACCTAGACATGTGGATGTAATTCAGTAAACTCTAACACTCAAAATGTACATACTAGCTAATTGGTAGAAATCACACCAACCACTACAAAGAATTTATAAATGGATACCTCTAAAAAGTTATTTTCTGTTGTGGCATCAGTAGGAGAAGTTGTAACGTCTTCTCTGAAGATATCAAACACACTCCTTGAACGGCCAACACCTACATGCAGATTACATTCAAATTATGTAATACTGAAGAGCAGATTGAACAGATATACTGTAATAGTCAATGAAAAACACATGTATGTAGCTCTGTACCTCCTCCACTTTCAGCAGTGTTGTCAGCTGGGTAAACACACAGAGCAGATCCAACAGGCCCTGATCTAGATGTATAGAGTAGAATAGATTCATCAAAACATATACTACGTACATGTGTGCATTATGCATCTAGGAGAGCACATTATGGCAACTTCATGTTTATATTAGTAGCCAAGTGGAACGTCAATCACATGGCCCTATATACTTCTCTATCACCTGAGACAGTCAGTGACACAATGGTATATATGGATATCAGATTACCAATTAGAAGGTCCCGGATTTGAATTCCAGCTGAACGTAAGGTTTAGCTATCATAGCTCATTTATCATTCCATTAGCGTTATATTTGCTTACAATTGACCAGTGAAGGCACCATATAGTAGTTTCTGATAATCTCCACCACCATAGTAACGACTAGAGTCAGTGAATGCAAAACTTGCTGTACGCAGGAAAGAGAGAGAGAGAAGGAATTTTTAGACGTAAAAATAAAAAAAAAGACTAATGAAATAAAACATATAAATCTTACTAATGCTGTTGTAGATATAGTCTAGAGTGCCTGTGAACTCCAGACTAGATGGCTTGTCTCTTTTGCAGAAGATTCGAGCCTTCATGTATGTGGTGAAGTACCTTGCCCCACCTGACGTCGTCTCAGAGCCAGGGTCATTACGACATATCCTCACCAAGCGTGAATAGATGACATCACCAGAGACTAAGTTTTCTCTTAGAAACACAAACCAGAATTGGTAGTCAGTAGGAGATGATGTGGAGGAGTAGTCTACTTTCTGTGACCCCACAAATGTTACAGGAAAGCGTAGCCAGTTATTGTTGGCATTAATAGTACGAAACTGCTCTGTTGTCTCCAGTGTGGAGGGGTCAGAGGGCGTTGTCAAGGTAACATCTATGTACGAGATGCTGAAGTGCCTTCCAACACCTGTTGTGCCTTGAAAGAATCCAGCAGATAAATATATTGCGTCGGAGTTGGAGTCTGAGAGAGAAACACATGATATACATAAAACTCCATCGCTTCATGTGTTTAAGGACTCACAGCTACACTAAACTGCCTTAGTTAGCCTTATGATAAATGCTAATTAACATGATATGTGGACAAACTCAAAGCAGCAAAAAGTGACTTCCAGGGAGGGTCAGTAACTTGAAGCCAAACAATAAGCCATGAATACCAGATAAGAGGCAGTCTCCCTACTCCCTCTAGATCTAATACATTGTCAGGTGGTGTTCTCCGTCTCCCTACTCCCTCTAATACATTGTCAGGTGGTGTTCTCCGTCTCCCTACTCCCTCTAATACATTGTCAGGTGGTGTTCTCTGTCTCCCTACTCCCTCTAATACATTGTCAGGTGGTGTTCTCAATCTCCCTACTCCCTCTAATACATTGCCAGGTGGTGTTCTCAAATGGAGTACTGCACCTGACAGGTCATTAAAGTTATGTGCCTTGCTCCTTCTTCACTGATTTTGGGTGGTCTTCATCAACTATTTAACCTCATAATTTTGACTGTGAAATGCCTTAAGCATTAGCCTAGAGAGGTACTAGATTCCTCACCATTTCTGAATTCACCAAATCCTGACAGTTGAGGGTAATAAGAAATGAGACCATCTGATGCAACCACGCTATTACCCACTGATGACAAATCTCCTCCAGACAAATCCAGACCTGTAGACCAATATAATGTATACATGCATGTACATGTAGCTATGAACATTATGTGTTTAGTCTATTTCATATTCACACACAAACTGCTTCTAGACAAAATCACATTATACAACTCTACAAGCATTGTGTATCTCACCATAGCAACGAGGATCCTCCCCTGCGTGTGTCCCACACACCAGTAGTGTGTTCTGACCTGGTATCCGTCTATATACTCTGATATGATTACGGCAGGTAAAGTTCTAGTGGGAGGGAAGAGTTGTAATGCAGTATATCAGTATCCAGTGCTAATTACACTAACCGAGTACACTGCAGTTGTGCATAGTTGCAATAGCTGTTGCATACCTTATTATCGATAGTTGTGGTAGCTGTACATGCATTTAATTCAGATGACGAGGATAGTAACTCAACACTAGCGTTCACAGTGAGGTCAGGGTTCAGCAGAAACAGTCTATCTCTACATAAATGATAAAAAAGAGCATTTTGGTGGTAAAGCCTAATTGGTATACGAGTGTAAACATTGGTGTCTTTGTACCTCTTGCTATCAATTACCAAGATGGAACCAAGGAAAGATCATAATGTATATCTGATAATTAGTAAATGAATAGGCTGGGCCTAAAGGGTGAGCCTGCTCTGCAACAACAACATACTCTGCTTTCATCGACGAATAATTAGTGGTATGTGGAGGAGTGTGGGTCTGTGATAATAGCTACATTCATCGAAGTTTTTGCAATTAGAACATTTACACAGAGTGCAGCCCCTATTCGTGTTATGTAGCAACAAATACGACTGTACACACTGTAATAATCAGCATACTTTTCTTAGCTCATAAATATCATGATTACAGGCTGCTTTCATGCATTGTTCCAGCATCAAATCTCTCACTACATTACTTGTAATGTAAGACTTACGCTGCTCCAACCATGAGTTTTCCTCTAATGGCTTCGAAATTGAAATCAGATATGAAATAGTTGTAATCTTCCACAGCAATCAATGTCTGGTCTGGATAGCGTTTTGAGTCTCCAGTAGCTAAGAGAATAAGGAATTTATAAGGTCTCTGCCTCAATATGGTCGCTCATAACTAGCTTACATCTATTTGGAGTTTCAAACAGTACAAGATACACCAACAAGGTGGGCAATCAAAAGCTGTAAGAATTGTATCTAGTACCAGGAATTTAGAGGGTAAATGGGTATAGTCAGTACCACTAAGTACTACATTGTACATTCTTTCAAGAGGAGGAAATCACAGTAAACACTACAACTGATTTAACGATACCAAGGTTAACTTGAGCTTAACCTTAGAAAAATCATTTGGCAACCACTTAACCTGAGCTTAACCTTAGAAAATCATTCAGCAACCACTCCCTGACCAGGGTTAACTTGAGTTAACCTTAGGTTCACTCATGAAATATTACAAGAAGACTGTGGAAACAGTTTGGCACACGTTCATATTCTTATCCCCCATAAAGTTTCATTGTAGGCATAATAGTACTATACTCCCTGAATACGTGGGCTACGTATGATGTTACTCGCGGAAATACTTTCATGTATAAAAGCTTACAAAACTGCCACTACACTCAGGTGTAGAGGGAGAGCGAAATGTAGTAGAGTACCAGCCACGCCCCCACGTGCGGTGTGCAAAACATACAACCCTGAAGCTTACCATTGTAGAGTATATTCGACTGATCTGCGTAGATTGGTTGGTAGAAGCATCTGACTGCTTGAAAGAAGAGACAACAGAAAGTGAGATATACCAAAACACTTTCCATGGTGCTTGTGTGTTTGGGGGCGGAGTCTAGGAGGTGGGTCTGCTCACGTGCGCGCGCTCAGCTCTAGTTCCGTTCATGCGCAGAGCAACCAGTAGTTATCTCCAGGCTCCACCCCCAGCTTCCCGGACTATGAATATATATAGGTACCGTGCATGCACGAGAGCAAGTACTGAGTCACCACTTCCCAACATTCTCCTCTCAAGCTTGTATGTTTGTAGAAGTGTGCAGCCTTTTGTCGTACCAATCTCCAATCCAATTTGTTGAAATGCAAGCTGTACAGCAGAATGCTCGGTATTAGCGACTCAGTACTTTTCTCATCCGTGTTACTCACTATTTATGGGGTCTATATCACCTATTTGTGCCTACGTATTAGTGAGGAGAAGCCTGAGAGACAAGACTGAGTCCAAAGACCATCGAACATGATGTAAATTTGTTGCCATGGCAACACATGTTGCTCAAGACATAGATAACTACGGACGTAGTTATCTATGCTCAAGAGTAGAATCTGGTGCGCTCAGACACCAAAAAATTAGCTCGGCTGGTTTGCATTAGTACACTACGAATGATTGGTGTTTCCCACCTCTCCTTAACCCTATTTTGAGCTAACTGATACAGAAACATATGCATTTGGTGACTTTGTGCAGTAAAATGGGATTTCCAACAAAGAAAATCCACTACAAGAGTGCCAACCTTACTGACACTGATCATGACTTCAAATTATCCTTGATCCAAAGTCAGAATTTGTCAAATGTGGATACAGTGGGTGAAAAAAGATTATACAGGCTAAGGCATATCAAAAATGGGGAGGCTTGGCGATGGGGGGGGGGGTTATTATAAAACACAACATTCTGAATACATCCGGCATAGGCTATTAGTATGTAATACGTTCTTCATTTGACCAATTGACAAACTCCTGCCTCTGACAGGGAAATGCTACGAACCATCTTACAAAGCACTGCACTTAGCCTTTAATTCATTAAAAAGGCTATAATTACATGATGGATTCAAGAAATAGCTGTTCTGCAGAACATGATGATAATGATAGCTGCAATGGATGATGATAACAAGTGAAATGCTCCGCATTGTTGGCGAGCGGGAGAGTGCGCACGCATAATTAGAAGCACGTACAACATTACGGTACACACTAAAAATCGGCCGTTCCATCACTAGGAGGGCTCGCTCCGTAAACATACAAACCTGTCATTACCATAGCAACATCGTGCACGTGTATTCATATACTTTTATGTATACCAATTTAAATTATATGTATGCATAATTACTATTATCGATATTTATGTAAGTGGGACCTCCTAAAGTGTTAACCTCAGACATAGACTTAACATATAGGTGCCTTACTTTGGTTGTTTTTGGCATTAATGATTTTATATAGTTAAAGTCAATGTTTGATGCCAATTCTCATTACAACCAAACCAAGCAAGGTTCCCCACAAAAGTAGACTCACTTGTCTTCACAATGACAGTCTGTTGTTATATCTCACTGAAGACTTAGACGAGAAAGCTGAAATATAGCATTGCCAACATTATACCCACCGTCATAGCCATAGTCACGCATAAACAAGCAATTCAACCCAGGTAACCATTCTTTTCAAATCCCCAGCAGAGAACCAAGGTGTAAATTCTCACCAAACTTTAGTTTTTGTTTACACACCTCCAAATATACTTTAGCTACCTGCTGGTTTTAATAACATCTTTTCCCAAGACTCATGTGTTTTTATTCTTAATTAATGAGTCTTCCCAAAACTCACTAGAGCTACCTGCTGGTTTTAGTGTAACATAAATATAGTTATCTCATAAAAGCTACAATGTGGTATTAATAGTCTAAACACTCCCACAAACATTCCTATAAACCATAAACTACAATTTCACCCAGTATACCTGTTGCCCTCTACATTAGGTTTATGCATTCCTGGTATAAGGAATATATATTGTTCTTGTACCACTTACCATCATATCTGTTGCGAAAACATCAATCTTCTCATATTCACTAAATTTAAAGCAAAAGTGAAGCTAATGACCCCTGCTTGTATGCTTTTAAAACTAAACCCCCCATAGATCATATCTGCTTCTGTAGTTATTTGATATCCTCATGCAGGCATTGATGCCATCTATTCCTCCAAAAGAAAGCATACCTGTAACTACCTCAAATGCCTTGACAATATGATCATCCCAGAATTGTGTTTTACTTTAGCTCTCCTGGACTCTACTCTACTGGGTAAAAAGTAGAACTGCATCCTAGCTAGCTAGATATGTTGGTTGTCATAACAAAAGTTGATATATCTAATTGGGTTTGTGTGTGTGTGTGTATGTGTGTGTGTGTGTGTGTGTGTGTGTGTGTGTGTGTGTGTGTGTGTGTGTGTGTGTGTGTGTGTGTGTGTGTGTGTGTGTGTGTGTGTGTGTGTGTGTTGTGCCTAAATCGATCAGCATATCTAACAGGCGATGCAGATCTATATGTATGCAAAAGGGTGGAAAGTACATCTGCATACATTGAAATCTTGACGTGTTCAAACCCTCTGCATTTGGACAATGTCTAGATTATGCCTAAATCATGCAACCCTATGTTTTACTATCAGTTGGAGGATGATTTTAATTCTAGTCTCATGAGATAAGTTTTAGCATGTGTCAGTGTTGCAGGTTTTGAGCTCAAATTACAAAATAACTTCAGTGTTGACAAACCTAATGACTAGGAATGCACAAGTAATACCTCACGCCGTCGTAATTGAGGAAGTTACTGTGACAAACGACATTCCTAAACATTATTCCAGGGAAATTTTTAGGAAGGTTGCTACATTTCCGTATATGTTTGGTAACACGGTACAGGAAATAATCATAATTATGTCGCTAGGCAGAGATTAAGCGTCACAAGTCATGTGACACTAATTGCCCTCATTCATTGGTTTGACTACACAATACCGAGCTTTCCTGTCCTTGAGCATATAGTAATGTTTGAGCAATCAAGATACAGTGTGTAATGGATTCCTGCGATGCTCTTACTGTAAGTGTGCAGCAATCTCCTTTTCGTTTGCTTCTTATTGGTAATGGAGTCTTTGGCATGGGTGGGTGGAGTGATGAAGCAGTTGATATGATCTCATCCATTGGTCGTCTCATTGGCCAGCACCTGGGGATTTCTCCAATGGAGTCTACTCATCACTTACTTCAGAGATGTGCTATCTCCCTCCAGAGAGGCAATGCTGCTCTGTGGATCCACCAGTGCCCCATCCGAGCACCTTCTGTGGATGGTGTGTTATGACCATTAACTTTCTGTTTTGTTTTTGTGCTATTTGTGTTTGTGTTTTTTCCTCTACACACTGCCCTTGTTCTTTTTTTTTTGGTTTTTGTTCATAGGTTTTTCCTCTATGTAATAACAGTATTGTCCTTGTTCTTTTGTTTTTGTTTTTGTTTATATGTGCCCTTGTCTTTATGTGCTCTGTATTTTTGTTACTTTGTTTTATTTTCCTTTGGTAGATTTTGCTTGCGTATTTTCTTTTATTTTTGCAGGCTCTGCTGTGCAGGGAATAAAAATATTTATTATTATTAAAACATTATTCTTACTGGGGTTACTTGGACTTAGAAAGGTTTGACTACCCCTAGGACGCTTTAGATCTCTCTCTTGGGACAAGACTACAACGAGGTTCCAAAAGGGTCCAAATTTTAACCAGCAAGGCCGGCTACAGTTGCGCGTTGCGCGGGAACGCATGCGCACTGGCACGACGTACGAATATATAAATCGCCCATTTGTTAGTTAAAAGTGATCGTTGATTTCCACAAGCAGACGGGTTCTTAACGTAAGGGACACACAATGGTTCTCAATTATGTATGCCTGCTGCTCTTTCTTCTTACGTCATTAACAGGTTAGTTTTGCTAGAGGTAAGAGCGTCGCCTGTGGGTTCGAGTACAGCTAATTTTTCTTACTGCTTTGGGCGAATTGTGTTGTCTTTCTGTTGTGTTAACGTTGTGTTGCCTTGCCTTGTCTTTCTAAGCATCTCATGGATGATTAAAGTCATATCTGGTAGAAGCTGAGCAACCTCAATTTTTATCTTACGTATATTTTATCCCACGAGACACTGTAAATCTAGCTCTACCTCTATATAATATACTTTCTATTCATCGGGCCCCATGTATATACGATCGCGCACGCATTTGCAAGGGCATATTGATCAATCTCCTCTATTACAGTACTGCTATATAGAAGGTTGGTTTGGTCATTTTCTCAGCTGCCCAATACCGCAATGGTAGTATCCGTTTGGTCGGAGGTTCCTACCCATGGGAGGGGAGAGTAGAAATCTATCTCTCTGGAACATGGGGCACTATTACTGACTCTGAGTGGACCAACGATGATGCACAAGTTGTCTGCTGCAAGCTGGGATATTTTAGACCAGGTTTGACTTTTGCAGATAATACCATGCACAAAAAGAGCACATTTTGTCAATCACAGGGGCTTTACAGCAGACTGGAGCATACTTTGGAGAGGGCAATAGTCCCATACATCTGGACTATGTACTGTGTTCTGGCACTGAATATAATCTGACTGACTGTCAAATTGGAAATAGAACAAGACAAAGCAGCCACTCAGAAGATGTTGGAGTCAAATGTCAAACTAGTAAGGAAAGAGAGTGATATGTAAAAATTATATCATAGGAGTATATGAAATATATATGTGTAGTTGATTCTGCCTATCGAGAAGGGAATATTCGGCTGGTAGGAGGATCTTATAATTGGGAGGGTCGAGTGGAGATATTCTACTCTGGAATGTGGAGTTCTATTCAAGACACATCCTGGACTACCTCTGATGCTAAAGTTATGTGTAGACAACTTGGACATTCAACTGAAAGTAAAAATACTCTTATTTACCTAATACATAATCAATTATATAGATTTACTTCATGCATTCTATGGTCCCAAATACCTACATAATTATATATTTCAATGTACATATGCATGCATGATGTCAGCATGATTATATTTATACACACCTTATCCTATTTGATAGATCCTACTCCTCGGTGTTGTGCCCACTGGTGAAGGAAGTGGTATTATTCGAGTGGATAGAGTTTCTTGCTCTGGACATGAAAATTACATCACTAGTTGTTCTTACAGAACATCAAGTGCTTCTGTCGACCACAGTTTGGATGTTGGAGTGCAGTGTTTACAAGGTTATTTATCATAAAAGTTTAAAACCCTCATGCGCAACGAGGGTTACAGTACTTGGAGTGTGTGTGTGTGTGTGTGTGTGTGTGTGTGTGTGTGTGTGTGTGTGTGTGTGTGTGTGTGTGTGTGTGTGTGTGTGTGTGCAGGGGCGTAGCCAGGATTTAGAGAGTGAACTTGTCATGGTCAAACGGTCTGAAAATTGGGGCGTGGCTAAAGAAAGTTTCTAAGTCGAAGGTGCGTCACAAATACATATACTACCAACTTCTATCACTGATAGTGCGCAACTGAAAGGGGGGTGCTCGAGCCCCCTCTGCCCCCCCCCCCTGGCTACGCCACTGGTGTGTGTGTGTGTGTGTGTGTGTGTGTGTGTGTGTGTGTGTGTGTGTGTGTGTGTGTGTGTGTTTTTGTGTGTTACCAAAGTTCTTAAAAGGCTGATGGTACGTCTATAGGTTCAGCGCTGCTTGAATTAAAGCACTAAAGGTGCTGGTGCTCAGTGCATGGCCACAAGTACAGGGCGGATCCAGGAATGGTTAAGGGTGGAGGGACACTTCGGTAAGGCGCACGAAGCGCGCGCGCGCAATCTAGGGGTGTGTGGCCCCAGAAAATGTGTCCTTCTGAGATGCATTCTGAGGCATTCTTGGCAAAAACAGTCGCTGTACCGCACCGTACGTGTAGGCGGCAGACTCCATGCGCATACACACTGGTATTCAGCCGCACGCTGGCTCGTTTATACGCAGTGGACGGAGAACGACTAGATCTTCCCGCCCTGTTCCCCCCTCTCCGCTAGTGCCGACTACTCACCATCAGAAATGGGTGCGGGCTTTATTATAGCTCGAATCATAGCTTGGGCTGGAACACACACACACACACACACACACACACACACACACACACACACACACACACACACACACACACACACACACACACACACACACACACACACACACACACACACACACACACACACACACACACACACACACACACACACACACACACACACACACACACACACACACACACACACACACACACACACACACACACACAATACACACATACAACACACACAAACAAGCAAACTAGGTACTGAATGCTCTCGCTTCAGGCGCATGTGCACCGAGGCATAAATAAGCTATATATTTCTCTGAGCTTTTGCCTGGAAACTTCCCGTATACTCTCCGTTGTCAACAATAGTGTGTGTACTTTCACAAATTGACTACTGTGCCAGTGACGCGCCGAGGGTTGTTTCATTTATGCTTGGTAATTAACCCTCGGCGCGCATGTGCAGCGAGGGTTACAGTAGTTGTTTTTTTTTTTTAATAATTAATGCATACAGATGCAAAGGATATAAAAATAGCAATTATAGGCTAATACTAATTTACCCTTTATTATGTAAAGTACGGTATTAAATTATACTGTAAACATGTATTGTATGAGAGAAGTGAATGTTTGAAGGATGGCAATGAAGGAGATGATGAGATGTCTAATAGCTAAGCATGAGAGCATGGATGTGCATGCCAAGCACATTCTGCATTGTGTTTCCTAATGTGTTAAGTTACTCTCGTAGCTTTGCTATGCACCTGCTATTTTTGTTATTGGCTTCTTATGCATCAAACTTTGAAACTACTTTGGTCTGTAGCCGTGTGGCACATTTTCTCAGGCACGGAATTCAGGTACCAGCTGTTTCGGCTCGACGCGGCACAGATTATTATAAAAAAAGGATTTTGCTATAGACGCCTCATTCAAACATTATAGGGTTGTCAATTTCATTTGCGTTTGAACGTAAATATTGGCGCATTCACAAAACGGTTTGCATGTACATTTGAAAGGGACCAAGTGCGAAAATACGGATATGCATTAAGGAGAGAACACCCAGTACATCATCGCTTTCTTAACAGAGGAATGCGTTTATCAGCTATAGTACTATAGGAATGACATCGTCATGTGAGGGTGTGATAGGTGTGTACATGCACACCGTTTTGCACATGCGCTAATACAAAAATTGTACATTCAAACGCAAATGAAATTGACTGTACCTTGAAAGCCACCAGGCTTAATTCAGAGCTTGTTCTTTTGACGGCAGAGGTTTGTAAAATGTTCAAAGGCCTAACAGGGCTAAACTAAACGCTACCTGAAATAGGAGCTAATGTAGCTAATATAATTATAGTATATATCTACCCTTTCCCATACCGTTAATGCCATGTCCACCTGCAGGTAATGACTATAACGAAGGGGATATTCGTCTGGTAGGTGGATCCTACAGCTGGGAAGGCCGTGTAGAGATATATCTAAATGGAGAATGGGGAACAATTACTGATTATGCAACATCAGCATTTGATGCTCATGTTGTTTGTAGACAACTTGGGTATGATACTCGATGTAAGTTAGTTTGTTATTGTTTTGAACAAGTGGGATGGGAAGGAGGAAAAACAGCATGCAGAATAGTGATTGTTGTGTATCACACACTGTGAATATAGGGATTGCTATGGTCTATCCTCATTGAAAACCATATATGAGGACATTGTTCATTTTCATTTTCAGTTTTACTTTTAATGATATCAAGGTGAAGAAATAACCATGAAACAAAAATTGGTTGATCTGTGATGTAAGATATGCATCAAAAAGTGCTTTCCATGTGTTTGCCATGTTCTTCTTCTTATTCTTTTTATTATTCTTCTTCTTGAATCAGTGTACCTCAATAAGCATAAAATCAATGAACTTAGAATCTGTGCATGTGGAAATATATCATTACAATAGAGGTATAGTTTTTCCGTTGTAGTTCCCTTGTAGTTCATGTACTACTGATTGTTTTCTCTCCCAGCAATAGCTATATATGAACATGTGTTAAGGCCTAGGTTCTGCCCTCTGAAGTGCTTAATATGAAGCACTTCAAGGTGGTACATAACATACATGCACACAGTACTGTGAAGTATTATGGAGGGCAATAGCTCCAGGCTTATATAAAATCATTGTGATGCCCTGTACATAAGTTAAACACAATTATATTTCATGCAGATGGGTATGTTGATACTAGTTGGTGCTGTGCTTGGTTTGGAAGAGGTACAGGACCTATTCACATGACCCACCTGGGGTGTTCTGGCACTGAATATAAACTTACAGATTGTAGTTATTCAGTTAGCTCTTACCAACATCATCGGGATTGGAGTGTCAAATGTATGAATGGTAAGAAGTAGTTTTATATGAAGTATAATACACTATGCTAGTGGGTCTGAAATAAACACATCATATATATACCCCCATCTGCTACCTTAGAGTGACTATTTTTTGCGGGTACTAAAGTTTGATATTTCTGCGGATTTGCATCAGAACACAAAATTTAATACTCGCAAAAATTTGGAACAAACCCGCGGCGGCGCCACACAAGCACGCGTGCGTTCAGAGTGTAAACGCATGCACGCATTATTACACGCGATCAAACGTACAGGGACTATGAGAAAGCTGTGGTCCAAGGGCGGCTAAGTAGATCCCATAAAACACCAACTTCTGATGCGTTCACAGAGCATAAACAGGAAGAATCTGGTCGAGGTAAGCCGATCCTCTCTGCGCATGCGTGCTGAGGATGGCTAGCAATAGCAAAATTTTATACCAGTAAAATGCACAGAATCCTAAATTCGCAAAAATGTACCTACAAATAATTGTCACCTTAAAAGGTACGTGGTACATATATACTGGTCAGGTCTACTATTCTACCAACATTAGCTTTAATGCATAGCCATAGCAAGCTGGTATAGTTTTGGGTGGACCAGTTTGAGATTGCTCATGTGCAGTAGTAGTAGCTACCCACGATAAAGTTAGACGCTGCATGTAATTTTTGTATGAGACGCTAGATGTAAAACTTAGGCACAATCATGGGCCGAGCCACACATACATGCGCATAGAGACAAATCCTTATCATCTGTTCCTCCCTCACCTGAGGAACAGAACTTACCATCCATTTGCCCCTCAACTCCAGCCAGCTGCAGATCATATAAATAGAAGGTAAATACCTCAACCATTTCTAAGATGTGCTTATCTAACTTTAGATGAAGAAGACTGGGATTTTGAGGTTTTGACACAATTTTATATGTCATTATAGCGATGTATTTGCCTATCTTTAGAGTATAATCGTGTATAGAAACACTCGTTTGGGAGTTCTGAGGTGTTTCATAAGTTAGGGCTTTATGGGCGTGTCAGTGCCATCCCTACTGTAGCTAGAGTAAGTAATCGAAGGTCGGACACCATCTAATATCGGATGTTCTCCTGAAGCTTACAAGCAAACGTACTCCATGCTTTGTAGGTTACAGTATAACCTTCTCTCGTGTACCAAGTTTGGAGCGCTAGAAAAATTTTACCGTTGAGCTAGGTCGTCGAAAGTATACCGACAGCCGATATTCGGTAATATAACTTCAATCACCGTGTCCCTGGAAAATCTCTACATACATCTCGACCCAAAGCGATCTGACTACATAGACTAGAAGAGCAACTAATGTGCTCCCAATATGCGAGATATTGATGGACTCCGTTCATGCATCATACAGTACTCGCGGTGGGATTTCAGCAAGTCAAGTGTTGTAATATCGGACACACCTCCACAAGGAAATCGCAAGTTAGAAGAGAGATTTAGCTTCCAAAGCCTCGACTACTGTGATTGAAGTTGGCCCAAAGCAGTATTGAATATAATTATACAGTTAAATAATAGTTAGACACGTATTGAAGGGAGCTACAGTATTTAGAAACCCTCGGGCCCTGAACAGGCAGCGCCTCGATGAGCCTATAAGCGGAACGAGGGCCTTGAATGCTTCTAATCCTGTAGTTCCCTCGATTTGGTGTCTACCTATTATTTAATAGTATAGTTCTATTAAATACCCATTTGGTCAATATTCAATCACGGCAGTAGAGGCTTTGGACGCTAGTTCTCTCTTCCAACTTGCAATTTCCTTAACTTATGGAGGTGTGTCCGATACTACGACACTTGACTTGCTCAAATCCTTCCGCGAGTACTGCATGATGAGTGAACGGAGTCCATCAATATCTTGCATATTGGTAGTACATTAGTTGCTCTTTTAGTCTATGTAGTCAGATCGCTTTGAGTCGAGATTTATGTAGAGATTTTCCAGGCGAACGGTGACTCTGCCCATATTACGGAATATCGGTGTCGGTATTTTCGACGACCTAAATAGCTCAACGGTAAAAGCTTTCTAGCACTCCAAACTTGGTATACGAGAGAAGCTTAAATAGTTCTATAGTATAACCTACAAAGCATGGACTAAATGTGCTTGTACGCTTCAGGAGAACGTCCGATATTACATGGTGTCCGACCTTCGATTGCTTACTCTAACATAGAGAAAGTCTACTCACTCTCTGATAATTACGCGAATCGCCAGCTGCTTCCCGCTTACTCGCAACACGTAGCTACTCGAGCAACAAACACTGACGTGTATAATGTAAGTATTTTTGTCATCCGAACTGATTTTTATTATTGTGGCGACTTGAAAATGCCAGTGGCAACCTGAATACCAAAATTGGTAGGTAGCCACTCTTGCGACCAGGAATAAAGTTTACTTTTACATCTTATAGAAGTGCCATTGACTGACACTTATTAGAGCCTATAGCTTCAGGAAGGAGCTTTGGAAGGTATATTTTATACACATTTTAGATGGTCCAAGTTCTGGTGAAGTGAGGCTATACTACAACTACTATTATCCTTACCATAACTATCAACATGGTCGTGTGGAGGTGTATCTGTCAGAGGAGTGGGGTACTGTGGCTTATGATGGTTCATGGAATTACCAAGATGGGCAAGTAATATGTCCTGAGTTGGGATATAGTAAGTAATATCAGAAAGTATTTTTAAGTAGTGGAGTTTTCAGATACATGTATTTCGTCCTTTGAAGCAGGGGCAGATCTAGGAGGGTCCTGGGAGGTCCATGGATCTCCTTCCTAACTGTCTTACTCGGAGCTTCTGCTGTGACTCAGCTTGATAATGCGCACATGCGCTTACGCTTTGTATATGAATATTGAGTGTCCACACTTATAAACGACCTTGGTGGCTACAAACAAAGCTAGACTAAATTCATTCCCTCTCAGATTTGCAGTGATGAGGCAACACAGTATTGACACTCAGCATCTTCGTAACTATTACGTCATTAAGATCATCAGCCCTAGCCTACCGCTAGCCCTACCTAGCTAGCCCTAACCTAGGTGACATAATGTAAATGATGTATGCGGATATATGTACCTGCCATCCACCTGATGATCACATCCGTGTCACTAGATGACATCACATGAATTTGCGCATGCGCATGCTACAAATCCTGGATCCGCCACTGTGAAGATCATGCTATTCTACATATTTCAGCCTTTAGTAGAGATTTTTGACATTTTAACTCAATACCTCAGATAAACATTCTACCCAAACCTCCTTCAGTGCATGCACAAAAGCAGCAAGGGTTGTTTTTTGTGTGTGTCTCTGTCCAATGTCTTATTTCTCATATGTGCCAGCCTCATACATTGCAATGACTTGGACAGGACACAGTGCAGACATTTATATAAATGGATTTTGCTATATGATTTACTTACTATGGCACTAATATAGCTAATTTGTTGAGCAATCCTTCTCAACTTCTTCAGGTTATATGCACCAATAGCTACAAATCACTCTACTTTTATGTTTCAGCAACTAAACCACATACTGCTGATTACATGAGAATGTGTTTCAACATATGTATACACTTTCTCAGGGACTTGTGCATGTGTGTTACGTATGTACATATTTTATTCTGGGCCAGTATAGTTGACTGAAACATGGCATATACAATATGTAACTTCCTGATGCATTTCGCTTCTTTTAGACTATCCCTTATTCCTTAGGATATAGCTCCTTATCATCATCCTACCACTTATCTTACCGTGTGACCACTCCAGTACACATGAGTAATGTACAGTGTGTGGGGACAGAGACCAGACTGGTTGATTGCCCTTATGACTCCGGAGGAAGTGGATCTAGTGCAACTCTGTATTGTGCACAAGGTAGGTATAAGATTACTCAATATGATCTAGTAAGCCTTCTATTAGCACCTTTTTTTTTTAAAAAAAAAGCACCTGAAATAAATCCATAAGTATGAAGAAACCACACCAAAGATGCAAGATAAACACAACCCATACCTGGACAAACTTTACGTTGAAGACACATGACATAAACATGTGTTTAGCTACCTTTGTGTCTTTGATGTGGTTGCTTCGTACTTCATGGATTTATTTTTTCAGGTTGCTATATAATGGTAAAACAAATGCAGTATTTCTCAACCTAATAACATGCATAAACATACGGTCAAAATAGAGGTGCTCTACTTGTGAACTTCGTGAGATGGTTGCACTTAGCGCTTTCATTGTTAACCCTTGGCGCACATGCGCAGCGAGGGTTACGGTACTTCTGTGTGTCTGTCTGATGCTCTATTTCTCAGACACAGTAATCCTATGTGTAATCCTATGTGTTTGAAGGAAAGTTGCAATGGCTTTGATGCAACACGGAGCAGACTTTTATAAGAATGAATTTTCCTATAAACCCTTCATTCAAACGTTATGGCGTCAGTTGCATGTTGCTAACATGTGACATCCTATGCTACTGTAGTGATTTTCCACGCACTTTTTCGACGGGAGAGCCTTCTAACTTAGTAAGGGTCCTAAATTGGCTAACAATAGGCTAAACGCTACAGACTCGATGCAAGAAAGCGACCATCTTGCTCTTTAGCTTTAAAGGATTCGGTTTCACGCACACGTGCATGTGGGCATTATATACACGCCGAGGGTTTTCATTTACATAGTAATGCGACACAAACTGGTAAATCAAGATTTTCATTTCAAATGTTAGCGGATGGTAGAGATTTGTATTCTTCAATTCTGGCCAATTCAACTCAGGATGGGAATCCAGTGTGCAGTGTAACTGGTTGACTCCTATATAACAGGGTTCTGAAAGCACATGTACGTATTGTTGCCAGGGATATATCATATTCCTAGCCGTTGCAGTGACAAATTACACCATGCCAAGTACAGTACATATGCAATATAAAGCATAAGTCCTGATGCCGCATATAGCAGCTGAAATATTGCAGTTTTAGACATAAAAATTATTAATGTATAAACTACCACTTTTAGGTTGCCACAACATAGGTACTATTCGACTAGTAGGAGGTGAGACAGACATGGAAGGAAGGGTAGAGGTATGCTACAGCTACTACAGATGGGGGACAGTGTGCAATAAGCAGTGGAATTCATCTCACGCTGAAGTTGTCTGTCGCTATTTAGGATATGATGATACTGAAGGTATATTTCAAATGTAATTTTTGCATCACACTTTTTAAGAGTAGTAGCTATAGTTGCACAAGTAAATAAAAAAATTTAGGAAATTTGAAAGGAAATATAGGGATTGCATAAAAAGGAAAGGAGACAAGATTGGGACACAGACATGTTATGTTAAATCAACATAACATTATGGGTACATCGATATATCATAACATGTCTGTGTCCCAATCTTGTCTCCTTTCCTTTTTATGCAATCCCTATATTTCCTTTCAAATTTCCTAAATTTTTTATTTACTTGTCTCCTGTCATTTTTTTTCTGGACCTAGGTACATACATTTCACTATTTTGCAGTTTACTTGGTTACAAATGTATTAGCTAATGCATTGTACATCAGTTAAACTGAATTAGCAGTACAGATAATGGTGTATGCATGAAGAGTTATAGGCTCTGTGTAACTGCCAGTACTTAGGTTTACCATCATACAAATATTCACATTTAGTGAAGCTTTTGTTAGTGAGATACAGTAATTCTTGCCTGAGGCTATTTTGTACAAGATTTACATGGTTTTCAGAGATTTTATCACAATGTTGATCATTGGGGTATTAAGCTTTCCCATCACACCAATTTCCACATTTAGTGGAGCTTTTGTTAGTGAGATACAGTAATGCTTGCCTGAGGCTATTTTGTACAAGATTTACATGGTTTACATAGATTTTATCACATTGGGGTATTAAGCTTTACAATCACACCAATTTCCATATATAGCAGAGCTTTTGTTAGTAAGATACAGTAATTCTTGCCTGAGGCTATTTTGTACAAGATTTACATGGTTTTCAGAGATTTTATCACAATGTTGATTATTGGGGTATTAAGCTTTACCATCAACACCAATTTCCACATTTAGTGGAGCTTTTGTTAGTGAGATACAGTAATGCTTGCCTGAGGCTATTTTGTACAAGATTTACATGGTTTACATAGATTTTATCACATTGGGGTATTAAGCTTTACCATCACACTAATTTCCATATAGATTTTATCACATTGGGGTATTAAGCTTTACCATCACACTAATTTCCATATATAGCAGAGCTTTTGTTAGTAAGATACAGTAACGCTTGCCTGAGGCTATTTTGTACAAGATTTACATGGTTTTCAGAGATTTTATCACAATGTTGATAATTGGGGTATTAAGCTTTTACCATCACACCAATTTCCACATTTAGTGGAGCTTTTGTTAGTGAGATACAGTAATGCTTGCCTGAGGCTATTTTGTACAAGATTTACATGGTTTATATTGATTTTATCACAATTTTGATCATTCAGGTATTAAACTTTACCATCACACCAATTTCCAGATTTAGGGGAGCTATTGTTAGTGAGATACAGAAATGCTTGCCTGAGGCTATTTGTTGTTTTATTACAAGATTTACATTGTTTACAGAGATTTTATCACAATGTTGATTATTGATGTATTAAACTATACTATTATACAAAATTTCACATTTAGCAGGGCTTTTATTAGTCAGATATAGGATTGTGTGGCCTCCACTATTATACATGGCCTGAGGCTATTTTTGTTTATTTTACAAGAAGTACATTGATTTTAACATGGTGATGCACTATACCCACAGTGGAACTATATCACTGTACCAAATTTCATGTTTAAATGTGTTACCATTAGTGAGTTACGCTTTTTCAAGTGGAAGAAGTAGTGTCGGAAAGTGAACAATTTACAAAAGAGACTTTTTGTTAATTTAACCCCTTATCTACCATTTTATAATCAGTTAGTTTCTACATATTTATGTTAACAGAAATCCAGTAAGCAGCAAACTGAAAGTGAAAGTGATGAAAAAACCTTATATATGGTTTTAATGAGGATAGACCATAGCAATCCCTATATACACAGTACTACTATGTGACATGTACATGTATTACATTGAGAGGAGTGTCAACATCAGTATTACAAGAATCACAAGGGTTAACAACAAATACTTTTGTTATGTTCCTATTAGCGATGATATCTCTACACATGCTGACTTTCAGGTTGATGGTTACCATGGTTGCTGAGTTTTGCTCATTATCCTCATTCATAATACATTGCAGGGAGAGATAACGATCAGTAGTACATGAAGTACAGTACGTATTGATACATTTCCACATGCAAAGATTCAAGTTCATTGATTTTACAGTTATTTAGTTCATAGCTGTCACAAATCCTGCATTTTGATTGGTCAATAGCAGGTTCCTTATTTTGCATAGTGAACCTGATCCCACATAGTGAACCTACATTTCAAGCTACATAGTGAACCTACATTTTTTACATCCAATTTACAAGAAGTAAAACAGAGAATTGATAAGAATTTACAACACTACATGATATTTACATCAATTATAGATAAGAAAGCACAGCTGTTCAAAACACATGTAGCTATATACATCAATCATAGTAGAAGAGGGGCGTGGCTGCATAATGGACGAGACAGCGTAGGAGAGGGAGGAGCTGCCGGGAACCCGTACCGTGTCTGCAGTACCGGAACACGGACTTATAGCGCTAGCGTTGGGCTACGCAGCAAGTAGTAGTCAACGTTTTCGTTCTCTACCGCTGTCGCTTCGTTTCCAAGGCAAAAGCCTATCAAATCTTGTCCGAGCAAGCTGTTGCATGGTGTGACGGTATACACGCGAACAGCTCCACCGCTTTGCCGTATAGAAGCTATTGACAGTTTGAAATGAGTACATGTACCATGGTTACCATATCTTTGCGTGCACGTGTTTGCTATGAACTAAACAAGTTAGACACCGCGTACGAGGTGACTACGTAAATTCAAAACCCTCGGGCCATGTAGAGCCCTCGCTGCGCTCGGGACACTACGTGGCCCTCGGGTTTTGAATTTACGTAGTCACAGGCGGTGTCTAACTTGTATTGAGTTATGCTTCTTCAAGAAGAAGATGAAGAAGAAGAAGAATAAGAATAAGATGGAAAACATGGCAAAAATGTGAAAAGCACTTTTTAAGCTATTACACGCATCTTACATCATAACACAACAAATTTTAGTACACTGGTTATTATTCACACATTCTTCACCTTGATATCATTAAAAGTGAAATCAACTTCAAATTGAAAGTGAAAATGAACAAAATCCATATATATGGTTTTCAATGGGGATAGACCATAGCAATCCCTATATACACAGTACTACCGTACTGTGTGATACTATGTACTACGTACCTCTGAGTTACCGACTAGTATTTCTGAACCCTAATGCAATGTCATTGTTTTCCCTACATTTGTATATACAGGCACATATCAGACATCATACACTTTTGGTGAAGGAACAGTTCCCATAGTCATGGATTATGTCAATTGCTCTGGATCAGAATACAGTTTAGTGGACTGCAAGCACTTCACTCACAGCTATGGATGTACTCACAAAGATGATGTAGGACTCCGCTGCAAACCAGGTAGCTACTGCATTATCACTGCTGCATGGATTGGAAGAGGAGAGAATTTCTTTAACGCAGAGAAACAAGATATAGATATATGCAGTTAAATATGTACAGGCATGCAAAATTATAACTTTACAATAAATGATCTAGGGATGGTAAAGCCCCCCCGGAGGGGGCGTGGTGGTACTCCCAACCATGGCCATTTTCCTAGGAGTGGGTTCCTGCTGCGGCTCCTCTTGTCTTCTTGCAGTCTCCGAGATTTGAGGGCTCTCCTCTTACAGGGAACAACTCTCACCCTACAAGTGCTCCCTATATCCTTTAACTAATGGGTTTACACATGTCTGGATTGTTGTACGCCGCATCCCCTGCCCTTGTCTTCGACTTTCATATGAGTGCATGTATGCTTGTGAGCTTCCAATTACTAGTCATATGTATATGACGACAGAATATATGCATAAGCCCAATATAAACAAGAGTATAAACATTTTCAAAAAAAAGATATAAGGATGAATGTGCCAAAAAGCATAGGAACAGATAGGCATAACATATGGCATGAGAAATAAGGAGCAGCTTGCATGCCACATGACATTCTAAATGGATTCCTCAGTGTGCGAGTAAACTGTAATAGCTCTCTTTGTTCACATGCAAACAAATTATTCTTGCTGCACAGTGCTATTAGCAAATTTAGAATCTACATAGGCCTAGATCTGAAAGTTTTTGTGTGTGTGTGTGTGTGTGTCTGTAAATGAAGGTACTAATGGCTTCAGCATGATACGAGGTAGACATTTAATTTCACTTCATTCAAAACTCATGGCTTACCTTGTCATCCTTACGGCACTAATGAAAAGACATTTTAGTGCAATTTTTCAGTGAAAGAGCCTTTTAAAGTTCTTTACAAAGCTTAAACACTATCTGGAATACAGTAAATGTAAGGTAATGAGTCCTTATTCTCTATGCTTTGCCTATAAATCTAACAGTTAATCCAGTTACACACTCAATAGCACCTAAGCGACTCGCACATGCACATTATATATGTGCAAACTTAGTGCTATTTTATCAGCACTTGGTTTGAGCACTAACACAGCCAACTACAGTAACCATTGCTGTGCATGCGCGTCAAGGGTCTGGATTTACAGTACTCATATTTTGCTGTATTCTACACTATACATAGCACGTTGTGAATATGGTGATCTAAGAATACAAGGTAGAGAATTACATGGACCACTTGAGGTATGCATTGGCAGTAGGTGGGCAACTGTGTGTCGTGGTGGATTGTCAGATGTTGGTGCTACTGTTGCATGCAGAGAGCTAGGATATTTTACAGGTACATAGTACAGCTACATATGAATCCAAGGGAGGGGTTTCATGTATATATGTACTCAACCTCGTGCAGTGGCTTTTTGAGTATCTGCATTTATATTTTGAAAACTACTGTGTGGGAGATTGCTGTCTGGATCTGTAGAAGGAGAAGCTTTCTGGGACTGTTCTACTGTATGATATTGTCTGCCTTTTACACAGGAACAACCTACGAGACCTATATATACAAGAAAAGGTCATTGCAAATTACTGGGGTGTCCTGTGCTGGTACAGAGTTCAGACTAACTGATTGCATCTACAAGACATATTACTACACTTTATGCTCATACGATGATGTTGGAGTTACATGTATCCCAGGTAATATAGGACATCTCTTTATGTTATGTGAAACCACTATAATGAGCTTAGCAATGCAAAGTGTGATAAGTAATATTGTACTGCTGTGTCTGAACATCTACAATCCATAGGTGTAGCTAGGAGTTTGGGAGGGGGAGTTGAGCTCATCTGTTCTAACATGCATATATGGTGATTTCACAAATCTCCTATGTGCTACACAGAGTACAATAATTTATTCTGTATTTTAATCTACAAAAGGATGGGTTGGATAGTAAACCCTAAGATGTCACTAGTCAGTAGATTCTACATACAGATATCACCGACATTCCTATTAAGAAACAAAATGACTTCAAATTCCCTTGTACAGCAGTTCTAAAGTGTTTTTGTTACAATCATGTGGTTTCCTACCTATTGTACTTAAAGCAGGTAAAATATACCATTATAGTGGCATACAAAAATTTTAATATGGATTTCTTCATCTTTTCTTCTTCTTTAGTTACATAGACCTATCAGAAAGTTAGAAGAAGCTCTGAACTCAATTTGTTTACAAACCAACTCCTTTCTGGTCTGTGCATGATCTTAGGTCCTTGCAAAACTAGGCTAGTCCACAGCTCTTTCATATAGTTTAGATGTCATTTCCTCACCATGCACCTCCATTTCACATGACCCATGAACAACCTCAATAACCACAGACTGGCTAAAGATGAAATGTCTCCGGTTCATGTAGCAAAATATCCCCATAATTTCACCTACATAATATTATACACCTTGTATTCCATACCAGTCTATGCCTATCAATATGGTAATCCACTTGTATGTTGTATTGATCACCACAACTCTGCGCAGCACTCAGACCTCTCCCTTTGTAGAGTGATAATCAATAGTTGAATGTAGGTTTGAGCCCTCCAGTGGTTAGATTCATAAGAACACTCACACAACTGAGCCTACATAATTACCAGTGTAAAACATTTCCATTAAAGTATTGAAGGATGTAGGCAGGCTGACTCGATCTCATAAACACAACTTCACATGTGCGTCGCGTGAACAAAGTGGCATCTTATACTCACTTGTATGGTTGCATCATCTACTTGTATGGTTGCATCATCTACTTGTATGGTTGCATCATCTACTTGTATGGTTGCGACCTTGGAGTTTGATGGTATTTGGAGAAGATACATATGCATATTTTGTGCATCAGGAATCATGTATGATCAAGTATAAATGAAAGAATTAGAGCAAGTACCAATATATACCAGTTTCGAGGTAGGCTGTTTGAACTGAATTGGAAAGAAGAAGTAGACTTATATAGAAGATGAACAAATCAGTGTTTTTACAGTTTTCTGAGTATCACTATAACTGTGTATTTTATGTACTATTTACATACTTACACTACGCCTATTTAATAGATTATACAATCAACCATATTTGCTAATAATTAAGAATAGGAGTATTCCACCCACAGCTGACTGTATTGATGGGGAGATGCGACTAGTGGAAGGAGACTCAGAATTAGAGGGTAGATTGGAGGTGTGTTTCAGTCAGAGGTGGGGCACTGTTAGTGGTGATGGATGGACACAAACCAACACTGAAGTTATTTGCAACGACCTTGGCTATGATACTGTCACAGGTAACATGTTAAATCTGATACTGATATAAAGTTGATTTAGCATGCAAATCTTATGAAATAGATACATGTATTTGATAGCTATCAATCTTTCTGAAATAGCAATAATATACTTTAGTGTCCTTTTATGATTAGTATCTGACCCTCTGGGGATGAAAAATGTGCTAATAGTGTAGTATTGGATCGTAATTCTAATGCAGAATATTCTCCAAGACCAGCCCTTAACTCAAAACCTATCTATGTCACTGATGTCCATTGTTCTGGTGAAGAGTTGACCCTACTGGACTGCAGCTATAGCAGAAATATTTTCACAAGTCAACATCTTAAAGATGTTGGCATACAGTGCAAGAAGTGTAAGCCATCTATCGAACCGTATTGTTACCTGGTAGTGTAATCACAGAAATTATGTTACTTTTACTCCATTAATATTAGCCTCTTGTGAGGATGGAGATTTGAAATTGGTAGGAGGTGACTCTGAGTATGAGGGACTACTTGAAGTATGTTTTGATCAGAGGTGGGGTACTATTAATGAGGCTGGATGGACTGCTAGTGATACGCAAGTTGTTTGTAGACAACTGGGATTTGAGACTACTGGTGAGCTAAAATTACAAGTTCATGTGAATCCCTAAATAGACCTGCTGCTATACTACCCACTCATATACCATTAGCTTCCCTTGTTTTAAAGGTTCAAGGAATTGCAAGTGTTACAGATGTATTCTTTCTAAGGTATGTAAATGTATCTATGTTATATAACAGGTAACTATGAAGCCTCTAAGAACACTTATATTCTCTCCGCTCCAATATTCATGGACAATGTTGCCTGCTATGGATCAGAATCTAAACTAGTAGACTGTACTTACAACACTGATACTACTGAAGATAAACACTCCGAAGATATTTGGATCAATTGTGGGACAACTGATACTACTACTACTGATAATTCCACACCAGCATCAACCATAGTACTGGTAGTGCTATTTAGTATAATGAGTGTTATTGGCATTATCGTAATCGGTCTCCTGATTGGCTGTTTAGTGTACAAACATAAAAACAAGAAAGAGAGTGATGCTAGGTGAGTATACCATTACCAATATGTACATGTAACATTTACATATAAAACCAGGGAATTGATGATTTGATATATATCAGAGAATTGGTAGACACTCTATGTAGTGATGATACGCCGTTTCATAAAGAGAAGAAGTGTCAGAAGTGTTTTTGCAATTTTCTGTAGGTCACTGTAGCAGTGTATTTCATGTCCTTGAGGGTACTGTCAGATATATAACCATTCTGTAGTAGATTGATACTTACCGTTATTGATGACGTCATTTCCCTTTACTATTTTTGTATTGCTACTGTGTGTATAAACATGGCCGTAGCAAGCAGTCTGGCTAGTCCGGTTTTGGCCGGACCAGTTTTAACAGTTGCTTTTATGTCTGCGCATGTGCAGGTTATCAATAACAAGTTAATTCCTAAACCAATAGTCTAGGTGTGTGCAACGCTGGCCTGTGAGGTGCAGCGATTACAGCTGTTGTCTCTTACGCACTAGTGTTAATCGCTGCAGTAGGTGTGGTTTAGTGACAAGGCTTAGACCACGCTCATTTCGAGCTGTTTTGTTTGTATAAGGCCAATGGGCATATCGGCACCATCCCTATATATATATAGCTACAGAGTCTACTGACACTATGAAAATACAGTGTCTCTTATAGGAACAATGAAAACAGAGGCTCAAGAAGTTATGACGTTCAGGAACTTGCAAATGCTCACATTCCACCTGTCATAAATCAGCAGGAGTGTGCTACAGAATCATATGAACCACTCACTAACGTCACTATGGATAGTATAGGTCTCTATAGAAACATTGAAGTAGGCAAAAGGAGAGGAAAACATTCCCAGCCATACTTCACTGGTAATGATGAACAAGTTCATTAAATGATGTGAGAACTTACAAGGACAAAGTTGTAGATAACATGTATCAAGTAAAACACGAGAACTTTTCATTAGTATTGTCTACAAATGAGTAGTGCTGTATATTGTGTATACTTGTTAGTATATGTAGTGCATGTAGTTATAGGGTAGAGAGAAGCAGTGAAGTTGGTGTGGTAAAGCATTATCAGGATGTTATTACATTGGGCTTCGCCTTAGCTATAAACGTAAACGAAAAATATTGAGACGCATGCGCGTGCGGGCAGTCAGTACCAGGCTCTCTCCTTTCCCTCCTCCTGAGAGCCTGGGTACGGGATTAGATACATGTTGTGCACTGTTACACACTAAGTACTATAACTCATATTAACGAAAAGTCTTAAAGTCCCACCAGCAATGAAAAAACGTGGATGTCTGAAAGGTGTGGGTAAGTGGATAGGATATGATAACAAATCTAACTTGTACATCATAGCCTAGACAGACAAGGGGTAGTCACTACGCAGAGGCAGAGACGGCATGTCAAAAGTGGGGGGGGGGCTCCGTGTTCATGAAGATCTTAAATACACCTTCGTCCTGAATATCACATAGTATTAATACATTTGACCCATTGACACCCTCCAATAATGGGGGGGCTCAGCCCCCCCTGTTCAAAAAGTGGGGGGGGGGTCACAATCATATTATTGTGTCCCTTGTGACCTTGTGACCCTCTAGAAAATTCTTGTGACCGCTTGCTAGCCTCGTCCCCAGGCTCTCCCCTGCGAGCGTACAGCGAACGACCTTTGAACCCGTAGTAAAATAAGACGGGGGAGAGCCTGGTACGCGAAATCACGTGCACCGTCCTAGGGTAGAAAGGGGGTAGAAAGACTTAACAGCGTGGGCGGTATTTCCTGTGCACAGCAAAGTGAACGTACAAGTAACAGTACAAGGCAGTAGGGCTTACTGCGTGCCAACTGGAATGAAAGTAAGGCGCCTCTCATCATGCTGCAAGCTACTCACCCGTAGACTCCACGGCTTTAGAGCATGTAGCGGACTAGCGTTACATGTATGCGTGCACGCTTGCTAGCCAATGCATGAAGAGAGCGATATACATCCCAATAAGACGGCAAATCGGCTATACACGTACAGGTAAACAGTACAGGCATAGATAACTACGGACTAGTCCATAGATAACTACGGACTAGTCCGTAGTTATCTATGGTACAGGGAAGCTCTGGCAGCCATGTAGCTATGTAAGGAAATTGCGTAATTTGGGATCACGCGATTTCGCGTACCAGGCTCTCCCCCTTCTTAAGTTTTGTTCAGGTGCAAAGGTCATATGTGCGCGCGCGAGGGGAGAGCCTGGGGACGAGGCTAACCGCTTGCGTGATTTTCACTGCAACGCCTAGCCCCACCCACTTAGCGAGACTCGACCCATGTTGCAGGTGATCGTACGCTTATGTGGTAGTGACTACGTACCCCTTGACAGAAAATAATAAGAAGCAAAATTGTGGCTTGACAAAAATGTTAGCATGGCAGATATGGCACTTATATACAGTGCTGTATGCCATCATTACATGAGTGCCGTATGCATGATGTATGCAGTACTTAACACTGGAAGAAAATCAGAACAGTATATAAGTCAGAATATTCTAATACCTAAGAGGAAACTTAGCCCTATACTGTTGATTTTTGCAAAGGAAGTTTTGGTGTAGTGTAAAGCATTCCACAAAGGAATGTCGTGTGTTTATCACAAGTTTCAAAAAAAATTAGTAATATATATTTTATACCTAACAGGATCGAAACTTAGCCCTATACTGCGCATGTTGGTTTTTGCAAAAGGGGATTAATTGGTGCAGTGTAAAGGGTCCCACAGAGGAATGTGGTGCGTTTATCACAAGTTCCGTACATATTTATTCCTATTCATGTCCTAATAAGCATTGTGTATACTGAATCCTCTGATAAAGCTATTAAGAATCAGCTTTCTAAAATTAAGACTCTGCATAATAACAATCTAACTTCTAGCCTAATAGTAGTGATAGATAATCTATGAAGTAAAATATGACAAGGTTCTTTCTCAAGAAAAAACATTTTCAGTGGTGCAACCTATTTTACAGTACAGTATGATTAGTGGTAGGCGTGGTTTGGTCGCTACTAGAACTGTGAACAAACCTGCTGACTGCTTCCATGCAACACAACCGCTTTGGCTTGGTGTTAGTATCGCGGCAGAATAGCGTGTCGCTTCTCCAGCCACTGCCGGCGGTATATAGAATAGTGACATATCAGAGACGCAAACACACTGTAAAAGCAGCTACTAGAATGTCCTGACGGCAAGAGCAGCATAAGAATCATCAACACATATTTTCAGCCAGTTTGCTACGCGCTAGTTTAAACATTTGCTCATGCGCAAGAGATGACGTCATTAACGAGGTTTTTCACAAGGAAATTTCAGTTTTGGTTGTATATATATAATATTTATATCACTGGCAAATTTCCTTGATTTTTTTGTTTGAAGGAAATGTGCATATTCATGTGAGGAAATGTCAAGGAAAACATACAGAATGTCCACAATTCTAGAGGAGACTTATTAGTATACTTTGCACAAGGAAATTTCAGTTTTGGTGTATATATCACTGAAAGAAAATCCAAATTTCCTTGATTTTTTGTTTAAAGAAATATGCAGGTTTGTGTGAGGAAATGTCAAGGAAAATATACAGTATAGGTCAGAATGTTCTAATACCTAGGAAATTGTAGAGGAAACTTAGCCCTATACTGTTGACACTAAGAAATTTCAGTTTTGGTGTATGGTGATAATGTAAACATAGCCTGGTTCCCAGACCCTTGGTCACAAATCTATAGAGGATTCAAATTCTTTTGTAAAAATGTGCATACACAAAGAGATTCTGGGAATGAGTTTTATGTACACATATGCACAGGCACTCTATGAATGTAGCCCAACTGGTGAGCAATCCTGTCATGCTCATTGTCAGATTCTGATAGTGATTTTTCATACAATACCCAAGCATTTATGATTATAAGAGACAAGAACAGCAGATGGTTTTTATATCACACTATACTGATAGAGGTAAGTAGCCATTTACCATGTACTGTAAGACAGGAATGCAATGTGGCCTGTTGCCATGTGATTATCAGAAGTTTATTTAGTTACTATGTGTATTTATGGCTTTTCAGATAGTAAGCACTGTGTAGTATAGGAATTACAACTTGTGTTAGTATCTTAACTCTACAGGCAGATGCAACCACCCCTTCTGGTCCAGATAAGCCCTTGAGTCAGGCATGTGACACTGCATCTTACTGCAATAAACCAAAGCAACGACACATGCAGCAACGGGCTCTACTCTACTACTAACTGCATACATGCACTGCTGTCTAATATTAGCCCTCTAATAATGTTTATAACTAATGAAATCACACAGTGCCATATCTCAGATATAGATAACATCCTGCCCAGCTTGGATCCTCCTTCAAATAACAAAGGAGTGTGATACATATTATAGAGTTGTGCGTGTGTATATTTATCAGTGGCTTACATGCACATATTCTTGATCAGTTTCAAGGTCAGTTTGTTAGTGGCCTAAAAATTAATATTGAAATGTGCCCTAAACATTAAATTTACCTGCAGGCAAATATATTCACTTCCCTATAGAGTTTTTTGTTTCTGGAGTTCAGAGCAGTACACCCACATGAGTGCCTGACCTTTCTATGATGGCATCCAATCATTCAGGAGTACAAGATATATATCCTGTAATAAGGAAATGTTCTACAACAATTCTGACTCAAATATACCAACATAATTTTCATTATGCAGAGTATCGTTTCCGTGAGGTGCATTCCAGGACCTGTGCTCGTTGTAGTGAACGTGGGCGAATGGGCCTTAAAAGGCTATCACAAGCACCTCCTCAAGGTAAACGTGTGCATAGCCCTTCAGTTAAAAGGGGCTGTGGTTAGTGTCTATATTATCTCAAACGGATACCAGACATCAATTTTGAAGTTTGATAGCTACCGGGCCAATGGCCAAGAGAAACAACATTGACGTACTGGGATTCCTGTGCTCCTGGCAGCAACTCAGCGCTGAACACAAAGCCGAGGGGTTCGACGTATTTACCACGAAACAGAAAGAAGACGCACTCCAACTCACCTCAAAAATTTTCAGTGCTGCTTCCGAATCGGCTCCCACGAAGACTTTTGATGATGTTCAGCTGTACTCGTATTACAGCTACCTGTACTACTATCCAACTATGTCGTGGTTTCTCGACCGTACCCCAGAAACAGACGATTATTGGGTTGGTATCTACCCGAAAGGAGCGAAAGATAACGAGTATATCACGTACCAATGGCTGAAGAAAACAGCTCAAGGTTCTTACTACATTGGAAAATTGTCTACTACTGCTGGAAAGGAATCCAGGGACCGTTGGGATGAGTTCGAACTTCGCCTTTTCAAGGGAGATTATCAGTTTGTTGATGCTGTCACCAACGTCCTTTGGGGAACGATTGATCATGCACCCACTGATCCGGATGATCCAAATTACGCTTCGAAAATGGCCATTGTCGAAGGCGAAGAGTTGGATCCGGGGACACGTGAAGTCATTGAAGCCGTCCAGAAATTTGAGTTTCGCGATAATCTGGCCCAAGGCAAGAATTTGTCGTCGTCTTTGGAGGAGTTGCGTAAGCAGTGGAACGTGTTCACGCAATCGCAGCAACAATTGTTGCTTCCAGTTCTTGAGCAAGAGGCACTACCTGACAGAATCAAGAAGCCTGATCCAAAAGATCTCGATCGCCCAGAGCCAAAAATGTGTTTTCCAAACCTTGGAAAAGCGGAAGCCCCTTCAGCTAAATATATGGCCACGGCACCTGAAACAATCGTGTTAACGATTTCTTTGAAGTACAGCTATACGTACATCTACCCAATGGTTAACGTTGTTCGAGGCCTTCCTGAAGAGAGGGCATGGATGGGAGTGTATCGCAGTAAAAGGTGCATGCATGAGATTTACATAGAGATAAGCAATAATTGTAATAATTACAAGTGTAAAAACATTTTCATTAAAATGTTTTTACACTTGTTTCACTGGTTTTTACTGTGTGTAGCAACACGTATAAACCTACTGACTTTCGTGCAGAGTTCTACCTCTTGTAAGCAGGTAGCTAGCAATTGTCAGTGACTCTTACGTCACATCTTAAGATACCTACTCAGTACAACAGCGGGTCCAGTTGCCTGCAAACAGTTTGTCGTTCAAAGAAACGGACACAAAGGAACAACGTAACCAAAAAAGACGACACAGCGCTTGAAACAGCGCGACGAACAATGAAATTTAGGCGAAACTGCACAAATCTACGTATCTTCACGTGTTCGTAGCCAGGGGGCAGAGGGGGCTCGAACACCCCCTCCTTCAGTTGCGCACTAGCAGTGATAGAGCCTACAGCTTATAATCGAGAAAGTTACTGGTAGCATGTATTTGTGACTCACCTTCCATTCGGCTTATAGCTAAGCACAAAGGCTATGTAGCTACAGTAGATTCGCAGCGCGCTAGCTGGCGCTTACAATAATAAACCTCGGCGTATGTGATTCAAAGGATATCTACTACCACACGTGCATGGGGGGGCTCCAGGGGCTGGCGCCCCCCCTTAAATTCTGCGCGCGCTTGTATGTACATGCCAGTGGCGTAGGAACCATGGGGGCTCCATCTGGAAGCTGATTAGGTTTGCCATAGACCAGTTTGAAGACAATTTATTCAATATCATAGAGTCGGTAGACTCTATATGTAGGGATGCCGCCGACACGCCCATTAGCCTTAACAAAAGTAACTTTTCAGACAAACTACATGCTCTGTGAGTGCTTCTATACACTATAATACTCTCAAAGTACGTAAAATATACAGCTACAGTGAATCTCGGAAATTTGTAAAAACCCGGATTGTTCATCATCTTCTTCTTCTTCTTCTTTCTAATTCAGTTCAAACGGCCTACCGCGAAGCTGGGGTTAGTAATCGCTCTAATTCTTTCACGAAAATCATTTATACTGGAGCGTACATGATCCTTGATGCACAAAATCTTCATACCTTCTCCCAAAGCCGTCAAACTAAAGTGTTAGTTTTAGACGCCATTTTCATGTTTGCTCACGTGCCGAACACGTGAAGTTAGTTTTGTGCACTACTGATGCAGGCTTTGTGTCCGTCGAGCTGCCGCTGTTTCGAGCGCTGTGTTGTCTTTTTTGGCTGCGTTGCTCCGTTTCTTTACTGTTGCTGGACCCGCTGTTGTACTCAGTAGGCAATATTCGTACAAGACATGTTGTAGGAGTCACTGACAATTGCTAGATATCCTGCTTATAGGTATGGAAGGGAGGTAGAACTCTGCACGAAAGTCAGTAGGTTTATATGTATTGCTACACAACTAAAAAAACTAGTGAAACAAGTGTAAAAACATTTTCACTAAAATGTTGAAGGATGTAGGGATGGAAGTGCCAAAAAGTATAGAAACAAGGTCAAAGTACACCATGCATGCAGACAAAGGCAGGGGACGATAGCATGCAACAATCATGACATGCGTAACCCCATGTCCCTACATCTGTAAATTCTAAAAGGGGTTACGCATGTTATGATTGTTGCATGCTATCGTCCCCTGCCTTTGTCTGCATGCATGGTGTACTTTGACCTTGTTTCTATACTTTTTGGCACTTCCATCCCTACATCCTTCAACATTTTAGTGAAAATGTTTTTACACTTTTGTTATTACAAAGACTCGTCGTACACATTACTTATTACAACAACATAGCCCTTGTGGTGAGTTTCTGTTTGGGAAAGGATCCTTTAATTTTTGGAGCTATTTTATCTATATAAATACTCGTAGACCAGGCACTCTATCTAAATAGCTCTATAACTGCAGTATTCAGAAGTTCTCAGCTCTTTTAGCAGTTGCGTAGTGTGTGTTGGAATGGTGCCATCCCTATGTATAAAAGATCACCGACTTATCATGTCAATCAGTGATCTATCTGGTATTTTTGGTTTGGGGGGAAGCTGTAAGGTGCGCTACCACCGAGTAGAATAGGGGGTTCCGGGGGGCATCCTCCCCCAGAAAATTTTGAATTTTACATTGCCAGAGTGCAAAGAGCCAATTATTTAAAATTCTTGGGTGCACAAATAAACATTATTCAAGTAATCCAATGGTAGCTAGTTACTATTTTGAAAGATAAAGTGTTATGGCCAAATTTCGAGGGTCCAGATGAAGTCAAATGGACTAGGTTACTGCAAGTATACAAGCTACACTAACAGGGGGGAAGCTGGAATGTTTGGAAAAGAAGTTGGGGTGTTTGGGGGGGAAGCTTCCCCCCAGTGGATGGAACCCTGTCAATTTTGGCTGGTTGTATATATACACTCTTCAAGATCAAATGCATGGGTAATTATTACTTTAATTCTTTTTTTCTCAAGTGATGTGAGCTTTGACCCAAAGGGATACATTGACAAAGACTGGCAGTGGGTAGGACCAGGAAAAACAGGATCAACCAAACTCAACTCCATTGAAGAGTATCGTGAGGGGCAAGTCGAGACCCAGTATCTTGGAGTGATCTTCAAAGGAAGTTCCCCTGATGAGCAGATGGGGCTTGCTGCAATGACAATTGCTGCTGGCATCACCACAACCCCTGCTGCTCCTGCTCCTGATTTTAAGCCAGATTTCAACAAGCAAGAAGCACTGCTTTATGCAAAGCTATCCCAGCTGGCATATCAGCCATATTCAACAGTGCAAGCCAAATTATCCGAATATCATCTTCAGGCTGATTTTCAGATTTATGATCAAAAGACTGACACAAATGGCTTTATTGCAAGCGATAGTCAATCAGTGATTGTTGCTTTTCGTGGTACAAATATCAAATCATGGAAGAACATATTCACAGATGCATGGTTTTTTCGTGAGCGGATTATTCCAGGAAGGAATACCCTAGCTCATAATGGGTTCATAACTGCATTTAACTCTGTGTATGAAAGCATTGCAAACGAATTGCAACCTAATCTTGGAAAGAAGAAACTCTTCATCACTGGTCACAGCCTGGGAGGAGCACTTGCTTCACTTTTGATGTATCGCCTAACCCTGGAGCACTCAGAGGCTCAGCCAACAATGTATGTCTATGGCTGTCCTCCCGTTGGGGACATTTCACTTTCCACGTACTTTAAAGAGAGGCCCTCCAACACAATCACAATTCAGAATGACCCCGTTTCATCTGGGACTCTTATTTTGCTTGGACCGTGGGTTGGTCTTTACAAGCCAGTCGTGGTAAAATTTCTTCCCAAAGCTGCTGGCCACGGTATCAATGACTACATTACGCAATTAGAGAACCTTTCCCAGTAATTATTTAGAAAACTGTACGAATAATACAGAGATGATACTCCTGTAGTGTGATTGTAGCTAGCTATGAGCCTTATGTACTTTCTTCGTAGTTACTCTTCCTTTGTAGCAATATTATACATGCAATAATTTTCATTAGTAAAAATTGCTTACGATTATGATAATAGTAGGTATCATGTACTAAACCATACCCTACAGAAATTTGTAAGAAACTTATTAATAGTATATCACAGAAAAATAGTTGGAGTGTTTTACAAGTTATATATCTCACTGCATCTTGAGATTGGATGTGTGACTATATGAACACTCATAGGGATCCTCTCCGAGTTAAAAACCATAGTATATATAGGCAATGTGTAGAATACAGCTAATATAGCATAGGGAGTGAACAATAATTATAAGACATATATTTTGGCTTAGTGGTTCAGGGATATGCAATATACTTAAAGTGAATGATAATGTTTCAAGATGCATGTACACAACTCAAAGTAGAACTAGCTAATACAAATGTAAAAACATTTTCATTAAAATTTTGAAGGGTGTAAGAATGAGAGTGCCAAAAACAAGCAAATGAGCTGCAGTATATCAGCATCTCTGCAGGCAAAGCAAGCTAGGATGATGGTATCCAAAATCACAGCATGCTTATTAACACACATGGGATATGAGTTACACATGCATGTCTCTGATCCATGAACCTGGCTTATTTTGGCACTCACATTCTTCAACATTTTATATAACAAGCAGTTTTCATTTAAAATAATATTATGAAGATAAGCTCGCATATTCGTTACCTATGTTTTGTCTTGCAAATGCGTTAGCTTACGCAAATGCGAGAACTCAATTTACCAAGTGGTAGACCCAAATAAAATGCCTGTACAGCTTAGCTAGTGGTGTGTGTATATCATGACAGTGAAGAAATGCCCATATATTCGTTACCTATGTTTCGTCTTGCAAATGCGTTAGCTTACAAAATCCGAGCACTCAATTTTACCAAGTGGTAGACCCAAATAAAATGCACCTACAATTTAGCTAGTAATGTGATAATTTTACCAAGTGGTACACCCATGCAAACACAGTGCGCCAACGCAGTTATGTAAGTCAGAAAGAGTAATGACCCAAGACAGATCCCTGTGGGAGTCCAGAAAAACAGATGCACTGTCCGATAATGTTCCTTCCACAACCGCACATTGCTTTCTGTCACTTAGTGTTAGTAGTAATTGAGAGATTAACTTAAGTGCACATAGGCTCTTGCTTCTTCCTGTAATTAGACACTAGTTGATGAATGCAGTGGATTTTTGACCAGCGAGCCCACCTAGTCATGATAAGGCCAACATTTGTTGATTATTAGTTTCTCATGAACCGCCCGCATCAAGTTTTCCAAGCGTAAGAATTTGATCATTTCCTCATTATTTCTTACTGCACATGCTCAGATCAACTGCGAGTGTCCAGCTGTACACAGCTTTATACAGTGTTTGTTCCATCTAGTCTAAGCGCGATTTCCTCTCCAGTACAGTCTAAACGATGCTCAACTATCACGTATTTTTGTATGTCCAGGAACAAAATACTTGTTCCCTGGACCATTGAAAAGAGAAATTAATCATTATTTAATATCATTTCTATCTGTTCATTGTTCTTTGTCGTGCACCTTGCTTGTAATGAATAATGATAATGAACCTCCCGCTCTCATGTAATTCACGTGACACTTTGATGAGAAACTAATAATCAACAAATGTTGGCCTAATGTTCTGATTTGAAGAGGTCAGTGTGCATGTAAAAATTAATATAAGACTTCACGTATAACATTACAGTGCCTATCACATATAGAAAATCAGCCCATTGTCATGATTATATAGGTTCACTCCACTTGCTCCATAGGCTCACTCAACTTGCTAGCTAAGAGATACAATTTTGTAATGACAATGATTCTTAAATGTACAGCCAATAGCTACTATTACAGTCAGTACCACTCCAAATAATCCAATTGGTGTTTATAGGCCTTTGTTGAAAATTAGAGAAGCAGTAAAGCCATCACACCTGACAAGAGGAGACTCAGGATTGACATAGTAAGACCTACAGTGCAAAAAGTGTTTCAAAATACAAAGTCAGTGTTTAGATGCAACCAAGGAAAGTGATATTGATTTTTGCATACCTGAAGATGCATCTTCTACTTCACCTGAAGATTCTTCTGCTTCACCTTCTAGCAGCATTTCACTACGCTGATTAGCCCAGAAAACATCAAAATCCTCAACCACAGCATATCTATTGTTAGAATAACAATAAAATTGACAAGTGTAAAAAACATTTCATTAAAATGTTGAAGGATGTAGGGATGGTAGTGCCAAAATTTTAAGAAACAAGATTGTAGCTAATAACCTGAATGGCGCACAGTGAACAACTGATTATGATATGACCATACAAAAATTATGCATACGTGACAAAGGCAGACTAACAATATACATTATACAAGAGAGTAAAAACATTTCTATTAAAAATGTTGAAGGATGTAGGGATGACAGTGCCAAAAAGTAGAGAAACAAGTGTAGCATATATGCAGCAACATAGGAGATGAGGGCAGTATGTATGCAGCAATACATGGGATGAGGGCAGTATATATGTAGCAAGACAGAGGATGAGGGCATGCAAAAATAATAACATTTTTAACCCCATAATAAAAGAGTTATATTTGTTAAGACTTAATGGGCATGTCAGCACCATCCCTACATAGAGAGTCTAGATTGTTTGGAGTTCAGAGTTCACGCTGTCTAGTAGCGCATGAGTAGATCTGACTATGCAGAAGTACTCGTAAATCCTTATCGTTCTCGTGCAAGAGGGATCTTATATACGACAATTCTTTTGTCCTAGGATCACGCACCGGAGAGAAAGGAATCGTTTGATGCAAATTAAGGTGAGTGCATTTGTTAATTTTGAGATAGACCAATTTTAGCTCCATTTAGCGTCTTACCATGTATAGAAACACTTGTATAGCAGGTTGTGTGTCTGAAAAGGCTTAGAACAGCCGCGTTCTGAGTTGTTATTTTTGTTAAGGCTAAATGGACGTATCGGTGCCATCCCTACATAGAGGGCTTATCGACTCTCTGATATGTGCTACATCAGTAAGAATGTGGTTCCAAACCAAGTAATTTATTAACTCACGCAAAGTGCACTGGACCAGTTCCAACAGCAGGAGCAATCCATTTCATTGTCATAGACGTAAAGTGCTCTTCCTGCTTTTGAGTTATACCATCCTGTAAAAATACTGGCGTAAACATTTGAAGATGCAAGGCCAAACTCATAGTGGGGGGTGCAGTGGGTGTGGAGGTCAAGTAGGAAAATGTCTTATTAATAACATAACTAGGGCATCGTAGGGCAATTACATCAGGTAGGATGCAAGGCATTGTAGGGAGAGTGAGACTGACTTCTGACCTGACTGACCTTTTCTGCACATGCGCATTGCAATGACCTCATGTACCGTATGGACAAGGCATCCAATAAATATATAGTCAAAGTTGGCACTGGCTCTCTCTTCCTAATTATCCCCACATCTATATGGCACTACCTACGTATGTATTACCATAATTTATTAGGTATATCAATAGCAGTTAGCTACATGCACAATTGTAGATACAGTTCATCTAAAATATGATGGATCAACAGGGTAGAACATAGTCATATTACCGTATCTGTTCCACAGTTAACAAGGCGTGAATTTGGGTCATCAACTCCAAACGCTCCCACAAGTGTTTTATCATCTGCCACCAGACGAGATTGAACAAAGAAGCCTTCAAAGTAATCACCTGCACTCCCACTAGGATCCCAGAGAGTTACTATGGAAAATGATTTTATGCAACTCTATTAGCTACCTGCTTTGTTTAACAATCACACAGTACGGTGGTACTGTGTATATAGGGATTGCTATGGTCTATCCCCATTGAAAACCATATATAAGCATTTTGTTCATTTTCACTTTCAATTTGAAGTTGATTTCACTTTTAATGATATCAAGATGAAGAATATGTGAAAAATAACTATGAAACAAACAATGGTTGATCTGTGATGTAAGATAAGCGTAATATCTCAAAAAGTGCTTTTCACATTTTTGCCATGTTCTTCATCTTCTTCTTCTTCTTCTTCTTCTTGAAGAAGCGTAACTCAATAACAATAAAATCAATAAAATTGAATCTTTGCATGTGGAAATATATCAATACGTACTGGGGAATAGAGGTATAGTTAACCCTTGTAGTTCATGTACTACTGATCGTTATCTTTCCCAGCAATGTATTATGAATGAGGATAACTAATGAGCAAAACTCAGCAACCATGGTAGCCATCAACCTGAAAGTTAGCATGTGTAGAGATATCATTGCTAATAGCAACATGACAAAAGCATATGTTATTAACCCTTGTGATTCTTGTAATAATGATGTTAACACTCCTCTCAATACAATACATGTACATGTATATAGCGATTAAGTAATTACATTTTGAATGTACGTGCATAGTACATACGTTTTACGTATATAGTTAGCTTATGTCATACAATAAAACGATTACGTAATGAGACAAGACTCATTAATGACGTCATTTACACCAGCCGCGCATGCGCAAAAGCTTAGCAACTACCGCGTAACAACTAGGCACGGAGTGAACAGGCTGATAGAGAACGTGTTGACGATTTGTATAGCAACTAGCACTTAGTACTACATAAGCAAAACAGAGATGTGTTGACGATTCTTGTGCTACTCTCACCGTCAGAACACTGCACACGCGTACAGTGTGTTGGCTCTGCCTCTACGTATGTACCTCGGTAAGCTTATATCATCATAGATACTATACCTTACGGAACGGGATTGGAAGCACCGCAAATTGCGCGCAACAGTCCTCGTTGTCCCGGAAGTTCATATAAAGCCACACCCAGCTGTTTTACGACCGTCTTTTGCTAGCGTTTTGTCGTCAGCTGAGCGCTTGTGTGCCAACAACAGTGCTGAAAACATGCTGAGAAGAGCTGTCGAACAAGTAGTAACCTTCGTATGCCTGTTGAGCCAGCTACAACGGCACTGAAAACCGCTACGTGCGTCTTCCAGTGACAGTAAAAAGAAATGTTCATAATATTATTATTATATCTCTAGAACAGCATATTAATTCATAAAGACATACACTAAAGATTGTACATTCCTCAGATGCAATGAACTACGATCTATCTAGTAATAACGGGGGGTTACAGGTACACAAAAAGAAGGCGCTACCCCTGGCGCTACCATTCGTCTATTTGTGTTATCAAAGTACTTTCATACTTGTTGCAGGAGCACACGATGACGTCTAGCTAGATTCCGCCTCAGAGTCCAGATTGTTAAAAGAAAACGTCTCTTCCAGTACTGGCAGTAGCGCCCAAATCAAGAGCTATGGCCTGACCACTTTTTTCCTACAGATAATTTCTCTGTTCTGAGAAATATCTACAGGTTGCACGCCTATGCGTATAATGCACAGCTGCGTACTGACAGTAGCCTCGTTATGAAAGTGTGTGGGAGAACATTGAAAAGTCGGGAAAGGCCTGGTGTTTTGCTTCAGTCTCTGGATCGTCTGTCGTAAGTACATGCACTAAAGGCTCAATTGGAACTTCTACGCACCAGTTTTTCCACTTAAAGATGGCCAGAATTCATCTAAGAACGTCAAAATTTTTGGGGAGAGCATGCATGCCCCCAGACCCCCCTACAGTGGTAGTAACCTTTGGCCTGACCACTGAAAAGCAGCTTCTTCCGCCCCTGCCTAGGCCAAAGTCCAGATAGCCCAGATAACTATAATTGTTATGTATACAGTGGCGTAACTACGGTAGGGCCTGGTAGGGCCTGTCCCATGCCAAACATCCGTGCATTCTCTATGAGCCGCCGCGTGCGTGGTCAATGTTTTAAGTTCGAGGCGCTCATAGGAGCTGGGAGCTAGCAGGACACAAAAGCATTGTTTACTGCCTAGAATACACTAAAACGATCTCAGAAGGCTTGAAATTCAAATTTTCAAATTTTCAATATCTACAGGTTGCACGCCTATGCGTATAGTGCACAGCTGCGTACTGACAGTAGCCTCGTTATGAAAGTGCGTGGGAGGAGAACATTGAAAAGTCGGGAAAGGCCTGGTGTTTTGCTTCAGTCTCTGGAATACGTGGATCGTCTGTCGTAAGTACATGCACTAAAGGCTCAATTGGAACTTCTACGCACCAGTTTTTCCACTCAAAGATGGCCAGAATTCATCTAAGAACGTCAAAATATTTGGGGAAAGCATGCATGCCCCCAGACCCCCCTACAGTGGTTCGTAGTTCATTGCATCTGGTTCGTAGTTCATTGCATCTGAGGAATACCTTTGGCCTGACCACTGAAAAGCAGTTTCTTCCGCCCCTGCCTAGGCCAAAGTCCAGATAGCCCAGATAACTATAATTGTTATGTATACAGTGGCGTAGCTACGGTAGGGCCTGTCCCCTACCAAACATCCGTGCATTCTCTATGAGCCGCCGCGTGCGTGGTCAATGTTTAGTTCGAGGCGCTCATAGGAGCTCGGAGCTAGCAGGACACAAAAGCATTGTTTACTGCCTAGAATACACTAAAAACGATCTCAGAAGGCCTGAAATTCAAATATTCCTGGAGGGAGCATGCCCCCAGACCCCTTAGGCCTAGCTCAGGGACACGCTTTCCGCGCCCGCACAAAGTTTGCTGTGACGTGCCCTACCATTAAGCATTTCTTGCCTACGCCACTGATGTATACTTTCCCAAGCCCAGAGTCACCTAGCGAATGATCAACTACTTGGCCTAGCCTCGTACCCAGGCCGTTGCAGGGGCGGAAAAGACGATAACAGGCCGTCTTTTCCGGTACGAGGCTATAGTACTTGGCCATGGTACAGGGTTTGTCTGAAAGAATGTTAGTCTCTTAAAAGTATGTATAGCTTACACTAGTAATAAGTAGCTAGTTTGTATGAATATTAAAGATACAGCTAGGAGTAACGTTGATCTCCCTCATGACAACAATTATGGACATGCATTTGTAACAGTTAGCGAAAAGAACTTGAAACAAGATCAAAGGTCTTACTTCACTTGGCGTACAATGCTAAATATTTGCATAATCAATAATCTTACACGTGTAAGTCTTCTCTGGGATGTATACATATGATCCGTTGTCTTCAAACTGGTCCAAGTCGATTACATACGGTACCTCACTTAACTGGGGAGTGTGTGAGGCGTGACGTGGTGTCAGAGTCCCGCATGCTTCTTTCGGTGCACCATTGGGGTAGGCATTCGCGAAATACGTCCCATATGAAGCAACCACGAGCAGCTCAATGAAGATAAAGCGCATTGTGACTTCGGCGTATTGCTAGTTGTCGCTCACTATAGGGTAGAGGTGGGTATTGCGGAACAGGAGGTATTGCGGAATACTCACGAATTCTTGGGTTCTTGGATTTACTCGATAACCAAAGGTACCTCACAGCAAAACTCTGCACGCGTGCGTGCGCGAACGTGACTAGCGCTTTCCAAGGTTAAAGGTTAAAACGTTCAATGACGTAATACATCATTACAAAACTTACAGTAAACATTTATTGAATTTGCACATGCGCGTGCACATTCTAGTAAAAATTACAATACAAGGGCGTAACTAGAATAATCAGAGCGATGGGGCGAAGAGGTGGCCGGCTATTAGTTCCCCGCCTACGCATGCGCATTAACCGCTACTTTTCTCTAATAATTTTTTTTTTTGAGAAAGAAAATTTTTTACAGTTCAAAAAAAGAAAAATACAGTGTCATAACAAAAATAAACCACAAATCTATATGTGAAGCCCGGCAGTAAAAATATTATTCTGGTATCGATTATTGAGAAAACAGCACTTTAAGTTTAAATAAATGATAAACAAATTCTTTCATGTGACATCCCAAGTATAAATGCAGTTAGTGGTACTACCACCATCGTAGAATTACGCGGTAGGCTCAAGAGCGGAATGCAATCATCAATTAAGGCGATATTCTAAATAACGCACACTCTATTCTGTGACCTCTGACCTCTCTGCCAAGTGCGTTGTACGTAGCTGAGTTTACAACTGGCAACAGGCGGCTCCAAGAGATTTACTAACTATCTAGGCCTGACTAGGTCAAGAAAGGAAGCTGCGTGCACAAATTTTCTTGAAAGAAATGCAAAGAAGACCCACTAGCTACGGAACAGGATGAGCTGCGCGTGGTACAGCAAGAGGAATGCGACGAAACTGTGTCTTCATCTTGGAGTGGGCGATGCACTACGCGTGCACCTGTTGTTGAGACACGTAAGCATGCATTTCAATCATGAGTAGGGTACTGAAGTAAGGCATCATTATAATGTGCGTATTCCAAGAAACCGGATAGAAAAAATAAAGCTCAAAATAAATAAAGAAATGCCCAGACAACATGCACAAACAAAACAAGACAATACAATGGAAACCAAAACCAAACAAAACAGCACAACATACAACAAAAATGTCATTACACAATACCGTCGAGAGATGGAAGGAGAGATGGGTGACAATGCAACCAAAGGCAGGCATTGCCACGCCACAGGGCAATGGCAAGCCTGCCAAAGAGGTGTACGGGATGGGCAGCACTACGGAACTTAGTCCAACTGAATTTTTCCTGATGCATCCTCAAGCCACAGAAGTTCAAGACACCAGGTTTTAGCAGAGAAAGTGCAGGCCATGAATACAATGTATTCCCATTTCATCACTGAAAAGAGATGTCCTGAATTTCTGTCTTTACCTCTTCAACAGCAATTACCACAACAACAGTATTTGACTCACTCTGTGACCGTTTTGGTACAAACAATGGAAAGTAGAGATTCATGTGAACAGCAGTCTATTATTTTTGTGGTAGTAGTACTCGAAACCCTCTCAATTTACGAGTATACTGACAACAAAACTTAATATAAAATGAACGTTTACACCCATGTGAAGTATGTGCTACAGAAAACTGAAAATCATTAATTGCATTTAATTTTTGATTTTTATGGAATAGAATGGAATAGAATGGAATAGAATTCGGTAGTTTGTGGGGCTTTAAAAATACATATGCAGATGTGACTCATGTTACGAGACTTGCTTCGGATGTCTAATAATAGGCTACTTGCAGACCTAAGTAAGCAGTGAGTACGCAGCACTATATACTAGGTATACTGAGTGGTAGTGAGTACGTTGGATGCTATTGTTGGCCTTCCTATCTAATTCTGGCCAATTTATACAGTGGCGGATTTAGGGGGGGGTCCGTGGACACCCCATTCTTCACCCAGCTTTGGCAGGCGGATTACATTTTCACGCATACACGCTTGCCTAAACTTACGCAGCTAGCGTACGTGTGTTCTATACACTCATGTAAAAGTTGCTAAAAAGGAATCGTTTGATGCAAACAAAGGTGAGTGCGTTTGTTAATTTTCAGATAGTCCGATTTTACCTCCATTTAGCGTCTTACCATGTATAACAGTGGCGGATCTGGGGGGGGAGGGGGGGGCAGGGGGGCAATTGCCCCCCCCCCTTTTCTTGGGCGCTAAGAGTTCTATGCAAGCGCTGTAGCTAATCCGGTATAGTACAAGTACCGCACGTACTCCCAGTTCACGAGATCTCGCCTCCACGGGGTACGTGCGCGCGCGCATGAGTGAATACAAGCCCGATATGTTCAGAAACTCGCGATCGAGGCCGCGCAGAGTCGTCTACGCTGATCCAAGTACAGAGGTTAAATGGTCTGCTCGCTTTACGCCCGTGCACAAGTCTCGTACACTACACCGCCCACCCGCGAGGGGAGGGATCTCTCCTCGCGGATGGGCGACTGGGCTCGAGACTACCTGAGCGCCTGGTCGCTTAGACGTTATGCAATGACGTAGGCTTACGTAAGATAAACATAGCGACGGTTAGGGGTGAGGCTATTGTGCTACAAAAACCACCTATTATTCTATTCTGCAGTGCCAAAGACATTTACCAATTATTCTTCCTACACATTTACATTATTCCCACAAACCTACCAATAATTCTCATAATTTCTGGGCTATGAAAATGACAAAAGAGAAAGGACTCTATTATCGTTTGTTATATTGACACCTCTACATCTTGTAGTCAGCAAACGCAGCCTTTAGTCGATCCAGTAGACTAACTACCCTCCCGGAATCTCTCTGTATATATCTTGACAATCAAGTGGTGCTAGTACATGTAGTGGCACCAACACTGTCACTCATAGCAGTACTAGTCTACCAACATGATTCTTGCATACAGGGCTCCGCGCATGCCCGCGTAGTCCGTTTATTACCGTAAATTCATCCAATAATTCTATCATTATGCTCAGTGGGCCTGCAGTCCAATCATTCTGAAAATTATGCCAGCATAATTGCTTCATCCCTAGCGGCGGTTGAAAAGGCGCCATTTTGAGTGGCAAAAGTACGCGTACTCCGCACGTGTGCAGGAGGTTGGAGAAGGCTTTGCTATCAACTATGAAATTGCTAAACTACGATACAGAGAAAGGTTAGGCATGGCTGGCCTCATAGACGACCTGTACGTGTTGGAGGAGCAAGGAATTCCCACGGTAGATTGGTAGGATTGGCCTGGAGTTGAGTGTCCCAACGTATACAACTATCTCATGGAAACGCTGAATGCCTACACCAGTGAGAGTCTTTGTGCCTATACTGGGGTTGCAAACATGAAGAATAACGTCAAGCACTCAGACAACCCTTTGACTTGTACAATAATTCTCTGAACTAATTTGTGTATGAAAATTTGTTCTTTTAATACTCAAATGATACAACCGACTTACAACAGTTACACAGAGCACAACGAATGGTCACTATCTTATCTATAGCACTAATGTCTTCAGTATCAGCACACACAATGAAATTAACTGGTAACGTAGACTTGGAGAATGGTGTACTTTAGCTTCACAACTCCTGTAACGCATTCAACGCGGTATGCGTAACTAGATAAATGTCCATGATACATCAACTTCTTCCTGGCTTAGCTGCTTCTTCCCTTTAATACAGGAAGGCAGTTTTCAGTTATTTATCCTTGTAGCCCCGGTATCTAGTCTAAGACTCCAGACTTCCGTCACGATATAGCCACGCACTTACATGCGTGCGCAACGTTCCTTGGTGTGCGAATATAAAAACAAATTCAGTGTCTCATTACTGTTGCAAAATGTCTTCCTGCTCTACGTAAGTGCCCAGGTATTGTGATTAACATACTAAAAAAACTGCACTGACTGTGTTCACCTGAGCCCCGGAAGTTGCTGAGGTTTTACGTGCTACGCAAGCGCGCGTCATTTTGACAACTTCCTGCATGTTTGCGGGTAGTAGTATGCGCAGGTAACTGGAGGGAAACCACGCAGCAGTGCTGAACACTACGAGAAGTGCGTTTTGGAGTACTTTAGGGCTTGGTTAGGCCGAAGACCAAGGATGAGTGGCTAAAGGTGTGCCATGACGCTGGAAGCGCGTTGATTCACGATGTCATAGTTCATTTGTACCGTTTTGATTGCTACGCTACATCTCATTGTAAATATGGGAGCCTAGCTAGCATTACTAACCTGAGAATCCTTGTGTCGTCCGGGTAGGCCCTCTTTCTTGCTGATTTTCACACCAGCAAAAGCTTCGAACACGTAAGAAGTCTTCGCGCGTAAACGGCGAGTATGGTTGAGGTCACGCGCACTACATTCCTCGCAGTCAATGGCATCTCCATACTTTCCTTATGGGACATACAGCTATCTTTGGAGTGGTAGGGATTCAGATTTTGTGAGACCTATTACTAGACGCGGCAAAACGCGAGGAATCCAATGGTACTTTTTATTTTGAAATTGGGTGAAAAATAAGAGAGTTATTGCAAAAATTCGACGGCTCAGGTGAACTCAAATAGACAATAGATGTATTGTCTTACAAAGACAATGTGGGAATGACAGGCGTGGTCTCAACAAATTAGGGCATGACCAGGAAAATATTTTCCCACGCGCCTTGCGCGCGCGCCAACCCCGCCCCTGCGTTGCCCCCCCTCTCGTAAATCGCGGATCCGCAACTGTATAGAAACACTCGTATAGCAGGTTGTGTGTCTGAAAAGGCTTAGAACAGCCGCGTTCTGAGTTGTTATTTTGTTAAGGCTAAATGGACGTATCGATGCCATCCCTTCACAGAGGGCTTATCGACTCTCTGATATGTGTTTAATACATCAGCAGAGGCAGATAACCTGGGGGGTCAGGGGGGGCTTGAGCCCCCCACTTTTTGATAAGGGGGGGCTGAGCCCCCCCAAAATTTGGTTGTCAATCAGTCAAATGAAGAATGTAAAATACTTTGTTATGCCAGATGTAGTCAGAATGAATGTATATAGTAAAATTCATGAACACCGAGCCCCCCCACTTTTGGCATGCTGTCTCTGCCTCTGATCAGTAAGAATGTGCATGGTTCCAAACCAAGTAATTTATTAACTCACGCAAAGTGCACTGGACCAGTTCCAACAGCAGGAGCAATCCATTTCATCGTCATAGACGTAAAGTGCTCTTCCTGCTTTTGAGTTATACCATCCTGTAAAAATACTGGTGTAAATATTAAGGCCAAACTCATAGTGGGGGGTGTGGTGGGTGTGGTGGGTGTGGAGGTCAAGTAGGAAAATGTCTTATTAATATCATAACTAGGGCATCGTAGGGCAATTACATCGGGTAGGATGTAAGGCATTGTAGGGAGAGTGAGACTGACTTCTGACCTGACTGACCTTTTCTGCACATGTACATTGCAATGACCTCATATACCATATGGACAAGGCATCCAATCAATATACTGGCTCTCTCTTCCCAATTATCCCCACACCTATATAGCACTACCTACGTATGCATTACCACAATTTCTTAGGTACATCAATAGCAGTTAGCTACATGCACAATTGTAGATACAGTTCATCTAAAATATGATGGATCTACAGTGTAGACATAGTCATATTACCGTATCTGTTCCACAGTCAACAAGGCGTGAATTTGGGTCATCAACTCCAAACGCTCCCACAAGTGTTTTATCATCTGCTACCAGACGGGATTGAACAAAGAAGCCTTCAAAGTAGTCACCTGCACTCCCACTAGGATCCCAGAGGGTTACTATGTAAAATGATATTGTGCAACTATATTAGCTAGTGCTTTGTTTAACAATACAATAAAGGTTATCTCAGTTCACATTCCTAGGTCAAAGTCCAGATAACTAATGCAATGGAGATGTCCAGATCACGTTTATGCATGTATACTTTCCAAATTAAGCCCAGAGTGTGCTAACCAATGATCAACTATTTGACTATGGTAACCTTTGTCGGAAAGAGTGTTAGTCTCTTAAAAGTAACACTAGTGGCTAGTGTGTATGGTGTTACAATATCACATAGTACGGTAGTACTGTGTATATAGGGATTGCTATATATGGTCTATCCCCATTGAAAACCATATATAAGGTTTTTCATCACTTTCACTTTCAGTTTGCTACCTACTGGACTTCTGTTAACATGAATATGTAACTATACCTAGAAACTAAAAAATGGCATAATTCACTGCAGAGGAACACGGCAAAAAAGAGGTGGTTGTTTTGACCAGTGTGCGTGGTTACCTCAGTTGCATTACATGACTATAACCTTTCTTGGTATGTAGAGCAAAATGGGTTGTTATTTTTCTTATTATACCTCAGTTGTAACATAACAACCTCCCAACAGATATGTGGGATATCTGTAAGGAATGATTTCCTGTATCTCAAGTTACTACAATGTCCCTTGAGATAATTATCTCACAGATGAAGTCAGGTACATAACCCCACTGTACTACTTTTTGTAGTAAAATGTAATGGAGGAGTAGCTTGCACTCATGTATGCACTCAGATAAAAAATTATGCTCTACACACCAGGACAGGTTATAGTCATGTAATGCAACTGAGGTAACCAAACACACTGGTCAAAACAACCACCTCTCTTTTGCAGTGTTAAAGGTGTTAAATATTAAAAAGTCCACCAATTGTTCATCTTCTTCTTCTTCTTCTTCTTCTTCTTCTTCTTCTTCTTCTTCTTCTTCTCCTTCTCCTTCTTCTTCTTCTTCTTTTTCTTCATACCTCACTAACTATAGCACTTGTAAGCACGAAACTTTGCACAGTTATGTAGTTCTACTGTGGGTAGCACATCATCATGTTAAATATTTTGTAAACAATGTAGTTCTTGTAAAATAAACAAAAATAGCCCCAGGCCATGTATTATGATGGGAGCTACACAATCCTATATCTGCCTAATGAAAGCTCCACTAAATGTGACATTTTGTATGTCGGTAAAGTTCAATTTCCCCAATGATCAACGTTGTGATAAAATCTCTGTAAACAATGTAAATCTTGTAATATAACAACAAATAGCCTCAGGCAAGCATTTCTGAATCACACTAAAGAAGGCTATATATAGGCTACATGTGGAAATCGGTGTGATGGTAAAACTTAATACCGATGATCAATGTTGGGATAAAATCTCTGTGAACAATTTAAATCTTGTAATATAACAACAAATAGCCTCAGGTAAGCATTAATTTTCTGTATCTCACTAACGAAAGCTAGGCTACATGTAGAAATCGGTGTGATGGTAAAGCTTCTACTTTGTGATAAAATCTCTGTAAACAATGTAATATAACGACAAATAACCTCAGGCAAGCATTTCTGTATCTTACTTAGCTAGGCTACATGTGGAAAATGGTGAGCTTAATACCCCAATGATCAACATTGTGATAAAATCTCTGTAAACAATGTAAATCTTGTAGTATAACAACAAATAGCCTCAGGCAAGCAATGCTGTATCTCACGAACAAAAGCTTCACTAAAAGTGAAAATTGTTATGATGGGTAATATAAAGCTTACTAATCCAAAGATCAACAGTGTAATAATATCTCTGTAAACAATGTATATCTTGTAAAAAATAGCCTCAGACAAGCAAAAAAATGACAGGAGATAAGTAAATAAAAAATTTAGGAAATTTGAAAGGAAATAATATATAGGGATTGCATAAAAAGGAACAGAGACAAGATTGGGACACAGACATGTTATGATATATCAACATATCCACGTTCCTTTTTATGCAATCCCTATATTTCCTTTCAAATTTCCTTTTTATTTACTTGTTAAAGATACAAGGAATAACGTTGGTCTCCCTCATGACAACAATGATGGACATGCATTTGTTAGCGAAAAGAACTTGAAACAAGATCAAAGGTCTTACTTCACTTGACATACAATGCTAAATATTTGCATAATCAATAATCTTACACATGTAAGTCTTCTCTGGGATGTATACATATGATCCGTTGTCTTCAAACTGGTCCAAGTCGATTACATACGGTACCTCACTTGACTGGGGAGTGTGTGAGTCGTGACGTGGCGTCAGAGTCCCGCATGCTTCTTTCGGTGCACCATTGGGGTAGGCATTCGCGAAATACGCGCCATATGCAGCAACCACTAGCAGCTCAATGAAGATAAAGCGCATTGTGACTTCAGCGTATTGCTAGTTGTCGCTCACTAATTCTATTGCTCACACGCTGTTTGTTGGTTGCGCATGCGCGTATCTCTTTTGCATGCTAAGCCAAGACTGAGGTGCCAAGAAGAGGTGCGGAAGTCTCTATTAAATATCAGACGGCAATGAATAATTGACGTGTTATTGTACCTTCTTTACTTCTACGATTTCACGGACACATGCACATGCAAGTCCTCTCAAGCTCAAGAAGAATAACAATATTCCTGTCTATTTTATGCCTTCGCACAAGAAATTAGCCTCTTTTTAGTCTACAGAGTCGAAGTTGACTTCGCACCTTCCTCGTATTAAACGGTAAACAGTGGAACCTCCCATAACGGACCCTGCGAGAAGCGGACACCCACGCTACAACGGACACTTGCCGCGATACGGAATGAAAATACCATAGCTGTAATACATTAGCACCCTCCGAGAAGCTTCCCAATTCCGGACAGCGGACAAAATCTCGGCGCCCAACGGCGCCCCACCGCGCATTTTTGCCTCTAAATAGCGGACACCCGGAAGCCACTCCCCTAAAATTGCAGTTGCGCTTGCGCGGTACGGCGCTATGTACGAGCGTAAATTCAGCTACGTGAGTAAATTCATTGTGTGTACAACGAAACCTCACACGCGTTACAAGGAAGCACTACTTGCTTTAGAGAATGTATGTGTCCAAGTTTCTTGCATTCAAAGGACACGGAAGAAGTGTGTATTGGTCAGAAAATTGATAGGATTGTCACATCAATATGCAAGAGAGACAACTTTATTTGACTATTTTACACACTAACTCATGCACAAACTTCACTACATTACTTATATTCCACCCCATTATATAAAATTAAAAAATATTTCATGAACCTCCGAGATAAGGACAACCTCCGAAGAAAGGACAAAAGTGCCGTTCCCAAGTGTCCTTTCTTCGGAGGTTCCACTGTAGCCTGAATGTTGAAAGATTGTTGTCCACACCCACCACCTACGTAACAGAGCGTCCGGTTATAGTGGGGTGGTCGAATAAGTAGTACCACTGTATTATATGTTACTTTTCAACACAGACGGGCATACTAAAGAGGCATGCGCAGTGCTGAGCTAGTTGCCAGAACAGGACATGCGTGTTAGAGAAAATTTATTTGCGAGTCCAAAATGGTGAACCTGCTTGCAAAACCAGTCTTACATGTTGGTGGCAGGTCTAACACAATTGCTGAGATGGAGTAGCGTGTCTTTGCAAGACAGTAATACAAATTTGCATTCATTTTGCTGTTATGCCTATTTTAGAGAAAACACTCCCACAATACTAAAAGTCGAAGACATCAAACGGTATCCTAAAGCGTGATTTATAGTTGCCACCCGTCCCGATTTCGGCGGGACAGTCACGACTATTTGACTTCCCGTTCCGCTTCGACTCTTGTCCCGCTTTTGGCCCTCTAGTCGTCTGTTTACTGTTCATACGTCGTCCTAGTGCGCATGCGTCGATATTACGCGCTTTTTATGCGAAATCATCTTTGAAATATTCAAATCTTCCACTAGCCAAGAGTCGGTTGACTCTCTCTGTAGGGATGGCGCCGACACGCCCATTAAGCCCTAACATTATGAAACCGCTCACAAGTCCCGAACGCTGCAGTTATAAGCCTTTTTAAGACACCTAACGTGGCCTATGGGTGTTTCTATACACGATAAAACTCTCAAAGTAGGCAAAATACACTGCTACAATGACATATGTAAATTGCCAAAACCCCAATTTCTCCATCATCTTCTTCAGTAAACAAGCCTATCTCACAAACGGTACAAGTATTTACTTTCATTTTGCATAAAACAGCTTCATATTCCCCTGCGGAGTGCCTTTCCCTAACGGAATCTCCGTAGGACCTTTCCTGCACGAGTAGAGTTAGGAATACATGCATTTCCGTATAGCCATTTCCACATTATTATGCGCGTGTGATTTCACCTGACCGCGAGGAGCAAAAGGGGTGGGGCTCGCGCGTGAAATACTACTGCATATATATATAAGCCTTCTGAATCTAGAGAATCTCTTTCTCCTCATACTTCTCTTGTCTCTTCATATTCCCCACCTCCCGAACACTTTCACTCTCTATCACCTTCAAGGTGTAATTCCTCAGCTTCCTCCTCTTCCACCATTGTCCAGGGTGATAAAAATACATCATAATGGCTGCACTTCGATGTTGTTCTTATAACTGTAGAGGTTGGAATAGTGGTGTGATCACTTTAAATTCTTTTATTGATTCCCTTGATATATGTTTCATACAAGAGCATTGGTTGACCAGCAATCTTCTTTATAAAGTTGGTGATATCTCTTCAGATTTTTTATGTGTTGGTGTCAGTGGTATGGATGATTCTTCTTTGTTGATTGGTAGGCCTTATGGTGGTTGTTCAATTCTTTATAGAAAATCATTGTCTTCGTGTGTCACTCCTTTACATACATGCTCTAATAGATTTTGTGCTATTAAATTGTGTGACATTTCTGGTTCATCAATTCTGTTGGTTAATGTGTATTTGCCTTCTGAAAGTGTTGCATCCTGTTTTAGTGAGTATTTGAATACACTTGGTGAGTTGGAGGGCTTCATAGAGTCTCAACAGTGTGATTACACTCTTATTGCTGGTGATTTTAATGTTGATTTTGTTCGTGGTGGTCCATTGGCTAGTTTGCTGGTAGATTTTACCACTGATCAAAATTTTGTTGTATGTGATTTGTCATACCAAGAGTCAGTGAATTTTACTTATGAAAGGGATGATGGTCTTGTACGCTCTTGGATCGATCATATTATATGTTCACAGTCACTTTCCTCACTGGTCACTGATATCTATTCCTTGAAGTGTGGGACTAACTTATCTGATCACCTTCCACTTTCTTTTTTACTTCACATTCATTGTACTTCAGTGCCCATTTCTTCACCTTCTGTTACTCCTAAACCTGCACTCCGCATTGACTGGTCTAAAGTTACCCCATCTAACATCACGAAATACCGGGATATGATTTCTGAGAGGTTATCTGACCCTCCAACTGAATTTTTGTGTTGTTCCCAACCTACCTGCTCTACCCATATTAGTCTGCTTGACAATTATGCTGAACACATCATGTCTACATTACTTGATTGTGCATATTGCTGCTTTCCTTGTCGATCCTCATCCTCAAAGAAAGTTGCTGGCTGGCATGACAGTGCTGGGAAATTGAAAGAGGCCTCAAATTTCTGGTATAAAGTTTGGATAGAGGCTGGATGTCCCTCAGCTGGTGTTTTGTCCATTATAAAGAAGCAAACTAAAAAGAGGTACAAATATGAGGTTCGTCGTCTCAAGCGTAGGCAGCAGTACAATCTACGAGGTCAACTTGCACGTTCATTTGCAATGAAACGTAAAGACACTTTTTGGTCTGATATTAAAAGACTTAATAAGCCTAAAACTTCTCAGTCTTCCCCTCTTGTAGATGGTGTTAGTGATAGCTCCAACATTGCAAATAACTTTGCTTCAAAGTACAGTGCACTACTAAACAAACACTCTTCTGCTTCTCTGTCTTCGATTCTAACGTCTGTTCAGTCTTCCATGACTACTTCATGTCTAAGTGATGTGATTATATTAGAAGATCATGTTGCTGAGGCTATCTCTCAACTGAAGTCAAACAAATCTGATGCTTCTGGTATTACATCTGAGCATATAAAGTTTGCCTCACCTGTCATTGCTTACCCTCTTTCCACTCTATTTACAGCAATTCTTCGTCATGGCCATATGCCAAAGAGCTTTCGTGATTCGGTCCTTGTCCCTATTCCTAAGGGAAATAAAGATGCTTCAACTAGTTCAAACTACCGTCCCATTGCTCTCTCTTCCAGTTTCAGTAAGATCCTTGAGAGACTAATTCTTTCACAATATGGATCGTTCTTCTCCACAAATACTTTGCAGTTTGGTTTTAAACCTGGTCATTCAACCTCTCTTTGCTCTGCTACTGTTAAGAATGTCATCACACGATATGTTCAAAATGGTTCACCGGTCCTAGGATGTTTCCTTGATGCAAGCAAGGCTTTTGATCTGGTTGATCACAGTATTCTGTTTGACGTCCTTCTGAATCGAGGGTTACCATTAGCAATTGTTCGCTTTTTAGTGTCATGGTATAGTACGCAAAAGATGCAGGTGCGCTGGGATTTGTGTCTTTCTGTGCCGTTTTCTGTGTCCAATGGTGTTCGTCAAGGTAGTGTCCTTTCACCATATCTTTTTGCTGTTTATCTTGATAGTTTATTGGTTGATTTGAGTAACTCTGGTGTTGGTTGCTACTGGGGATGTTGTTTTGCTGGTGCGTTTACTTATGCAGATGATGTTGTTTTGTTGGCTCCTTGTGCATCAGCCCTGAGAAAGATGTTACAAATTTGTTGTTCATTTGCTGTTACACACAAGTTGGAATTCAATGCAGACAAGACGCAACTAATATGTTTTTATGCTCCATCTGTTCGTCCTATCTCTCCATCCATCTATTTCAATGGAACTCAATTATCCTATTCTGATAAAGTAATACATCTAGGCCACATCCTTACAAGTACTTTGGATGACACTGCAGACATAATGAGAGTTGTTAAAGATATAAATCGAAAAATAAACTCACTGCTATGTTTATTCCATTTTGTTGATCCTCATGTCAAAACTTTTCTGCTCCAGAGCTATTGTTTATCTCTATATGGTAGTTGTCTCTGGTCGTTAAATGCTCCATCAATTAATCTTATTGAAGTTGCCTTAAATAAAATCTTACGCAAGATCTGGCGCCTTCCTCCTCGGTCACGCACTGCTGTTGTTCATTGTGTCGCACAAGTTCCTACTATTTCAAGCATATTGTACTATCGATCTCAATCTTTTCTGTTAAGAGCTCTTTCATCCTCTTCTCCTCTCATCAGGACTATCTTCAGTGAGTCAGTCGGCCTGATCAATTTCTTTACTGGTTATAATTTTTGGTATGGTCATACACATGTTAGAACCTTTCATGATGATCATCTCAATATCGGCAGAGCTATAAGACTTATTCGGAGTACATTTGGTTTATTTTCACCATTTGAGCATTATATTTTCAGTGTCTCATGTCAGTAAAAATGCCTATTTAATATTTATTTGGTTTCTGATTTTTAGTGTATATGTTTGTTTTTTATGTTCTGTGTCAGTTTTTAGTGTTTCTGTGATGTTCTAGTTATATTGATATGCATGCATGTACAACAAGTTCCTTCTGACAATTGTATCTATTTGGAGTGTGGGGATTAGTGGTCGGTCCAGGAGCCCTTAAGCCCTCGGTTGGCGACGGGATAGAGTCCAGAAGGCCACTATTCTTTACCATTATATTATAAATCATTTTTTCTGTCTTTCTTTTATTTCTTTTCTCTTTTGTGCACCTTTCTTGGTGTGTATGACAATAATAATAATAATAATAATAATAATAATAATAATATATATGTTTGGCAATGAAAACCAAGTGAAACAAGTATGAAAACATTTCATTAAAATGTTTAAAGGATGTAGGGATGACAATGCTAAAAAGTACAGGAACAAGATGTAGGCAAGTAACCCCTGTATGTAGGCAAGTAACCCCTCCCTGTAACCCCTCCCCCCCATATGTAGGCAAGTAACCCCTCCCTGTATCCTTTTTTATGGGGTTACGCATGTTATAATTGTTGCATGCCGATCCTTTGCCTTTGCCTTCATGCTGCACTTTATTTCTCATGCCATCATCACTGGTTTTGCCTGCATGTACTGCATATTGTTCCTGTACTTTTTCGCATTGTCATCCCTACATCCTTTAACATTTTAATGAAATGTTTTTCGCACTTTGAATATATCCGGATCGGTTAACTACCCTGGCCCCAGGAGTAAAAATGGGTGCGGTGATAGTTGTAGCCTTGGTAGGTGCGGTCTGTCCGTTGGCGACTATTCTGATTCCATGCTCTGTAGGCTACTACCTATAGATGCAATGCTATAACCATTCCATATGTTGTTAGAATAAGATGCAGGTGCCGGTGCACTTTCATCATGTTCTCAACCTAATTGTCCTGGATTCACCACCACCTTCAAGCTTGACATTGACCACCTCATTCATTGAACTGTGCTAGCTGTTAGCTAAACCTCAACATTGCATATGACATTCCTTCACAAATTAATATTTTACATGGTCAGATAAATTTTTTGAAAGTAATGGTGGTCACTATATATGACTACTATGAAGGTATAAACATTTCCATTAAAATGATGTAGGGATGACAGTGCCAAAAAGTGAGAAACATATCACACAGTACGGTAGTACTGTGTATATAGGGATTGCTATGGTCTATCCCCATTGAAAACCATATATAAGGTTTTTCATCACTTTCACTTTCAGTTTGCTACCTACTGGACTTCTGTTAACATGAATGTGTAACTATACCCAGAAACTAACTATGATTATAAAATGGTATAATTTGATTGATGATAAAGGGGTTAAATTAACAAAAGTCCATTTTGTAAATTCTCCATCTTCTTCTTCTTCTTCTTCTTCTTCTTCTTCTTCTTCTTCTTCTTCTTCTTCTTCTTCTTCTTCTTCTTCTTCTTCTTCTTCTTCTTCTTCTTCTTCTTCTTCTTCTTCTTCTTCTTCTTCTTCTTCTTCTTCTTCTTCTTCTTCTTCTTCTTCTTCTTCTTCTTCTTCTTCTTCCGCTTAAACAAGCGTAACTCACTAACAGTAACACATCTAAACATGAAACTTGGTACAGTGATGTAGTTCCACTGTGGGTATAGTGCATCGTCATGTTAAATATTTTGTAAACAATGTACTTCTTGTAAAATAAACAAAAATAGCCTCAGGCCATGTATTATTAATGGGGGCCACAGAGTCCTATATCTGACTAATGAAAGGTCTGCTAAAATTAATATGAAATATTTATGATAGTATAGTTCAATACTGCAATGATCAACGTTGTGATAAAATCTCTGTAAACAATGTAAATCTTGTAATACAACGACAAATAGCCTCAGGCAAGGATTACTGTATCTCACGAACAAAAGCTCCAGTAAATGTGGAAATTGGTATGATGGTAAAGTGTAATACCCCAATGATCAATGTTGTGATAAGATCTCTGTAAATCTTGTAATACAACGACAAATAGCCTCAGGCAAGGATTACTGTATCTCACGAACAAAAGCTCCAGTAAATGTGGAAATTGGTATGATGGTAAAGTGTAATACCCCAATGATCAATGTTGTGATAAGATCTCTGTAAACAATGTAAATCTTGTAATACAACGACAAATAGCCTCAGGCAAGCCGTACTGTATCTCAATAACAAAAGTTCCAGTAAATGTAGAAATTGGTATGATGGTAAAGTGTAATACCCCAAAGATCAACATTGTGATAAAATCTCTGTAAACCATGTAAATCTTGTAAAAAAATAGCCTCAGCCTAACTTTACCGTATCTTACTAACAGAAGCTCTACTAAATGTGAAAATTAGTGTGATGGTAAAGCTTAATACCCCAATGATCAATGTTGTGATAAAATCTCTGTAAACAATGTAAATCTTGTAATATAACAACAAAATAGCCTCAGACAATAGTTAGCTATATCTCACTAACAAAGGTAGTACTAAATGTGAAAATTGGTGTATAATTACTGTTGAGATAAAATCTTGTAATCCTATAAACAGTAGCCCCAGGCACTACGTACTGTGCTATATTTCATTAACAAAAGCTCCACGAAAAGTAAAATTGGTACAATATAATACACAAACAATTGATGTTGCAATGAAAGTGTTAGATAGCCTCAGGCTACAAGCTCTATTAGCTAATATGTTTGCTACCAAGTAAACTGCAAAATAGCAAAATGCATGTACCTAGTTTCAGAAAAAAAAAGACGGGAGACAAGTAAATAAAAAATTTAGGAAATTTGAAAGGAAATATAGGGATTGCATAAAAAGGAACAGAGACAAGATTGGGACACAGACATGTTATGTTATATCGACGTATATACCCATAATGTTACGTTGATATAACATAACATGTCCCCACTTGTTTCTCTACTTTTTGGCACTGTCATCCCTACTCCTTCACCATTTTAATAGAAATATTTTGATTCCCTTGTTTCACTGATTTTTCGTTGTATAGACACAATCGTATGCCATATTATGTGCCTATAAAGGCTTATAACAGCAACGTTATTATATAAGAGTTCTGCGCTGTTCAAGTAAGGCTTTATGGGCGTGTCGGCGCCATCCCTACATAGGGAGTGTAGAGAAGAATAGAGGAGAGGGAAGGATAAAGACACTTACTTCCAAACAAACTTAGCAAGTTCGGGCGATGGAGAGCGAGGATACCGAGTCACTCAACACCGGTAACGCAAAACGCAGTTACACTAACTGATTTACTGCCGGCACACATAGATTCGAGCGTTATAAATAAAATAACGTATATACAACAGGGAGGAAGTGCGTGGGCGTGGCTCTTAGTTGTACTTTCTATAACGATTTTTTGGTGAAAGGCACTGCGCCGGCCAAAAAGAAGCAGATTTGTGCAGAAATGAAAAATACTTAAGCCGATTTTGAGTTATGCTTGTCTACTGAAGAAGAAGAAGAAGAAGAAGAAGAAGAAGAAGAAGAAGAAGAAGAAGAAGAAGAAGAAGAAGAAGAAGAAGAAGAAGAAGAAGAAGAAGAAGAAGAAGAAGAAGAAGAAGAAGAAGAAGCTGGAGAAATCGGCGTTTAGCAATTTCACGTATGTCACTATAGCAGTGCTTTTTACCACCTTTAAGAGTGTTATCGTGTCTAGAAACACTCGTAGGCCATGTTATGTTTCTAAAAGGGCTTATATAGCTGCCGAGTTCGAGAGTTCTGATCCGTTACATTTGTTAAGGTTTAATGGGCGTGTCGGCGCCATCCCTACACAGAGAGTCTACAGAATCTCTGATTAGCTGTAGGTAAGGTTGTGGGATTAGCCAAAGGTGTGATTACTACAAGCTGCTTTTATAATAGTAATATTTACCATCTGTCACAAATCATTCTATGCACATATATAGGGAAGCAGAGAAAGTCATTCATATCTAGCTAGGGATTCTGAACAGCAATAATAACATTTTAACACATATGGAACCACTAATCCTTATCACATCTTAACAATGCTAAATAATAAATATGTTAAAATTGGTTGGAGGGGACTTGCCTCCTGTGCCCCCCTCCTCCCCCCTCCTCCCCCCTCCTCCCCACTTATTTACTGCTGAAAACAGCCCACATAATTATAATTATACAGCAGAAAACAACTTGTTGGCTGAAATGATTGATCAGCACCAAAACACCAAAAAGTCCTTTTGAGTAATCCAAAGAACAGGACACCTCACTAATCAGGACACCTACTGCTTTGTCCTGGTTACAGAAGACAGTTACAAACATGAGCATCACACAATAGTTAAATACAATTCTCTTCCACAGGAGAGTCTGGAGTTGTGTATCGTGGATATTTAAATACTAGAGAAGACAAAGATTTGGTTGCTATAAAAACCTGCAAACGTATATTTTATGCATTGCTAAGTGATAAGATACTGATTTATAGTGCTAGCAAGAATGGTTACAACTTCAGTTACTGAAATGTTGACTAGTGCGATATTTACATGCAAGCAGAAGAAATCAAGAGAATAAGTTTACCTTTCTTGATTTCTTCAGCCAGTGTTAGTAACTAGCCGCATATTAATATAAGGCCGTAGACAACTTCGTTTGTTTGGGGGTGCTTAGACAATGCTTTCCAGACGTATGCAAGTATGTCGCAACTTTCACTCTAGGCAACACCCTCTAACTAGCTTAGCTCTGAAATATTTGGCGGTGCTGAACCCACTTGTCTACGGCCTTGTAATATAATGTACAGACAAACCATTTAAATATTCGCATAATTTTGTACAGTGTAGAATGTGTAATATTGTAAAAGATACATTTTCATGCATGTCATGCAGCACTGTCATCAGCAGTTGAAAAAGAGAAACTATTGAAGGAGGTGACAACCATGTCATTGTTCATACATCCCAATGTGATGCCACTCATTGGACTGTGTTTTGATGGAGAGATGCCCCTACTAATTATGCCATTCATGTCGAAGGGCAATGTATTGGAGTATGTAAAACAGAACCAAATGGACCTACATAAAGACCAGGAAGCAACAGAAGTGGAGGTACTTGCTAGTGTATATACCAGAGTGATGCCAAATAGAGGTTTGGCAGGTGGTTGTGCTGTGGACTGTCTGGAAGTGGTTGCAATGTCTAGTGTCACAGCAGCTGGTTCTACAAGGTGGTTCAACTGTGACTGGCTTGAGCTCCGCGTGGATCAAAATGTCATGGAGGCTATAAGCAATAAGGGGCAACTCAGGGATAGTTTTCTTCCGGCGGTCAGATGAATGGAGCACTGGGAGTAGGTTCTTAGTTAGTGAAGAAAGGTTGGGGAGGTTGGGGTGGTATATGAGCACTAATGGAACCCTCTTACTGACTTTCCTCGTCTGTGGAGCGAGGGCATCTTCTCTCCTAAATGAGGGATCGAGGCTCACTCAATCACAAAGGAGAGCTCATAGCCACAACACATGAGGTGGGATTTCAGACCAGCACACCACTTCCTGAGATCATTATTGTTGGAGGAAATGTGGCGCATCTGTAGGGCCTGGCTGAATGGGATGGCGGTGTCATGGGTGGCAGTTGTAGGTACCAAGGTATTGATGTGTCTCTGTCCCAGAAAAGCTGAACCTAGACGCATAGTGGAGATGATGTCACCGCCCAATTGATTCCATAAATACATGTCATTGTGTGCAGTTGCATGCATGGTTGACCACTCCGGAATTAACCTGTACATAACTATATAATGCCTGCATGCTTGCCACATACACACACCTGAAGAAGACCGAGAGGTCGAAACGTGTTGTAATATGGCTTTGTTACCAGCTCAGTTTAGACTACACCCTCAACCGTCACTTAGTAATCTAAGTCAACGAGTTAGACATTGTAGAGCACCCTCGCTACCACTAATCTAGTAAGATATGCTACGCAAATAAACATTGCATTTACTGATATACTGGACTTACACTCTGCAATCTCTGATGTAGCATATAAACTTTACACACAAAAGGCACCTAAGGTTTTTGATAAACTTCCATACTTACTCTTTGTTCCAGTATTGACAGTGAGGGAGTGATCAAGGTGACTGACTTTGGCCTAACTGATGAAGACATGTATGCCACTAACTACTTTCGTTGCTGTGAGAAAGGTGTTGGAAGTGGAAGAAAAGGTTCCGATCAAATGGATGGCTCCTGAGAGCATTAAGAGAAACTTATACAATGAAAAAACTGATGTGGTAAGAGTAAATTATATACACAATTGCATTTACATGGAAAAAATTGTGTATTATAGCAAACTACCCAAGAAGCATTACTGCCATCGACCACGCACCCACAATCATGGGCGGAGCCATCCATTTGACTACCCAAGAAGTAATAGAAAGAAAAGAAAGAAACCCAGAAACCTAACCTCAACAATCCAAACATTCCTCCAAAACATATACAAAACACATAACACACATAGAGTGGAGCAACTAGGAAACCAGATGCCCAGCCTTGAGAACTGGGGCGGTGGGTTGAAGATCTTTTATGGCTAGCCAACTCTCCCCACCCACCCAGTGTCCAAACTCAAATAAACCACTGACATAAACAGCCCAAAGCTTAGAAAATATACTGAAGTAAGTACACATACATGTACGTAAGAGCCTCTAGGCTTAAAAAAATAAAGTAACAGCCCCTAGGCTTAGGATAATTAAGTAACAGCCTCATGGCCTAGAAAGATACATACATGTACAGCCTCTAGGCTTAGAAAATAGTAGAAAAATATACAAAAAAGCACAACTCACACAACCTTCAAGCAGCAGAAAATGCTGGTAAGGTAACCTGCCAAGCACTCAAAGGTCATTTGTGGTCACTGTTCCCATACATGTATGTTTGGTGAAAGTACACCCTTAATAGTTCTGTCAAAGTCAATGCTAACTCCTTTGTATGTTTTGGCCCTGAAGAGGACCAATGGATTCAAGTTCATACATTCTATGCAATGTCATATTTCCATGCAGTGGTCCTTTGGAGTGACCTGCTGGGAGGTATTTACCTGTAGCAGAGTACAATATTCTGGGATTCCAACCATGACTCTAATTGAGAGAACTGCTTTCTGGCCACAGACTGGACAGACCAAGCAATGCTGTCTGTTCAGATGAAATGTGAGTGAAAAAGGGTTTTGTATTCTGTTATCCATGCTCCGTCTCCCTTCATCCACTGGCAGCCTAGAGCTAGCAGGATCTCTCACTTTGCAAACGCATTTTCTACCTGATTCTAGTATGACTTCAACATGGAATATAGCAGAACAGTACTTTAAATTCGGAATTGGAGAAAGAGCCAATGGCCCTAGAAACTGTAGATTCTGCCCTTTGAGGAACGTTTACTACAGTTTGTTACCACATTTACTACTATGGCATGCAATCATCACAAGTAGGAAATTCTAACAATGGCCAGGCCCCATTATGGTGATAGCTATACTACGTCAACAACAATTCAGTGTTATGGTACTTTTGAGGGTATCATAGGTGATATTATACCCATAAGGTATTGTAATGCCTCAGAAAATGTGGTGTGATATTGTGCCCTAAATCACAGTGAGAACGTAGTGCTATGGTACCCTAGCTGGGGGTGCAAAATCACTGGTGATATATATGGTACCCTAAATTAGAGTGGCAACATGGGTACAGTCTGACATGCTACTTGAAGATGAAGCCATATGAGGTTTGCCTGTTGGTGCATTAGATGCATATGGTGCCGTAATTGCTGCTGCTGAAATGGTGTTTTAGTGGATCGTTCATCTTGGATTGCTGGCTCTCATAGCTCAAACATGAACTGTATCAGCTCAGAGACCTTGTCAAGAATCACCTGAGGGTTGATGAGGACAGAAATCTTTGGATGCCTACCTATATTACCTGTGACACGTCAATGACCAAGATGTGTGATGTGTCTCCCCTATAGGAAGAAGGTCATTGCTTCAACAAATTCAGGCTGACATCCACTGTCTCTAATGTTGGATAAGACTGGTACTATCTCTAATATTGGATATGACTGGTACTGTCTCTAATGTTGGATATGACTGGTACTGTCTCTAATGTTGGATATGACTGGTACTGTCTCTAATGTTGCATAAGACTGGTAAGTTCAAGTGGTATAGTAGGGCAAACACACAGTAAGTAAAATTTATCCCTGGTATGGTCTTCTCCAAGGCTTTTGTGATTCCTTTGTGGTACCTTCAGTAGTCAGTGGATGTACATAGCTAGTAATTAGTTGTATAGACTACTAAATGTACCACTAACTGTATCATTTCTACTCTAGGCTACTAATTATGACAATTCTTCCAATAATTGGTGGTCCAGAAACCTTGAAGTATGAGGAAATCACAGAAACCTTAGAGAAGATGCAACTGAGATAACCATACCAGGGGTGAATTAAACTTCAGTGCATCGAGTATTTCCACTCCAGAAGCACCTCCTCCTGAAGTATATATAGCATAGACATTTTTCGTCAGGACCCAGCTGTAGCGGGGCGTTGCCAGGTTCTCTTGATGCAGTAATTGCTCCACTCTACAGTACACTCTATATAGAGTTATTTCAGTGTGTATTAGGTAGGCTCTAGTTCTGTTTTTCAGGCAAAAACGAAAATAGATGTCAGGCTGACGAAAATCGAAGTATTCGGCGGCTGAATCAGCAAAATTAGCTTCTGCATGAAACAGATACGGAAGTTACTGCTGAGACTTGTATTCAATTGTATTACAGTTTTCAGAGATATGGGTTGTTAATTAGAAAACATATTTTTTGGCTAGTGAGAATTTCCAGGTTTTACTCTGTCCTGGTTCTAGCATGATAATATATCTTTTGCTTTGTGAAGACTGGCTGTGTTTATGCATGATCTTGTGAATGGATGACAATCTCTTCCCTAATATCTATCTATACTGGAGTTCACCCACTTTTACTTCTAAGTTGCCGTATGGACATTCACTGTAAATATCTTATTTGCATATCCTCTTGATGTTTACTGTGATTTCCTCCTAGTGTGTATCACTGATTACTATACAATATTAGCCAAAAAAGGATGTTTGTACTATTACTGCATCGTTTCTGTTTCTGAGAATATTGACCACCAATTATAGTGATACACACCATAGGGAAATCACAACTGTAAACACCAGAGAAGATGCAACTGAGATAACCATACCAGGGTTTGATACAAACTTAATATTTTTACAGTGTTGTATCTATCAGCCAAGCTGACTCTAGGCATTGGCAATGCATATATTGTACTGCATTCAGTTGTGCTTCTAGAGTGGATTATGAGGCTTGTCATTCCCACATTGTCTTTGCAAGACAATACATCTAGTTAGCACAGTCCGTGCAGTTTTTTTAGTATGTTAATTACAACACCTGGGCACTTACGTGGAGCAGGAAGACATTTTGCAACAGTAATGAGACACTGAATTTGTTTTTATATTCGCACACCAAGGAACGTTGCGCACGCATGTAAGTGCGTGGCTATATCGTGGCGGAAGTCTGGAGTCTAGATACCGGGGCTACAAGGATAAATAACTGAGTTTTAAAGCAGGCAAAAGACTACTGCTGCAGACGAGCGAGTGGTGTTATAATCATGACTAGGCGTGCGTTTTCTCACTTGGTGCTACTCCTAGTCGTAGGACTTACAGCAGACGCTGTGTTAGCTCAACCAGGTTAGATGTGTATTGTTAAGTAACTACATTTTGCTATGAAGCATGGAATAGATCCAGATGATGTGGGAGGGAACATGCAATCCTTCATGATATGCGCATAATTATATTACTGATACTAATTTTATTTCATCAGGTGTAGTTGTGACTGGAAATGAGACTCCGTTTGTAGTTGGTGTCTCTAAAGACCTCACATGTACTGCATTTGATATTGATGTGGCCAAGATAGAATGGAGGTTACTTTTTGCTGGATTTGACCTCGAATTACGTTCTGCTACTGGCGTCAATGAACTTACTATCACACCAACTCCGTCACTAGTTGGCACACAAATGTTCTGGTGTGTAGTCATCAGTACTACTGGAGCCATGTACTCTCAAGATGCACCCATCATCATTAAAGGTTAGTAGGCATTACTTTAATAGGGTAGCACACAGTGTGGTAGTACTGTGTAAATTCAGGAAATCACTCGCCTTCTCCCTCCGCGCGCGCGCTGCGCAATAAATTAAATGCGGGGGTGTAAAACGCAATTAAATGCGGGGGACGGCCTGGGAGCTTTATCCCATATATACATCAGTTCATCATGTGATACTACAATATTGTACTCCCTAGACAATGACTATTCCTTACATGTGTGAGTCACATGTGTAGAGGCTTATGGAATAGTGGACTACTCTATCAACACTCACACATGTAAGGAATAGTCATTGTCTAGGGAGTACAATATTGTAGTGTTACACGATGAACTGATGTATGTATGGGATGAAACTCATGTAAAAAACAATTTTGCTATTATGACAAAACTGATTTTACAGTGTTGAGAATAATACTGAAGAATTCACCTAGTCATTTCAATAAAAATTGTTGCAGGACAACACAGCCTGGTTACTAATAAATAGTGAGATGCAGAGCATTAATTGTAGGACACGACTTCTGACTTGACCTTTGTTCTGCATTCACGTTAAGTGACTATACACATACATGTATATACATTGTATGTTGATAAATGATCGAGCCCACTAAGCCACCTTATTGTGCAATTTGAAAATACTTTTATATCCAATTTTGTGTGCACATACCGAATATTCCCCACACACTTTTTGACCTCCTTTTCCCACTGAGTATTTTCAAGACGAACAGGTGCTCCAGAGGTGATATGGGACTTAACAGACACACACACACACACACACACACACACACACACACACACACACACACACACACACACACACACACACACACACACACACACACACACACACACACACACACACACACACACACACACACACACAGAGAACAACTACTTTAACCTTCCTGCACATGTGCACCGAGGGTTAATAAACTAGTATATGCATAGGGAACGTTCTTGTGATCTGGGTCCCCAGGTAGGCTCGCTTCCCTCACCCAATTAATGGTGCAGCCAAGAGGTGTTAAAAATACTAATGCAGATTAGTGGTGCAGAATAAGTATTATACCACTTACACAGGTTTGCAACCAATTATTTTAGTAATTAATGGTGCAGCCAAAAGGTAATACATTGAGACAATAATGCTAATGACAAATTGCAACAATCATACTAATGTTCGAATGACACAAAACATTTAGAATGAGCTGTAACAGAACACTGTATACCAATTAGATTACAAAATCCTGCCTGGTCCCAAATTGTAGCACGAGAAAATCCAACAAATTTCATAATGACATCATAATGGCATGAAACATTTATAGACTGGTATTTAGCACTCACTCTTAGGCACTGCATTCCTCTGCACTGCATCATTTCAATCCTCTCACGCGACCAAGAAAATGAGTCAAACACAACTTCACGAATTCGTCACGTAAACAGAAAATGGCTTGCTTATCTACCAATTTTGCATGACCTAACTCCAAAGTTGTGTAAAATAACACCAGGCATATTTGTGAGTCCAAGAATAGCAGTCAAATACGAGATCTGAAGGTTATGTAAATGACGCCAAGATAAATCCTGTACAATCTTGCCAAAAGTTAATGGGCTGTAGCCAGTAGCTAGGCGTAATATTGTGCCAAGAGATACTCTTGGCATTTTTCCACAATGTTCTTCAAGATGTTGTTACATATGTGGGTGACACCTTCTCAGAGTAAACATTTGCATAGCTCTTGAAAGGGGCTGCAGTTAGTGTCCATTACCAAGTACAAATAAAATATAATTAAGAGTTTTCTTTGTTTCAATATTAGATACCCTGCCAATGGCCACAAGTAATGATGTCGATGTACTAGGATTCCTGTACTCCTGGCAGCAACTTAGCGCACAACACAAAGCCGAGGGACTTGACATATTTGCCACGAAACAGAAAAAAAATGTACCCTATCCCACCTCAAGAATTAGTGCCATTTCAGACTCCACAGAGACATATGACAATGTCCAGCTGTATTCATATTACAGTTACCTGTACTACTATCCAACTATGTCGTGGTTTCTCGACCGTACCCCAGAAACAGATGATTATTGGGTTGGTATCTACCCGAAAGGAGCAAAAGACAACGAGTATATTACGTATCAGTGGCTGGAAAGAACAGCTCAAGGTTCTTACTACATTGGAAAATTGTCTACTACTGCAGGAAAGGAATCCAGGGATCGTTCAGAGGAGTTTGAACTTCGCCTGTTCAAGGGCGATTATATGTTCGTTGATGCTGACACCAACATCCTTAGGGGAACGATTGAGCATGCACCCACTGATCCAGATGATTCTTCAGAAATGGCCATTGCTGAAGGCGAAGAAGAGTTGGATCCAGCGACACGTGCAGTCATTGAAGCTATACAGAAATTTGAGTTTCGTGATAATCTGGTGGAAGGCAAGATTATGTCATCATCTTTGCAGGAGTTGCATGAGCAGTGGAACGTGTTCACGCAATCACAACAGCAATTGTTGCTTCCAGTTCTTCAACAGGAGGCACTGCCTGACAGAATCAAGAAATCTCACCCAAAAGCTCTTGATCGCCCAGAGCCAAAAATATATTTTCCAAACCTAGGAAAGACCAAAGCCACATTAGCTCAAAATGTGCCTAACGCACCTGAAAAAATCGTGTTAACAATTTCTTTGAAGTACAGCTATACATACATTTACCCAGTGGTTAACGTTGTTCAAAGTGTTCCTGAAAGAAGGGCATGGATTGGACTGTATCACAGTGAAAGGTATATGTATGAGAATTACATTTTTTTTTTGATAAGCAATGATAATATGCACTAGCTACCACATAATAAATTGATGTGGCATGAGCAGGGTTAGCTACTATCTGCCTGCATTTACACTGAACTTGTTTCAAGTTTTGCCCTCTCCCATCTTTACATCCTTCAAGCAAAATAGCTAACATCAATGTGTAACCTCTCATTTTGAGGATAAGTTAAACCACCAAAGTCTAAAAGCCAGTTGTGAGCTCCCTTCTGCTCTGTGCAAGTCAGGTGAAAAAGCAAGTGTACAGCTTATAAAAAGATGTCTACAATATACAGAAGTAGTGTTGAGTACCTTTATATTAGGGAAAGGTTCTGTCACACAATCATTGGTCCGGGGTAAAAAGTGGACCCCCCAGTCCAATTTTTGCGTGTGAAATATGGACCACTCTTGTGAAAAGTGGTCCGAGCATACAAAAACTTTTAGTGCATTAAATGTGAGTTGTTTTTGTGTGTACATTTAACACATTAAAAGTGTGTTATATTAAATTGACACACATATTTTCATGTTGTGTGCAAATCTAACACAATACACATTTTCTATGTGTTTAATTTACCTACACAAATTTACAGTGTGTCTATGCCAGTGTGAATACCAAAAAGTGAAGCCAGAATTAACACAACGAGGGTGGTAATGCAGAATGCTGCCAGGAGTTTATCTGCATCGTTTGCGGTAGTAGAACTATGAATGCAGAGCCAATTTATCGTGAAAAGGCAATCTGTGCATTGAGCCAAGCCAGCATTACTATTGGGCTGACTTTGTTCCACAAAACTCGACTCAAACTGGGGCAGTTGTTACAACCCTAGTGCTGCAAGACTTCCTGATGGTTCTTAGAAAAACTTAACATGAGAATAAATGATATACTTGCAGCACATCCATATTAAAAAAATATTACATTTAAAATTAAATTTTTTGTCAGATAAAAGTGAAGCAATAGCGAAAAAAAATAGAGCCGATCCAGTTTTCATTCTGCCAAAAGTGGATCAGACCTGGTCCAGTTTTCGCTCAGCCAAAAGTGCACCCATTTTCCCAATAAGCATACAAAAGCCTGAAGCTGTAAACGAATAGCCACTGTCTATGCCAGTGCGAATATATCGACAAGGGCAATATGCCAGAATGAAAGCAATGAGGGTGGTAATGCTCAAACAGCACAGACAAGTTGAACGTGGCCAGGAGTTTATCTGCTGTAGTAAAACTCGTAGCTCATTAATTTATCATCTATAAAGTAATCTGTATATATGGAGCTATGCTAGTTCCACAAAACCTGACTCGAACTGGGTCAACTCTTGGCAGAGCAAAAACTGGACTGGGTCCACTCTTGGCATAGTAAAAACTGGTACCGAATATTGTCCCCCCCCCCAAAAAAAAAGGTGTCCCCCCCGGACATTATTCACTAGTGAATACTGTCCTCCCTAGGACAATATTCACTGTTGAATATTGTCCCCACCAATTATTGTCCCCAGTGAATAATGTTCGGGGGGACAGTATTCACAGGGGGGGGGGGAGTACACTGGGTCCACATTTGGTGGAGCGAAAACTGGACTGGATCCACTTTTGGTTGACAAAAACTGGCCCGAGTATATAGACGGCAGTCAGCAAACAATAACTGTTGCTAGCTAGTGCTTCAACCATTCAAGGTAGAGGGAGAATGACTACCATTTTTTACTGGGAATACAGCAAATCAGTAGCAGAAACATGGCCACGAATCTCAGAGGTGATGTGAATCACAGAAAAGCCTAACCTCTCTGTCATGGCAGAGTACAGTTATAAAAGTATCATTAGTAGGGTTTTTTAAAATGGCAACAAAAAAGTGGACCAAGGGTCCAATTATGGCAACCGAAAGTGAACTGCCCAGTACACTTTTGGCTGCTATAATTTGACCACCAGTCCAGTTTTTGTTCGGTCCACCTTTTGCATGATAGTTCAGTGAACATGAGCTGTGCTATGCATAAAATGGAGGGGATTATAACTACTTGCAACAAGTTTGTCATAAAAAATATAATTATGATGGAGAACTTCAAATATTTTTGAAGTACTATTTTATATTCACAGGTTCTGAGCTCTTCTATATAGCGAATAAAGTTGTAATCTGTGTTGGTGCCATCCCTCTAAATAGAAAGTCTGCTCTGTATTGTATCCATGTTGGGTGGTTGTATGCACACTGAGTGATTAAAGGCATGATCTATTGCTGCTTTTATTTGTTTTCCCAAGTGATATGAACTTCGACCCAAATGGCTACATTGACAATGATTGGCAGTGGGTAGGACCTGGAGAAACAGGATCAACCAAACTCAACTACATTGAAGAGTATTATGAGGGACCAGGCATAACCCAGTATCTGGGAGTGATCTTCAAAGGAAGTTCCCCGGATGAGCAGATGGGGCTTGCTGCACAAGCAATTGCTGCTGGCATCACCACAACTCCGCCTGCCCCTACTCCTGATTTTAATCCAGATTTCGACAAGTCAGAAGCTCTACTGTATGCAAAGCTATCCCAGCTGGCATATCAGCCATATTCAATAGTGCAAGAGGAATTATCCAAATATGATCTTCAAGCTGAATTTCATATTTATAACCTTAACACTGACACAAATGGCTTCATTGCAAGCAATGATCATTCAGTCATTGTTGCTTTTCGTGGTACAGATATCAAATCATGGAAGAACATATTCACAGATGCATGGTTTTTTCGTGAGCGGATTATTCCAGGAAGGAATACCCTAGCTCATAATGGGTTCATAACTGCATTTAACTCTGTGTATGAAAGCATTGCAAATGAATTGCAACCTAATCTTGGAAAGAAGAAACTCTTCATCACTGGTCACAGCCTGGGAGGAGCACTTGCTTCACTTTTGATGTATCGCCTAACCATGGAGCACTCAGAGGCTCAGCCAACAATGTATGTCTATGGCTGTCCTCCCGTTGGGGATATTTCATTTTCCACATACTTCGAAGGGAGGCCCTCCAACACAATCACAATTCAGAATGACCCCGTTTCATCTGGGACTCTTATTTTGCTTGGACCCTGGGTTGGTCTTTACAAGCCAGTCCAGGTGAAATTTCTTCCCCAAGCTGCTGGCCACGGTATCAATGACTACATTGCGCAATTAGAGAACCTTTCCTAAGAAAGCTCTGTGAAACATTTCCTTCATACAGAGATGATACTCTTGTAGTGTGATTGTATGAGCCTTACGTATACGTATTTTTTGACTTTCTTAGCAGCTAATTTTAACTTTCTTAGTAGCTATTATATATGTAATATTTTCATTAGTAATAAATTCATAATTGTTTACGATTATATATACTATTAACGGAGAGTATATACGGGAGTTTTCAGGCAAAGCTTGTAGCTCGCAGCCTTAATGCATTAACCCGTATTCTGGGCAGCGTTTAACCTACCATCAGCCTCTTATAAGAGAGTCCACTTTTCCAAACAATGGCTCAGAACTCCCAAACGCGGCGGTTACAAGCCATTTTAGACACATACACGTACTATATATACGAGTGCTTTTGTTCCCAATAAGACCCATAAAGTACATAAAATACACAGTTACAATGACTTACGGAAATTGGCCAAACCGCACTTTTGGTATATCTTCTTCTTCAATTAAACTGGCCTACCGCCAAAGTGGCACAAGTATTCTCGATGGTTTTTACACAAAACGGCTCTTTTCCGTTGCGTATGTGATCCTTGACCAAGAGAATCTTGGTAACTAGAACTGTATATAATAATCGAAATATTTCCTGGAAGTACGTGCACGTGCATTCAGTCTAGAAAGGTGGGGCTCAAGCGCGCAGGTACGCGGGAGTAGAAGGGGGTGGGGCTCGTGCGAACACAAGCAAGTAGGGATGGTAAAAAACTCCACAAAGAAGTAGAAATGGACACTGAAAGAAAAACCAGTAAAACAAGTGTTAAAACATTTCACTAAAATGTTAAAGGATGTAGGGATGTAGTGCCAAAAATTAAAGAAACAAGATAAATAACCCAAGTGGTGCATAGTGAACAACAGATTATGATATGACCATACACTACTTACGTAAATAGTTCAGAGTTCAGAGTTCACACTACCACAAACAATTCATGTATGCATATAAGGATAATTGCATGCAACAATAACAACATGCGTAACCCCTCCCTACATTTTATTTCATGGGATTACATTACTGACCCAGCATTTTCTTCCACAACTAGCATTGTGTAATGAGAGATGAAAAGCTGCTTTGAGTAGTGTGGGTGCATAAGCTGAGCAAATTCTGTTCCAGTATTTCAAAACTCTCTCCTTCCACCATAGATGGATGGGGAGTTGTCCCAACTCTCCAAAACAGCCATATGTTAGGTGCTACATCAGGCAGATTGAGTATACTCTTGAGGAAATATAACTCTACACTTTCCAAATTTTGGTCACCAGTAAAGCCCCATATTTCAGATCCATAACAATAATGGGTTTCAGCATAGTTTCATAAAGCTGTAGTATAATTGGGATTGGTGGGTTGTTTAATTGTCTTAAAGTGGTAATGAAAACATTGCCTTTCTTGCCTGATTAGCAAAATGCTTTTTGGCTACATTAAACAGTCCATTCTTAGCAAACCACATTCCTAGATATTTTTAAGACTGTACTTTTTCCAGGGTGTGATTGTTCAACTTGAATATATCAGAACAGTTATTCCTTCCAAAGATGCATATTTTGTTTTTTTTTCTTATAATTCCTATTTTTGGCAGAATTCTAAGAATGTGCTTAAGTGTTTCTTTAAACTGGCTGCATTATCTGAGACAAGAACAACATCATCTGCATACATCCGTATATCAGGGCTTATTCCATTGTGGAGTTGAATTCCAGCATTGTTTTTCTATCTAAGCCCGCTAAAAAAAGAGTGAAAAGTAGTGGACTCAGTATACACTTCCTTTTTGACACTTGAAGGGGGCTGTGGCTTCATTACTGGATATTTTGACACATGAAGATGCAGTGGCATACATTGATTGTAAAACGGTAAGAGTTTGATGACTAACTCCAAAATTAACTAAACATGTCCAATAATAGTTTATGATTCACACTGTCAAAGGCCTTTTTGAAGTCAACATGACATACATGAAGATGTTTTTTCTGGCTCAAGGACGCTTCAATAACTGTGTTTAGAATGAAAATCAACTGTACTCCTGTTGCTCCAGAAGCCAAACTGTGACTCAGGTATTAGAGATCTTTCCTCTGCCCACACTAATAGTCTCGATGGTAACACTGATGTGAATATTTTTCCAACGCAATTTAAGAGAGTTATTCCTCGATAGTTGATAGGGATGAACCTTGACCCTCCCTTATGTATTGGTGTAAGAATTCCTCCTGACCACTTGCTGTGGGTAGTCGCCTGTGTTTAATATGTGGTTGAATAGATCTGTCAAAACTGAGATGAAATCTCCATCAGTTCCTGGGGGTCTGTTGGATTTCAAGTGAGCAACAGCTTGGAGAACCTCCTCATGACAAATTGGATAGTCTAGTTCAAGGACATATGGTATGGCAGATGGAATGGCAAGATTTAGATCATTACAAGTGTTGAAAATATTTATAATTCAGCCTACCCTAGCTTTTTTCCTAGTCCTGCTGGGAAATTTCACCAGTGACTAAGGGGAGAGCAGGGATAGGTGGATCACAATCTGGGGTTACTTTGTGAGGCTTTCCATCAACAATGAGTTCACCATCCGAGAATCTAGTCCAGAACCACTAACTAAAGTAGCTTTCCTTAATTCAGAAGTGTTAGTTTTTCATCAAAATTTCTCATTTTTACCAGGAGTAATCTTTTTTGACCAACTTTGAATTTACCAAGCCTCATTGCATTCACAGGTGACAGATCAATATTCAATTTATCATTAAAGACTCGCATCACTGTTTCAACAGCAGACTCGGAGCGTCTTTCTTCAACATTTCCCAAAAGAACATTACATTTTCTTTTCTCTCTTTCTTTCTCCTTCTCAATTTCTTCTGCTGCATAGTTAATGATTGAACTTGTGATTGGAGTAACTGCAATTTTTGCTGGTGTTCATCAGCATTTAAATCTACTTTCTCTTGTACAGGGAAAGTATTGCTTTCAGGTACTTTGCTCTGATTGCTTTGACCAGTAGTATCATTAGCTGAATACAGTTTTTCTTCTAACTCTGAAAGTCATCTAGTAAGGGTTACTATTGTTTACTTTAATGCTTGAACCTCTTTTTGCATGTTTTCCTTGAGATTTGAAATTATCTGCTCAACAATTCCCTTAACAGTGGCTGCCAATTGTGACTCTAGATCTTCTGAAATATTGAGATGTTCAGGAGAATCTGCACCACTACTAATAATCCAATTGGTATTTATGGGCCTTGGTCAAGAAGCAATAAAGCCATCACACTTGACAAAACGAGACTCAGGATAAGACCTACAGCAAAATATTCTTCATGTGATGGAAAATGATAATACCATTTTGATTTTTGTATACCTGAAGATGCATCTTCTGCTTCACCTTCCAACATTTCACTACGCTGATTAGCCCAGAAAGTATCAAACTCTTCAACCACAGCATATCTATTGTTAGAATAACACCAGGTATATGCTACATCGGTGAGAATGTGGTTCCAAGCCAAGTAACTCATGCAAAGTGCACTGGACCATTTCCATTAGCAGGAGCAATCCATTTCATTGTCATAGACTTAAAGTGCTCTGGTTTCATGTGAGTTACACCATCGTGTATATAGAGTATAAATACTGGTGTAAATAGTTGGACAAATTCATGGTGGGGGGGGGAGGTTGGATCCAGAGTGAGTATGACAAATATGTTATGTGGGATGCAGGGCATCATGGGGCGATGGAGACTGACATCTCACATGACTGAACATGTGCAATGACCTATGCTGTACAAAATAGGCACCCAATCTATAGTTGAAAGTCTTCCCAATTATTCTCACATCTATATATGGCAGTACCATTGTATTACCATAATTTCCAAGGTTCATCAAATTATATGCTATGAGAACACTTTTTTGAAGTTTCTGTAGGACAAATGGGAAAATAAGACTATTTCTTCTTGTATTAATGATGGAAAGACGAATCATAAGTATGATGGATTCACAGGGTAGAACATAGTCACATTACTATATCTGTTCCACAGTCAACAAGACGTGAATATGGTGCATCAACTCCAAATTCTCCCACAAGTGTAGTGTCATCTGCTACAAGACGAGATTGAACAAAGAAGCCTCACCTGCACTCCCACTAGGATTCCAGAGAGTTACTATATGTGAGAGGGAATATGCATGTTATCAAATGTCAGAGCCCTACCCTACTAATGAAGTCACCCCTAGTGGATCATGATATTACAAGTCACAGTGCTGCTGGAAGAGTGTGGCACATGGGAGGGCTCATTAATATTCATTAAGTTAGGTGTACTATTTTAATGATGATAAGTTTATAATGGAGATAACTAGATGCATTTTTAGCGAGCTGAGTGAGCCGACCTTGTTGCCAATTTGTCCATGCACGTAAAATTAGAATCACATATAACATTATGGTATGTACACAGCGACTAGGACTAGGTCCGCTCGCCAATGTGCGACAAACCAGTAAAGTAGTTCATTTTCTCTCGTTAACAAAGAATTCAAAGTGAGTGGCTATTGTACAGAGTTTATACTCAACCTGGAACTGAAATAACCATAATTGTAAGGGTTAAAACTTCCTCCCTACATTTAGTTGACGTTATTGTTGCATGCTATCATCCCCTGCAGTTGCCTGAATTGATGTGTTTCCTTGGTTCAGGAACACTTTAAAACTGGGTGTAGATATAGCCGTAATTAAAAGGATTATGCCTTCCTAAGCTGAGGGAATGGTACAGAAGTCCAATTGGGGAATGTTCTCTATTACAAAAGAATGGAGGTGAGTTATGCCTTACTTACACCAAGTATGAGTTTGAAGAGATTTTTTTGTTATTACAAAGACTAATCCTACATATGCATATTAGTCAGATGGATGCCAAAATCTCTAGGGATTTTACTCTAGGATAGGATATCCCCTGGGTACTGATTTCCTGTGACACTGGTTATTTGACGGAACGTGACTGAGCAATGTTTGCAGGTTCTTGGCTTCTTTTCTTCGTTAACTTCGTGGGCTGTATCCTATCTCAAGCTCCCGGAGATGGTGATCCGCTTTGTGTAGATGAAAGTATCAACGGGTCGTCGAATCCGTTCTTTACTAACTTAACTTACCCTGCTAATAGACGCCCTCTGATGGACTCCAGGGACTACGTGGCACTGCTAGAAGGAGACAATCCACCATGGCAGCAAGTGGATGATGATAATAACAACACGAACGAACTGGCTACCAATGTAAGATGCATGTAGATCTACAATTATTAGGTAACCTGTCTGTATGCACACTCGTATATATAACTACTGTTAATGTTCTGTACGGCGTGACGTATCCGTTGCGCATAAAGTTTTTGTATTATGCAAACAAGTGGCATATGTCTGCTAAACTTCATTTGGGTTGGAGGTTCCATTAATAATTCTTCACTACAATTTTCTACAATATGTAGCTGAAAGTTCTCTAATGGTATTTATATGCAAATTGACTTATTCATAGACATGAAGTATTCAAACCACGCACCAAAGCAATACAGCACAATACAAAACAACAACAAAGCTCATCACTTTCCAGCTGCCATATGCGGGACTCAAACCCACAACATTCTGCGTTCTAGGTAGATGCTATATATACCAACTAAGATATCGAGGCAGCTCAGCTGGATTTAGCTATGCATATGCAGGGAATAGGGACATGGGGAACATATATACATGAGTATATATACCTTGTGAAGAATCACACAGTGTTTAGTGTTTTGACTTATGTACCCTTCTAGTGGATTGAAGCTACATCTGTGATATGCCAAGTGACAGTTACAGTGTGTGGATTTAGTGCTGGTGCTCAAAGCAACTGGCTCATTACACAGCACATCAGTCGAGAGCTAGCAGGAGGACAGAGACTACAGAAAGTCACAGTACAATTTAAGTTTATTCTCAGTGGATGTGACATATCTCGTCAGTGTAGGCAGAGCTTTGATGTTTACAAGTGGCAAACTTCCACTCAGAACAGAACTGCAGCCAGAAACACTGAGAGCTATGAGAGAGTAGGTAGAGTCTTCCCTAATGATACAAGTGGAACAGTACAATCAACTAAATCACTGGATATTGAGTTGAATGCTGAAAGTGGATTTTACTTAGCAGTGGTTGATTTGAGTACATGCATTCTCATACATCGTGTTCTAGTTTTCTACTATGTGTGTGTCAGTGAGACTTCCGATCTCATCACTCGTCCCGAGGCAATAAACGTAGCAACAAATGTCACTGGACAGTGTGTAGAGAACAGTTCTGCTGATGGTGAACCAAATCCTATTCTGAGGTGTGGTGATGAGGGACAGTGGGAAATAGTATTACCATGTCACTGCAATCCTGGATATGAACAGAATGATAGCCAGGGCAATAGTCAATGTTCAGGTACGTTATATACACTGTATAATTAGAGATACACATACAGTGGGTCACATGAAAATTATCTACTACAAGTACTTATGTAAAGGAAATGAAGCCTCATGTACAGTGTGAGCATTGGGGTGCTCTGTGCATTAATTATGTATACAAGAATGCTGCAATTTGCTGTGTAGACAATGACTATTCCTTACATGTGCGATTGTAGTCGGCTACTCTATCAAACAGCCATTGGGATATTCATAGTTTATGTAGTAATATATTGTAATAGCTATCACATGCATGATGAACTGATGTAGGTGTGGGATGAAACTCATGCAACAAACAATTTTTGTTATTACAATTTTACGGTGTGAATAGCACTTCATAAAGCATCTCAACCTAAAGATGAACTGAATGTACAGTGGCATACCTGTTATTGTGCATCTGTATGCACACATTTATGTACATGAAAACGTTTACCTGCATTTTACTAAACGCATTAAGTGTTACGTCCTCATACATGTATGTGTAAATGCAGATGCACAATAACATTAAGATCTCTCTACATTCGGTGTCCTACATACTAAGTTTGAGATTCTGCATGAGTATATACAATTTCTTCCTGGTGTGCATCACTTTGGTGGTCAACAATCCTAGAAGCACAACAATCCTGTAATGCACAGAGCACCCCAATGCTCACCCTGTACAGGAGACTTCATTTCCTTTACATAAGTACTTGTAGTAGATAATTTCATGTGGCTAGCTTCCTTTACATAAGTACTTGTAGTAGTTAGAAGAATGACTGTTTTGGGATATTTTATGTACATTAATATTTCTCCCTCAGCATGCCCTGTAGGTACTTATTCCAATAGTAAAGGCTACCCCTGCCAGCCATGTCCAGCTAACAGTGAAGCTATTCAAACTGGACTGTCTGAGTGTCCATGTGTCCTGCACTACTACAGAGCTGCTAGTGAAGGACCTAGTGTGGCTTGCACTCGTGAGTTTTCCATTGTCCAATCTACTAATAGTAGCAGACTCATGCATGAAACTCAGACTGCTGACTTACGATATACACCTAACACTGTGTGCAGGCTTGAACAGGGAAATTTCATAAGGTGTTAAGCTAAATTCCTACTATTATCATGCACACACACACACACACACACACACACACACACACACACACACACACACACACACACACACACACACACACACACACACACACACACACACACACACACACACACACACACACACACACACACACACACACACACACACACTTGTACAGAGTCACCATCAGCTCCACTGAATGTGAGTGTGTCTAATGTGACCACCACATCAGTCCTCCTCTCCTGGTTACCTCCTGAGGATGGTGGAGGGAGAAACCTCTCTGAGATATTCTACACCATCAGTGCTTCACGTTAGTGTGATTTGCACAATACAATTCATATACAGTGCATTCATACAGTATAATTCAATTCATACAGTACATGAATACATACATGTGTAGATACTAAAGCATTATGTGTAGCTAATGTACATGCACAGGAGTAAAAACATGATAGGATAACAGTGCCAAGAATAATGATGATAGCATGAAAGGTGGGGGGCATGCAGCATTATAACATAACCCCATAACAAAATGAACAGAAGGCACAGCAACTCAACGTAACTCACCCAAAAGTAGTAGCTAATATTTTTTTAGCCACCTTAGGCAGAGGGGTAGGAGTAAGTTGAGAAGAGGGGGGGGGGGGGGCTAGTTAACATAGGGGGTCCGGGGGGGGGGCATTCTATCCTGGAAAAGGTTTAAGAAAAGGATGATCTTATACTTATTCTAGTGAATTCTAAGCTGATTTTCTAGCCTTGCCTCGTGTAAAAGTTGAGGGGGTGACTACCCCCTTCTCCTACCCCTTTGTTAGGTGAGATTAAACCCACGACACTCACTTTTATCAACACATCTACTGAGGTAGCTGCTGAATCACATATACAAAGCATCTAAGCATCCAGCCTATATATATAGACACTGTACACTGCAGATACAAACGGGAGTGGTGTTAGAGTTGTGCTGACTGAGGTCGCTGGTACAGAGACTACTGTGATGGGCCTGACTCCTGCTGTATATTACACATTCTTTGTCACTGCTGAGAATAGTGTGTCCTTTCAGGATACTAATGTCATTATCAGAACTGCCAATGTCACTGCCACCACAGAAGAGAGAGGTATGTATAGAGTCACAAGAAACTTTATGTATACGTAGACGTTAGTTGTAATATTATGGTTTGTGCATGGACTCACTCCTGACTCAGTGACACCAACTGACAGCCTCTCTCTCTCCCTCCCTCCCTCCCTCCCTCCCTCCCTCCCTCCCTCCCTCCCTCCCTCCCTCCCTCCCTCCCTCCCTCCCTCCCTCCCTCCCTCCCTCCCTCCCTCCCTCCCTCCCTCCCTCCCTCCCTCCCTCCCTCCCTCCCTCCCTCCCTCCCTCCCTCCCTCCCTCCCTCCCTCCCTCCCTCCCTCCCTCCCTCCCTCCCTCCCTCCCTCCCTCCCTCCCTCCCTCCCTCTCTCTCTCTCTCTCTCTCTCTCTCTCTCTCTCTCTCTCTCTCTGGGAGATAAATACATATACATTCCTACTAATTCAATTTCCACAGAGCCACCCATCATCACCGTCACCTCCTCCTCTTCCTCTGTTGTGGCTGGAGGCACTGTCATTCTCAACTGCTCTCTCACTCTGCCCTCTGGCGTACCTAGTACACCAGACTTCCATTGGGAGGGCCCGGGAGTAACTCCTACCGTAGCTGACCCCACTACTAATGGACAGGAGGTGTCCAGTGTCCTTACACTCACTACTATCTCAACATCTCAGGCAGGACAGTACACCTGTACTGCCACTCTTAATGGATCCTCTGTCACTAATACCACTACTGTTGCTGTACAGAGTTAAGTCCTTTTGTTGCTTTACAGTTGTCACACATGTATTATTGGATCTATATCAAACTCTTATTTTCCTCAGTTCCAGTCCCCACTCCATTCATCACTGTCACTGGCACTGAGACTGCTGGGACTACACTCAGTCTGAAATGTGACTATACCCTGAGTCCATCAGTGGACACTGATCTTGACATAGCAGTGACCTGGATGGTGGATGGTAGAGCAGTAGACACTTCTCCAGATTGGATTTCTACTGCTGGAGTCACTCTCAGTTTTACTCCTCTGGCTACTACAGACAGTGGCAGATACACATGCCAACTGAATGTCACTGTATCTCAGACACATGTCACTGTACAGGGACCAGTACAGGCTGCAGAGAGAGTGATTAGTGTGGAAGGTTAGTGATATGCGTATTGTGCCTTTTTCAGTATTCACTCCCTCCAGGTCTCCCAGATCCTGTACTGACGATCTCTCCAGTAATCTCCACAGTCACTGCTGGAGACAAACTTACTGTACAGTGTACAATGACAGCCATTCCATATCTAGTAGTACAACCTACTGTGGAACTGTTGGGACCAGAAGGCAGTGTGTTAACTGCTTCTAACATGAGTCTAATGGTGGACCTTATTCTGGACCCAGTGAGGACATCCCATGCTGGCCAGTACATCTGCAGAGCCTCAGTGGTGATAGCCTCAGTTAGTGTGGATGTCAGTGGTCAAAGCAACTCTACTCTTAATGTGAAGGGTGAATGAGTAGCTGATATGGTACTATATAGTGTGTATACTACTCATGTCCCCTATACCCTAGTCTCTATACCTAACGTGGCTGTAACTCTCAACTACACTCCTCCTCACTATGCTGGTATTGGACTCACTTTCACATGTACTGTGACACTGGATCCTAATGTGGACAATGGAGAGAGGGTTATGACTGAATGGAGGGGGCCAAGGGATATTTCTGGTGATAGATACTCACTCACTAATGCCAGTGGTTCTGGCAGTACCTACACTGGCAGTCTCACTATCAGTCGTCTAACTGACCTGGATGATGGTACATACATATGCACTGCGACAGTCACTGGGGGAAGCAATGTCCAACAGGCTACTGCTATCGATTATGTCACTATCAATGTGATAGGTAAGTGATCACTACGCCTAACAATATGTACCAATATTAATGTTAACCACTGCAATGGAATTAACTGCTACCTCTCTATCCCTCCTCCACACACCAACAGGAGATTGCAATGGTATCGACTGCTCTATCTCTACCACCCATCCCATCTTCCCCTCTTTTCCTTCCTCCACACCAACAGGAGATTGCAATGGTATTGACTGTTCTATTTCTACCCCCTCTTCCAGACCAGCTGAAGATTGCAATGGTATTGACTGCTCGCTCTCTATCTCCCTCCTTCCCTCCTCCACACCAACTGAAGATTGCGGTGGTACCAACTGTTCATCTGAAATAGAGACCAATTCACCTTCTAATCTTACCGGAGGAATTGTGGCAACCATTCTCATTCCAATAGCAGTTGCTATAGCTATGGTTGTTGTTGTGGTAACAGTTCTGGTAATAATCTTGCATCGAAGGAAAAGGAAAATGTAAGCAATAGCTGGTTGTTACTTACTAGAAGTTACATTCATACTATGCAGGGCTAATATAACACCGAAATCTGTGGAACTTTCTGAAGTTTACAGCTCCAAGTAAGAACTATATAGTCACTGTCTATAACATGTATTAGTTGTTGCATGGGCCCGAGTGCCAACATATCCTGTGTGAGCACGAGGGCCCATGCAACAACTAATTTGTTGCCATTTCTATGGTTTCCCAGCTCCTAACCACTCCCTCACTAGCCTTATGTGATTAGTGATGCAATAAGTGTGCCACATATGATATGTTGGCACACTTTAGCCTTTGATCTGTTACTCAGCCAGGCAACAATCTTCTATTGTCTAATGACATCTTTGGTTTTGGAGGTATACATAAACCATTTTGCATACAAAATCAAATCTGGAAATATTTGCTGCTGAAATATTTTTGTAGTCATGCAAGGTTAAGAGTTATCTTGAGAAATATTTTCTACAGCAAAAATATTTGCTGTATGAAGTATTGAGGCACATGTGGATATTCAATCAACTATTTTATGTTGCTGTCATGCCTATAGTAATATCTAATCAAGACTATTTGATGGTTTGAGTTATGGTATACCATGCATTGCAAGCCATTGCTCTTGTTCATACACGTGGTATAGCTTCCTTCATGCCAGTTGAGGCAGTGTATACCAGACAACTGTTAGAGTCAACAGCATATATGTCATCAACATTTGTCAATCTTATGTATAATTTTTTTTGTATCAAAGTTTTATAACACAAATGTCCAGATATGCAGTATTAACACTTCAACCAGAACTGTGAATCCCTCAATATACAGATACACTTCTGGCGAGTCTGAATCAGCTACTGTCACAGCTACTTCTGAAGTGGTACAACTCCAGCTGGACTTAAGCAAAAAGAATATGTTTTTCTCAAAAGACCTCATTGAACTTTACAAAGTGTTAGGGCAAGGTAAATACGTATATGGTGTGTGTGGTACTATACCCTTCTCTTATCAGGATGTGGAAGAAAGTGGCCTGGATTAGTGAGGTGTCCTGATTATCAGGGATTGAAGTGTGATTGATCAGCACCAAAACACCAAAAAGTACTTTTGAGTAATCCAAAGAACAGGACACCTCACTAATCAGGACACTTACTGCTTTGTCCTGGTTACAGAAGACAGTTACAAACATGAGCATCAAACAATAGTTAAATACCCTTCTCTTCCACAGGAGAGTCTGGAGTTGTGTATCGTGGATATATAAATACTAGAGAAGGCAAAGATTTGGTTGCCATAAAAACCTGCAAACGTATGTTTTATGCATTGCTAAGTGATAAGATACTGAAATGTTGTCTAGTGCAATATTTACATGCAAGCAGAAGAAATCAAGAGAGAATAAGTTTACCTTTCTTGATTTCTTCAGGCAGTGTTAGTAACTAGCCGCATATTAATACAAGGCCATAGACAACTTCGTTTGTTTGGGGGTGCTTAGACAATGCTTTCCAAGCGTATGCAAGTATGTCGCAACTTTCACAGCAACACCCTCTAACTAGCTTAGCTCTGAAATATTTGGGAGTGCTGAACCCACTTGTCTACGGCCTTGTAATATAATGTCAGGGGCGGCGCACCCGCGTTTTGATATTTTAATACGTGATCGTCTGTAATTAGTACACGCACTAAAGGCTCAATTGGAACTTCTACGCACCAGTTTTTCAGTGTTTTTTCACTCAAAGATGGCTCAGAATGCCCTAGAATTCACCTCAGAACGTCTCAAATCAAAACATTTCTGGGGGAGCATGCGCCCAGACGGCATTAACCTATGGCCTGACCACTGAAAAGCTGCTTTCTCCGCCCCTGAATGTACAGACAAACCATTTAAATATCTGTATAATTTTGTACAGTGTAGAATGTGTAATATAGTAAAAGATACATCTTCATGCATGTCATGCAGCACTGTCATCAGCAGTTGAAAAAGAGAAACTATTGAAGGAGGTGACAACGATGTCATTGTTCATACATCCCAATGTGATGCCACTCATTGGACTGTGTTTTGATGGAGAGACGCCCCTACTAATTATGCCATTCATGTCGAAGGGCAATGTATTGGAGTATGTAAAACAGAACCAAATGGACCTACACAAAGATCAGGAAGCAAGAGAAGTGGAGGTACCTTACTAGTGTATGCACCAGAGTGATGCCAAATGCTATGCTAGTGTATGTACTTTGGAGCTGCTCTAGCTCTGATATCAACAAATGTCTTTTTAGCCTAGGGTGTCAGTTACACTTTTTACAGGTAGTGATGGCCAGAAATCTATGTCTTGGTGTGTGTTATCAGATAACTAAGGGTATGGAATACCTTGCCAAACAGAAGTATGTCCATCGTGACCTGGCAGCAAGGAATTGTATGTAAGGAAACAGCTATGCAAATAAACATCGCATGAAATCATTCACTGATATACTGGACTGACACTGATCTCCATCTTGTGATGTAGCATACACAAAGGGAACCTGAGCAGCCTCTAAGTTTTTGAATAACTTCCATCCTTCCTCTTTGCTACAGGATTGACAGTGAGGGAGTGATCAAGGTGGCTGACTTTGGCCTAACTGAAGACATGTATGCCACTAACTACTTTCATTGCTGTGAGAAAGGTGTTAGAAGTGAAGAAAAGGTTCCCATCAAATGGATGGCTCCTGAGAGCATTGAGAGAAACTTATACAATGAAAAAACTGATGTGGTAAGAGTAAATTATATACACAATTGGATTTACATGTGTGCTTGGTATATATTGAGAGAGTAAGCCCTTCTGTCTAAGTCAATGCTAACTCGTTTTGGTGCTGAACACTATCTCTTGAGTTTGTCTCATAGTTCATACGTTCTATGCAATATCATATCTCCATGCAGTGGTCCTTTGGAGTGACCTGCTGGGAGGTGTTCACCTGTGGCAGAGTACCCTATTCTGGGATTCCTACCATGACTCTATTGAAGGAACTGCTCTCTGGCCATAGACTTGACAGACCAAGCAATGCTGTCTGTTCAGATGAAATGTAGGGAGTAATATACTATACATTTAAAAATGTGTAGGGACAAAAACAAAGAAGCATCCAAGCAGCAAAACAAGGGATTATGGCATGAAACTACACATGAGTATTAATGAGGAAATGGCATTCAACTATATATAAACGTAAATGCTAGCTTTACTCATCAAAGAGGTTCCCTACAAAGATTCTGTGGTAAAAAGCACTGTGCATGGGAATAACAAGCCATTTGGTACAAAATCAAGGTGAATACTCATATACAAATTCTGTGCTAGGCCGTTTGAAGTAGAAGATTGGAGTTTTAGCAATATTATTTATGTTTGTCATTCTAGTGGTGTAGTTCACCAACTTTGAGAGTCTTATTCTTGTCTGGTACAAAAAAAGGCTTATAGCTTCCTCGTTTGAGAGATTTGTACGGTTACATTTGTAAAAGCAAACAAGTGTAAAAACATTTGCCACAAAGTATAGAAAAAAGGTCAAAGTGCAGCATGCATGCAGACAAAGGCAGGGGATGATAGCATTCATAACATGCGTAACCCTTTTAGTATTTACAGATGTAGGGATATGGGGTTACACATGTTAAGATTGTTGCATGCTATCATACCCTGCCTTTGTCTGCATGCATGCTGCACTTTGACCTTGTTTCTATACTTTGTGGCACTTCAATCCCTTACATCCTTCAACATTTTAGTGAAAATGTTTTTACACTTGTTTCACTGTTTTTTACTGTGTGTAGCAACACATATAACCAGGGTTCTATCCAGTGGGGGGGGGGGGGGGGGGGGGCAGGGGGGAAGCTTCCCCCCCAAACACTCCAACTTCTCCCCCAAACATTCAAGCTTCCCCCCCTGTTAGTGTAGCTTGTATGCATGCAGTAACCTAGTCTACTTGACTTCATGTTTATTTGTGTACCCAAGAAGTTTAAATAAATGCACTAGATTGCATCTCTGGCAATGTAAAATTCAAAAATTTTCCGGGGGAGGATGCCCCCGGACCCCCCTATTCTGCTCAGTGATAGCACACCTCACAGCTTCCCCCCCAAACCAAAAATCCTAGATAGAACACTGTAAACCTACTGACTTTCGTGCACAATTCTACCTCCCTTGCATACCTATAAGCATGATATCTAGTAATTGTCAGTGACTCCTACATCCTGTCTTGTACAAATATTGCCTACTGAGTACAACAGCGGGTCCAGTTGGCCTGCAACAGTTAGTCGTTCAAAGAAACGGAGCAACGCAGCAAGGATCCTACGACGATTCTGTTGGCCTAGGATCATGCACCGGAGAGAAAGGAATCGTTTTATGCTAAAATAAGGTGAGCGCGTTTGTCAATTTTGAGGTAGACTGTTTGAAGAAGATGATAAAAGATATTCAAAAACGGAGGTTCCGTATGTCATTGTCTCCGTATATTTTACATACTTTGAGGGTCTTATATGATAGAGAAACACTCGTAGAGCCTTGTTATATATCTGAAAAGGCTTATAACTGTACCGCTCGGGAGTTATGAGCCGTTTCATCTGGTAAATGGGCGTGTCCGTGTCGGCGCCATCCCTACATAGAGTGTACTGACCATCTGATAAACTGAAAACGGAAAATATGATTCTTTCATCTCTTGTGTAGTTGGAAAGTTGTGACACGTTGCTGGTGTGCCCAGTCTCTCCAGCGTCCAAAGTTCACTGATCTTGTCAAGACTTTCTCTGATCTACTTGAGACCAACTCTTCCTATTTGAAGCTCAATGGATGACTATTTCACAATAATATTGAATGTATTGTACTATATATATAATATCATATAGACCAAAACTGGGTATCATATAGACCAAAACTGGGTATTAATCAAAGTAAGGACATCCAGTAATTAACAACAACTTTGCAATGTTAACATCTATAGTAAATGACCATGGAGTGGGGAGCCAAGCTTAGAGTTAAGTGTGATAGGCAGCAGAGCTAGGAAATAACCTGATCATGTGCTGTATACCACTGTAAATTTAATTTGACCTTGGTATGGTTATCTCATGATAAATTGCATTTTCTCTGGCATTACTGATATTCTGCATGATGTATATAATTGTACCATGGCTTTTGAATTGGACCAATCAGATCACTCAATTAGAGGTTGATAAATCTAATATCAACCTACTGATAATATATCAACCTACAAGTTTTTACAGTTTTACAACTGAAATATACATGGATTTAACAAGTTTTACACAAGTTCCATATCTATTTACAAGTTTTAACAAGCGACATATACATGGATTTTACAAGCTAGTACACCTGCATACATTGTTACAGTGATCATGCACTGATAGCAATTACATTGCAGCCATGGTACAAGTCAGTTACATACAACTTGGTGTACGGTTGATGTGTTTTACACAACCACAGGCCTCTAGTCCTTGGTTGTGTAAATCACACATCAACCTACACCTCGGTATGTAACCTATACTTATGCTACAACTCACTGTAAAAATGTTAAGTTTTACCCTGGTATATATATGTAGTTATATTTTCTTTGATGTTTACTGTGATACCTTCCTGGTGTGTATCACTTTGATGGTCAACAATCCTATAGCTATAGAAGTAAAGCATGTATAGTAATTAGTCATGCACACTACCATTGAGTGACTACCTACTGTGCATGTAAAAATGACCCTGGTATAGTTATCAGTTGTGTCTTCTTTAATGTTCACTGTGGTATCTTTGATGCTAGAAGCAGAAAGGATCTGCTACTGACTACCACTAACAACTAACTTCCTTAGTGGTCAACAATCCTGAAGATGTAGCAGTCTGTATCTGCATCCTGTGTGTTTCCAAGATTGTTGACCACAATATATGTTGTAGTAATTAGTACTATATACACCATGGAGGAATTACAGTACTGCCAGAGAAAAATGCAACTAAAGCAATTTATGCAACTGAACTATACCAAGGTTATATTATATTTACAGTGTATATATTTTTGTGTGTGCAAACCTCAACCCCAACACATACAACGCCTAACACATCATATGCACACACAGAAGTATTAATTGATCTAGGAGTCCATTTTATCAGAGACCACTGCCATAGCAGGCATATAAAGTGGCCTATACTTTATAACATTGGCATTGACATAATTAATCAGATGGCATTGTATTCTCTCATCCATGCTCTGTCTACCTTCATCCACTGGCAGCCTAGAGCAGGTTTTCTCACTTTTGCAAACTCATCATTTTCTTCCTGATTCTAGTATGGGTTCAACATGGAATATAGCAGGATAATAATTTTAATTTAGAATTGAACAAGCATAGATGAAGAGAATATGACCCTAGCAAATGGAGATTCTGCCCTTTGAGGAACATTTACTACAGTTTGTTACCACATTTACTACTATGACCTGCAATCATCACAAGTAGGAAATTCCAACAATGGCCCTAGAAACTGCCCTTATCTGAAAAGGGGGATAATTATTTTGGGGTGATACACTACTTCTACAATTTGGTGTTATATTACTTTTGAGGGTACAATATCGTAGGTGATATTGTACCCATAAGGTACTGGAATACTCCAGAAAATGTGGTTACATATGCACCTTAAATCACAGTGAGAATGTGTGCTATGGTATCCTTGGGGGTGCAAAAGCACTTGTGATATATATGGTACCCTAAATCACAGTGACAGCATGCTTGGTGACACTGTACAGTCTGACATGCTATAACTTGAAGATAAAACCATATGAAGTTTGCCTGTTGGTGCATTAGATGCATATATGATGCTGTATTTCTGCTGCTACACAGTGTTTCAGTGGATGGTTCATCTTAGTTGGATTGATAGCTCAAACATGAACTGTATTAGCTCATAGATCTTGTCAAGAATCACCTGTGGGTTGCATTGATGAGGATAAGAATCTTCAGATGCCCACCTATATCACATATGACATGTCAATGACAAGATGTGTGATATGTTTCCCTCAGGAAGATGGTCATGCTACAAAAATTCAGGCTGACATCCACTGTCTCTAATGTGTGTTGGAGGTTGGACGTCAGTTCAAGTGGCATAGTTAATATTGGGCAAACATGAGTGTCTCCACTGCAAAAGTGCCTCCTACTGAAGTTTAAAGTATAGACATTTATCACGGTCAAATGTAGCCAAAAAGCAGGCCTTTTACCCTATGCAAATATCAGGAAACAGTGGGAAAATGTGTGAAATATCTGAGAGCATTGCTGGTGGTCCTGAAAGAAAAAGTGAATGCAAACCTTAGCTTTGGGAGCGTAGCTATCACAAAATACACAGGTGGAATCTTCACAGGCGTCAGACTGTCTAGCTAGACATGTGACACAAGTGTCTTGTCAGTTTGAGACACAGTAAGGTACATAGCTATCTGGCTGTTACAGGAGAATGCTGATTCTTTACTGACAATGGACAAGATGGTCTGGCAGAACTTGACGCAAGTACAACTATACAAATGTGAATGAATGTAGCACAGTGGTACCAAGCAAAACACATTATTTCTATAGTTTGCTTACAGGGCTAGTGAATGAGGCATTGCAAGCACTACACTGGGTGTTACATACCCCTTTCTTGAAGGTGTCTAGCCATGGGGTGTTTTATAATACCAGTAGTTGTTCAGTAACACCAGTACCTTTGCTGAAGGTGTTTCCTGGAACACACCTAAGATGTATAGCTAATTCATTTGCAGCACACTAAAAGTGTGTATTTAAGGGTGTATATATTTTGAAAGTGCAGTTATACTCCTGGAGTGTAGTACCCTAAAGGTTGTAGCACTGTCACCACAATATGAGTATCCATGTGTGTTTTGAAACAACTTCAGAGTGCAGTTATAGTTCTAGAGCTGTGTGCTATAGTAGCTACATTTCTAGCAAACAGAGACAAGATTGGGACACAGGCATGCAACGATATATCAACATACCATTGTAGGTATGTTGATACACCATATAATGCTCTCTCTGTTTCTATCCCTAAAAATTTCATTTCAACTTTTATTCACTTGTCACCTACCGTTTTTTACTGCAATAGTCATTTTGCCATAAAAAGTAATAAGCTACTTGTGTTGTTAAAAAACATATTGCATGTATATATTTTTGCTAGTGGGTATATAGTTCCAGGTTTAGACTACTCTGTCCTGGTTCTAGCACATAGCACATAATATATGAAAAGTGGGTGTATAGCTAGTGCTTATATGCATAAATGGAAGAAAGTCTCTTCCTTATGCTGGCCTAATTAATGTCTATCTGTATGCTCACTTTATTTTCTCATGTACTGGAAAAGTTTTCTCGTTGTACGACTATAGGTTGGCTCGCTCCTGCTTGCCAATAAAAATTTCTCTTCAACAAAACATACATTTATAATTACTGAGTTGCCGCATAATATCTGTCAGCCAAGCTGACTCCATCCAGCCACTGACCATACATAACTCTACTGCATTCAGTTGTACTTCTATACTGGATTATGAAGTCCTCCCTTGCTTTTGGCAAGAGTTCAATACATCATGTAGTTATCAGAGTCCGTGCATTTTTCCTACAATTACCAATAATTAGTGGTTTTTTATCCGCGTACGAAGGAAGTGGCGGAGGAATTCTCGAGGCACTGAATTTGTTTAAAATCCGCATTATTCAAAGGAACATTGTGCACGCAAGTAAGTGCGCGGCTATATCTTGGCGAAAGTCTAGAGTCTAGGTAAAGACCTGCGAGGAAAAATAACTGCCTCGTTGGGTTTAAAAACAGACAAAAAAACTGCTGCAGACGAACCAGTGGTGTTGTAATCATGACTCGGTGTCACTTTTTGCTAGTCCTCGTCGTCGGACTTACAGCAGACGCTGTGTTAGCTCAGCCAGGTTAGAAGCTCACATTTCTTGTTTATTGTGTTAAGTAACTGCATTTTTCTCTAAAGCACTGTGGACTAGATCCAACTGATATAGGGGAAAGGAACATGCAATTCTTCACGATGTGCACAGTATAATTTTGATACTAATTATTTCATCAGGTGTAGTTGTGACTGGAAATGAGACTCCGTTTGTAGTTGGTGTCTCTAAAGACCTCACATGTACTGCAGTTGATATTGATGTGGCCAGGATAGAATGGAGGTTCCTTTTTGCTGGATTTGACCTCGAATTGCGTTCTGCTACTGGCGCCAATGAACTCACTATCACACCAACCCCATCACAAGTTGGTACACAAATGTTCTGGTGTGTAGTCATCAGTACTACTGGAGCCATGTACTCTCAAGATGCACCCATCATCATTAAAGGTTAATAGGCTTATCACACAGTGTGGTAGTACTGTGCAAATTCAGGAATGTCGGCTGCGTGTACTTTACTACTACATATAGCACTGTGGTTACCAGCTGCTAGCCTGGGCTTGGCGCTAGTGTTGCGGCAGAATAGCGTCCTGTAGACGGTACGTAGGCTAGATAGATGCGAACACACTGTAAAGCTAGAACGTCCTGTCCGTGAAAAAAGCACTGGTTGCTACGCGCTAGTTGCCGAAGCGTCCACAATACAGGAAATGCAAGGGTTATAACAACAATTATAATTTGTTATATCAGAAGTCAGTAAAGGCACCGACACAATATTATTAGCCCTACATAAACAAAACGGCTCAAACTTCCATCCCATATCCTCCACTCTTATTTTACTAGTTTTCAACTTATGTAGTTAGTGTTCGAGTTCTGTGCCGTTACATCGTTTTCTGAATCTCTTGCGTGAGCACCGCCCCTTCGGTCACATGTGTTACGCGCACACGTGAAGAAGAAATGGCATCTAATCTAACAGAAGTGCTAGTCTTTGTTGTGTTTGTATAGGATGGACGGACAAGAAAGGAGTCGTTCTCTGCGGAAGTTATAACGAGAACCTGTTTGGTAGATCTGTCTAACTGAAGAAGAAGATGGAGAAATCAGTGCTTTAGTTGGCAATTTTTGTTATGTCCCTATATACAACCATATATTTTACCTACTTTGAGAGTGTTATAAACGGGAGAACTGCTCATAGGTTGGATCTAAAACTGCCGCGTTTCAGAATTCGAAGCTGTTTTAGGCATATCGGGCGTTGTCGGCCCCATGCCTGAAGACTCTGGTAACAATTAGGGCCTACGTAGTTACATTTTGTGGCGTCGCGCGTGCGCATGTAAATATAGCGTTTGTATACAAGGTCACGTGATTTACCTCAGTATTCCTTTGGCAATTACTAAGAGTACATGTTGAGTGTAGGCTTGAAAAAAGTTTACCTTGACTGCTATGCTATATATTTTGTATACATGTATACTTTGAACAGCTCCCAAAAAATTTCTCCTTTTATAACATCATTAGATAAATTGCATCTCTATACATTACTGATTACTGTCAGATAGGACAATCATGTCTATCAGATAGGACATTATGAATTAAGTTTGTTAGAATATTCAAGGAACATCAGAGCATCTTTGGATAGACACTGGACAGAACATGGATATCTCACTGGTATTATATACAGTGGTTTGTATCTTCCTTGTGATTCTCTTGACTGCACCACTAATTATCTAGTGAAGTGAGCCCACTTAGTTCTGCACCTAGTCGTGGGAAATTTCTTGTCTGTGTAGCTTTCTGCATACATTCGTTCTATTAAATAATGAGAATGCAGAGCATTGTGGTACACAGCATCTGACTTGATCTTAGATATGCATACACAATACATACATGTACGTTTTATGTTCATAAATGAGCCTACCAGGTATAATGTAAATCGCAGTTAGTAGAGTAAAATATAATTACACCACTTACACAGGTTTGTCACCAATTATTGTAGTACTTAATGATGTAGCCAAAAGGTAATGCATGAAGACAAATTGAAACCATCATACTAATGTTTTATTAAGGACACAAAACATTTTGAGTGCATGGGCTGTTCAGTGTTATACTGTGTAGAGGTAATGCATTGAATTGAACACAAATGTTATATGTAATGGCAAAAAAACATTTATAGTGAGCTGTTCAGAGTCTGTATATCACTTAGGTGATAAATTAGGTCTGGTCACCAGTGATTAGTGGTGCAGCCCAGCATAAGTAATGCACGAAGACAAAATGATTCTAAAGCACTCATCATCAATTACCGCAAGATAAAAGGCTTAATACATTGGTACATGAATTGTGCCTTCATGCCAGTGTGGGGATGGACTGTAGATAGGTTGGGATATGGTTTGAAAGCAAACAGCATATCGAAAACAGTAATCCTGAACAAACATTGCTGTTGGTTGTAGCACTACTTAGGGAGACACCACAGAAGAAACAAAGCTTCACGTGTTCGTCACGTATTATAAAACAAGGGCTCGCTCATCTACCCATTTCAAGCTTAGGCATTCTATTTGCTCTATAGGATTTATACTGTATATTCCTCGACCCACGGGTAATGAGTATTTCTTCTTATTGCGCGCTTCCAACCTCTGGCCTTTCACAGTGATACACAGACCTTTGTGACGTCATCTAAATCTTTTTCGTATAATTGGCGAGCGGGAGCGAGCCAACCTAGTCGTGTGAACGGGCCGATTTTTCTTTTATAATATTATGTGACTCGCACTGTACATACCGTAATGTCATACGTGAGTTCTAATTTTGTGTGCACAAAATACCGTAATGCCATACGTGAGTTCTAATTTTACGTGCACATTACACATTTCTGTAGCTCAGTTGGGTCGCTCCCGCTCGCCAAAAATGCTAAGCATTTCTACTAGTTATTATTAAGTAAATTACACCTCACAAAGGAATATAATTATAGGGCATCACGTCACCCTACTTACGTGAACGCGTGATGACGCCTGCGGCACGTATCACGTGTGAAATGGCCATGCAGGCCTCCTTTTTTCCACCCCCGCATTCAATTTAGCGTGCACGTGTTCTACATGTTTTAGTGTGTGTATATATGCTTGTACTGCCCTATTGTATAGCTTTATTTTTTCTCTTTGTACAGATTTTTCCTCCATAAAAAGTTATTGCGCAGCGCGCCCAGAGGGAGAAGCGAGACTAGTGTTGTAGTAACGCCAAGCACAGGAATAGCAGTCAGATACGCGTCATGTAAACGACGCTAGGAGTAATTCTCTACGTAAAGTCTTGGCAAGAGCTACTCGGGGCTGTAGCTAGTGGCGTAAAATCGTTCCAAGAGTTACTCTTAATATTTTTATTCATTTTACGTAATGTTCTGTACAACGACGTTTTATGCGCATTATAGTGAATGTGGGGGACACCTCCTCAGGCTAAGAATTTGCATATAGCTCTTCAAAGAGGCTGCAGTTAGTTTCCATAATTACCAAGCAGGTATAACAAGAGATTTGTTGTTTCAACATTAGATACCCTGCCAATGGCCACGAGTAACGAAGCCGACGTACTGGGATTCCTGTACTCCTGGCAGCAACTCCCCGCACAACACAAAGCCGAGGGACTCAACGTCTTTGCCAGAGAACAGAAAGAAAGCGCATCCTATCCCACCTCAAAAATTAGTGCCGTTTCGGATCCCACGAAGACTTATGATGATGTCCATCTGTATTCGTATTACAGCTACCTGTACTACTATCCAACTATGTCGTGGTTTCTCGACCGTACCCCAGAAACAGACGATTATTGGGTTGGTATCTACCCAAAAGGAGCAAACCACGACGAGTATATTACCTACCAGTGGCTGCAAAGAACAGCGCAAGGTTCTTACTACATTGGAAAATTATCTACTACTGCTGGAAAGAAATCAAGGGATCGTTCGGAGGAGTTCGAACTTCGTCTGTTCAAGGGCGATTATCAGTTTGTTGACGCCGACACCAACATCCTTAGGGGAACGATTGAGCATGCACCCACTGATCCGGATGATCCAGATTACGCTTCGAAAAGGGCTATTGCTGAAGGCGAAGAGTTGGATCCAGGGACACGGGTAGTCATCGAAGCTATTCAGAAATTTGAGCTTCGCGATAATCTGGTGGAAGGCAAGATTATGTCGTCGTCTTTGCAGGAGTTGCGTGAGCAGTGGAACGTGTTCACGCAAACACAACAGCAATTGTTGCTTCCAGTTCTTGAACAGGAGGCACTCCCTGACAGAGTCAAGAGATCTCACCCAAAAGCTCTTGATCGCCCAGAGCCAAAACTATACTTCCCAAACCTAGGAAAGACCGAAGCCACATTAGCTCAAAATATGCCTAACGCACCTGAAAAAATCGCATTGACGATTTCTTTGAAGAAAAGCTATACATACATTTACCCAGTGGTTAACGTTGTTCAAAGTGTTCCTGAAAGAAGGGCATGGATTGGAGTGTATCACAGTCAAAGGTACATGAATGAGAATTACATAACCTAAGCAATAATGAATGCACTAAAGTGCAGAACCCTCGGCGTACGCGCGTGCGCGAATCCTTGAAAGCGCAGGCGCTAGATCTATTACCTCACGTTAACGGGAAGTATACGGAAGTCTTTAGGCAAAAGACGGAGACTGAACAGAAAGAAGCTTGCTACCTTACATCGAGTCGTATTCCAGGTAGAGTTTAGCCTATTATTAGCCTTTTTAGGACCCTTGGAAGGCTCTGCCGTCGAAAATGTGCGCGAAACGTCGCTGCAGTACCCTACAACGCAGGAAGCGGTGTATCTCTGCAATAAAGCAGTTTCGGAGAAATCCTCACATATTTTTCGACCTCCGTTGCCTGCTGAGTACGTGACAGTATTTCAGGACGAACAGACGCTCCAGAGGTGAGATGTGACTTAACAGACAGACACACACACACCATAGATACTGTTCCGTAAGGTATAGTATCTATGCACACACACACACACACACACACACGCGGATAACCCTCGCTGCGCATGCGCGCCGAGGGTTAATAATATGCACTAGCTACCACACAATGATATGGGCAGGTTTACGCATGCTATTATTTCATCCGATCTTTCACTTCACTTGTTTTAAGTTTGGCACCTTCTCATCCCTACATCCTTCAAGCAAAATAGCTACATTAATGTACATTTTGAGTATAAGTTAAACTACCAGAGTCTAAATGCCAGTTGTGAGCTTCATGCATCCCTTTCTGCTCTGTGCAAGTCATGTGAAACAGCATGCAAGTGCACATGTACAGCTGAGGAAAGGGTTGCTTACAACAAGTTTGTCATATGAAGAATATAATATTATGGTGGAGACTTAAAAAATATTTTTGAAGTACTGTTTTATGTTCAGAGGTTCTCAACTGTCCTATATATATAGCTAATAAAGTTGTAGTGTGTGTTGGTGCCATCCTTCTAAATAGAAAGTCTACCAACACTGCATTGTATCAATGTTGGGTGCTTGTATGCACTCTGTGTGATTAAATGCATGATCATGAGTAATTGTTGCTTTGTTTTCTCAAGTGATATGAACTTTGACCCAAACGGCTACATTGACAATGATTGGCAGTGGGTAGGACCTGGAGAAACAGGATCAACCAAACTCAACAAAATTAAAGAGAATCATGAGGGACAAGGCATAACCGAGTATCTGGGAGTGATCTTCAAAGGGAGTTCCCCTGATGAGCAGATGGGGCTTGCTAACCAAGCAATTGCTGCAGCTGTCACTACAACTCCTCCTGCTCCGGCTCCTGAGTTTAACCCAGATTTCAACCAGTCTGAAGCTCTACTGTATGCAAACCTATCCTTGCTGGCTTATGAGCCATATTCAGTAGTGCAAGAGGAACTATCCAAATATCATCTTCGGGCTGATTTTCAGATTTACAATCGAACTAGTGACACTAATGGCTTTATTGCAAGCAATAATAATTCAGTTATTGTAGCCTTTCGTGGTACAGAATCATTCAGGGACATTCTCACAGATATATGGTTTGTTCGTAAGCGAATTATCCCACATATGGAGGCACTAGCTCATGGTGGCTTTGTAAATGCATTTAACTCTGTGTATGAAAGCATTGCAAACGTATTGCAAGATAATCTTGGAAAGAAGAAACTCTTCATCACTGGTCACAGCCTGGGAGGAGCACTTGCTTCACTTTTGATGTATCGCCTAACCCTGGAGCACTCAGAGGCTCAGCCAACAATGTATGTCTATGGCTGTCCTCCTGTTGGGGATATTTCATTTTCCACATACTTCGAAGGGAGGCCCTCACACACAATCACAATTGAGAATGACCCCGTTTCATCTGGGACTCTTATTTTGCTTGGACCCTGGGCTGGTCTTTATAAGCCAGAACGAGTAGAATATCTTCCAAGAGCTGCTGGCCACTTTATGATGGACTATATTGCACAATTAGAGAGTCTTTCCTAATAATAGAGACCTCCGTGAAACATTTTTGATGGTACTCTTGTAGTGTGATTGTAAGAGACTTTAAGTAGCTAATCTTAACTTTCTTAGTATACATGCAATAAGTGTTTTCATTAGTTTATGATGATGATATAATATATAATAGTAGATGCCATGCATGCACTCTACATAAATTTGCAATTATCACTTCTGTTATTAACCCTCGGCGTGTATGCACAGGAGGGTTACTGTAGTTAACCCTCTGCACATGTGCAGGAGGGTTACTGTAGTTGTGTCTGTCTCTGTCTGTGTATCTGGGTGTCTGTTAAGTCAAATCTCACCTCTGCAGCGCAGAGCTGCCAAGGAATGATGAATGCTAGGAGTGAGACCATGACGTCATTGATAGGGGTGGGGAATATAGTATCTATAACGACATGCCACGGACCCAGCTAGCTATTTTTAGCTGCAAACGTGAAACAATTATATACGTATAGTGACACAGTAAGGTCGAATAAGCCTCGCCGTAGCAAGAGCCTGGGTACGGGGCTACCCCCGGCGAGCGACGGTTACGTAGATCTACTTGTTTTATACGTGATTTATCCGGCCTCGCAGGAAGTCTCGCGAGGGATATCCTAGTCGAAGGGCTGCGCCTCCGCTTCTATATCAGCATTGGTGTCATAATATAGTGCACGTGAATGGTAAATGCGTGTGATATCTCCTATTTTGATGAGTTCAAGCGTGAGAGCGTGAGATGGCACTGAAATGCGCGTGAGAATCACGCCCAATGCGTGAGACTTGGTAGGTCTGGCAGCGTCTGTTCGCCCTGAAAATTCTGTCACGTACTCAACGGACAATGAAGGTCAAAAAAATTGTGGGGTTTTCTCTGAAACCGCTCCGTTGCAGAGATCCAGCACTCCCTCCATTGAAAGCCATACGTACACTTGACCATTTTCCTACTGAAAGCACACATGTGCATTACTATCAAAAAGGACTTTCCCCTGCTGATGGAACACAGGAAGCTTTGTTAGTACATATCAGAGATGGCGGTAAACCCTTTCTGTGTTTGTATGACATCGAGGAAGCTTTTGACTCTGTTGAAATACCTATTCTCCTAAAGCAGCTGTACTCCATTGGCATAAATGGGAAACTCTGGCGCCTTTTGAATCACTGGTAGCTACTTGACCTAGTCTGGAAGAGTCAGAGTGAATGGCAACTTATCTAGCTCGTTTGATATCTCTCATGGAGTCAAGCAAGGTTCAGTCCTTCTCCAACTCTCTATCACGGTGATTGACCTACTCCTGCAGCACTTACATGAGAGTAACTGTGGGTTTTCTGTCAGAGGCACATACATGGGTGCTGCTATTCATGCAGATAATCTCCACACGTCCACTGCCTCAATGGACTGTGTCTGCCAACAAGACAATGTTATCAAATCTTTCTCCTCAGACACTTGCTTAAAGCTAAACACGTCTAAGTGTGAAATTGTCAGGATATCTCCACCCACCCAAGAACAGTCTGTTCTGCAAGTAGGAGTTTCTCACATCTCAACATCTGAGGCAGTTAAATGCCAGGGTGTTTGGTAGAATTCAAGCCTCTCAGCAAAACACTCCACCACTGAGAATATACGCAAGGCCAGAAAAGCTTTCTTTGCTCTTGGCAGACTCGGTGCCTTTCAGGGTAATTTAAACTCCCTCTCCTCATGCAGCATGTTTGAAACATGCATTATTCCAACTTGCAGACTCCACCTCTCTTAATGCAGGGGCGGCGGCAGAGGGGAGGCAGGGGAGGCAGGGCCCCCCCCCCCCCCCCCCCCAATATTCCAATAGGGGGGGGCCTCGCCCCCCCCCCAATAAAATAGGAGCTATGACGACGGAATGTGTGTTGCTGCTGCATGCACTCGATGCGTTTCAAAATGCGCTATATACTACTACACGTATATACACGCGTGCAGATTACAGCTCTAGTAGCCCATCTCTTTATTGCAAATTGCGTAAAATAGAAAAAAAAATTGCGTAATGCGTGCGCGTACGTATTAGCCTTGCGGAGCCACGCCTTCTCGGCGGGGGGGCGTGGCTCCGCGAGACTATATGCGGTAATAGGCGGGTATAGACAATCTCGCCCCCACAACTCCGAACTGCTGCCGCCGCTTCTGTAATGCCTTGGAAAGTTTCAGCATGAAATTGGGTGTCACATCCTCCGTGTAGCTACCCAAATTCTATTCAAGGTTGGCTGTTCGCATGGGTCAGTCTTCACTGGCCTGCAGTCTCTAGCTACCGGCCAGAATCCTAATCAGAAAATTAGGCTTCTTGAGCAAACTACTCTCATCTAGCAAGGACACCATCAGTAGTCGAGTGTTTACCTCTCTTGCAATTGAAGATGTGTTCGAAACCTCCATTGTCCAACAATGTAGAATGCTGGAGTCAAATCTTGGCACTAACGTCCTTGCTCAATGTCTTACTGATCCTGAAAATACAACCCACACTGTGAAAGTAACAAAGACCATCTTTTAAATAAAGACTATTCCCATGTACTATTTTTAACTTCTCATCATCAAGGATCGACAGTCCTTGTGGCCCATGTTGCATCTCGAATATCGTGGCGTCGCCTGTGGGATATTGCCCTCGACAAGGGTGTAGAAGTTACCTGTACTTTATTCAAAGAACTGAGCCATCCAATATCTTGTTTTAAATGTTCTCAGTGTGGTAAAATTACTGACAGTATCACATGTTTCGAACATGCCTGCACCTCACACCCTAATCTCTTGGAAGATCTCTCATGTAAAGACCTCATATCAGCCCTTAGTGAGGGAAACTCTGACTCCATTTTTGATATGTGTTCAAAAATGTCAAACTATCACTCTTTATGGAATGTTGATTTCAGTGCTTAGCCATAGACTCTACACTTTTTTATCTCATCAAAGTGTGTTTTACATGTATCTGTTCATAGTAAACTCTATATTGTATTTTTTTCTGTAATACACTGCATGTGCCCTCTGCATGGGTCACTGCTATGGATATTATTATTTACCTCGTTGTAAGCTGCCTGTGTGGCGTAAGTTGCGTTTCGTGAGTTGCCATTGGTCGGTCTGTCCACAATGGCATGAACTCATGGCGCGGAAGGTTTTACACTTTAGTGCATTCATTGGGTCTGTGTGTGTGTCTGTGTGTCTGTCTGTTAAGTCACATCTCACCTCTGAAGCGTCTGCAGGTTCGTCCTGAAAATACTGTCATGTACTCAGCGGGCAAAGAAGGTCAAAAAATTTGCTGTAGTCTCTAACACAAGTAGCATTACTATTAGCTGTGACTGAGGCAGAAGAGCTGAAAAATGAATCAAGAGCTTGAATCACCAACACTGCTTCATTTATAGTGAATACCTAGGCCAGTAAGGCCTACAATTCAGAGGTTGATATTATAGTCAGTAGATATACCTCTTCTTGCGATCAAGATTCCCATTCATGTGACTTTTATCTGTGATGCATGATGATTTTACTTCAGGTATAGGAGCTTGTGGCTCTGAAGCATAAAATAACCACTTCACTTTTTAAGAGCCACACCACCTGGCCATCTTTATATATACCAAGATGTGTGTGACTATGATGTGAAAATGTAGACTTCTTGGAAGACTACTTGGAAGTCTACAAGTCTATAGAAATAGACACCACACATTCTGTAATACAATTGGATGATTCAGTGCTAATAGACATAAGCAAAACTGGCCACACAACCGATTGGTTGTCTCCTGAGACCAGAATCCATATTGGAATAGACAGCCGATTTGAATTGATATCGAGTCAAGATAAAGTCAATTTATGCCACCTTTGTTTGTGTGCTTTTCAGCTCCTCTAACCAGCACTTCTCTCTTCTTTTAGGGATAGGTCCACAGAGTTTGGATATGTACAGATTCTCTGTTGGCATGGCAACACTGGGAGATGAGGTCAGGATTGACATGGCCTACCATGTGGCCCAGTTTTTCCTGAGAGAATTTGGAGAGAGATGGACTGGTGTGTGTGTGTGTGTGTGTGTGTGTGTGTGTGTGTGTGTGTGTGTGTGTGTGTGTGTGTGTGTGTGTGTGTGTGTGTGTGTGTGTGTGTGTGTGTGTGTGTGTGTGTGTGTGTGTGTGTGTGTGTGTGTGTGTGTGTGTGTGTGTGTGCCACAAGCCATGAGGTGCCTCAGTGATTTGAGGCAAAGACCCAATTCTGTCCCCACTAGCCAAAATTACACATTCAAATCCAGTCAGAGCAACAAATGCACCTCAACCAAACTCATAAACAGCTGAACTTGAACTTAGCATGTAAACGTAGCGGGGTACAGGTAATACAGTTGGTGATTACAGCAAATGTTGGCCAGGGATTTGAATTTTACTCAAGGCCACTCCTGAAGCAAAAGTTTAGTCCCAGACCTTGTCCATCCATGTGTATGAAAATAATTGTTCTGAAACTACAACTGTTCAGGTATGCCTAGGGTATGCACTAGGCTGTCGCAGAGCAGCTAGCATGCACAGCACAGCTAATGAGCACCAATCATCCTAAAACAGCCGTCTGCCATTGCCTTGTTTGCTCTGCACACACCTTATTTTCAGGAAAGTGCCTGGAACTGAGACAAGAATGTTATTAATCATCTTTGGAGTTGAATAGTCATGTATAATTAATGTTTAGGGAACAATTATATTTCTGCTATTTTGTACCTGTACATTATAAATGTCAATCAACACATTTACATTAGCCCATAATATGGCTATGAGGCTATACATTTATATATACAAGTATAATTACACAGTCTTGTGCTAAGTCTTGAAAGGAATACCATATACACCTACTGTACATACAGTTCTATAAGCTCTATTGGAGTATCCTCATGACCAAAATCATTGCATAGTCTAGCCTCTATATAATCAGTGGTAGGGCTGGGGAGTTGTTTAGTGAAATATGGAGGATTGTTGAATGCGCAACATGTACTACTTGCAGTACAGCCATCACCATCCCAAAGAGGGTCATTTGGATAGAATACATGTTGCCATGGTAGTGGGCCTGAGTTCCATCCTGATTCACAGAAATAGTCTCCACCCACAAATGGTGGGATGGTAATATTAGTGGTAGTATCACAAGGACAGACAAAATTAGCATCGCCGATTTGAATCTCGTAATATCCAGCTGCAAATGTCCAGATGTGTTGTCGAGGACTGCCATGGGTAAGACTAACACCAGCAACATAGGAACCATTAATAGTGGTCACTCGACCAGTATCATAGGGCTCAAATGCACCTGGACTATCATCCTGATAGGCTATAATTCTCCCACACACTCTAGTGTAGTCTCCTCCACTGACAGGGAAGGTAGCTGAGTCACAGGTGAAAGCACTAGTACTAACTCTACCACATGTTCTCTTGTAGTGGCTAGTCAGCCTCCAGCCAGAGGGACAGGTGGTATTGGGGTCTGTAAAGTTCAGGTAGACCACACCTCTCCAGCCTCCTGTACCTCCGCATTGGTATGGAGTAATATATCCATAGCTATTCTTCAGTTGTAATGTGAAGTTCTGTTGCAGGTTTTGATTGAGTTTCATTAGTTCAGTAGTCACATGATTATCATGTGCCTCCACATTGTCACTTATTCTGTTCATTGAGTCATTGAGGCTGCTCAGATCTCCCTTTAAACAGCTGGTATCATCTCTCAACATGTTAACCTTTTCATAGAGTTGTGTCTGCTGTTCAGAAGTGTTGAACTGGAGGATGGTGTATACAGTTGTCATTCTAGCTAGTTCAGATGCTGTCTGCTGCTTGTAGTCCTCAAGGTCTCCACTCAGAGTACTGACAGTTTTGTTTAGACTATTCAATTCATTCTTCACGGAGTTGAGGTCATCTTTAACACAGTTGAGGTCATTCTTAATCTATTTCATGATAGGCAGCAGTATCTCATGAACTGCTGCACCTAGCCTTGTAACTGCAGAAACACAATAATGAAATGTAATGCGATGTACATTGGCCTGTCAATGGCAATATGCAATTTGGTATTGCGCATGCAACAGGGTCCTAATGGACTACTTTATAAATATTGCCATGTTGTTAGTAATTATTATAGTTGTTTCAAAGACTCACCGTCGTCTTCATTTGCTGCAACGTGAGTACAGGTCAGTATGACCACTGACAACAAGAAAATCTGGAGAGATCTTGACATGGTTCCCAATAGTTTGTGATACTGTCCTTGTGAGAGTTAGCAATATACAACTGCACTCCAAATTAAAATTGTAGTGATTTCTCTTTAATATAACTGCATGAGTGTATGTTTCTATGGTTTGTCTTTCAATATGTCAGTACATATATATTTTTAACTGCATGTACACATACAGATGGTGTATGACTCTATGATAGGTTGATGCTCAATGTTTTGCATGTACCACCTACAACTTGCCTGCAGATCAAACTATAATGCAGAGAAATAACACAGAGACCGCTAAGTATATAGCCATTTAGCTATGCATGTACATTGTCACTTCAGCCTAATTTCTTCCTATGCCTTCCCATAGAAACCCAGGTCAATAGCCTGTCATAACTCCTGAACCTGGTGGGGTGTTTATACAAGGGTATAGTGTGCTAGATGTACAGAGATACCACATATACATCAATATGTACATAAATAGAAGGGCTACGAATATTATTAATTTTGAGACTGGCTGGCTGGAAGTGAGGAGACTTGATCTAGAGTGAAGACATGACAAGGTATCTGAGATGAGTCCATGGAGCTATGGGAAGACACTATGTACTGTAGTTATGGAGGTGTGCCATTCATACATAATATCTGCAGCTACATGCTCACATCACATGAAACAAGTGCAACTGAGATAACAAAATTTGTGTACATATGAAACGAGTGCAACTGAGATAACAAAATTTTGAAATGAGTGCAACTGAGATAACAACATTTTGTGTTAAAATTAACATCATGTTTACACTAATATGTACAACAGATGAACCCCATACCCAATGTATATATGTATTTGATTTTGTTAATGTTATACCAGGGCCGGACCAGCTCCACAAAGGGTGATAGAGCAACTGCAGTGCGGGCTAAAGGACGCGCATGCGCGCGCACGTGTTTACCACACCCAAAGGGCATTACGCGGCCCCGGCGTACGAAACGAAATCGGACGACTTCGGACTAGGCTATACCGCGTACCGGTACATTGGCGGGCTTACTTTGCGTGAATGCGAATGCAGCTAGCCTACTTCAGTATCTCGGATTAAAATCATAGCACACATCCTTATGGACCACCAAAAAGTTGTAGGGTAAATACCTACATGCCCCACTGTCTCCGCCGGTGTCGGAGTGAATACTGTCCCCCGTGAATACTGTCCCCCCGGACATTATTCACTAGTGAATATTGTCCCCCCGGACATTTTTCACTAGTGAATAATGTCGTCCATCACAGAGAGCTCTGAAAGTCTTCGAAGATAACATTTTATGGTAGGGGGACAGTATTCGAATACTGTCCCCCTACCAGAAGTATTCAATATATATAGCGCCAGCACTCACACGACGTTGGCAAGCTAATCGCAACAACGCATTATTTTATCGGTGTGTAAGCTTATAACACCAACCACATAATATAACATCTGAGATTAAAGGCAGCGCTAAGGCACTGCTATATGTATACCCAGCAGGCCGCGTGGAGGGGACGAGGCCACGTAGCTGATCGAGGTATATGTAAACTAACCACTAGCCCTAAAATGCAGAGCTATGATAGGTTTAGGGCTAGTGGTTAGAGATTACATAGATGATACCTCGGTCAGCTATGTAGCCTCGTCCCCTTCGGTCAGCTATGTAGCCTCGTAGGTATTTACCCTACAACTTTTTTAGCTAGTGATGTGTGTATATTGTGACAATGAAGATCGTATATTCATTATCTATGTTGCGTTAGCTTACGCAAATGCGAGAACTCAATTTTGCCAAGTGGTAGATCCAAATAAAATGCCTCTACAGCTTAGTTAGTGATGTGTGTATATCGTGACAGTGAAGAAATGTTCGTATATTCGTTACCTATGTCTCGTCTCGCAAATGCGTTAGCTTACGCAAATGCGAGAACTCAAGTTTACCAAGTGATAGACCCAAATAAAACGCCTCTATTATTTAGCTAGTGATGTATGCATATCGTGACAGTGAAAAATGCTCGTGTATTACGTTCGGCCTCGCAAATGCGTTAGCTTACGTATACGCAAATGGGAGAACTCAAGTGGTAGACTCAAATAAAATGCACCTACAATTTAGCTAGCGATGTGACAATTTTACCAAGTGGTAGATCTAAATAAAATGCCTATAAAAAGTTAGCTAGTAATGTGTTTATATTGTGACAGTGAAGAAATGCTCGTATAATGTTCTGTCTCGCAAAAGCGCTAATGCGAGAACCAAGTGATAGACCCAAATATTACAAATGCATACCTTTACAATTTAGCTGTATGCATATCGTGATAGTGAAGAAATGCTTGACAATATGCTTCAGAGATGTGTGAGATTTAGCAATGCGTGTGGTATTTGCCCAATCCTGATGAATGATAGATTTTCGTCCAAAGGAGTAGCTGAATCAGGATCTGCGCAATGTCCAGCATACGCTCTAGCCAAAGACATTGTTGGACAACGCTGATTCCGTGAACATTATCGACAGTCAAAGTACGGAAAGATCTTGCACTTAGTGTGTTATCAGTGCTGGATAAGAGCTTCGTGAGGAGGTTCAACTTTCTGAGGAGAATGCGTGAAGCGCACGCATAAAGCAAATTACGCACGCCTCCGCGGTCTGCGCACGCCGCTACCCTTTGTGGGTGTGTCGGATCGCTCGGATCGCTTTTGCGTTGGGATCGCAAATGCTGTCCTACAAACGAATCCCGTTATGCACAGACATCCTAATTACTAAACTTTGACCCCTGGCGTCGGATTCTATCCATAACGCACGCAATATTCACCTGTTACGTTACGTTACGTTGTACCGTCGCTAGGGTGTGTTTACGTTATCGATTCCTTCACCCTCTCTTTTTTCTGTGACCTTCCTGTTCTTTAGTTCTCCATGTTCTCCCTGTACTCGAATACACCACGGGGAACACGTTCCGACTGTCCGCCATAGTGCAGCCGCCTATACTTACGCGCATGCGCGACAAGCGTTTAGTTTGCAAAATTTCCTGACATTCCCTATAATGGAGAGAAAATTCAACATTGCCGGTACCTAACCTGCAAACTCGCCACTTCAAGACTCGCTTCAAAGAGTCTCCACTTTCCCAGCCGTTGCTACCCCGTTGCCATTTTGTACATTACAGGTAACTGTGGTTGGGCAGTTCCATGTTTATAACTCAGGTTTTTGGGCATACAGTAGGTTCCTGCCGGCTTAGTTGAGACAAAATTGGTTATAGGCCTGCAGTAGCTATACCTCAGAGATAATAGCTAGTTTTGGGCCCAGAGTCTCTCTCTCCCTCTCCCTCTCCCTCTCCCTCTCCCTCTGTCTTCCATAACTAGTTATAGCTAAGAGATAACAGGTTGTAGGGGTGTAGTAACTAGTTCTAGCCCTTCGCTAAGCTAATATATTACAGGTTGCAGGGCTGTAGTAACTGGTTCTCGCCCTTCCTTAACTAGTCATATCTGACAAATAACTGGTTAGTATTAAACTCGTTATAGTCCTCCCATAACTAGTTATAGTTGTATAGTATAACTGGTTATAATAAGAGATAACTGGTTGTAGGACTATAGTAACTTGTTTTAGCCCTCCCTTAGCTAGTTATAGCTGACAAATAACTAGTTATAGCTCAGAGATACTACTAACTAGTTGTAGGACTATAGTAACTTGTTCTATCCCTACCACTCCTCAACGATCCATATCCCCTCTAACTGCTTCATTATAAGTTTTAGACGAACAACCCAGAATCCTTTTAGCTCCCCCCAAGATAATGGTTATTAATGCAGCTACTTGACCTCCCAAATCTCCCCTCCATACCCAGTACTAGGTCTAATTACAGAAAGAAGCAACAGCCTACGTGCAGTTAGGTTAATATCTCGATTACTAATAACCCTATGCAACTGATTAACCCTTTTCCTGCCATTATTAATAATATGCACATCCCAGGCTCCATTACTTACAAAATCTATGCAATAATTTGAAACCTTAGGAAGCTCATGTTCTCCCCACTTCCACCTACCCTCTACTTTATCCTTAGAAAATACCATCACTGCACTCTTACCCACATTAGCCTTTAGTCTTCACCTGTTACAGTACCCGTATACAACATCAATAAGCTTCTGAGGCTCTCCCTTAACTCACTAACACCTACAAAATCATCAGCAAACAACATCCCTCCAATCTTCTTACCACTACTAATCTCTATCCCAGTGAATTTTCACCCGTCCATGGCAGCACCCCATGTGGTTCTAAGCGATGTTTGACATGTCAACACATCCGGACTGGTATTAATGTGCTTTGGTGCGCATGCTTGCAGCGAGCATACAGTATAGTTAACCCTCGGTTGTATGTTAGTATATATACGTCTGGACTACTCCCTTACTATAGGTTATCTCTTAGCTATAACTTGTTTGTTACCACAGGGCTATAACAAAGTTAGTGAAGACTAGTAATCAGTTATCTCACCTATAAGTATTTACAAAAGGGATATAACCAGTCACTTTAAGCCTATAACTAGTTACCACAGGGCTATAACAATTAAGTTAATGAAGACCAATAATCAGTTGTTACATCTCACCTATAACAAGGGATATAACCAGTTATTTAAACCTATAATTGGTTACTTCAAAGCTCTAACAATTAAAGTTAATGAAGACCAATAATCAGTTGTTACATCTCACCTATAACAAGGGATATAACCAGTTATTTAAGCCTATAATTGGTTACCTCTTAGCTATAACTGGTTACCACAGGGCTATAATGTGTTAGTGAAGTCCAAGATATCCAGCTGCACCCTCTTTTTGTAGTGATGTATATAGTGTGCACTGGTGGGGTGATTTTTAGTTGCTCATGGGTATAGTACAGGCTGTGAGGTATGGACATAGTCAGCAAATGTAGTAGGCGCTAACGACGACAATATTGACGACGATGTGATGAAAGGATCGAGGCGTATAAACAACTGCGAGTTACTGTTGAGCTCAGATAGGAGGAGTCAGATGAATGTACGCTTATGGTAGCAATTCACCGCATAGAAGACATCCAAGTGGTTATATCCCTTTCGTAAGTAGTTACATGTAGTTATATGTGAGATGTAACAACTGATTATTGGTCTTCACTAAGTTGTTATACCCCTGTGTTAACCAGTTATCCTTGATACATTGTGATAGTGATGATATATGTGATGCAACTTTCATTGATACTATATAATTCACACAGTGATGCTCTGGGGGCGGGCTGTCAGACTAGCAAAATTGTTCAAAGTGAACAGCCTCCACAGGCGGAAACTTGTCCTGCCTGTCCGGAGTGAGACCCCAGATATAATCTTGCAAGAGCACGATTTGTTGCCAACAAATGACCTGTACATTACCAAAATGTCAAAAGAAGATTTTGATGACAAATTTGGTGAAAAAATACTCATAGTGAGAGGCTATGAAGGAGGGCCACTTAGAAGGCTGGGGATTGTGCTCCCTTTTATTAACAATAAAAAGGTAAAGAACATCGTACCAATTCCGTTCATAATAGACACAGGATCACCAACCCCTATATATTTGGGAGAAGCAGCATTTGATTTTTTTGAAGACAATGATTTAATACTCGATGTTCACAGCAGAGATGTGACTATGGTGTTGAACGGAAGCTTTGTGACGATGGAGAGTGAGTTAAACATGCCTAAAGTAGAAAGGACACCCAGAAATATTCTACACAAGTCAATTCGACAAGATCCACGATGCAACCTGTTGGGCCTACCTGGTATTTTGGAGCTAGGCATTCTGAAAATGGAGGAAAAATATTGTGTGTATGAAGTATAGAAGTATATATTTGTATAATAGAAGAGGAGAAATTGGTATTGATTGACATGGCATCCAAGGGTGACTTACGTATATATCAGTCACTGTGAGTCACAGCTCTCTCAACTAACCAACCTAAGGGTGGGAGGGATGGGAAAGGTGATTCTTATTGGGGTGAGTGTGAGCCGGCCACGGTGGTTACCATGGATATGTTCCGAAAGAATGTGGGCCAAATGTTTAACTGGAAAGCCGGTTGATTTACCGGCACGTTCACAAATTGAGAGATGATGATAGACTTGACGTAACTAGACTAAGACTAGGCTTGACAAGACTATTAGACTAGACTAGAGTAGACTAGACCCGACTAGACTAGATTAGAGTTACCACTTCGCCACCAACTTCCAGAAAAATGTCACCTAAACTGTCACTTCCTGTACCAACCCTTAACTTTTTTTCCATTACTGCTGTCACTTCAGGTAAAAACCCTGCAATTTCACCCCCCAACATGCATAGACTTTTCCCGACACATTATTCCAATCCATCAACCTACATGTAAGTGGACATTTCAACGCTAATACAAAACTTCCAGTCAATATCTGGACCTAGCTACCCAGCTAAACTTCTGGTATATTCTGTGGCTATTTCCCAGCACCACCCCCCACCCCATGGAACTTTGAAATTCCAGTTCATTTCCGTCCCTGTCTACAAAAGACATAAATTCCCAATTTCGATCCATTTAAGCCCACAACCTCAGTGGACATTTTCAATCCCAACATACCATTAAACTTCCGTTTTAACATCCGGCCATACAACAACTTGTGCACAACCACTAGTGTACTTCTGGCTAGTTCCAGTGAAATTTCCAGCTCTAACACCAACCTCCACACTCCCAGTCAATCTCCGGCCATATCCAACAATGCCCTAAACCAACTTCCGGAATATTTCCAATTAAGTTACATGTACTTCCATTTTTTTCATGCTCCCATTCTCATATATACCTGCACTAGCTGTGCATGTGCACACAAGTAGCTGCAGTTCCTTACAAAAATGTATCACTTGTACCTAAACTGCAGCTGTGGAAGTGATGAAATCACACGTACATGCAGTTCCAAATAGCAGAAAACCAAGTTTCAGTTATCACATTATATTAACCCTTAGGGTGATTTGGATCGATTATAATAATTATATTGAATGAAGAATATCCTAACCACAAAGGCAACTGCAGATCTAGAAATGAGTTAAAGATGATACGGAGTACAAGGTTGCCGTAAGTGGGAATACAGTTTCAAAATAATTGGAATTTCAATCATTGCTTCTGTATGTTTAGGGCTTAGAATACTTGTCCTTTTTTGTAAGTACAGGATAACCAGTTTGCAAAAGCAGTGATATTAGAGATGCTGTCAAGTTAGTACAAGTCATATAGGCTGTAAGCAGAAGTTATGAAGACGTATACACAATACACCACTTGCTCCCTAAGCAGGTGGTACTTTAATTTCAATGTATAAGCTTACCACCTCTGAGAAAATCTAAACAGACAGACAGACACTGTAACCCACGCACATGCACACTGAGGGTAATAAACCTTCAAGTTAAACAGCATATAGTACAAACCCATATTTACATGACATATAGAGCATACACACATGGAGAAGCAGTACACTGTAATAGAGAAATGCGTTATGCCAGTAGATACAATAAATTGGAAGGTTGCAAAAATCATCACATGAAGTATGATTAGACGACAAACAACTCTACATGCAAGTGTAGAAAAGGTCGGAGAGTATATTGCAAGTACCCAGTCTATTATTATAAGAGTACAAGATATGCAGAAATGATGGTTTGACCAAGTAAATCTACTTTTGCATAGAACTAGTAACTCCATTACACAGCACCAAGTAAAAATGATAAAAACATATAGTATAGGGCCAGCTAGATAGAATGCACTATGGGTCTAGCATGGAGGATAAGAGTTGGGAGGGAAGTTCATCGTTGAGATACGTAAGTAGGTTGAGATCATCTGTGTCTTCTAGGCCTTCAAAGAGACTCTGGGGGAAAGAAGAGGGTAGGGTAATAGTTAGGAACTTAGGAAGTGTACAGGTCAGTACAGTCCCTCATCTGGATGACCTTCAGGCAAGGAAGTGTCCTAATTAGTGAGATGTTGGTCAGAAATTACACAAATAACTGTGGTGTTGGAGGTGTTTTTGTGAAACTGAGCAATTGCTAAAATATATAATATACATATACACCAACATGGAAAAGCAGTTAATTTGGAAAAGTAGAACACACGTATATACACTATACATATAGGGTCAAATTTTTCTATGCGTTTAGACATGCACACACAACAGGGAAAAGCATAATTACATGTATGTGAAGCACACACAATGACTGTACACTCACATCATTATTATTATGCTGTGACTGATGTTGTCTGTCAATGTGTAGTGACTGCTCCAAACTATTCGGGACAAGCCCACTTGAATTTGGGATGGGCGCCATATGGTAGTGAGACATTGCTTGATGGTTGTTTACTGCACCTCTACTACCCACACTCTTACTAGCATTAGCTGTGCTGCTGTTAGAGACCTGAGGCATAATGTGGTTACTAATACTGTTCTGCATAATGTTATGGCTTTGGGAGGGAACCTGAGACTTCTGAGCTAATGAAGAGGATGGAGGTAGAGATGGAGGAGGGGGGAGGCTACTGGTATTATTGTTCACAGAATGTGGTGTGTCACTGTTCATGTTAGTGAGACCATTAGACGAGTGGCAAGGGTTGGAGGGGGCATTGGAATACGAGGTGGGTGTGTCAGAACGAGGGTTCTTGGAAGGAGATGCAGAGGGTTCTACTTTAGGTTTCTTGAGTGGAGGAGAGTCAACTGTAAAGGGAAGGGTGGGGAGAGTAATAGGATACATGCTACATGCTATTTATACATGACAAGTTACTCTAAGAGATGCTTCAGGGCAACAGAGAAGAAAGGCAAAAAAACAAAACATAACTCACTTGAAGCAGCCATTTCTCAAAGAAAAATCGGTTGCTTCAGGTGGGATTGGAACACAATTCTAGGATTGAATAGGCAAAGCCTAGAGGGCAGGCATTTTAGCAGGCCGAGATACATGTAAAGCAAAGGTGGACCGTAGCCTTGTACCCAGGTCGTTATGGGGTGGAAAAGATGGCCTGGTATCGACTGTGTGCATGCACGGGTCCTTACCCAATTTCATGGTAGTCCAGATAACTCCGTATACTATACAAAGCCATAGTACAGTGTTATCCCTTATCCCGTAGCTGGCATTCTGGGATGTGTAATTAAATGCTGAGCAAGTATTTGAGCAGGGTATGACATTCGCCCTTGAGAGATTCAGAAGGCACTAGATTCAGCAATGCGTAAGCAGTCGTATTCCGTTTGCTGATACAGCAGAAATCACTGGACGTTTTCCTAGAAGTTAACGAGATTTATGCACATGCATCCTCAAACAGTAGATACCAGGCTGTCTTTTCCGCCCTCACAACAACCTGGGTTGGTATATATACTACAATTTGAAGCACACAATGAACCTCCGTGTAGTCATTAGCTACAATACAGACACCTAATGTACCTTGCACACTCTACAGTTATTCAGGATTACAAAATTACATGAACACACACGTACATGTATTACCATCGTCATCTTTGGCTTCAGGTGGTTTGTCGACAGGTTTCCAATCTGCTGCTGCATCTACCATCACTTCATCTACATCTAGACCACGCCTAAAGCACATGTACATAGCGTGTGTGGGAGGGGGTGGAAGAGAGAGAGAGGGTCAGGTAATAGTGACTCATGTGATATCAGAACACTATACAAACCACACAGTGAGGTGGTGATGCCATTCACAACTACAGGTGTAATGTACATTTCCTGAGAGTATATAATCAATGCACATCATATCTTAGTTAGGCAACCAATTGAATATTAGTGACACACAGATGTACATGTACATGTACTGTACACCATGTGGATATTTTTAAATGGAACAGAAACAGCACTTGAATGGAACAGATGTGCAATGCGTGTTTTTTTCATGTTAAGTACCCCAGTGGGTATGGGTGTCTTTGGTGGCTTCATTGCCCCGACTCAACCCGTGACTGGTGGTTTTGAATTAGGAGCCTCACCCAGTTTATTGCTCTGGGCGTGGCAGGCACTGTATAGGTAGTGATGTGGTGGATGAATCTCATTAGTTCCGAAACCACTGAACCACTAGTGTTCTGGTGCACCTTGCGTGTATATAAACCGGTGGTGCACTGGACAAGCTGTAGCATATTCCCTGCTGATGAGAGCTAATAAGCTCGAAACAGCACTGTCCAAGGATCGCTTATATAGCTTGTCTGGCCCCACCAGATATGATTTTTTCATGTACATGTTTGCCCAGTACTCACTGGTTGACTCCAGATATGATGCCCCAGATGTAGTGATCGACCTCCAGGCCCTCCAGCTGTGCATTACTGTTACACACAGGACAACGCCAAGTGCCACGCTCACAGTTCATCTTCAGGTATGCCTCCAGATCAAAACACTGAAGAGGAGAAAGAAAAAATCATTTACACATACAGGTTGCCTCATGCAACTTGTAACTGTAGTGGTTATACTGGGGCACACATGGTACGGGGTGACACAGTACTTGTGGTGTTAACACATATACTGTGCAATTACGTATATAGCTTCATGGACGATGCCAATAAAAGTAGTTGTAGTATAGAGTGTACACGTAGATTACCACTATTACACCTACAGTATACATGTACATGTACTTGCAGATGTATACCAGATTATGCTTGGACATCAATGTGTGGGGATCATGTGAAGAACTCTACCCCCACGTCAACTGACCTGTATGTGCTTGCACTCTGCACCCCGAGCAGGTAGTGTGATCCTCTTGAATGTGACAGGGCACTTGAGGCTGACCCTCACTCCAGTCTGCTGTACACTATCATCCGAGTTACTAGCAAACCACCGCTTGACTGGGGAGGAGGGAAGGAGAGAGGGAGGAAGGGAGGGAGGGAGGGAGGGAGGGAGGAAGGGAAGGAGGGAGGGAGGGAGGTAGGGAGGGAGGAAGGGAAGGAAGGAGGGAGGGAGGGAGGGAGGGAGGAAGGGAAGGAGGGAGGGAGGGAGGGAGGAAGAGAAGGAGGGAGGGAGGGAGGGAGGGAGGGAGGAAGGGAAGGAGGGAGGGAGGGAGGGAGGGAGGAAGGGAAGGAGGGAGGGAGGGAGGGAGGGAGAGAGGGAGGGAGGAAGGGAAGGGGGGGAAGGGGAGGATGCACGATTAGAATTCACCTACAGTTACAATGTACATGTACATGTACATGCATTTCACAAACTTTCAACTTACATGTAGAATTGCTATGATTGGTTGACAGGAGCAGAATAAGACATGCAATGTTTCAATACTCTGTCAGTGACTAGGTTGATACATGTGACTTATGGACTTATGGTGCATGTGTGTACAACGTAAAAGGTATGCATAATGAATTGGCACCACTGGCACTGTGCAACTTACTAATGTGAAAGTATATATTTCAACGACCACAAGCATTTTAAATTCAATACTATATTATATGTCTGTCTAATGCCACACCACATACATGTACAAACTCATTAGAGGGTTATGACATATACATGTATACATGTACACAGAATCAAACTAGCTGTGGTTGCTAGACATTCTTTGCAATATGCCAACAAATGTGTTCAAAAATTCCAAACAGTTGATATACATGCACAGAAGTGCAGCCCCTATATAGCTGTATATACCCCTATATATATATATACCTGTGATGTACCTCATGTATTGTGTTGCATTGGCAATTAGTGCATTGCAAATTTATTGTATTGTCTCCCCGTAATTTATGTAATTTGCCAGGCACCTGTTCAGTATGTACGTATGTAGGGTTATGGATATCCCTGTGTCCAAGTTGTATAAATCAAGAAAGGCGTGAAGTTCTACAGCAGAATCTAGTGCTACTGGTATATAACTTTCCATTGGCATAAATGAGACACAATACCGGATCTTTCTATGTAGTTATGTACTGACATGCTGATTAGTTGTATGTACAAAGTATTCATAACAGAACTGACTCTTGGCAATGCAGTGTTCGGTGGGTAATAGCCGCTTTCTGAGCAGGCCAGTGAGAACAGAGTTGACTGATGGACGGTGAACTAACTGCAACACAAAAAAGTGGGACTGCAAGGTGTGTGTGTGAGAGAGAGACAGAAACAAGAAGTCACATGACATACACTACATTGACAGGACCCTAAATGTTCAAATCACAGCATCACTTACACAGCAGCAACTTGTAACTGCAATCTCCAGTGTGTTTCTCTCTGGTTGACAGTAATGCTTCAGGTAGAGAGGCTTGTGTGTTGACTTGGCATCTCCCTGCAAAAAATGATACAAGACATACACAATGGACTATTGATGCAGTACATGTGTCAGGTGCTGTCAGACACTTGTACACACATGTACGTGTATTAGGGTTCAGGAAACATGAGAAATTCCTCTAATACGGACAACCAAATTGAGGACACTTCAATTGTTCATATAATCCCAAATCCCATGATGCATACATGTCCTTTCACCTTCTTAACTCAGGACATTACTTTCTTAGAGGTCTCCATACTAAAGCAACTCCACACAACATGGCCCTCCACTTATACACACTGTGTAACTTGATTGTGAGGTCAGACTCACTCTGTCAATGGGCAAAGGTTTTCCATCAATGCTAACGTTCACTCCTTGTGGCCACTGACACAACTCCAGCTTATCATTCGCATGGTAACATTTGAACTGTAACTCCAGGTCATTTCTGCAGGGAGAAGCAAATGAACTACATGTATGCATTGACTTCAGAGATGGGAGTGAGTTGTCACGTACAAGTACATGTACAATGTACATCAAGAGTCTTTTATGATAGTGCATGTATCAGTATATTTATTCACGTATGGACTACATTGATACAAATCATTGTTTTGTGCTATGTACACGTACAGTAACTACTTTAGACATGGAGTGAAGTGTTGTGTTGTTGAAGCAAGGGTCATTCGATAATACAACAGCATTGTTACAATGTACATGCAATGTTTCCACAGTTTAGTGAAGCAAAACTCCACTCCCCTGAGTCTGCCGATGTACACATATATAGATGGTGCTAGTGTGGGTCAGAAGAATCCAGGCAAGCACTTTCAAGCTGGTTGGATTCACCAGTTAATGTAGAGGTACATGTACACGTACACCTACATATACATTGTATAACAGCGGAATCTCTTTCTCTCTCTCTCTCTCTCTCTCACACACACACACACACACACACACACACACACACACACACACACACACACACACACACACACACACACACACACACACACACACACACACACACACACACACACACACACACACACACACACACACACACACAGACAGACACAGACAGACAGACACAGACAGACAGACACACAGATAGACAGACACACACACACACACCTCATAGACAGACAGACACACAGATAGACACACACACACACACACACACCTCAAGGCAAGCATCTCAACCTGAAGACCAACTCCATACAGAAGGGGTGATTAAAATAAACCACCAAAGACACCCAAGCTCTCGAAGCAGGAGTCTCACAAGGCAATAGAACACAACACAATGCAACTCACTCAGACTTGTACACAAGTGTATGTACGTGTGCATGTACACATGTGTTGTCTTGTTAGTGCACACACACAATTTTCCATGTCTTATATATTTCCACTACCACTACCTACATGTATATACATGTATATATATGTCTTTTAGTTTCCTGCAAAGTTCAAGGTCACTTAATAGTAGTGTAAACTGTGAAAGTATTGCATGTCATTGTAGCTAGGGGATCGAATTACAGAATACACGGAAACAATGTCTGCCATGAGTAGCCTATAGAAGCAGCAGTAGTGTAGCAATGTGCGTGTACCTCTTTTGTGTAATATGAGTGTACATGTACATGTATATACATTGTATGTTGTGCAGTATCGATGTGTGAATACATGTAACTTTTCATATGAACTGCATGCATGCATGTTCCTATACCTGTGTAGTAGCATTCTGTATACAGACTCTCTGAGGTGGAAGGGCTGCTGGCTGAGGTGTTTGCCATGCTCCAACTGAAAGGGCTTTAACATCACTCCTTCCCTCACAGGAAACGTCAGCCGCAACACTGCAGTGAACACAGAGAGAGATAACCGCAAATAATAAGCCTTATACATGTATGCTCCAGACTGAGGACACACATACATGTAGGGTCAATGTGTATGGTGTGATGGAGCACTACATGTACATGTATTTGTCAGTCCCTCTTCAAGCCTGTATGTAAGCTAGTGTATAGCCATATAGTTAATAAGATATTTAATGTACACACGAGAAACTTTAAATATAGTATGCATCAACAGTATAAATGTATATGCTGCTTACATTTATCCCCAGCCATAGGCTGTTGACCAGTGGTGGGCACTGCTGTCCTGTTGGGTATTGTGCCACCTGGAGGGAAGGTGTTGGAGGGATGAGGGTGGGCGGGGTACCCCGGAGGTGGAGGAGACTGCACTGGGAATGATGCGATGCCATGACTCTCAGCTGAAACATACTGCAAATGGAGGAACGGTGTACAATGAGTCATGTATATAAATTTTGGGCATGTACAAATTATAAAGGCAATAGAGCAGGGTAACTGAGATAAATGTACTTGTATGCTTGATGAAGACTATGTCTTGATATGTTCAACATCACTGCTCTTAGGGAGAGGGGTTTCCCCCTAAAACTTCCCTCAGATATCTAGAAACTATTAATACATGTATGTACATGTAGTTTGATTGTTGTTGCCACCCTCAATCTTCGATTCGCGGATATTGCCACCTTTGACTATGAAAGGCAACCATTTAAGTCAAGCTGTGACTACCACTACTGATAGATGGAAAAACATGCATCACATGCTATGTAGAATCCAGAGACCACATCCCAACAAATCAAAAAATACACACAATGCATACAACACACACATACATGTACATACCACTACTAATACACATACATGTGCATACTACTACCAAATACATGTACATGTACAATACATGTATGTGACTCACTCCTCTACTGAGAGGTGAAGGTACAGGCCCAGAAATGTGGTGCATGTTTGGTACGCTGCCATAGTATCCAGAGTCAGTTGGTGTACTTGGACCCCCAGAGCCATATGGTGGGGGGCCCACAGGGGGCTGTGGGTGAGGGGGAAATGTGGGCGTGGGAGGTCCCCCAGACGGCTGTACAGGGCTCTGCATGGGATAGGCTGTGGGAGTTCGTACATACATCCGATTTGGGAACTGCATAGCGGGAACAAAAGGGAAGGAGAAGGGATACATGTATATATGTATCCATTCACATACATATACGTGTACGCAAAATATATACTACATGAATGCATGCATGATGTACATGAATCGGCTGCCAAATACAAGCACTAATATAGATATATATAAGATGATATCAGCAGAGAGAATTGCAAAGTCATGTGTATACAAGTGATATAAAAATGTAGGACATCCCATTAGCCTACTCTAGCTTGGCTTCTGTGTGACAACTAGGGGTACCAAATGGGTACACAATCATTAGCAAATTGCCTCTCAATACTTGTACATACACAGAACAGAGTAAACACATATACAAGATTGCATAAGCAACTATGTATACATGTACAGTATATGTATGTATACATGTACATGTACATGTCAAAGTAAGGGGGTTGAATGCACACTTTCTCCAAAATAGCTGATTCTCTTGCTACAGTGAACATGTACGATGCACTACAATTCCAGTGAGGATGCATGTACATGCCCATCACTACTATTACATGAAAAATTAGGTGTGCATAGAGCAAACTAGGCAAACGGCGGACAACTGTTTCAGGCTGGATGGCCCTCATCAGCACCATACATGTATATGCCTAGCTGCTCTGCTCGGGCATCAGCACTGTATATGCCTAGCTGCTCTGCTCGGGCGTAAACTTACATACCCTAGGCAGGCATGAGCAGTCGTGGTTTCAGAACAATAATACCATCCACCACACAAGGCAAACCCCCCAACCCCCCCAGTCTATGTACGAGTAGTGTAGTGTATCCAACATATACAACACTAAAGCGAGTGCAGCAAGCAGCTGACCTGTGGGTGAGGGTGGGGGGATGGAACAGGAGATGACTGGGGGTGGTAGGCATAGCGGGGAGGAGGTCGTCTGGCAGGATAGCCTACTGCCCCAGGGGTGGACACAGGGGAGCCATAGGGGTCCACTGGACTACCCACCATATCAGGATGAGCCTCGAGAGGTAAGTTCTGGGGTCTCTGACCTGGTGTGTGTGTGTGTGTGTGTGTGTGTGTGTGTGTGTGCGCGTGTGTGTGTGCGTGTGCATGTGTGTGTGTGATACATTGTGACACAGGCACATGTGCACATACACATCCAGGAGCAGCAGTTAGTGTAAAGGTACATGATCCATTTACAAAGCTATATTAGATGTGTCTGGGTATGCAAAATATGTGAGAATTCGCAAATTACATGCCATATGCAAACGGCCTGCGGGTAATATAAGCCAATTCTCGTAAGGAGCTCTGTCACAATCTGTATATATGTACCAAACCCACATGTACCATTTACTTTTACTCCTTAAACCTACTGTATGCTGTCATGGGTCATTGCATGGATACTCAAGTATATATATACATGTACAGGAATATAGCATGGCCCCTTTTCTATAGAATTACACTATATGTACATATACATGCATACGTGTATTGTAACTGTATGTACATGTATACATCTATTTGTCCTCCTACTTAGTATCACCTAAGGTCAGATACATGCATAATTTGTCACTCCTCTGCATCGACTTTTGCACATGTAAATACTATATAGTAACAGACTAATGTACATGTACATGTATGTATTGTACAAGTACAATGTGGATATACTGCACACAAAAAAAGGCACTTTACACAGGTATGAGTGCTCTAATCAGGTCTTAATTGCAGGTGCTCACTCCCCTAAGGTATACATGTGTGTAGACACAACCTGTATTGTGTAATGCTGACCTCCATATGGTACTCCGGAATAGTGCTGGTGAGCAGGAGAGGGGGCGAGTTGAGGGGACATGGCCATTGTCCCACCTCCCACCCCTGCCACTACATGCTGCGCAGGCTGCTGTGGGTGCTGAGGATGTTGTTGAGGATATTGGTGTGAACGAGCATAGCCCTAGCATGAGATGGAGAGGTGAGGAAATGAGGAGAGGAAGGGCATGAGGGGAGATTGCAGTCACATGTGGGGGCATGATATTTAGCTACAGTTCTAGGCCTTTCCCATTTACAGTGTACGTACGTGGATTACATGCAAATAACTGTGCAAGAGGAAAAAATAAAAAGTGGAAGGCCTGGGTTTAAACATCACCATGTGTTGGGTAGATGCTGCTTGCCCCACACAATTATTTGTGTAAACAGAGAAGGTCTGGAACAGATGCTAGGTGATATTGGTACTGTACATAAATGTACATGTATAATGTACATACATGTACATGTACATGTACTTGAATGCATGTGTACAGCAATTTGTATCAGATCACTAAACCCCATGCATACATATACATATAATGTAGAGACATGACATTTACCTGTTGTTGTGCAATAGGAGAGGCAGCAGATGGAGGACTAGCCACATACTGCACCCTCTGACCTGGACTCATTGCATTGTTCTGTAGTTAGTAGTAAGAATTGAATGTGAATGTGCTTATACATGCACACAGTATATACACTTACTACATGTTACACTTGTACTACATGTACATGTAAATGTATACATGAGTACCTGCATCTGATTATTGGCATAGAAGGTCTGGTACTGTGGAGGGAGTGCTCTCTGCATAGAAATACATATCACATGTACATGGGCTATATCTCAAGTTCCTTTTTTGTTTCAACTACATCTACACGTTCAACAACTTCCTAGCAAAGTACGTGGACCGTGACTGTGTGCGGTACATGAGCCAAACTTAAGGAGGATACAATGACATGAGGTATTGCAGTGCTGTGCATTCACTCACATGCACGTACAGTACTGTACATGTTATATACATGTGTACCTGAGGCTGCATGCCAGGTTGCTGTCCAGGGTAGGCCTGTTGTGGTGTTGCTGGACTGCCAGCTCCTCTCTGTAGAGAGCTGCCAATGGCTGCTGGGTTAGGTTGAATGGTCACCTGGCTAACTTGGTCCCCTGTCGACCCCACGTGGGGGGCAGGGGGGGATTGAAAGTGTGGGGTCGCAGATCTAGGGTTGTTTGTAGCATTAGTCATGGATGCAGCAGAGGGGGTGGAGGATGGAGGGAGGGGGTTGTTGGGAACATGAGGAGATTGAAGAGCTGAAGGGAAGGGAGAGAGCGAGAGACAGATGAGACAAAGTCGGGAACAAAAACATGATGAAGGGAGGGAGTTGGAGTCAGAAGGTAACACTACACACACAGAATACACATGTACATGTATCTTTCTTACAATGTACATGTAGACTGCACAGACCAGAAGCCTTATGCAGGAGGAAGTTATAACCCCACAGAATCCTTGCAAGTGATGTAAGGGTACACTATACCTTGATGGGTGGTGGGTGTGTGAGAGGGGGGAGCTTGTACTGGGGTATGTACCGGAGTAGAGACTGGAGGCCGAGATGACACCTGTATAGAACAAGGTTCCTAGAAGTAAAGGCAGGATCCAGCTAGGATTCAACACCCTACCCTAGTCCTCTTGATACAAGTTACTTTGATGTGTATACATGCATACATGTGTATACATTACATGTAAACTGTATGTTCAAAAACATCTACATGTACTTGAAACATGCAAGGTCTGATCAAAGCAGTAGCACTGTCCCTCAAAAGCTCTCATACTCAATATTTGTAGCAACTGCTACTGTACATGTTCCTTCATGGATTACCGTAGACTGAGAGGTTGGTAGCTGTGCTGGGGACTGCATTGATGGCAGTTGGGAGACATTAGGAGGCTGCATGGGGCAGGAGATTCCAAGAAGTACATGTGTATCATGAAATACCATGAAAGTAAATGAACATGTACATGTATTCCCATCACACCACTGGCCAAGGTACACACATGAGAACTGAAAGCAAGCAAAGGTCATACATGTGTACATAATATACATGTATAGACAATGTAAAACTACCATGGTAGTTTACTATACATGCATGTATATACATGTGTACATATATATATACGTGTAGGTAAATTTAAAATCCCATAACTATGAGTCCTACATGAGTCTTTATGACACACGAATTACCTCAGTCACCACACATGTGTAACTATGCTGCATGTACATGTACACGTACATTGTATGCACACATGCATACTCATAGGTATGGTACCAACCTGAGCATTAGGAGCTGGGTTAGTGGGAGTAGGGTTAGCTGAGTGAGGGGCTGCTGGCTGCTGAATGTGTGCATGTGTGGGTGTGGGTGTGGAGGAGGGAGGGTGGGAGGTAGTGATGGGTGGAGTGGAGGAAGGAGGGGGGTTAGAAGAGGGAGTTGAAGCAGAATGCAGTGGAACACCTTGACTGGAGGGAGCACCCTACAGTGTACAGAATAATGCCAGATCTCAAATGCACCGTATAAACTTATTGCCTAGCTCATTAGCACGAGGCAGCTAATCCAGGCCCATTTCTCGGCCAATGCGTACATACGTGGTGTCATGCTTTAGGATGTCATTAGTCATGCTCAATTTCCCTGGAGTAATCGGCACAAGGCATTAGTGCACGTGCACATTTCTAGTATACATGTACAGTACATTACCATTAAGTAGAGAGTAGGTGCTGAGTAGTGGTTACATGTACATGTGCAGTACATGTACTACTACCTCTTACAGGTATATACATACATGTAGGTTCACCATGTATTACAATGTAGTTAACCATGCAATTATATGGACAGCTAGTCTGCACAATATGTTTTCACTAATACTATGTATACATGAATGAACGTGAATGTGTATATATATGTGTAGATGATACGAACCTGAAGTGGTGGTGTTGGTAGCATGGGCTGCTGTGTTTGCTGATGCTGTTGTTGCTGTGGTGGTTGCGTTGACGTAGACTGTGGCGGGTGAATATGGAGAGGTGGAGCAGGAGGGGTGGAGCCAACTCCATCAAACCCCTGCGGTTGCATCCTAACTTCACCAGGCTTCAGAGTTAATGTAGCGGTGGCATGTGCAGTGGCAGTTGCTGCTGCCATCACAGCAGCAGCAGCTGCTGCAGCCGCCGAAAGATTTGAGCCCTGTGACCTTGCGGGGTCTCCTGTCCCCCCGCCATCAAAAGTAGGGCCCCCCTGCTGGTTAGGATATGCAGAGTTGGGAGGCACTGCCGGCCCCTTGTGGAGGGGCACATGGCTCTGCCCAGCAGTGGTCTGTGAGAAGAGGTTTGCATTGGGAGGTGCCCACTGGGAGCTGCCAAGTGCGTGTGGACTAGTAGTGTAAGAGACATTGTTGGGGTGGTTCATGGGAGAGAAGAACTGGCCGCCCCCTGGGTGACCAAGGTCATTGGGAGTACCGGCACTAGCATGGACTGTGGTTACCACACTAAACTGATCACCACCAACCCACTGAGGAGCGCCTCCATCACTGTGGAAGAGAGGGAGAAACCAAGTGCAGTAGGATTGAGGGAAGTAGGGGAGAATACAGTGCTTTTACTATGCGGACAACTGCACCCAGTTAGGGACATTAGAGTACTGTACATGCACAGGTCTGTACACATACAAGAGCATGTTGCAGCCTCATAAATTACATGTGTCCATCTATACATGTAGATGTGCATGCACTGCATGGAACCTTAGACATGTGCATGTACACGTACGTAGACGCACATATTTACATGTATCATACATTATACATGTACATACATGTATTCAATTTTTTTATTCGACAGAGCATAGAAAATAAACAAGGGAGTACCTTGGGTGGGGGCCAATTGAATTATGAAACATGCAAAAACAAATGCTTATATCTGGTACAACACCACACCTATATACATGTACATGTACATCTCCGCTTGTGATACATTTGAGCAGAGCTGTCCTGTATGCATACATATATACATGTACAAGTGCATCTATGCATCTAGCAGTCTTTGGAAATGCATAGCATGCACATTGCATACATGTACATGTACATGTGGTTTTGGTTTCACTCACACATGCACACAATACTACTGTCTGTAAGAGCCTGGGCAAGTTTGAAAACAGCAGTAGTTATATGACCTAATACATGTAAGTACATGTATATACATTGTATATACCAGGAGCCACGAGAAAATCACATACATTGTATATACATGTACAGGTACATATACATGTATACTTGTATCTTGTGTAGAAATATATTAAAAACATGTTGAGAACCTGTACATGTATTAACATACCTTGTGTACATACACATGCACACGCAATAGTATAAACACTGTTAGTTATGGCACCAAGGCACCAGACAGCCTAGTTATACTAGTCCTGCCTATATTAGTGAGGACATGTGTACATGCATGTACAGCATATTTCAGCACTTTGCAACAGGAGCCTGTAAACCACAGTTTCCAAGTGTCATTAGTACATAGATGGCTTCAACATAGTCTGTGTTAGATAGCCATCTATGTACTAATGATACTTAAAAACAGTGTGTGGTTTATAGGCTCCCGTTGCAAAGGTGCTGAAATATGCTGTACATGTAAATGGATGCTCTATCCATTAATAAGTGAAGGAGGGACCAGATAGTAAGGCTCCATTTACATGGCCTATTTACATGGGTGTGTCGTTTCTCATTTAATTATTCTTTGTAAGTCATGGGCTTGCCCCACAAATATATGCACCTGTATGCACGTACAATGTGTAGTATACATGTACATGTATGTATGCCATGCATTCATGGAGATAGGCTCGGTTTCTGATCTGTAAATGCAACCATGGGAGACAGGAGTTGAACTGCTGGCATGCAGAATGCTCGTGGGGAATGTGTGGTCATGCATGTGCATGTAGTACATAGCAGTTGTATACTTCTACATATAACAAGGAATGCATGTCAGCAAGTTTTCAATGACTCAATCATGCCAGCAAGATGGTATAGTGTACATACCTACATGTATACATATACTGTACATGTACTCCTGCATACAATTACGCTAGTACAGCAGTTAACAGAGAACGGTAACGAATGCAATTCAAAGTTTAGACAAAATGCAAGTGATATGGCAGTTCAACTTACCCAGCTCCAAAGGGACGCTGCTGTTGGTTGGCTGCATAGAGAGCTGCTGCCTTGGCAATTTCCATGGCAGCACTCTGTGACTGAGCCCTGCTGGCATCCATGGCCACATTGTTTCTGGTCCTGTTCTGATGTCTCAGTAACATCAGTCTACCAAGTTCTTCACACCACTGCCCCAGGACAGCTGTTTCGTGTGTGTGTGTGTGTGTGTGTGTGTGTGTGTGTGTGTGTGTGTGTGTGTGTGTGTGTGTGTGTGTGTGTGTGTGCGCATGTGCGTGTGCGTGTGCGTATGCGTGTGTAGAATTACTCAATTTTGTCTGCACATCAAATATCTGGTACGCTACTGAAACCAAACCATAAATAAAAGATGGACAGTGATCAGCACACGTGTAATTACCTACATGTATTACTGGTGGTATATGTACTTGGCATAAGCCACTCACACTACAGCCAACACCACTGACCCCAAACACACTGCTCCATTCATAAGGACACATGTTCAAACGCCATTGTGCACATTATATGTGAACATCCATTCTGATACATGCACAATATATGTACGCATATACATGTACATGTATATATATATACATTGTACATGTATGTTTATGTGTTTACATGTATGCATTAAAAAGCTGTAGAATTTAAATTTTGTACATGCATACTATAAATCTACATGTATATGTAAACTATAGTACATGTTGCGTACCATGTACACAATAAACAACATAGAGACTTCAAACATTCCAAAGATAACAACACAATACAATACTTCTCCTTGACGGTCAAGAAAAACAAGCTGTCCCAGGCAGGATTCACTATGCACACAAAGGCTGCACTATACTATACTGTACACGTCATAAAGCTGTACCTGCATGATCTGGTGTAAACTTCTTCTTGTGACTGGAACAAACTGCTAGTAGTCTGTATCCTGTGAAGAAAAATAATCCAATACTACATGTATGTATATAGGCAGCCATATACAAAGGTGTGGTACATGTACATACTGTGGTTGCGGTGGGAGAACAAATGTATGCATTGAACATGAAAGTTTACAGTGAAAGGAGCTACACATGTACCAGTACATGTACTGTACTCAATAAGTCGGGCTCCTTAACCCCAAACAGCATTTACAGCAAAGGTACATGTTATATACATGTACATGGTATTGAAGTACACCCAATGGACATCTATGTACATTGTAGATGGGACTATACATTAAGACCACAACTCTATACATATACATGTATACGAGAAGGAAAAAGGGCATATGTATACTATTACACTTACTAAGGACGTGTACATGTAAGTAGTATATAGACATATGCACATGATCAGTACCTAAACTCT